>OY288278.1:79353715-79953715 GCA_958450335.1 Hibiscus tridactylites | reverse complement strand
AGTGACATTTTCCCTATATGTGACAGAATTGATGAAGAAGGTAAACAGTATGGTCGAAGGGAACATGGTTCTGAAATTCCTGGTTATCCCTGATGAACTTGATACCTTGGTAACTGTAAAATCCGAAGAGGATTTCAAACATATGGTTGAGGAGTATCGTCGTCTCGAAAGTGAAGGAACTCCAAAACTACGAGCTTTCTTGTTCCCTTCGAACCCGATCGTAGTCGAGAACCAAATGAATCCTGTTGATCACTATGCCATTGAGCAGCGGTATATAGAAGCCATCAATGGCATAGTTCGTCCAAGTTCAAATAATACTAGTGGAAGGCTCACCCCTGTTAACCAAAACCGCTCTATCTTCAGCACCTCTGCTTGCACTTCCCCTAAAGAAGCTTCTCCAGATAGCTTTCTCCCCATGGAGCAATCAGTTTCAAATGGGAACCAACATAATAAACCCCCCATGCCTAAAGTCCGGAGTTATCCTGGCCTTCACAACCTCAGCACCCTCCTCCATCCGCAAAGTAACAGCAACCATAGCAATCACCAAGTTTACCAGCCACATCATCATTATCAGCAGCAACTACAACCCCAGGGCATTCAATCTCCAAGAACACCCCCAGATTTTCGGGCTGAAAAGCCCCCGGGGCCACATGACTTTGTGAGGGGTGCTATGGGGCACGGTTATGTTCCAGTAAACCGGGTCTATCCAGTAGGCCAACATAACATGGCGAATGGATACCAAGGATATCCCTGCTGCTGCGATGACTGTTTGGCTTATGCAAGTGGAGGATCTTCTAAGAGAGGTAGCCCTTCTACAAGTGGAAGGCTCGATAAGCCGGATAGTCCCGGTCACAGGAACCATTTGCCGGAATAAAGCAGTGGAATCAATCAAGTAGCATACAGCATACTGATCACCAGACTGAAGAACTGAAAGATAGGTACATAATATTTTCTCCTCTAGGTTATTTGCTCACCCAAAAAGGTGTAAGACGGTATAGAAGGTTCTTTTATTTCCTTCCTTCCTCTATACATCTGGTGTGAGTTTTCGTTCTTTTTTCGTAAACTTGGTTCATATAAATTGCCAAGTTGAAGTGCTAAACAAGATTTATAGATTTGTGAAGAAATTATGTACATATATCTAAAGATATGACAGTTGAAAGAATGAATTTCCATGTTCTCTTCATATCTTCCCCCTTTTATTGAGTTGAATTAGGTAAAAATATAGATAAACTGGACAGTGGATTATCGGGAAGTGCAGAGCTTTCTGTATGACATTCTTCGGAAATTTAATGTTATTCTAAGCATTTCTAGCAAATTGCTTTTGAGGAAAGTGCTCTCCATCCAATATCCTTCCGGTAGAATCCTCCCGGCCAGTTGATTTCTTCAACTACTAGGTAAGCTTTATCCCTTGCTTCTTCAAGATCTTTTCCTTTAGCAGTAATCCCGAGAACACGGCCACCGGTAGCAGTGAAATTGCCATCCGAATCAAGTGCAGTTCCAGCATGGAATATCTCTACAGAAGGAGCAACATGTTCTGCTTCCTCAAGGTTCCGAATCACGGTCCCTTTCTCGTAGGAGCCAGGGTAACCCTTGCTTGCCATCACCACCACCATAGCCGACCCGGGGGACCATTTCAGTGATACCCCTTTTAGCTCTCCTCTACAAGCTGCTAGCAGAACTTTTGCAAGATCAGACTCTAAACGAACCATCAGAACCTGATGCAGAACAAACCAAAACAAATGCAATTTAAGTCTATTGCCTTATTGAAGCTTTAAAAAGATGGCAAATGAACCAGCAGCATATAACTGACCTGACACTCCGGGTCTCCAAACCGGACATTGTACTCTATTAATTTAGGTAAGCCGGACTTTTTCTCGATCATTAGTCCAGCGTATAAAACCCCGACAAATTTGCATCCTTCCATCGACATCCCCTTAACCGTAGGGAGAATAATAGATTCCATAACCACAGACTGAAGTTCTTTAGTTAAGACTGGTGCAGGGGAGTATGCCCCCATCCCACCGGTATTAGGACCGGTGTCACCATCTCCAACCCGTTTATGGTCTTGTGCGGACTCGAGTGGCACGGCATTCTCTCCATCCACAAGGGCAAAGAACGATGCTTCTTCTCCTTCGAGAAATTCCTCAACAATGACCTGGCAACCTGCAGAACCAAAAACGCCCTCTACAAGCATCGAATCGACGGCTTTGTACGCCTCCTCCAACGTCATTGCAACAGTAACTCCTTTTCCGGCAGCCAGTCCATCTGCTTTGATAACAATAGGTGCTCCTTGCTCTCTAATGTATTGCTTTGCAGCCGATGCATCCGAAAACGTTTGATACTAAACCAAACATTTAAAAAAACATTAATACAATAGAAAAACAGGTCTGATAATGTAATAAACATAATTTTGCCAAGAATTTGAGATAAAACCTTAGCTGTAGGAATCCCATATTTGTCACATATAGTCTTCATGAAGTTCTTGGAACCTTCCAAAGCAGCAGCCTCAGCTGAAGGGCCAAAAGTAGGGATTCCAGCCATTACCAAATCATTAGCAAGACCTGAAACGAGTGGAGCCTCCGGTCCAACAACGACCAAACCGACACTCCATTTGCGGCAAAATGAAATCACGGCCGAACTATCGGAGATGTCAAGGTCTGGAATACAAGTTGCATTGCCTGAGGCGGAAATCCCGGCATTGCCCGGTGCACAAAACACGGCATCGCAAGACGGCGACCGCTGCAACGCGTAGCAAAGCGCATGTTCTCTTCCCCCTCCTCCAATAACCAGAACCACCACTCTCTCCGCTGCAAAGACAATACAAATGACACATTTACTCACTCCAATCGGTTTTAATTACACTCCCAGTCCCTGTACTCTTCAAACTTTTGAAATATACCTAAATTTAACTACAGATTTAAAAACTAAAGTCCAAAACATTTCGATTAAATTTCAAAATTCAAATCCAATTGATAACACCTTCAAAATTAAGGAAAATCAATAGACAGTGGTTCGGAGTAGATCTCATCATACCGGAAGCATCGTTACTGCCATGGCCGCCATCGGAAGAAACGGAGAGCTCAGATTTCATGGAAAAGCATCGGAAGACAGTAGAAGACCGTCGTGAGCCGTTGATGTGGGGACGAGACGAGGCATGACGATTGATGGCGAAACTGAGGGATCCTACTGAGAAAGAAGAAGTCCCGAAGAAGGATTTCGATGGTAAAAAGGAAGATTGAGAAGCAAAGATTCCATTGTTGAAGCTATTGCTGTTGTTGTTGATAGCGAGATTTGGACAAATAGAGAGATTAATGGTCGTAAAGGCCATGGCTTCTTCGCCGTTGTTTTTCTTTTTCCTTCCAAATTCTGTAAAATGAATAGCCGTTACAGAGGATTCATTTGATGGGGGTTAGAGGCTTGAAATTGAAAGACACATGTGGCAGTAGGGTTTAAGGTTTTGTTGCGATTTTTGGCATAATTATGAATTCCGTCCCTATTTCTTACGAAAATTTGGAAATTAAATCTTATACTTTAATTTGTCTAAATTTATTCCTCGGACTTGAAGATTATACGATCTGATAACGCTGTTAAATGTTTCCGTTAAGCCGCTGGTCTAGAGACTAGAAATCATCAACACTTCGGTAATTTTATGCAGGAAATCATAACCATTCAACAATATATGCTACAAATTAAAAAAAAAAACCTTTTAAATTAGAATTCATGGGTTTACTATTCTTAATTTATAAAATATAAAGACTGAATTCTGACAAATTAAAAACTAATTCTTTGATTGCACGTATATTGTAAATTTTAAATTACACAAACATGATTGTTTTATAATTTAATTTCAGTTTAAGTAAAAAAAGTAAGATTCAAACTTTATTACACGGGTATACTTGTGAGAAAAAAAATTCAAAGTGCATTAAATATTCTCTTATTAAAATGAATGGCACTAATTTCTCATTTTGCTTAAATTCATAATTATACAATAATAATCGATCTCTTCATCTTTTTCTTTCAAAAAAAGCTTTGAAAGCTCATCCCCTTGTATGCTGTAGACAAAGGTAAATGTTCATCATCTTTTGAGATTCGGATTCGAGAACCAGTAATGCATGATGTTTTGAAAGCTCATCCCCTTGTGTACTGTAGGTAAAGGTAGATATTCATCATCTTTTGAGATTCGAGTTCGAGCACCAGTAATGCATGATATTTTGAAAGCTCATCCCCTTGTGTGTTGTAGGCAAAGGTAGATGTTCATCATCTTTTGAGATTCGGGTTCGATCACCAGTAATGCATGATGTTTTGAAAGCTCATCCCCTTGTGTGCTGTAGGCAAAGGTAGATGTTCATCATCTTTTGAGATTCGGGTTCGAACACCAGTAATACATGATGCGTGTCATCTTCAAAAAGACTAAGCAAGTTGAACGTCATACTAACATATTAAAAAAAACTTTGAAACTTTAAATTTTAATTTTGATCTCGAGTGGTGCCACTCTTGGTCTTTGAACGGTAGCCACCCCATTTTTATTTTGTTTTTGTTTTTTTCTTCGACGTTCGTCTGTCTGTGTATACTTCGGTTATTTGGTTGTGGAGCCACCTCCCCCGAGGCCCAGAGCTCTATTCAGGTTCAAGTTTTGTGAGAGAATATTGGGTCTGCAATTGGGTTGGGTGTTCGGTCCCTTGCCTCCGGTTCTACCAAGCTTTGGTGGCGGTAGTCCTATCCTCCACCTTTCTTTTTGGCGGATGAAGTGATTCCATCTCTGTTTCGCCCTCTCCGATCATTAGCGATTCCCATCCGTGATACTTTCGTTGGACTCCTTATTGCCTCTCCATCATCGTACTTATCCTTCTGTACCACCAGAAGTGTCCATGCAAGTTTAAAATCGGTAGCTGGCATATATCTGTCGCTCTCTCCCTTGGCGGTTCCGACCTCCCCCTTTGCTTTGGGTGTTGACTGCTCCTGCTGCTGTGTTTGTGTGTTCTGGTAGTTTTCAGCTATGGTTTTCTTCCCCTGTTCTTGTAATGTTTTTTCTGCTCTGTTTTGTGTTGTTCACCTTGTCTGTGCTTTGTTTCTTCCTTTTCCCTGTATTTCTTGTGTCTGTTTGTATGTTTCTTGTTGTTGAATCTATACGGTGGCTATGTTCAAAAAATAATTATACAATAATAAATATTGAAATTTGAGTTATAAATTTAAGGGATGCCACGTTATAGAGACAATGATATGAACTTAATAAAACATCCCACAGAAAGGGATCACAAATAAGTATACATACAAGGTTATAGTACTTAGAATATGATAGTCTTCAGATACAGGAACAAAAAAAACACCGGTTCATCAGCAATCAAAGCCTCGGTTCTCCTTTGTTCTACTCACTTTTTGGTTTTCAAACACTATTTTCTTACTAGAACGATGAACGAAGACGATACGGGTATGAGACATTTTTTTTTCCTTTTTACATATGATGATACAAAAGAAAATGGTGTGGCGTGGCACGGATATTGGCTAGTAGAAGCAGAAGAAATTCGGAGAGGTTACTAAGTATGCAGCGCCATGAATAAATTCTGCTTACGAGCATGCTCCGGAATAAGTTTCTTCACAACATCAGGGGGGACGCCCGAGAGCTCTGCCAATTTAAGGGGAACAAAGAGTGGAGCAAGAATTCAACCAACATGTATCTTGTTGAAGTTTTGCTTTTGTACAATTTATAATTAATTTCAAGATATCACAATTCGTGGTCACATTTCTCAGTAAAGTAAACACGCAGCAGTATATCTTGATGGCATAATGTGCTTTTAACTACCGAGTGAAACTCACCTTGTGGCTTAAAATTGAAGAGTGGTGGGAGCGGACGGCCATTGGGGAGTCGAGTGTTTGGATCCCTCAGTTCATCAAAGAACGGGTGAATGCAAGCCTCTAGCTGCAGTAATATTGCCAACGGAAGATAAATAAATAAAAAAGACGATTACTGAATGATATTTCTACCATTACTACACCATTGCGTAAGCAAGAATATCATAACTTACAGCAGTGCATCGCAAATTGGGAGAGTACTGAAAAAATCTACAGACAAGGTCCACTGCTTCCGGAGGCAAACGCTTTTGGAAGACCTGTTGCAAGAAAATGCATAATGGACTTCGATAGGAAACCTTATGATAAGGAGAGCATAAATAATGAAAAAGAGAAAAGAGCACACATACCTTGTGCCATGGATGGGGCTTTATCTGGGGAAACTTGAATTCAGTGTAGTTCGGATTCATGCACTTGATCTCCTCCCTGGTTGGAGTCCCCAAAACCTAAAGAAAACATTCACACTCAAACATTATCAAACACATCCTTGGGGAAACTTTGATGAACATGTTTCCAAACATTGTGACAAAAACAATGGAGAGAGGGCCAGTATAGGGCGCCAAAGAAGTTCTGACAGACTGCATTCACCAGCAAAGGACATACTCAAATCCTACATTTTGGTTTGAATTTTCTTCTATTCATGAAAAGGAAGAAGTGAAAAGAAAATATATTATAAAATTAAGGGGGGCTGTAAAAACTCATATGTAAGTCAGAAATGTCAAGTTATCTATAATGCTTATCAAAGCACCCCGGGGTACGTTTAATTTCAGGCCTAACATAACCGAGTTTAAGCAAAAGTCCAATAATTATCAAAACCTATGGTTAATTGTTGAAATATAATAAACTTCAATAGATTTTTCAAATGCCAGCAAATGTCAAAAGTAACTAATAGATTAATAATGCATTAAAGCAAGTACTCCAAGAAAAGTAAAGGAATGAGAAGATGCAATCACCTTAATGATTTCAACAAGTTGGTCGACCCCACTTTCACCAGGAAACAGTGGCTGCATTGTATGGTGGCAATCAGAAACAAAATTAGTGAAGAGAACAGTAACTTATACCAGTACCCTTATTAAACAAATTAGTCCAAAATTACCTGTCCAAGAAGCAATTCAGCCATCACACAACCAGTAGACCATATATCTATAGCAGTTGTGTATTCAGTGGCACCAAATATGAGTTCTGGAGCACGGTAATATCTTGAGCAGATGTAAGAAACATTGGGCTCTCCCTTCACCTGAAACAAGGAATGCGTGCCAACTCAGGTGATGAAACAAGATCCAGTGACAACAATTATTATTACATGAAAACTTACAAGCACTTTTGCACTACCAAAGTCACAAAGTTTCAACTGATGCGTATGTGGATTCACCTGGAAAAAACCCATAAAAGTTGAGTCTCACCAAACCAAGTAAGGACAATGTGGCTCCAAATACATAATCTTTAACCAGATAAGATTTTTCTCATATAAAGAAAACAAAAAATAGTAAACATATAAAATCCTCAAAAAATAACTACTGTACATCTTAGTAATACTAAAAGTAGAAAGCAAATAACAGGTTTTAATCAATATGGTCAAGAGACTTGATCAGTTAGATTAACAAACAATACAATTGCGTTCAGAGTTTACACTATTACGTGGAAATCATGTACTCTCAAACAAAACATTTAATTTCTTAGAAGAAGTGTCTTACAAGTAAATTCTGAGGTTTAATGTCACGGTGACATATACCAATGCAGTTGTGTATATAGGCAAGTGCTCTGCATATCTGCAATCCAAAAGAAGACAATTAGCTACAATTCAATCCAATAAACTAAACTTTAAAAGTTTGAACTGAAAGGAAAAGAAAAGTAAGTTTATCTCTAGAGAAAGTGGAATATTAGACATCTAATGTGAAGGCAATAAGTTTAAACCAAAAATTGAAAGATGGCTTCTCATTTCATTAACATATGATCTAGCAGCAAGACCAAATAAATCACGACAATAGATCATTTCTGAAACAACTCTGGAACACTCAATTACCCAGTCAAAGTTTATTGGGAGAGAAATATATTCCAACTCCATTCATTATATCAATATAACATATGAGGATATGCTTTAATAGGACGGAGAAGCACCTGATAGGTATAGAGCTTAACGTATATTAAAGGCATTCGTGTGTTCATCCTGCTGTAGCTTCTGGCTGTACGATGAACAGTTTCAGGAACATACTCAAGAACGAGATTGAGGTATAGCTCTTCCTTGTCTGTTTTTGAGAAAAAATAATGCTTAAGAGCAACAATATTTGGATGATCCAACATTTGCATAATCTGCAACTCCCTATTTTTGTAGCGCTTATCTTGAAGAACCTTCTTGATGGCAACAATTTCTCCAGTTTCACGACACTTCGCCTGCAGGAAACAGTCAACTCATTCAAGATTATAATCTACTTAACAAAGTCCAGAAAATATTTTTGATCGAGAACATTATAGAACTACTTACCTGGAAAACAACACCGAAAGAACCAGTTCCAACTGCATGCTCAGCAATATAACTAACATTCTGTCAATCCAACCAAAAATAGAAATAGGTTGAGAATAATGCAGGTAGATAAAACATCAATTATCGAATCATGCAAAGAAAACTTTGCACGCTAATTTATTTTCTTTCAACCTGTTTTGATTGACCATTTCGACCACCAATGGTAGTTCTTATAACATGTCCTGTTTCAGCACCCACTCCATCAACTATATCTGGTTCACTATCCTGCATGGATAAAACACAAAGGATCATCTACAAATAGAGAAGCATCTTGCAGAGATTGTAAAATTATGTTCAAGGTTTCAGTATCAGACTACTATTTTCTCAATAAGCATGGCCATTGTAAAGCTACTTGAGAAGAAATTCTGACAAGTTAAATCCAAAAATTAAAATGCTAAGGAACTATAGATTGAGCTTCTTACTCTGTCTTCATCATTGTCCACCTTGTCTCTCAGTCTCATTTCAAGCATTTCTCTCCCCAGCCAATCAACAGAACTAGACGAGCTTTTGAAACCATTAACAGACCTGGAACTACCCACTCCTCCATTTCCTAGGCTTGCAGATGCCATAATTCAGCCAGGTAAACCTTATAGAAACTAGTATTGGCTATCCACTAAATATTCCGCAGTGCAGCCCATCCCATCCAAGCACCTATCTTCCTAATAGATTCTCAAAGTTTAGAAGGCAGAAACCATTAAAAAAAGAGTGTATAATGATTATTATCATAGGTTCCATGCAAAAATAACATATAGGACACATTTCCAAGGTGAAAGATCAGTAAAAAAGTGTATTAAGAAAATAGTTTCCCACATAACACCATACAATAATAAATTCCTCAAATAAACATAACTACAAGCTTCTAGGAGATATGGGATTCAAGTGTTAACGATTACTTCTTCATATAGCATACAGAATAAATACTTTTGCAGAATATGAGTGTCAGAAAAAGCAATGTAACAAGGAAACAAGAAAGATAGTTTCAGTAAATAAACAACCTGTTGAGACAAATAGCCCACGACTTAACTTCAAGTTCAAACAAGTGAGATCAGCTACATAAAATTTGCTCCCTTCGAACAGTTCAAATCCAATGTCAGATTCTCTGAAACATACCCAAAATTCATTGTTTGTTTAAATCTTATGTCAATTACCATACCTTTATAAATGAGCTTTCTTTCTATTAAATTAAAGCTTATATTTATCCTACTTGTTCCCATAAAATGTTGATTTTCCCATTGTTAAAGTTATCAGCGTGATCTATTAATAAAAGAAATAAAGAGGAATAAACAACACTAAAATTAATTGCGGCCAGCAATTATCTGTTACTCTTACACGGAGCTCCGATCAGATCTAACCCTAATCTAGCCAATCAAAACACCAGAAACCACATAATCTTCCACTCAAGCTATGAACTAGTGAAAAGAACCCTAAAAATTAAGCCTTTTCATACCATTTAAAAGGAAAACGACAATTTTCGTCGATAATTAAATCCAAACTATTTCACTTCAAAAAATAACCAAAAAGGGGGATTCCCGTTCGAATACTTACTCGGAAGCGTTCGGAACGAAACTGAAACCAGATCAAGCGCATTTCTTTATCCTCAGAGTTCGATTACAAAAACTCAAATCAGATTAAGAAAAAAATAACTGGAGCCAGACATCTATGAACTGATTCTGATCTGATCAAATTTGCTATTTTCGAGATTTCCCGATATTTCTTAATTTTTTCCACTATATTTTGAGTAGAGACTGGAGAGAGAGAAGGTGAGAGGAAGAGAGTGTTGGAGCTTATGGTTTTTTTTTTTGGAATATATATGAAATGAAAACTACATGTCATTATATCTTGGGAAAACTACACTAGTAGTCCCCAAACTATTATCATTTTCCTATTTTGGTCCTCAAACTATGTTTTTCGACAAAATTGTCCCTTCTGTTACATAGTTCTCCTGTTTTGGTCCCCGACGTTAAATAGCTAACGATTTTGCTAACGTGGCATTTTTTAAGAGGAGAGAGAAATGATTAAAAAATATTTTAAAAAATGTCACGTCAACAAAACCGTTAGCTATTTAACGTCGGGGACAAAAACAGAAGAACTATGTAACAGAATGGACGGTTTTACCGAAAACATAGTTTGGGACCAAAATAGGAAAACGGTAATAGTTTGGGGACCACCGGTGTAGTTTTCCCTTATATCTTTTTATTACATTATTTTATTTTGGTTTAATTTTGCACTCGATCCCTATATTCTTTATACGCTTAAGATTTAGTTTCTCCTATTTTACTCCTATGAATATTCCTCTACCCTTAATAATTTGATAATTGAACTCCAGCTACTAGTATCATCTATAGAATTTTATATGCGTGTTTCTTCTTATCCAAACAAATTTTTTATAATATTTTTAATATTCTTTTGAATTTATTTTATATTAATATTTTATTTTCAATATAATATTAACATAAATAGTATATTATTAATTAAATTACAATAATCAACTCTTAAGATGCGTAATTTCTAATGTTAGAGTAGTTGATTAATTTAGATTATTATTTAATAACTAATCATCGAATCGAACTCATACAAAATGAGATAATGGTCATGTTTGGTAAAATAAGTTTTGGCAAAAATTAGAGGTTTGAGATATAATTAAAAGTTTGACAAGTCGAATTCGCTAATATTGTTGTTTGGTGAATAGCAGATTAGGGTGAAACCGCTAATTTTAAAAAAAAAAATCATAATATGAGCTTTTTGAGATTAGAGGTTTGATATTAGAGTTGTAAAGATTCTTTTACCCTTACTAGTTACCAAAAATCTCAAAATAACTTAAATTAAATATTTTCTCACCCTATATAAGCTAATCCTATTTACTTTTTCCGTTTTATTATCACATATTTATACGTTATTTAAATTTATTAATTAATTAAATTATATTAAAAATAATTTTATAGATCTAATTAATATTAATTAGATACAAAATATTAATAACTAATAAATTATTCAAACAAGTATTGAATATAATCATGTCCTTATATGTCATTTTGCTTGTTTAAATCATCTAACAACTATCAGCTATCAATTAATTTTACCAAACATTTTTATACAATCAGCTAATGCAACCAGCTATCAACTAATGCAATCCGCTATCCGCTATCAGCTATCCGCTAATTGCCAAACATGGCCAATATAAAACATTTTTAATCACTTGATTATTATTTAGAGGTAAGAGGTTTAGGTTGTAGGGTTTAAATTTTAAGATTTATGGCTAGAATTTAGAGTTTAGGGCTTAAGTTTCGTGGTTAGATTTTTAAGGTGTTAAAGTTAGAATTTTAAATTTTAAATTTAGACTTAAAATAAGTATGCTTGTGTAATTTTTTTTTACACTAATAATGTATGTGTGTGTTTGTTGGGGAGAGAAAATTGTCAAAGTCTTTTAATTCAATAATTGACTGTCTACCTGCACCGCTAGTCAAATTTGTTTTATTGCAAACCATGGTCAAATCTATAATTAACTATGATTGGATAAGGAACATTAGAGATCATTCAACTATGATGCAATGATTTTTTGACCATGAATTTTTAAATGTTATAAAATGGTCATTAAATTTATCAAACTATTATAAAATGGTCTCTGGAGCATTATAAATAATAATAAAATTCGATAAATTTAAAGATTGTTTTGTAATAATTTGATAAGCTTAGTACTAATTTATAATAGTTCAATAAATTGTAATGACCGTTTTGTAAACGTTTGGAATTTTTAATGTCCATTTTATAATGTTTTGTAATCACTTGAAAAGTTTAATAATTATTTTGTAATATTTTAAAGTTCTTTAGTCAAAAATGGCATTTCAATATAGTTCAATGGCCTCTAGTATACTTTACCTTTTTATTAGATAAATATTTTTTTTTGAAAAGTATATCAAGCCTCATTAAAAACCCTCTTCCTAGTGAAGAGGGAAAAGAGTGCCCTACAATTTTATTCAAATTCAATACCAATTACAACGTTTGAGACCGCAATATTACAAACAAAAGACTCCTACAAGTTCGAATTAGACTATAATGAACCTGCCTATCCCCTTGTCATCAACCATTATCCAACTCCCTGTTTCGCAAGTGTGTCGGCTTCTACATTAAGGCATCTAGGGATATGGTATATTGTCATACCAAATCTTTCCATCGCCATTGCCAATTCCTTAACCCGGTTACTCACCATCGGAGGAGGCGGCCTTTTTCCTTTGATCCAGTCCACCAAAATCATAGAGTCCGTTTCAATTACGAGTCTTGACGACTTAGCCCATGGCGACTCCAGATACAACTGCACCCCTTTTATCGCTGCCAATAATTCTGTAATGGCAGTGGGATTGTTCCCAGCAAATTCGGAAAATTGCAAAAGCACCTTCTTGTTCGAGTCCCGGAGAACTCCTCCGATTCCACCTCTTCCCGTCAACCTCGAGTAAGCCCCATCCACATTGAGTCTTAGAAATCCTTCTGGAATTGTTCTCTCCTTTTTACTGCACTTCGATGGTTTCCCTTTTTTTATGACTGTCGAACCCAGATAAGGATCCGCAACAAGAGCCTCAATCCCCGTTTTACTATCCGGATATTTTGCAAGCAGCCAGAATGCCAATCTATGTTTGATAATCAACTCCAATTGCAGTTCATCGACCACTTTACTGTTAAAAAGAATATCGTTCCGAAAAAGCCATAGTGACCAAATGACCACACTCGGAATAGCGGACCACTATACAACGTCTTGACTTGCAGTAAAACCAATCCATTCATCCAAGAACAACTCGAGAACCTCCTGCAAAACAACAGAAACCCCAATCCATCTACACACTACATTTCATATTTTCCATGCTGTCGCACAAGAAAAAAATAAATGATTAATCGTTTCCGGTTCTTTAAGACAGAATGGGCAGAGCAGATTGTTGATTATCTGCACCCCTCTTTTCGCAAGTTCTACCTTAACCGAAATTCTTCCCCTCACTAGTTTCCACATAAATATTTCAACTTTCGGTGGCGCGATACCCACCCATACCACCTGTTTCCACAGTTTCTTCTTGACCAGGGACGTGCCTATTAACTCCCTTACTGACTTAACTGAGAACATTCTATCGCTTGTTCCTAACCATCCAATCCAGTCACCTTCCGCCCCACTGGCTTTAAAATTACCTAAAACAGCTAGTAAATCATTTCACTGGGATTTTTCCCAATCGAAACACCCTCTTCTCAATGGTATATCCCACGACCAAACCCCATTCTCCTCCCTCCCAACATCTCCCACCAACGTTGTTTTCACCAAACAAAGAGCAAAAATTCGCGGGAATTGAGTACGCAAAGGTCCGATTCCCAACCAATCGTCATCCTAGAATTTAATATTCGCTCCATTACCAACCTCTATCTTCAAATTCTTCCTTACTAATTCCCCTAAAAGATAATTATAATACAATGAATTAGATATATCAAACCAAATCCAAGATGATTCTTTTCTTGCAGACTTGATCGGCAGTAGCGCGTTAATGCTATCGGGGACTTTAGCGGCAATCACCTTCCTCCACAAGCTTTGCAACTCATTCCCATAACGCCAACTCCACTTACGTAGTAGCGACCGATTAAGTTGCTTAAAGTCTACCACACCAAGGCCGCCTGCAGTTTTTGGAGCGCAAACCTCCTCCCATCTGACCCAATGTATCATGCGATGAGTATCAACACCACCCCACAGGAAATTCGCCACAAGGCTATTTAATTTTTTGACCACCGCCTCAGGAATTTTGAAAATGGACAAGTAATATATCGATAAACTAGATAGTACAGATTTAATCAACGTTAATCTGCCCCCAATCGACAAAAATTTGGGTTTCCAACCTGACAAACGATCCCCAACTTTTTTCAACACGAGATCCCATAGCTTAATTGAATTCTTAGTTACGCCGAGAGGTAACCCCAAGTATTGAGTTGGAAAAATGCCCACCTAACATCCCACAGCGTCCGCCCATCCTCTTACCTCCTCCTCTTCCACATTAATCACATAGACTTTACTTTTTTTCATATTTAATTTGAGTCCCGCTGCCAATTTAAACACTCTTAATACTCTTTTAACATTTCTAACTTGTAACTCAGACCCGTCACAAAATATCAGCAAATCGTCAGCGAACTGTAAGTGTGTCACCGACATTTCTTGGGGCTGATTGCCCAAACTAAAACCCTCAAATAAATTCCTGTTAACCGCCTTCTTAAGCATTAGATTCAACGCTTCCCCTACCAAATTGAACAACAGAGGGGAGAGTGAACACCCCTGTCTCAAGCCTCTCGAAATGCTAAACGCTTCTGTTGGGGTTCCGTTAACCAGAACCGAGATCGAAGCCGTTGAGATGCATCCGTATATCCATTTACACCATCTCTCCTGGAAGCTGCACTGCCTAAGAACAATCAACAAGAAATCCCAGCTTATCGTGTCATAAGCTTTTTGAAAATCAATTTTAAATGCAACTCCACCCTCCCCCGATTTCCTTCTTGAATCGATAGCCTCATTCGCCACAAGGGAACAGTCCAAAATTTGCCTTCCTTGAATGAAGGCAAATTGAGATTCTCCCACCACCGTATCCATTACTAAGCGCATTCTTCTCGCCAAGACTTTCGATACAATCTTATACATACTGCTAACCAAACTAATGGGGTGAAAATCCTCAAGTGCTGTAGGATTCAATACCTTCGGAATTAGAGTCAAGAACGAGTGATTACATCCTCTTTCCATCTTGCCTTCTTCGAAAAAGTCCTCAAAGAAAGCTACGATATCATTTTTCAGAGAATTCCAAAATTTCTTGAAAAAATTCAAATTGAAACCATCCGGCCCCGGTGCCTTGTTGCCATCCGAACTATCTATAGCCTCCCGAATGTCATTCTCAGAAAATTTACCTTCCAAAAAAGCTGCTTGATCTTCATCTAGTGTTTGAAAGTCCAGATTTATCTCTTCCACCAATAGCGCACAAGTTGCATTATACTGGTTTGCAAAATAAGACTTAACAGCCCTCTTTATTTCAGTTTTATCCGAGACCAATCTGCCATCCAACTCTAATTGCTGAATGAAATTTGTTCTTCTTCTCCCCGACGCTGTAAGGTGAAAAAATCGGGTATTCCTATCGCCATGAAGGTGCCACTTCAACCGGGATTTTTGCAACCACTGAGCTTCCTCCTTTCTATACTGCTCCCACAACCTCGCCTTCACTTCACAAAGTTTCTGACAGTCACCCGCGACACCCTCCCCTATCTGCAACCTCCCCTCTATTTCCGCAATTTGACTTTTCAGAGAGGGAATTAACGAGTCAAAAGAGCGCCCCTTTATTTTGCTCCAGCACTTGACTTTTTCCTTGGTTCCTCTTAGCAGCCAACCCATCTTCTCATCTTTCTTCTTTCTCTTGAGATTCTTGATTGTAGTAATCACCAACTCCTCGAAACCCTCTTCGTTATACCACGTGTTGAAACACTTAAACGGCAGCGGACCCCAATTCACCTTTTCTGAACTCAACCAAACAACATTATGATCTGAAATGGTTTTGTTGCACTTCTGACTGATTGTAGGAAATTCAGAAACGAAACAGGCATTCACAAGGAATCGATCAAGTCGAATGAATGTAGGCGGATCTCTGTTGTTACTCCACGTGTATTTCCCACCGACCAACGGCATGTCCATTAACTCAGAGTTTCTCACAAACTGATTAAAAATCTCCATCACTGCTCTATTCAACGAAAATCCCTTCTTCTCCTCTTCGCTTAAGAATGCGTTGTAGTCACCCCCCACACACCATGGAATCTGCCGACTCAGAACCACACTCGCCAGCTCCGAAAAGAAGCTTTCTTTATCTCCATCGCAGCAAGGACCGTATAAATTAATGAACCCGCACCTAAATTTTGACCTCACCCACACCCCCACAATTGCAATGAAACGCTGCCTAACCTCAATATCAGTGGCTTCAAACACGGACCTGTCCCAAACACTCACAATGCCTCCAGCCGTCCCCACAGTAGGTGCAGCCGCAAAATCAAAGATGCCGTTCCCCCAGAAGTTCTTCACATCCGATCTCTCCATCTTTTCAACTTTCGTTTCCTGTAGCATTATAAACATACCATTAACCCGTCTTCTTAAATCTCTCACCGCTTTCTTTTTTTCCCTCCTTCTAATACCCCTGACATTCCAAGAAATAACAGATAAATCCATTCAAATTATTTAAAGATCCGAACCACAAATCCTCCACCCTACATAACCTCATGCAACTCCTTCTCCATATCGCAAATTTTGTCGATGACCGCTCTTTTGCCCCCCTTGAAAGAGATTTCCAAAATATTGCTTATTTCCCACACCGATTCTGCCTCCAACCCAATAGCCGATAGATCCTCCCCCAACAACGAGCCGCTGTTGAATTTGTCAGAAAACCCAATTCCACTCTTCAGTGCCTCCCTAACTACTTGCCGAAATTTCCTCCTACTCCCCGCTCGAAATAACCCATTTGATGCAGCCATAGGGGATTTGAATTGATTGGAGTGATAAATTCCTAGCGATGGAGGGGAGTAGCTATTTCTTTCCACACCCCCTTCAAAACTGTCGGGAACCCATTCCGATGATTCACCCCTTTGGAAGCACTTTTCAACCGGTAAGACAATATTAAGAGAAGAATTAATAATTGGATCAGACGCAGGCCTGACCCCTTCTGGCCCGTTACAAGACCCATCATTGTCGCAATCATTATCATTATAGCCCACCTCCTCTCCCTTCTTCTCATTGGACAACCGGCCCAATGCATTTTCCTCTAAATGGGCTTGCTCACCCACTCCTACTCTCACCCTATCGCCCGACTCAGATGACAAAATACCTTCCATTATATTAACGTTTTGACAATCCACCATATTTAACACATGTGGATTCCCAGGAATTTCTTGGGAATTATGCGCCGTTACACCATTCCCAAAGACCGACACCTCGGTTCTCACAGGGCCATAATGATTCAATCCTTCATTCCCCTCCGCCGACTCTTGGACTACCTCCTCCTTTCGACCGCCATCAGCCTCCCCCTGCGGCGCCGGATCCTCCGACTCCGACTCCACCCAAACGTCCGCAAATCTCACCCCCTCCCCATCATCATCCGGCTCTGTAACCTCCGGCTTTTCTCTTCCTTTTTTTAATTATTATGACGAACGGATACCCCAACGATGATACTTTGATACAAGCTGGTATCGTATCTAGGCTAGCAGTTCTGATCATGAAACTAGCCATATCCAACCTTTCCTTTGCTACTGTGTCCTCATAAATGCCGACGAAGAGACCCCATCTGCTCCCTAGCGCTTCGAAGAACTTCTCATGCCAACACACCAGCGGAATCCCGTACAAACGAATGTTACAAAAATAGTGTGGCACTCCTCCAATCATAAGTTTGTAAATAAAATCAAACCAATAGCATAATGCTTCCTTTTTGAGGTTCCAAGTCTCCATCAACTCTTCCGGGGAGTTAAAGATAACTATGCATGAATCGCAATCGACCCCCCACTTAACCACTTTCACGTTAATGTCATCGTTTAATAACGCTCTCTACACAAAATCAACCTCGAATTGCTCCTTCAACACCCCTGCCAAGCACTTGTTGAGCCATAACGTGTCTTTTGCTGGTACCTTGAAGTCCATTATTGCCGGCTCCTTTTTTTCCTCCTCCTCGACATCGTTGTTAAGCAAGACATCTTTGTATGACTTCTTTTGAAACATTCTCCCTGACCCTTCAGGTCTATGTGGCTGTTG
Source organism: Hibiscus tridactylites (assembly GCA_958450335.1). Classification (NCBI taxonomy): domain Eukaryota; kingdom Viridiplantae; phylum Streptophyta; class Magnoliopsida; order Malvales; family Malvaceae; genus Hibiscus; species Hibiscus tridactylites. The sequence goes on along the minus strand of OY288278.1, from coordinate 79,935,566 downwards.
ATTAGCGTTGTCCTTTTTTCTCCTCCAAACCTTACGTCTCCTTCCAGCTACCCCCATCCTGATCGGAGGTTCCATCACCCTTTTGGGATATTTTGCCTTTGAAACGTTTATCCTAAACCCTCCAATCGACGATTTGTCAAGCCTAGAAATCACCCTCTCCATATCCGACCTCGAAGCCAAAGTCACAAAAGCAAACGTGAAGTTCCTGTATCTAGATTTATTGTTGGACATCGAAATGAATAATCGAGTGACTTTCCCATGAAAATTGAAAATCTCCTTCAGCTCAAGTCTTGACACCTTCTTGCTCAGATTGTCCACGAAAACAGTCCACTCGACGCTCCTGCTACCATCGTCTCTCCAGCCTCCCACTCTACCCACCAGCCGTTGCGCTCCCCTGGACTCTCTGTCACCCCCCATTGACAAGTATAGACTATAGATAAATATATTTTTACATAATTTAAATTATAAATATTGATCACAACTTTTACGAGTCACTTTTATCACTAGAGCGAGTTTTTAGATGATTTTTAATAAAAATTAAAATATAAAACAAAACACAAAAAAGTGAAAAGTAGACCATTATCTTATGTTAATTAAGCGCTTCTTTCTCTCCTGACATTAGAGGTGGTAACTGGCCCTAGATCCCGAGACCCGAGCTGATTTTACTCGATTCGAGATTTGATATCGATCTGAGCAGGATGATCCGAATTTGATCTAAAATTTGAAATAAATTGAATCGAATAGAAATTGACCCGGGTTTTAGTTGAATCGACGTAGATTCGATCTGATTTTTCAAATGAACAGAACGAGCCCGAATTAATTTTTAACCAAACCGAATGGACTCGAATCGATTTCATCTGAACCAAAAGTAACCCAAACCGAAGTCAACCTAAAATAAATTAAAGATATTAAAAGAAATAATAAAAGATTTGGTGTGAATTGTCGCACACTAAAAAGTGAAATATATTGGCTTTATAAAGTCATATATGGGTTTTAAAAACTAATCTGGCCTGAAAAATCGGTCAAAACGTATCGATCTTCTATTGAACTGATCTTGACCCGACTTGAAATCACCCGACCCGAAAATCAACCGAACTGATGTGACCCAATCCGGACTGATACCCGACCCGAATCACCATAGATCCGAATTAAAACCGAATCAGATCAAATCCGACCCGAATAGAACCAAAATTGGATACAGTCAAAACCGAACTTGACCCGAACCGAACCCGATCCCAATTACCCGTTTGCCATTTCTACTTAACATATATATATTTTTTGTATAATTATCAATGGGAGAAATTGAGCCAATATTGTGGTTAAAAAAATACAATCTATTGTACATGCTAAAATATTTTTCAAATGCACAGTGAATTTTAAAGTCAGAATTCTTTAATTCCGTCTTACTACTATATTATATTTTCTTACTACTATATTATATTTTTAATTAAAAAATAAAGTTGGCGGGGATGGCAGGGCGAGGCTACATGTGGGGAGGTGTAGGAAAAAAACATGCAAGCAATCCGTCTTCAAAGTGAGTGGGATTTTTTTATTATTAAAATAGCATGCACTGTAGCAAGACGGAATTAAAAAATTCCGACTTCAAGTGCACGGTTGAAAGTAGGGGTGTTCAAAAAAATCCGATTCGATTATCCGTTGATTCGATCCGAAACTTCAGATATTCAATTCGTTTTTTATTTTTCGGATAATTCAGATTGGATATTCGAAAGTTTCGGATCGGATACGGATAGTAGTTTTACATTCGGATCGGATATCCGATTATCTGATATCCGAAAATTCAATTTTTGTATAGGTATAAATTTTATTATATTTGATATTTTTACTTGTTATATATGAAAAATTGAAATTTACATTGATACAAATATTGTTATATTCAATAATTTATTGATTTTTATATTCGAAACCTAAAATTTTCATGCATAGAACCATTAAATTAAAAAAATCAAATAAATTTATAAATTTCGAATATTCGGATATCCGGTTTTTTTAGATCGGATACGGATCACTATTTAGGTGATCCAAATTTTTCGGATATCCGAATTTTCAGATCGAATCCGATCCGATATCCGAAATGAACACCCCTAGTTCAAAGTGCAATAGATACGAAAATAATTCGAGTTGTGCTATAAATTGAATTTTTTTCAACCATAATATTAGGTTAATTTATCCATTATCAGAGTATGATTTATTGATCAATTATTTTAGATCAGTACTGTGGAGGCTTATTACAAGCGCGGCCTCACAATTTAATATTTTACATTTATAATATCAGGATTTAAACTTCTAGGTTTGTTTAAGAGATTTAAACAAACTCCAATTTTCTCTAGATATATATTTTTTTTATAAAAAAATCAAAAGTGTTGAAGAGTGTTATACGGCAACATTTAAAGATTTAATTAAAATAGAATAATCACATTAATCAATTATTTTTCATAATATCATAAAAAGTCAAAATTAGTTGGTAAAAATGGAGAAAATTAGCGTACAATAAAAGATTTAAAAAATAATCAAACTACTTAGAAAAATAAAAATTACAAATTTATTGGTGATGAAGAATAACTATCATCAACACTGACATAATAATATAATACAACACGTTAATAATCGATTTTATTAGAACTCAAAGTACGACATATTTGTGATTTTGTGATCACTTATGTATATGAGACAATCATCCCAAGAATCCATACAAAACAACCAAACCCTACAGAGACAACGGTAAATTTAACCTTAAAAAAGTACAACAAGAGTGTATAAAAAATATTCATAATTTTTATAAGAAAATAAGAATACTTATTAACAAAAACTCATGAAAAACAAATACTATAGAGATGGGAAAGAGAGAAAAAAAGAGAGAAATAAATATTTAGAGATAGAAGAATAAATTATTATATAGATTTGGCTACGTCGTTTATGGTTCCGTTTACTAAAAATTAGTCCATTAATTTTTGTTTTTTATATATATTTTTTATAATTAATTTATATGTAATCACCCACTTGCTATTTATATTACAACAATAAAAAAAAAAATTTATCTTTAAAAAATGACATAGAAAATAAATAAAAAAATTACTTAATTTTTAGTGGATATACTACATATAATAATTTTTCAGATAGAAGGAGAAATAAAACATCATTTATTTTGACAGAAAATCAATGACTAATCTTCAACCGTCATTGACCGAAATTGGTTTAATTTATTAATCTTAACATATTCCAAATAAAACATTTATTTTATGTTGTATAATAATTGAATTGAATTAATTATTTTTTATGCCCACCTCTTATTGTCTCAGTGCTAAAAATGATGTAATTCATTTAAGTGATTCGAATTCGAGCACCAGTCATATATGGTGTGTGTGCTTTGTTAAAAAAAATTAAAAAAATTGAACAAATACTACCATTGTATCACACCAGCATATTAAAAAAATAATTATAAATTATGATTGTAATTATAAAAGTTAGCCCCCTCGATAAGAAAGAGTTTCAAAATTCCATGCAAAATTTTGACAGAAAATCGCATGAAGAGCTGAGCATCAAAATACTTGAAAATAAAAAAATTAATCGACGGCTACCTTTAAACGAGTCAATATAATATGAAAAGTTAAATGTTGGGTTTGTTTTAGAAAGAGAATTTTTCAAACTCTAATAGCTCTCCACTATTAAAATTACTTCAATTTTAGTTGTTCTATTTTGATCAATCCCTTAATCGGTGGTCGGCAATTAATTTTAATATTAATTGTCGATCACCAGATTTATAAGTTTTTTGTTTTTTATTTTAATAAGAATTTCTTTCTCTGTTCTTGTGACACGTTTTTTCTTCTGTCTTTGTGGCATGTTTCAGCATATCCTAGCGATCGATTGTTGTTCGCATAGAGATTCAATCGACGCTAGTTTCTGATTTATGTTTTTTCGGTGGTCATTTGGAAAGTTGTATCCCCACTCGGTTAATGGTTGTTTGTCGATGAAATCAGTCTTGAGTAGCGGTACTTTTTGCTTGACAGCTTGGATCGCGCATCACTCATTCCTTCTTTATGTGTCTCGTTTGGACAGAGACAATGAGATTCAGGAAGCTGCTAAATTTTGTTGGTATGCTTATCTCAATAGAAGTTTTTATTTTTCTTTGTTTTTGAGTTGTAACCATTTTTTTGGTTGTTTAATCCAAATATTCTTCTTCATGAATGCGTTGTAATTGTGATTTTTCTATAAATTTAATAAAAATTTAGTGGCTTTTATAAAAAAAAATATTCGGTTTGTTTTAATGGATATTTTTTGATGAAAGCTAAAGTGATTACAAGTAGTATCTGTTCTAAATATATTCTCAACCATTTGACAATGAACGCTCAATCACCCTACTGCAACTGCTGGTGCTCGAACTCGTGACCTCTAAGAACAACAACCGTTACCTTAACCACTGAAACAAGTTGGTTCGTGATGTTTTAATGGATATTAAAAACAAAAAAATATATATTTTTTTAAAAGAAAACAGAGAAATACAAGTGGATGCAAGTGATGATGGGATAGGGAAGTCGAATATTTTCATTTTTGATTGTTAAATTGCATGCTTGGTGCTACCACACCACTACTGCCCTCATGCAACTCTCACAATCATTTGTTTACCATTTTCCCCTTTTCGCGAAAAATATAAATATCTTCTTATTTTTAATTTATTTATTATAAGATATATTTACCGAATTTATAATAGTTTACTTCTAAAATTTGTATGATTGCATGGAATACTGATGACAAACGGCAACATATTTCGATAGTTTATATATATATATATATATAAATGTAATAAACTTTAGGGAAAACTACACAAATAGTACCCAACCTATTCCCGCTTTACTATTTTGGTACTTAACTATTATTTTTGGCAAGATGGTATCTAACATTACGTTTTTGTTCTGTTTTGGTACCATTACCGTTTAAAATTAACGGAAATGGTGATGTAGCTTGGGTTAATAATGGTTTTAGTCCAAAAACTTATATAATCTATCAATTTAGTCTAAAATTATATTAATTTAAACATTATTTTAATTTTTGAATTGAAATTGTAAATTCTTCAAGCTGAACACCTTTTTGGGTTTTGGGTTTAAAAAACATGCTAAGAGCAATCAAAACTTTAAAATTTGGGATCAATGAGGGGCTAATGCGGGGTTCATAGGGAAGACCCAAACTCCATGATTGGGATACCAACAAGAATACGAGGGGCGAGAAAGGGATGTGACAAAATGGAATGTACAAAATAGAAGGGGCTATTCATGTAGTTTTCCCTAAACTTTAGAAATAAATTATATATATATATATATATATATATATATATATATATGTTATATATATGTGTGTGTGTGTGTGTGTAAATTACAAGAAAGATAAGGATATATTTCAAACTATAAAAAGGAATGTACACTTTTCCAGTTTATTGTGTCCTAAATTCAAGGGGATAATTACAAACGATCCATAGTCGATTATAAGTATATGATAGCAATATTGTGTGGAACCCATATGTGATGTTAACTTCATCAATCTTTTCCTGCATGATTCCAATTTCCAAGTGAAAAAAGTGGAAAGAAATTTATTTATTTTTTAAAACCCAAAGTTGTATGCTTTGTTGTTTAAATACTTGAAATTTTTATTCAATAATTAAAATTAAAATTCGAACAATTTCATATATATATATATCAATATTTCTTTATAAAAAAAATAGTTATTGCATTGGGTTGGGATGGTCGCTCTCACGGAAGAAATTAAAATTAAGAGTTAGAGGACAATTCAAAAATGTTTGAAAGTAAGGGGTAAATTCATAATTTATTTGAATTTTTTAAAAAATATATAATTAAAAGGTAAAAATAAATTCTTTGTGTGGGAGGCAAGAGCCCCTTTCAATTACAATGTAAGTCTTTCTCTGTTGATCCATAATAAAATTATTGGGTTAGAAAAGTCATTTATAATAAATTTTTACAGTATTCGATTTAAATTTATCAGGTAATAAATTAAATAAAAAAAGTTATAACAAAAAACATAGCAATGCAAAGGTGGTCCTCCACTATTCAGTATTCATATGTACAGTCTCCGCAACAATGATTAATTTTCTTACTTTCCTCACAAAGAAAAAAGAAACCATTGAGTCTTCACTTCTTCAGTCGAAAAGAAAACACCTTTCATTTCCACCTCATTGTCCTTTCTAAATTGAGGAAAATGAAAGAACTTGAATCATAAACTTGTGGTTGGGATGATCACGCTCCTTGTATCAAGATTGAGTTGATATATATATAGGTTATATTTTTGAAACACAAGTTACGTAAAAAAAATTATACAATCATTCATATTTAAGTTATAAAATTTAAAATTTAAATCTCTAGCCCTAACAACTTATAACCTAAACCGTAAACCTTAAACCCTAAACTCTCAATTCTAATCATAAACCTTAAATTTTAGACCATACAACCCAAACTGCTAAACCGTAAATCACAACCTAAATCTCTAAACCCTAAAATTGAAAGGCTTGTGTATCAAAGTATTTTCCATATATATATATATGAGAATTTAAGGTTTATTGTTAGAATTTAGAATTTAGAGTTTAAGGTTTAGGTTTTTGGGCGTTAGAGCAAGAGATTTAAGTTTTAGATTTTATAGCTTAAATATGAAAGGTTGTGTAATTTTTTTACACAACTTGTGTATTAAAATATAACAAATTTTATATCCGACTCTCAACATGTTTAAGTTTTGAATTTTCTATATATAAGTTTAAGTTCTAAGTGAATGTTGTGTTAATCATGTAATTTGATGTTTGTACTGATTGGTTTTAATGTTTATTGATTGTAGTTGTTGACAGGGGCGTAGCCAATATCAAATTTCTTAAATTTTGAAAGTGGGTAAAGACAAGCAATATATGTGAATACTCTTTTAAATAGGTGTCAATATTTTTTTAGAATGATGTTTATTTTATATTTTAATGTTTTTATATAAATTCTACAAAGGATAAATTATATTTTTAAAAAAATTGAGGTGTCACAACTCCTTTACTGCCTCTACCCATGATTGTTGATATAGTTGAAAACTATAAATTCGAACAAAAATAAGACAATACAATAAAGAGAATACTATTGTAAGCTACAATGTCCATATTTCCATTTACTATAACATCAAATGGAAGTTTCTCAAATTCTTTGTCCAAGTTAACATCATGATGTACAGTGCCAGGGGAATGGCAAACAGGCTTGCATTTTCAACTCCACCATATCTATTCAGATCCGGTCACTTTTCGCATGCTCAAAGCAATATTAACCAAAGTCCAAGCTTCAAAGATTATGTAGTATGGTAAATAAAAAAGGGTTTTGTTTGTAGAAATCGAGATTCGAATCCGAAGCATATATGATGTTGAATTTATAGTTTTGAAGCTCAATCGTTCCGCTTTAAGCTTTTTGTATTCTGCGCTTCTACGATCGAGTCCTTCGCACGATTATAATGGTTCGGTTCCCGGTGTATAAGTAGGGGCGGAGCTCCCTTTGGCCTAAAGGCCCCTACCCCTGTTATAATCTTAATTAGTATTTGATAATTTTGATTTAATAATAATTTGACCCATGTAAAAATTAATTATTCAAATTAAAAATATAAGAGTTTATTAAATATATAATTAAGGGTTGAATTAAAGGCGTAAATAAATCAAGCTTGAACGAATAAGATTTTGTTCGTGTTCATTTATTTATATTTGAAGGTGTTCATGTTCGATTCGTTTAAATTTTGGCTTAACTACAAAATAAGTACCCAAACTATGTCTCTTTTTTTGCAATAGATGCCTAAAGTATTTTTTGGTTGAAATAGGTGCTTAAAATTTCATTTTTGGCTGAAATATATGCCTAAAATATTTTTGGGCTGAATTATGCCTAAAGTTTCATTTTTTGTTGAAATAGGTGCCAAAGTAGGTGCCTTTGTTGACTTTAAAACAAGCCAAAAATTAAACTTTAGGCACATATTTCAACAAAAAAGTACTTTAAGCATCTATTTCAGTAAAAAAGAGATATAGTTTGGGCACTTATTTCGTAGTTAAGCATTTAACTGCTGAGTTACCATTTTGCAAAATTACTAAATATGTTATTATACAAAATTTTATAATATTTAATGGCAGAGTTACCATTTTGTTACAAAACATAAAATTTAATTGTCATTTTGTAACATTTGAAAGTTTGGTTACCATTTTATTTTTTTAACAAAGTTCAGTGACCGCTTGTGAACTTTACCCTTTTTAATATCATGTTTGTGTTCGATTATTTATTTTTGATGGTGTTTGTGTTAATTTGTTTAATGTTCGCGAACATGTTCGTTTAACATTCGTGAACATATCCGTGTTATGTTCGCGAACATGTTCATTTATATGACCGTTAAGATGGTCATTTATATGTTTGTCAAAATGGTAGAATTACATCACTAGTCTTTAAGCTCATTAGGCTTCACAGTTTGAACTCCAAAATTTACCACGTTTTCAATTTAGTCTACACATTCGTTGATATTTAAAATGTAAAAAAGAAAAAGGAAAAGGAAAAGAGAAACCAAGTAAATGAGCTTATAAACAAGCTTGTTCGTGAATATAATAAACGGAATACACCTTTGTTCGTGTTCGTTCGTTTATTAAATGACATAAAAATTTGTTCATACTCGTTTATTTAGCTTAATATACGAACGGTTCAATAACAATTCGTCGATTGCTTTGTTCATTTATACCTCTAGGTCGAATTAAAGAAGAATGAGCATGTATCTTCAAAAAAATTTGGTCTAATAATAATTTAGGTCGTATAAATTTAAATATCACACAAATTAAGCTTTGCCCCATAAATTTTAAATACGTAATAAGCTCTTGCATTTTTGAAATTCAATATTTTGGCCTCTATCAATTTTCGATCCTGACTCAGCCCCTGTGTATAAGCTTGCAAAACATGCTTCCCTGGGGGTGCTGGATTCAGACTACACACGCTGTGTACAGAAATCGAAACGACATTCCAATCAGCATGAACTCCTCGTTCCGGCGATGAATTCCCAGATCCTCACGCAGACCCTGAACATTATGATGCTTAAAAAAGAGGTTATACAGATGAACAAAATTAAAAACCTCGTGCCAGATGCTAATGTATCAAATTCGTCATGATGAGACGCATTTGATTTGCTTATAATTTGACACCTCTGCATCAAAGCCTAGATGGAGATGCTAATGTACCAGAAATTTTATTGACCTATTGATAAGAGAGATGGCAAGTCCATTACTCACCAACCACTAAGTTTATTAACTGGCAATAGGGTTATTTTGTCCCATCCATCATATTTTCTGAGGACTAAATTTGACACTGCCGTCGGACTCTCTCAATATATATATGAGAGGGACTATCAGCTTCCCTCAAACTGAATCTGACACAAAAGATCAATCTAGACCCGTTTCTATCATTTTTCTTAGTCTCCTTCATCACTATTAACAGCAACTTTTCGTCGACATCAACCTGAATAAATCGTCAAAAAAGATCACTATCGTCCTATTCAGTACATTAACGTAACTCTATCGACATCACGTATAAATTGCGGCGTAAACATATTCTTTCGGTCAATAGTATTTCAAGAAGAGAACATTTGCTCAAGTGTATAGTGGAATTTAGTTTCCTGTGTTCCAGCTATATTCACCTGAAAACAATGGCGGAACTTGGACTAAAAGTTTAGAGAGACAATTTAAATTTTTTAAAATTTTAAATTAAAACTTTTAAAAATTAGAGGGTTTAACTAAAAATATTCAAATTTTGAAATTTAATATGATTTTTTTAAAATCTTAAGAGGACCAAATTTAAATTTTTTTGGCTAAAGAGGTACTTTTGTCCCTGAGTTCGACCCAAAAATACAATTTTGCCCCTCACCGAAAAGTGCACTCAATGTGACCCTCCAGTCCATGAAATCGATCAAATTGACCCTTTAACCGACGTTGACCGTTACGGTGTTGATGTGACAGTTAACGATGATGACGTGGCAATCCCTGATGCTGACGTGATGATCAACGGTGCTGACATGGCAGTACACGTGGGATGATGATGTGGCAGAAGGGGCTGAATTGATTATTTTAACCGAATTCGAGGGCATAATTGACTTTTTTCCTGAGTTTAGGAGCATAATTGATTTTAATTAAAAGTTCGATAACTTATTTAATATTTAAGTTGAAAAATAAGAATTTATGAAATTATTAAAATATTAAAACTAGATAAATAATTTTATTAAGTGAGGATAATTTAAAAAACAAAGTGAAACTCTCACAGAAGATCAAAATATTATTCAAATTATTTTATAAAAATTCATAAAGTTAAAAAAATATTCTAAAAGTTGCTAAAAATAAAATTTTTTATAAAAATTAAAATATATTATAAATTAAAAAATCATAAAATTTAATGTAAAAATTTAATACTATTTTTATAAAGTGTTAAAAATTAAACACTTTTATAGAAAAAAAATTCGACTTCGTCACTCTGAGTATTACTATTCGTTAAAATTATTTTAGTGGAATCAACATTATACTAGAATAACAATAGAATTTAATTTTTTCCCGCTTTTTTAATCAAAATGATACTCATTAATATTTGATGTAGTGAAATGAAAGAGAATTTTGACTTTATTAATACTTTAATACAAGGATGTCTCAATTAAAAATACGTTAAAGGAACATTAGTACGCGTAGCATAACGAGAAACAATCGAAAGATTCTCCAATGAGTTTATAAATATTTTTTAATTTTTTATATTTATAACTCTAATATTTTTACTTATATTTAATTCATTATGGTGTTTTATATTTTTTTAATATTTTATGAATATTTAAATATTAATAATTTTTATTTTTTAGCTTAAAGATTAAATAAGTTATTGAACTTTTAATTACACTCCTAAACTCGGGAAAAAATCAATTATGCCCTTGAATTCGGTTAAAATAATCATTTCAGCCCCTCCTGCCACATCATCATCCCACGTGTTCTGCCACGTCAGCACCGTTGACCACCACGTCAGCATCATGGATTGACACGTCATCATCATTAACTGCCACGTCAGCACCGTAACAGTCAACGTTGGTCAAAGTGTCAATTTGATCGATTTCATGGGCTAGAGGGCTACATTGAGTGTACTTTTCGACAAGAGGCGAAATTGCATTTTTAGGTCGAACTCAGGGGCAAAATACCCCTTTAGCCAATTTTTTAAAATTATAAAGGTCAAATTCTAATTTTTCAAAATTTTGGGTACATGACCCCACTTATCCCTTGTATATTACGCCACTGCCTGCGATAATAAAACAAGCATTTATCTAAAAAATACTATATTCATCTGACCACCTTTCAGCTTAACTCCAGTAGCATTATTAGGCTCCATCAATGCTTCTCTAAAGGGTGTTGAAGCACCAAATGGATAAGTAATGTTGAATACGCATGGGTGCACGTTTAATGGACGTTTTCTTCCGGTTTTTCACTTGATTTAGCGCCCAAACCGACGTTTTCCCACATCTGAAAAATTCAGCTTTTTTACAATCGGACGTTGAGCTTCAATGGACGTTTAAGAATCGTTGTTGAACAGCGCCTAGACTCAATCAAGAATTTAAATTACGGTTGTGGTTGCATTTTCGATTGTTTATCGTGATTGTGAGCATAACGAATGCAATTGTGGTTGCAAGTATCTCAGTCGTGAATTTTTTAAAAATCATATGCTATTATAGACATAACAGTTGTGGATATCGTGATTTCGAATAATGTCAAAACTGTTATCTAACGTCTGTTATATCGATCGCGGACCGATATTTAAATCTTTGATCTCAACGATAATATTATCGACATGACTTTCTATGAATATCCGTCTTCCGAACTTATGTAGTTCTCGAACGAGAAACTCGATAATTGCGTTTAACAACTTAAACCAGCGTTTGCTTAGTATTTTCTTGCCAAATAACTAATGGTCGACTTGTCAACGGGCGTTTCCCACTATTTTCAACACTTAAATGACATTTGTTGCGCTGAATTTTTCAATTTCTGAAAACAGATGTTGCAGCTCCAACGGAGATTTAGGCGCAACAGTGACAAACGAAGCTGTAAAACCAGGCTTCTACCATTCCGCAAACATATAAATCTGCATATTCATGAAAAGGGAAGAAAATCAATTCGTTTCGAGTGAAGCAGATTCACGACGAGATCCATGAAACATCATTCAAAATGGTGGTTTTGAACAGTCATTTTGTGGAAAAATAAAATCTATAATGATTTTCTTCTTTATTTAATTTATATTTTGTGAAATATATATTAGAAAGCATTATAATTCTATTTTCAAAAGTATTTGGAAATACGGGGTTAAGGGTGTAATCTGAGTTGAGTTCCAATAATGACAAACTCGAACTCGATTCAAAACTTATGATTCGATATTCAGTTCAAGTTCGGTTAAACATCAATTTTTAAGTTTAGGTGTGGCTCGAGATATAACTGAGCTACTCGAGTTCGAGCTAGATTAAATTCATTTTTCGATTTTTGTCCTAAAGCACAAATTCAAAGATCGAACTCGATTATGCTTGTTTGTATTCGATAATATATACTAAGGGTAAAAATGTAATTTAATAATGTAAAAAATATATTAAAATTGAAAGGTTCAATTAGACTCACAAAATGTCCGAGTTAAGTATTATGGTGCTCGAATTTAACTCGATAATTACCGAATCGAATACTTAAAGAGCATAAATATTTCATTTACACCATAAAAAGAAGGGTAAACTACATAAATGACCACCATATTATTGGAAAAGTCGTGATTTGACCATCTTACTTTTTTCGAAGCAATTAAACCACCATACTATTAAATTGGATGCAATTTGACCACCAGCCGTTAGAGGTTAACAGAAGGGTGGCGTGGCAGTTAAAAAAATAAGGGTATAATTACACATTTGGTCCTTGTTACTTATACACATGTCACAACCTGATTGGAGGGGAAATTAATTAATTAAATAAAAATAATTAAAGTCCTCCAATAAGATGGTGACATGTGTCACCAAATAATTAAATAATTAATTTATTTTATTAAATTAAATTAAAATTAGAATCAAATTAATAGAGTGTATAAGTAACGAGGATCAAATGTGTAATTATACTCTTATTTTTTTAACTGCCAGTCACCCTTCCGTTAACCTCTAACGGATGGTGGTCAAATTGCATCCATTTTAATAGTATGATGATTTAATTGCTTCGAAAAAAAGTAAAGTGGTCAAATTACGACTTTCTAATAGTATAATAGCTATTTATGTAGTTTATCTTAAAAAATTATTCGAAATCAAATCCAAACTTAATATCAATGCAAAAGCATATTCGAAAAGTAATAATACAATGTCTAACCATCAACGACATTTTTTATTACACAGTCAAAGTATAAAAATATGAATGTGATCTTAGAAATATAACAAAGGTAAACTACATAAATCACCACTATACTATAGTTTAAGATTTGATTTAACTATTATACTATGATTTTAGATTTGATTTGATCACTATACTTCTAATTGAAGCAATTAGACTACCATACTATTAAAATGGATTCAATTTGACCACCTGTCGTTAAAGTTTAATAGAATGAGTGACGTAACAGTTAGTAAAAATTTGTATAATTACACATTTGGTCATCGTTATTTATACACTTTATCAATTTGGTCCTAATTTTAATATAATATAATAAAATAATTATTTTATTAGGTGGTGTCACCACCTTATTGGAGGGCTTTAATTAATTTTCTCCCTGCAATAAGGTGATGACATATGTCACTCGATTGAAGATGGAATGGAAGCAACGAGATTGCCCCAAGAGGATTCGAACCTAGGACCTTGGAATGCATGTAGCAAGCACCCACCACATGCATTCCAAGGTCCTAAGTTCGAATCCTCTTGGGGCAATCTCGTTGCTTTCATTTTTCCATCTCCAATTGGGTGATACGTGTCATCACCAGATTGGAGGAGGGAAATTAATTTAATTAATTAAATAAAAATAATTAAAGTCCTCCAATAAGGTAGTGACATGTGTAAATAACGAGGATTAAATTAAAATTAGGACCAAATTGATAAAGCATATAAATAACGAAGACGAAATGTGTAATTATATAAATTTCTATTAACCGTCACGTCACTCATTCTGTTAGGTTTTAACGGCAATTGGTCAAATTGAGTCCATTTTAATAGTATAGTGGTTTAATTGCTTAATTAGAAGTATAGTGGTCAAATCGAATCTAAAACTATAGTATAGTGGTCATTTATACAGTTTAACTTATAATAAATACGATATAGTCAAACTTTTATGCAATTTAGAATTTAGAGTTAGTTTGAGGTTTAGAATTTAGGGATCTAGATTTTATGGGTTATATAACATTACGAATTTTAATTTTAATTTTTAAGGTAAATTTAGATATGTTTGTGTGGATTTTTTTCCACCGACGCACTAATATAATAACCCTAATAAAATAATCAATAGATATTATAAAATTAAGATGAATAAAATTAAAACTCGGGCCAGTATACTCACCCTATACGCTTGATCTTATTGTCCATCAATTAGAGTATAACGACTCTTGATAAAATACACATACACAATATTAATTAATGACTTAGACGAGTATGTGTATTTTAGTTTTATAATAATTAACATTATTTTTTATTTAAATATAGATATATTTATAGTCTGTTTAATTTTAGAAAATATGTTTGGTTAATAGAGATGAAAACTTGTTTTTAAAAATGAAAATAATGAAAATGTGTGTGGTATAGCTTTTAAAAATAAAAATGAAAAAATAATTATTAAATGATTAAAATAAAATATAGTTGGAGAAATGTTATTATAATAATATTAAATAAAATATAAGTAAATAAACCAAAATTTTTAAAAATGACATTTGAATGATTAAAACTCGGATTAAAATGAATTTAAAATTAGTCTAATTTTAAAGTTTCTATTTTTACAACCAAGCATGTTTCTTTCACCGTTTTTTTATTTTTCAAAAAAATAAAAATAAAAACGAACTGCATTCTCTAAACTAAATTGACCTTATATTTTCAAAGTAAATGTCGAGATTCAAAATCTTACAAGACATGACAACATAAGTATTATTGACCATTCAACCAATTAATGGATCTCACTAATTAACATTATTTTGTGTATACGTATTTTAATTTTATCGTAATTTTGGATCATTAGATAAGTGTAAATTGATGACTTAAATTAATCAAGTATTAATTGATAAGTTAATAAAAGACTAAAATACCTCTCTTTTTAAATATTATTATTATTATTTATTGTTTTCAATCGCCGATAATTTGTTCCACAACTCTAATAAAAAAAATCATGATAGATAAAATAATTTTAATTTCTAAAATAAAATTTTCACTGCGATTCAATTCTATTTTTTAAAATCTAATCGTCTTGAATTCGACATGTTATATTATTCTTATATAAACAAAATAATTTAAATATACAGTTTTATACCATTATAATTTAACTTTTTGACAATATGCATGTCTGTCTTACGATCTATGTTTAAGGTGTGAGACGACCGGTTTAACTTTAATCACATACATCTTTTAATTTATGAGTATATTTTTAATATTAATATTTATCTATTTTCACTATTTACATTTAAATATATTTTACCTTTTAAAATTAAATTCAAAGTAGAACTCGAAAATATAATAGAAATTTTTATAGAAAATTATTTACAAATTAAATTTAAGGTAAATTATGTAAACCATCACTAAAATTTACAATCAAACCTATTTTGGTTGTTTAACTTTTAAAACGTTCAATTTACTCACTGAAATTTAAATATTAAACGTTTTTTTGTCACTCTTTCATTAATTTTTTGACGGTGTTATAATGTGGACGTCATCCACCACTCATCGTCATCGAACTCCACTGTCTACGGTCGTAGATGGTGGTCGTTCAGTCTCAAATTTCATCAGTCGCTTCGTTTTCGACCCTTTGAGTTTAAATCCGACCTTCATTTCATCAGAAAGTGCCTTAAAGTCCACGAATGGGCAAAAACCTTTCGATTTCGTAGTATGTTGCTTCTCTCGTGCCGATGAAACTTTCCATCATTCGATCTTGAAAAATTTCCTTCATTCGATGGTAAATGAACATAGTCAAAAAATTAACGAAAGAGTGACAAAAAAAATATTTAACGTCTTAAAACGTAATGATCAAAATAAGTTTGAGAGTAAAATCCAGTGATAATTTACCCTTTAAATTGATTGGAACAAACAAATCAACGATTATTTAAACTCATTTATAAATAAATAAATAACAAGAAAATTGAAAGGAAAAGAAAAGAAAAGAAAATAATGAGAGAAAATGTAAGAAATTTAAGAGCAGGGGCATATTATAAATAGAGGAAATCAAAGAATGGAAGAGTCCTCTTGGAGTAGGGATTTGATCTTTCATTGACACTCCTCTCCACATAAAGGGGCAGCAGCAGCTGCACTCTTTGCTTCCATCTCTGCCCCTTTTCCCTTTTCCCTTTTCTCCACTCATCAAATCAAAGTAAGTCTTGCCTTTTCTTTTTCTTGATATATATAGCTTTTGATTGTTGACTTTGAAGCTTTTCTTTTTGTTTCTGTTGAATGGATTAAGAATGGGAGATAGAATCTTACCGGGAAGTTACTTTCAGTACCCGCCTTCCGGACTCCATGCTTCTCCTCACAGGCCTTCCTCTCTTCCTTCAGATCGTGAAAGGTTTGCCTTTTTTTATTGAATTACTTTAATCGATCGAATCCCATGTTTTGTTTTCAATTTTGGGAAATGGGTTTTCTCTCTTTTGTTTGGTTTCATAATTTGAGTTTTCTTTGTTCTGATTGGTGTATGTTTTCAAAGTTGGTTTATAGGCTTACTGTGAATTGTGTTTATTCAATCTGTCTTATAATTTAAGTAACAATGGCAGGTATTTAGCTGAATTATTGGCTGAGAAACAGAAGTTGGGGCCTTTTATGCCAATCTTGCCTCTATGCACCCGGCTTCTTAATCAAGGTTATTGAATCATCTGTTTTTTTATCATTTTTGTTTGATGTAAAATCCATTAGCTGTTGTGATTTGTATAATCAGAAATTGGGTGTGATCGTTTTGTTTTTGTGGCCGAATATAAATCATTCTTACACGATTAAACCGAAGGTATCCGATGGATACATGTTACATATACATTTCTGAAGGATAATCCTCTTCTAGTTGAATGTATGTTTCAGTCTGCTAGATTCATTATCATGAGTGTTCCAGTGGTACTTTTTCTTTCAAGGATAGTTCATTCGCATTCAGATTGTCAACAAATGAACCGAAGTTCCAGACAAATAACAGCCTAGAGCTAGCTGACATACTGTCTACAATTGTCCTATTATAATTCTTAACTGGCAACATTTGGTTTTAAGTGATTACAAGCTTAAGTGAGCAAACCGGAGGGATCCCACTAATCAAACATAAAGCCAAATGATGACATTTACCGGCAAAGATGATTTGGACAACATCTTGATTTGCTTTTGTTTTTTCTTACATTGCTGCAGAGATTAGAAGGGTCTCGGGCCATAATCCTGGTTTTGTTGATCATGAGAGATTTGAGCATGATAGTCCTTTAAGGTCATTAGGGCAACATCCTAATGGGAGACATATGGATATGGAGGGATGGTCCGTAATGCAAACAGAGGTGATTCTGTTTAATGGTTATATGCCTATTTGTTCTTAAGATCAATGATTTGCTTCTCATTATTGTTAAATCAAAGGAAATTGAATTTTTTTAATGTATTTTCTTGCTTCAGGAAAGCGGGCATCTACAACGAGTTGCTTCAATTCAAGATGCATCAAGAGCTTGGCCTGGTTTGCCAGGAGTCCCTACAACAACAATTGTAAAGAGGGTTGTTAGACTCGATGTACCTGTGGATAAATATCCAAATGTTAGTAAGTTATTTCAGAAGTATTTTATTTGTTTACTTCCTTTTAAGTTAATATTTCCGACTCTGCGCCTTTTCAGTATAATTTTGTTGGCCGAATTTTGGGACCACGAGGGAACTCCCTGAAGAGATTTGAAGCTGTGACAGAGTGTAGGGTGTACATAAGAGGCAAGGGTTCTGTCAAAGATTCCGTAAAGGTATGAATTCTTTTAATACCAACATGTAATTTTGGTAACACATTGTGTAGTTGGACCTGTATCATAGGTACGGTGCTTCGTGTTCCGTCATTTGTTCAGATTCTTTTTATAATAGAAGTGTTGTCTATTTTCTTATACCAATCGCAGTGTGGCAGTGGCTGATTGTTTGTCTAGCCGTAGGACTAGGATTATGATATCCTACTTTTTTATTTCTTTCCTATCAATCCATCTTCTAAAGGGCATTTTAAATAGTAGGCGAGATGAAAGTTGGTCATCTAATTTTATATATGCTGTTGATGTGCGTCTTCATTTGCATTTGACATATACTCATACTCCGAAGCGAACTTCTATGTTATGCCTAGTTGCCAAATAAAGTAACTTGTTACATAGTTAAAGATCGGTCATTAGCTGCTTAGAGAACTGCAAATTGAAGTGAAAATTTATATTTTCAACATAATTCAGAGATCGAGTTTTCTATTGATATTATGCTTCAATTGTCGTTATTCATTTCTACTTTAAAATTTTCGCACAACTGGTTGGTGACTTTTCTATAGGAAGAGAAACTGAAAGATAAACCGGGTTATGAACATCTTAACGAGCCACTGCACGTGTTACTGGAGGCTGAATTTCCCGAGGAGATGATTGATTCTCGTTTGGACTATGCTGTTGGAATACTAGAAAACCTTCTGAAGCCTGTGGTACAAACAAAAGCAATCTGTGTTTTTTTATTTTGTGTTGCCCTTCTTTTTAATATTTGTTCTAACCCTTCCTTTTCTACCGTCTTCAGGATGAATCCTTGGATAACTATAAGAAACAACAGCTTAGGGAGTTGGCTGTACTAAATGGTACATTGCGGGAAGAGAGTCCGAGAATGAGCCCGAGCATGAGCCCAAGTATGTCGCCCTTTAACAGTACTGGGATGAAACGGGCCAAGACAGGAGGATGACCTTATTGATGATACATCGTATTTAATCGAAACCCTGTTGGCTTTGTGGTGGATTGATTTTGCCAAAACTTAGGGATGTTGAACTAGGAAGATCTGGTCCAACTCCGGTCAGTTTTGCACGACATCTTGGTTTCCTTCTCTGTTGATCCCAGTTTTCCCACGTCTCATCCCCTCCATAGAGTCAACTACTCTGCTTCATTAGTTACTACGAATAACCTCATCCGTAATCATTTTCGCCATGTTCTTTCTGCTCCTTGGGTCTCGAAACCTCTAAGGTACTCGAATATTCTTTGCACTGACAATCTCCCAATATTTTCACGCATAACGTACGCATGCTTTTGATTACTATAAGATACGATCAGCAATTGTATTGTATTTTGACTTTATAATTAGTAATTTTCTCTCTATTGTGTTTATCTTGATCGTCTCTGCCTGCAAATGAACTGATATATATGTACTTGTTATGCATCTATTCATGATAGCATAACTTCAGGAATCTGTTTCCGGGGTATTTCTAGGGTAAAGAAGCTTAAATTGTTATCAAAACATCTTGGAATGTTAATGCTATTGTAATTTGTAAAACAGAACAAAGTAAAATTGTGCATGTGATATAAATGAACAAAGTGTTTGACGAATTATTTGTTTATGTTCTTTTATTAAATTAAATAAACGAATATGATTTTTTTCTTATTAAATGAATGAGTTTGAATAGACGTATATTTTGTTTGTTTATGTTCACAAACCAATACAAAAACTTTTAAAAAGTATTTACATTTATATTTATAATTTTTTGAATAGTCTAATAACTTTTAGACTATTCAAAAAATATATTTAAAAAATTAGAATTATGTTCATTTATGATTTGTTTATTTATCACTCATGAATAGAATGAATATGTTATGTTTGTGAACATTAGATGAATGAATATGAACAAATATAAATTTTTAAATAAATGAACATAAACACAATTTTAAAATCTTTGATGAACACAAATTGAGCATGCACAATCTTAATAATAAACCAACGATCATAAAAAGGTAGAGTAGTTAAAACTCGGTTCATTTACGATCTTAATACAAATTCAAAATATTATAATTCCACTGTTATGGTCCTACACAAATGTTAGTCTTCTTGGCAAAGATGTTTAAGGTTCGGCTTAAGTACGAAGTTACATATTTTATGTTTTTTTCTAAATCTGACTCGATTCAAAATATGAACCTTAGATTTCGGATATAACTCCAGGCTTAGATGAGTAACCGAACCCATGAGGATGTCTACTTCATGGTCGAATTAAAAAAAAAAATGTGTCGAACTTTATCCTTTCTATAGAGAATAGGATTATACAGCATGAATGGATCAATCATTATAGTTCGAAGAATAAATCACACCCGGTTCATGCCAACAGCAATCCTGAAACTCCGGTTGCCGGCGATTCACCGGTTCTACAGGCAACTCGAAGTTCTGCATGCAACCAATGCTAATTCTGGAAACACAAGAAACAAAGTTGTTTTCATTTCAAGCTTCATCTTTTGCATGGTACACACTTGTAGTCTGTTAGATCTGTATTTGTTAAGATAGGATTTGACGTACTATGTTGTTTATTATTTATTATGCATTGATGGTATAGTAGTTACCATCAATTATTATTAGGTTAGAGGATTCAATTGACTCCACTTGATTTGTTGTGGTATGAGATTTTTAAAGAGTTAAATGGTGTTTCAAGGGGTTAGTATAAAATTTTTCATGAAAATATTAGAATTGACCACACTTGATTTGTTTGGGTGTGTGATCAACAATATTTGAATTGTAATAGTATGTGAATCCCCGTACTTCATATTCTACTCTGACCTTACTGAATGAAAATCCTGACTACGTCACCGGTAATTATGTGATGTTTAGTATGATACCTAATGGTTTTTAACAGTTAATTTGGTGGGTTGTTTATACTAGAAAGAAGGGAAAACATGAAGAAATTTTTTCAGTCAGTTTCTAGGTTAATTTTGAGAGAGAAAAAGTCCCACGAAATTCCTTGTGGGCTGGTATTATCAGATGTAAATGTAATCTGTCATTAATAATAAAGTAATATTAAAATCACTCTATAATTTCCTAACAATTTGGTATAAATTCATAGTTGCGACCAAAATGGAAGGTCGAATTGATAGGTTGGAAAAGACGATGAAATACATACATGAGAAAATCATCTAAGTGATAGATTTTTTCAGTCAATTACAAGATCGTATGAAGAAAAAATATGAAAAAGATCCTTCGATAAATAAAAGGCAAATCGACATTTTTCACATATTCTACAATGGTGAATAAAACGGTGGCTGAAAACACTGATGACTAAGGCTATGTGGTCGTTCGGAGGCTGTCCAACATCAGGAAGAGACTCATCTTAAAAGATTCAAACTGTCTGTCTTTTCTGGTTACAATTCATGTGAGTGGCTTCATCGAGCATAACAATATTTTCACTTCACTGGTGTTGACAATAAGGCTAACTTAGAGGTTGCCATGTGTCTTGATGGTACATCCACTAATTTGCAGCAGCCATTGGTTGAATTTGAGGACCCAACAGAATTGTCACTAAGTAGAAATCATAATTATGCTATCCGATTCAAAGAAGGATCTCAACCACCTAATAGTCGTCTATATTGTTATCCTCATTACCGGAAAAAAAATGAGCATATTGTCAAGGAAATGATGGCAAGAGGAACTATCAAGTCAAGCACAAATCCTTACACCGACCTAGTGTTTCATGTATTTTGGATAAAAGGTATTGTGAAGGATTCTACTCCAGTCAAACAGCCTCTACCTTTCTTGTCGAAAGATCTCAAAATGCAAGAACAACCTAAATGTATGGTTGGTTATTGGTATCTCTTCGATTGTTCTCAAAAGGTGATATTAAGTGGAAGGATTTTCCTAACTTTGAGGAAAATTTGGGATTTTCCTCTCGTTCTTGAATAAAAGCTTCAACAAAAGCCTCCATCTCTTCTACTGTATGTGTAATACCCTCATGCACTAATTTGTTACGCGAGAACCATAAATGCCAATATAGAACAAGTAATTTCTTTTTACCACGAGCTGATAGGCCAGCAAAGTAGGTTGGTAGCCATTCCTTCCAGTTACTTGTAGGTGGATTTGCATCATCAGGTAATCCCAGTTTCGCCAACACTTGCTGCGTGAAGCTACAGTCCCTCATTATGTGTTCCACGGATTCATCATTCATTTGACAGCGGTGACATACATTGTTTACTGGTAGTCTTCGAGTTTGCAGATTATCAAAGGTAGATAGAAAATTATTAATAAACTTCCACATGGCGATTTGGACCTTTGCAGGGACATCAATGCTCCACAATTCTACGTAAAATGACACCAATTGGGGATCAGCAGTTCTGCCTTCCTCCTCACGCAACAGCTTGTACCCACTCTTAGCTGAATAGTTTCCTGTACCATCGAATCTCCATATTAACCTATCTTCCAATGATGTATGTGCCAAAGGAATGGAAGATATTCGGGAGATTTGGTCTTCATCGAACAGTTCTTGGAGAGCTTCATGGTTCCATGTTCTAGTATCACTTTCTATCAAATCAGCGACCATCGTGTAGTGGATATTAATTGGTTGGTTTGTAATGCGTCCCTCTTTTGTGCCTGGAACCCAGGGTTCAACCCATATATTGATTTTCTCCCCTGACCCTACTCGCCATCCGTAACCTTTTTCGATCAGTCCCCTTGCGCTCCATATACTACGCCACACGTAGAAGGGTCTTGCACCTAAACCAGCATTGAGGAAGTCGCCATTGGGATAATACCTTGCTTGCAAAACCTGGCCTAGCAAGCTTTGTGGTTCAGTGATCAGACGCCAGCACTGCTTTGCGCGCAAAGCAATGTTGAATTTACTTAGGCATCGAAAACTCATTCCCCCTTCCGATTTAGGCATTGTCAGCTTGTTCCAATTGCACCAGTGGATTCCCGTAGCCGAGCCTTTGCTTCTCCACCAAAATTTCGCCATAATTTGCTCCAAAGATCGGCACAATGTAAGAGGAAGTAAGAAACATTGCATTGCATACACTGGGATAGCTTGCAACACAGCTTTAATTAACACCTCTCTCCCACCTATTAACAAGAATCGGACGCCCCAATTATCAACCTTGTTATTGAACCTGTCAAAAAAATAACTAAAAGCCTCATTCTTCGATCTTCCAACCATGATAGGCAAACCAAGGTATCTTTCTGGATTTGCTGATATACGAACACCTAACATGTTGGCAATTTGGCTTTGTATCTCATGTTCAACATTGGCACTATAATAAATTAATGATTTATCATAGTTAACCCGTTGCCCTGACATGTTTGCATATTTATTCAGCACATTCACCATATTTACTGCCTCTTGTAGCGATGCTTCACCAAAGACAATACTGTCATCCGCAAAAAAGAGGTGCCCAACTTGCAATCTGCTTCTTCCAATTCGAGCCCCAGAGATTGTTCCTCTGCTGTTAGCTTCATTTAGTAAGATTGACAATCCTTCGGCACAAATTAAGAACATATATGGACTCAACGGATCGCTTGCCTCAATCCACGAGACGGGTAAAACTGATCCCCCTTGCTGCCATTTATGCTTACACAATAAGACACTGTGTTTACGCATCACATAACCATTTGGATCCAACGTGTCTCGAAGCCTAACTTGTGCATCATCGCCTCCAAAAACGACCACTCGACACGATCATAGGCTTTGCTCATGTCAGCTTTCAAAGCAAAGGAACCATGCTTGCCTTTCCTGCTAGTCTTCATCGAGTGCAAAATTTCATAGGCTATAATCACGTTGTCAGAAATGCATCTGCCAGGGATGAAAGCTCCTTGGGATTTATCAATACAAACATGCAGCACCTCAGATAAACGGTTCGTTAGAACTTTAGATACAATCTTATAAACAACCGTGCACAAGCTTATGGGCCTGAATTGGGTAAGGTTCTGTGGATTATTCACCTTTGGTATTAAAACTATATGTGTTGTATTTATAGTTCTAATATCAGTTTGCATGTTTAGAATCGACAAGCAGTAACGAGTTACCTCCTCTCCTACAATGTGCCAGTATTTTTGGAAGAAGAATGCTGAGAAGCCATCCATCCCACTTGCTTTCATGGGAGCCATGCTAAATAATGCCACTTTAACCTCGTCTTCCTGGAAAGGTTTGAGTAGGTTTGCATTCATATCGGAGGTTACTTTAGGCTGTACCAAGTCTAAGATTTTAGCTGCATCACTTGGTTGCGAAGATGCAAATAGGGCCTGGAAATAATTGGTGGCTAGCTGTGCGAGATCTTCACTCTCGGATACCCAGTTACCTTGTTCATCATGTAAGCCATTTACCATGTTGAACTTCTTTCGAAAAGATGCATAATTATGGAAATAAGGAGTGTTTTTTTCCCCGTGACGCAACCAATTGGCATGTGCACGCTGCTCCCAGTACATCTCTTCCTTGTCGGCCTCCATGTTCAATCGAAGCTTCACCTCAATGAGCTCACTTAATGCTGCTTCATCTGGATATACCAAAGACAATTCATGCAGCCTATCTTGCATTTGACGTTTTGCAGCGGAGTTTGAACGCCTTAAATCTTTGCTCCAAGAACTCAAGGATTGTCCCAGGGTTGTGAGCCGTGCAGGTAAGTCTACACTAGTACTTTCCCATGCAGAGTTAATTACCTGCTCGATACCATCTTCAAGGGCCCAGTTTGTTTCAAAGCAAAACTCAGCATTATTTGGTCCTAGTGGGTTTCGAAGGCTATGCCCAGTGTTGATTAAAACCGGGCAGTGATCCGATATGGAATGAGTTAAGTGCACCACTGAGAAATCGGGATGCATCTCCAACCATCTCAAGTTTGCTACTGCCCTATCAAGCCTTTCCCTTACATTTGTTGCTTCCGTTCGACCCCTCTCCCACGTGTACCATGTGCCCTTAAAGCCTAAATCACAGAGCTCACAGTCATCCAGTGCCTCTCGGAATTGGAACATATTGCGTTCCGATCTCAGCCGTCCACCGTGCTTTTCAAAGGAGAGCATGAGCTCATTAAAGTCACCTGCCACAAGCCATGGTATTTGTTGGTCCGAACTTAACTGACGTAAGAGATCCCGGGATGTATTTCGAAAATGTTCCTCCGGACAGCCATAGAACCCAGTAAAGCGCCAAACCATCGAATCATTCTCTTTGACTAATACATCGATATGATTCCGTGAGTAACTTTGCAGCGTTATGTCGATCTCCAGTTTCCACCCTAAAGATAAACCACCTTTGGTTCCTGCAGCACCAACCTCTATCCCAAACAAGAATCCGCATTTTCTTCTCACTCGTTCCATTCTTTTTACGTCGAGTTTTGTTTCCATTAGAAACAAAACCTGGGGAGGGTTACGCCTCAAGGAATTCTTGAGACGATTCACCGTCCGGGGCTTCCCCAACCCACGGACGTTCCAACATGTCACCTTCATTGGGCTCGGCTGCTCTGTTCCACAGAGCTAGCCGATACAGGGTTTCCATCACCAGGTGCAGCTAAATCCAATTGTCCAGAAATATCATGCACCTCCTTTGCTGTTCTTGGTCTCTTTTTCCCGTCCACCACGTCTATTGGATTGTCCTCCATGTCCGACCCAATGTCCATGTGTCCATGTTCATTGGTCAACGTGTTTGCGTTGTTGGGCCCCAATGAATTTACCCACGTTTTATTCCAGCACGAGGGAATGGTGGTCCCAGGTATTGTTGCACTCTCACGTGCATTAACCGTTTGCATAATGTTTCCCACACTGCCACTTCTTCTCAACTGTCCATGCACGTTCCTAGCTTCACTGACGCACACCAGTGGTACCCCCGTAACCTCCTCTTTCAGCCATTTACTTGGCGTCGGCGGCCCTCGCCGTGGCGGTGCTCTGAGGGTCAAGTCCCAGCCAAAGGTTATCTCATTTGGATCCAAAGACAACCGAAGGGGGCAGTAACTCTCCCCGTGCCCAAGCTTTCCGCAAATGAAACAAAAGAGTGTGATCTTTTCATATTGGAACTTGGCAAATACTAATTTATCCTTCGCAACCATGACCTTCTTTTTCCTTTTTAAAGGCATATTGACATTCAGGCCAACCTTCACCCTCATATACTGTTTCCTTCCCGAGAGTATCAGACTTGAGTCATACTCAATATACAAACCAATGAAGTTCCCAAATTGTCTTGCCATCGGCTCCGACATAAAACCCGGTGGGAGCTCATGAACTTGAACCCAGAATATTGCCGTCTCTAATGGAACCAACAGAGGATCTTCATTACATGTTAACTTATGTAATAATAACAGGTGGTTATTAAAAAACCAAGGGGTACCTTCAATGACTCTATTCATGTCGACTTCATGGAAGAATTTAAAGCAGAACCTGTTATCGCCTATATCAGTAATTGAGATACCTCCAAGCGGCCGCCATATATCGGCCAGTGTATTTCTCATCGCCAGGAAGTGGATTACACTTGTTGTTAGAAACCGTCCCACCAAACACAGTCCAACTTCAGCCGAAACCTCTCCAACCTCCGGTGGAATTTCCAAAGCCTCCTCCTCACCATCATCTATAGACAAATTTGCAATATCATTTTCCATTGTTGAAGACAAAATCAAAATGGTAGCGTGCAATACTGCAGACTTAAGGCGTGCAATGCAGACTCAGCGCGTGCAAAGATGCAGACTTAAAAAAAAAAAACTTAATCTGCCTAGCTTCAAACTACTAGAGATGTTATTTAGTTGTTAAGCTTTAGTGCACTATATTGTTTATTATTTATTATGCATTGAGGTCTACTAGTTACTATCAGTTATTATATGTTATTTAGTATGATCCTTAGCAGTTTTTAACGGTTAATTTGGTGGGTTATTTATATTAAAAAAAACATAGAGAAAATTTTTCAATCAGTTGATGAGTTAATTTTTGGGAGGAAAAAAGTCTTTCAAAATATCTTGTGAGCTGATATGTAATCTGTCATTAACAACAAAATATTATTGAAGTATTGTCTTAGTTTATTAACAAAGCCACAAGCAAATATTTTATTAATTGCTGAATTATGACCATTAGAAAACTAAGTTTTCTAAAACAATACAAGCAATGATGCTATGTCGGCCTGCACATCAAAAACTAAAATAATAAACATAAAAGGAAGACAGAATACAAAACCAAAAATGTCATTATATGACAACAATCAATGAACAGAATCAACATAGAACAAGCTTAATTAGAGATGGAATCAGAATTTAGAGTTGAAGGATAAATTTAAATATTTAAAAAGTGAGGGGCTAATCCATCTTAAAAAATTTCTACGTTATGAAGGTAAAAGAATTGAGTTGGGGGCATGAGCCCATGTAAGTCCATCCATCCTTAGGCTTAATTATTATCTAAAGACAAACAACTCAAAAAGAAGATGCACTTTCTTTATCGTCTTGTATGAACATGAACTCGAAAATCAGACCAATTGACAAATGCACATTCTTACCTAAAGTTTTTTTTTGCAGTGTTAATATCTGAACTTGATTTTAAGGTTCGATTTAATACTTTAATTTTATTTTGGTCTTATTAGGTCTCTTGAACTTCACTTTTAGATCTAAATTAAAACTTAGAGTTATTTCCTTTTTACCGGCTGCTGTCAATTCCAAGCTTTCAAGCCTGGTAGCAAAATTTTTGTGGGGATCGATTGAGGGAAGAAAAACGCACTGGGTAAAGTGGGAAAAAGTGTGTCAACCGAAGGATCATGGTGGTCTGGGCATTGTTGATTTTAAAGAGAAAAACAGGGGCCTCCTGAATAAATGGGTGTGGAGATTCGCCTCGGAGCCTAATCATCTTTGGAGGAGAGTCGTTGCGGCAATTTACGAATCCAATTTTTTCAGATTAATCCCAGCCAGCACGAACGCTAAAGGCAAGTCTTGGATATGGATAGCTATTTCAGCCCCTATGCAGGATACAGGTAATGTCCTTACGAGTAACCTTCGTGTGATAGTTGGTAATGGAAATAAGACTGATTTTTGGAATGACCGGTGGTCGGGTTCAAATTCGCTGAAATGTGATTTTCCGAGAATATTTGCGTTGGCCATTCGGAAGGAAGGACCGGTTTCGGATTTCGGCTTATTTACCAATGGGCAGTGGCATTGGGAAATAGAGTTGCGCAGAAGGTTATTTGATTGGGAAGTTGATGTATGGAATTGCTTCTTGGGGAGGATCAACGCGACCAAGCCAGTTGCTTATAGAGAGGATAGAGTACGTTGGGTAAAAAGTTCGGATGGATGTTACTCCTCGAAGAACTTCTCTCGATGTCTCCATTCAAAGCCGGATGCCGGGAGCTTTAAATGGTCGAGGGTGTGGGCTAATTTAACACCACCAAAGGCGGAAGCCCTCCTTTGGAAAGTGATGCACAAGCGTATCCCAACGAGAGTGGAACTCGCCAAAAGAAAGATTCTGCCCTCTGCAGATACTAAGTGTCCTTTATGTGGAGTGGAAGACGAATCCGTTAATTATCTATTTTGTTCATGCACTATCGTATGGAAGCTAATGCAAAAGTGGATCTCATTGTGGGGATATTGCGTGGTGGTACCGGGGGACACAATGGCGTTGTTTGACCTTTGGCTGTGTATTAATCAGAGGTACAGTGAAGTTTGGTTTATTGCATTGGTAGATTTAATCTGGACGGTGTGGAGTTTTAGAAACGCAGTGTGTTTCAAAGGGAAGAGGGTAGATGAACTCCAGCTATATGAATCCTTCATGCTATGTGTTAGTAGATGGTGTAATATTAAATGGCCTTACTTGAGCAATGTTTCGGAGGATGTTATCCAGCATTTGTGTGTCAATCCTAGAAACTGTTTTTGCAGGAAGGTGGAGAGGAAGAACTGCTGGGAACCTCCTATTGCCGGCGAACTTCAAAATTTTGATGGGGCCGCTAATGGAGGGTACGGCAATGCGGGCATTGGAGGGTTGTTACGGGGCTGCGATGGAAGGTCTCTAATAATGTTTTCCATTCACATCGGCTGTGTTGACGCAACAACAGCAGAGCTACTTGCGCTTAGGGAGGCGGCGAAGCTGTTTAAACTATCCCCTTGTCGGCAAAGAGGAAGGTGACTCTGGAAACGGATTGTAGCAACGTTGCGATGTGGGTGAGTATACCTTGTAATGCCCCTTGTGTTTTCAAACCAATCCTCACTGAAGTATCGAAGTTCTTAACGGGCGTAGAGTGGGAAATTAGAGTCATTCCGCGCGAAGCTAATATAACGGCGGATAAACTGGCCAAGTCAGGAATCTCAAGGCTTACCCCACTGTGCTGGGTTGCGGATTCACTAAGCGGCTAGGACGGTACTGTGCATGGGTGTTAGTAGTAAGGTCGGATCGAGGGGCAGCCTGCTGTGTATTGTTGGGTGTGGGTTGGGTATTTTTGAAAGCATCAGTGTACCCGGAAAGTGTATCGCAAGGGACAACCGTCCTGGTGTTCGTTAAATTTTCCGTCGTAGGAAAGTGTGTGTATCTTTGCCCTTTCCCGGTTGCACTCTTTTTCCTCCAATATAGGTTAGGGAGGTTTTTTAATGAGGCGCCGGGATAAGGGTCTTTCTAATAAAAAGCGACTCTTAACTTTCAAAAAAAAAATTAAAACTTAGAGTAAATGACTTATTTGATCAATGAAGCTAAATTTAAGTACCGTTTTGAATCTAAAAATCAACTTTAGATACCTAATTGGACAAAAAAACTTAGTACCAAATTAAACCTTGAGGTCAACTGGCCAAGCTTAGGTACTTAATTGGAGAGAAAAATAAGCATAGGTTTTAAATTGCAACTTGAAACAAGTTCAGGTACTAAAATATATATTTACACAAAATGAAAAATTGGAATGATTGGCATGAAAAACGTGGTCTCCTTTCCAGCTTTTTTGTTTCTTTAAGGGCCTGTTTTTGGTTGCGTTTCGCAATCAAAAATCACTTTTTTAAGTGCTTTTAGTTAAAACATGCTGTTTTTGGTTGCTTTTAAAACTAGCTTTTCCACCCAAGCCAAGAAGCTGGATTTTATAGCTTCTTGGGTGGAAAAGCTAGTTTGAAAATAAAATTACTTTTTTACCCTTATTATTTAATTATAATTTATTGTTAAAATAATGTTTATGCATACATAATTATAAAATAATATATATTTTATAATATTTATATTGAGAATAAAATTGTTTTATTTGTAATTTATTTTATATTTATTATTAATGTATAAGTGGTATGTCCGTATATAATCTAGAATGTAATTTATATTTTCAAATTAAATTTTATAAAAAAATATTTTTTTATTATAATTGAAACTGATTTATTTCATAAATCATAACATTAATTAATTTGAACAATCACTCAAATTTACTTTTACTTTTTAATATTATGTCTAAAATAGACTTTTTATCTCATGAAAATCACTTTTTGACTTCAATGACAAACACTAACCAGTTTTTCAAAACTACTTTTCAACAGCTAGTTTAAAAATCACTTTTTTCACCACAATTTTTAAAATCAACCACAAACTAAGCCTAACACTTAGGTGCCTATTTCAGTTGAGTTTCCAGTAAATTTTCCAAGGCTGCGTCTTTCTGCAATTTGCCAAATATAAAGGAAAACTAAGGAAGAGGAAGAAGAAACACAGCAAATATGGCGGCAACTGCCAACTCCGCCACCATTCCTCTTCTCTTGCCTTACAAAATGGGGAATTTTAACCTCTCTCACAGGTTGTTTCTTTTACGGCAACAAATTACGACTCGTGTTTTAGTCTATCTTCATATTGAAATCATCCTTTCGTGATATGGATTCTGGAATTCTGGGTTGATGAATCTTACTATATACTAATTGTTTAATCTTTCTTTTCTTTCATTGATTCTTCAGTTCGGAAAATTCTAGTAATTGAGTGAAGATTTGAGTCTTTTGACGAACGATTTGCTGCTGAATTTTAAACAGAAATATTAGTATGGTCTAATTTGCTTCTGTTTCCTGTACTCTTTGCACATTTATAATTTAATCCCTCTACTATCTGATTTGAAAATTGAAGTCCGATTACTTCATATTATTGATACTTGTGTAAATAAACTTTTGTTATGAATAGGAACCGTTTCTTATATTTCTGCAACTAATCAAGTTTACAGGACTCCTTGTTAACACTCGAACTTCGATTTTTAAATCAAAGATTAAATTTCAAATGTTCGAAGAATACAGAAACTATAAACATAATTTGGCCTATTAAAATTTGTGCCTAGAAAACATCTTCTATAAAGTTAAACACTAAAATATCAATGTTTTTGGATACAAAATTGTGGTCCCTTATTTGTCCAAAGCTTTGGTGGTAAGCTAAATCGAAAAAAAATTGTGGTCCCTTGTTTTGAAATTTCCCCCTTTTTTCATACGCAGAATTGGGTGTGTTTGCGTGTTTATATAGTAATTTTTCTTTTAAAATATTGAAATTAATGATGCAGGGTTGTTTTAGCACCATTGACAAGAAACAGGTCTTACAACAATATTCCACAGCAGCATGCCATCTTGTACTACTCTCAGCGTTCAACCAATGGTGGATTTCTCATTGCTGAAGCCACTGGTGTTTCCAATACAGCACAAGGGTAATGTTTTCACCGTTTCCTTCGTCTATATATCTACACTACGAACATCTATTGGGTCGAGTGATAAGGAGTACTTTGATGTCCCGTATGTAAGATTTCGTGTTTGAGTATTGTGGACGGAGAAAATGAAGTTATGGGAGTTTTGCCACTCGTTTACGGGTCCAATCTAGCGCGATTTTAGTTTTAATTGGAATATAATGTGATTATCGGATACCGAAATTCTTAGAGAAATTATGCATATATGAAATATGCTTGATGATATTAGTGGTCATACTGGATTTGAAGGTACCCAGAGACCCCTGGAATTTGGACAAAAGAGCAAGTGGAAGCTTGGAAACCAATTGTGGAAGCTGTTCATGACAAGGGAGGCATCTTCTTTTGTCAACTTTGGCATGTCGGCCGCGCCTCTAGTTATGGTACTGTAACTAAATAATATATCATATAATGCAGCTTAATTGATTTCTTGCCTACCACCATTTTCCTTTTTAGATCCTTTTGTCTTTTCTTGAGATAGAATTTTCAAAAGAGGCAAACTTTAGATGAATTCTGTAGTGTTTTAAAAAAAGATGGATACTTTCTAACCAAAAATGGCCAAGTTGAATATTTTTTAGGTATAAAAGTAATAGAAAAAGGAAGATTCCCCTAGTAGATGTCTCCTGTGGGCCATCAACCATGGACTATAGTTGCCTTTTTTTGGTGAACCAAAGCACAATATAAAGCATCCGACCCCACGTCTACCTACTACGGCACTTCATTTGAGCCTCTGGCTCAGTCAAGAGAAAGGGCAAGAAAGATAACATATGAAATTGCAATTCATATGGAAACATCTGTTAGTTCGAATGATGAGAGGTTCGATATCCCTTTAGTTAGGTTTCGGGTATAAACAAGGTCCGATATAACTGAAATCTATATGACTATCGAACACTAAAAATCTTGAAGCAAACTATTATCATCCCTAGTGCTAGTTCAAGCTATATGGTATGTACCATAATTCTTAGAATTGTTTCAATTAGGTGAAGAAATGAAGATGCATTTCTTATACATTGTTTATAATTTTATATCACAGCTTTTCAGCCTAATGGTCAAGCTCCAATCTCTTGTACCGATAAAGGGGTGACACCGGGACTTGATGGCATGGATTGGTCACCTCCTCGTCGGCTTAGAACCGATGAAATCCCTGGCATTGTCAACGACTTCAGGCTGGCAGCCCGAAATGCCATCGCAGCGGGTGAGAATATACATAATGCTTTAAACTTTGAGTTACGGAACATTGATTATTGAAATTAAGAGTTTCAATATTAATTAAGCAGGATTTGATGGAGTTGAGATCCATGGTGCAAATGGTTACTTACTTGATCAGTTCATGAAAGACCAAGTAAATGACAGAACAGATAACTACGGCGGAAGCTTGGAGAACCGTTGCCGGTTTCCGCTCGAGATAGTCGAAGCATTGGTGAATGAAATCGGACCCGACAGGGTCGGAATGAGGCTATCACCTTATGCTAGCTACATGGAAGCCAGTGAATCGAACCCTGAAGAATTAGGGTGTACATGGAAAATGCAGTTAACAAATTCGGCATCCTTTATCTTCACGTTATTGAGCCGCGGATGATTAAAATGAACGACAAGTACGAAACTCCTCACAGTCTTCTCCCGATGAGGAAAGCCTTCAAGGGGACTTTCATTGCTGCCGGAGGGTACAACAGAGATGCTGATAATTACTCTGATTTGGTTGCCTTTGGGAGGTTGTTCTTGGCTAATCCAGATTTGCCGAGACGATTCGAGCTCGATGCTCCTCTTAATAAGTACAATCGGAACACTTTTTACATTCCGGATCCAGTCGTTGGATACACCGATTATCCATTCCTTGAAGATTCTTCATAAAAAAAGTTGTCTTATTTGCATGTAATAGGAAGAATGTATTAAGTATAAGATAGTTAATAAGTTGAATTAATTGTGTGAAAGACTGGTATTTCTCTACTAAATGGAAGGATTGCTATTACTATTGGTTCTCTCAAGGGACAAAGTGCACTGTAATTTCTTTTATTCAGAACCATTAAACACTATTTATGGGTTCTTTTATTCAGAACCACTAATCTTTCAAGAATGCACATATTGTGACATCTTGTATGAGTTTAAATCTCGATATGAGAATATAATACTTCTCTTTTTAATAAAAAAATAATAATATACTGTATTGAAACTCTTGATCTTATTAATGTTAGGTTGCTATTATTCTATTTTTCTCACCATTTATTCCCATTCCATTTTAAATTTTCTTTACAAAACCCCCATATCACTGCAAATATTACCGTAATTTACAGAAAATTTCTGACTTTTATTATTGTAATTTTCTTCCTCTATTCAAATAAAAATGTCACATGACAGAGTCTCATGTTACAACCTTATTAAGAGACTTCGGTTTAGTATATTGTTACATTGGGTTTTAATTTACTATTGTTACATTCGATTAAAACATTTTTTTCATTGTTGAAATTAACCAACTATTGCTCTATTTATCGAAATTTCGAATTTTACGGTGGTTGTAAATTTAGAAAATTACGATTCTTTTTAGAAATTTTTTTTAACTTGTCGCGTCAACATTTCTTAACGAGAGTTAACAGAAATATCCGTAATAAAAACGAATAAAAGTTTTGTGATTGTAATTAAAAGTTTTTAACTTTAGTGACTAAATTGAAAGTCATCTAAAAAATTGGGGACTACCAGTGTAATTTAACCTTATATATATATCGACAATAACAATTGAATTGTATGTAAAACCATGAAAGATATTACAAATACAATGCATCCAGAAGGAAGTATAATGGGGACTAGTCCCTAATTTTATACAAAAATCTAAAGGTGCAAAGAAAAATAAATATTTTATAAAGATTAGCATACCGTCAAAACAACCATCAACTGATAAAATCATAATCAGAGATTAGCGCCGTGAAGATCTTTGTACGAGCACCAAACGAGTGTTAAAGTATGTTGAAATCATGTTAAAACGATAGATAAAATAAACTACAAATATAAAAATAAAAACGAGACACAAAAACAGAAAAAACACGAGTCACAAAGGTAAAAAAAATTATTAAAAATATAAAATAAAAATAACAATAAATTCCAATGATCCACAACCGATACTGAATTTTGTTATTACCGACCAATGAAACTAAAGAAACAAGATAGAGCGGCGGGGCAGATAAAAAAACTAATGAAACTAGCCTTACATTAGATAATTAAATTTCTGATTTTGCTCTAACACTAATTACTACGACTATGAATATGAGGTGTAAGTAACTAAAATGTTTATTACGACAACGATGAAAGCCCAATTTGCACTAGAAGTAGTTGAAGCAATGTCCAATGAAACAGGCCCAACTTGCATATCGTCTTCACCTTTTTGCCTGCTTCATCTAGAAATCACCAGACAACCAATCCAAGACAATTCATTCCCCTTATCAAATTTTGGGTTTTGTCCTATTATTCACTTGGAACTCACCATATACTAGAAAAGGAAAGGAAAGATTGTTAATTCCATGGCAGACAATGAAGCAATCATCCCTCTTCTTACTCCCCATAAGATGGGAAACTTCAATCTCTCTCATAGGTTTGTGCTTCATTCAACCCCTCCAATTTTCTTCCAAGATGAGTTCATTTATGCTGATTGTGCAAAATTCTGGGGTATTGAAATTCAACATACCAGCATATTTTTGCAATGTTTTTGATGCTCAAATTGTGAAAAAGATGGGATTTTTGGCTGAAAAATTATACTTTTATGGTCCTGTTTTGATCATTTGTTCAGTATGTAATACTTCTGACTGCAGGGTAGTTTTAGCACCATTGACAAGATGTAGATCATTCAACAATATGCCCCAACCACATGCTAGCTTATATTACACTCAGCGTGCAACCAATGGCGGTTTTCTCATTTCTGAAGCCAATGCGGTTTCTACTACTGCAAAGAGGCAAGTCTTTCCCCCCCCTTCATTTAGTATATATGACTTGGAACAATGTTTGATTGTTACTCAGATTCGGGTGTGTATCCGACACCGGTACGGTTAGGTTTTTGTAAGTTTTTCAATGTATTTAGAGTATCTTCATTTAGTATATATGACTTGGAACAATGTTTGATTGTTACTCAGATTCGGGTGTGTATTCGACACCGGTACGGTTAGGTTTTTGTAAGTTTTTCAATCTATTTAGAGTATCTTTATTTAGTATACATGACTTGGAACAATGTGTGAATGTTACTCAGACTCGGGTGTGTATCCGACACCGGTAGGTTTTTGTAAGTTTTTCAATGTATTTAGAGTATCTTCATTTAGTATATATGACTTGGAACAATGTTTGATTGTTACTCAGATTCGGGTGTGTATCCGACACTGGTAGGGCTAGGTTTTTGTGAATTTTTCAATGTATTTAGAGTATCTTGGAGGTCATATCCCTATGTCGATGTATCGGGGACACGAGTGTCAGATATGGATACTTAAAAGAAAAAATGAAGCTCTTGAGCAACATAGGGAAAGACCATCAATGGATGATGATACATGTATGTGGATGTTGTGCTTGTCACAGATAGATGGTCGTGATTAAACAATCATGCATATATCATAAGCACCCTCTAGAAGAATACCTTTTGTTGTTGCCGATTATAACGATCCGGAAATAATTAAGCATTTAGATTTAGAAGACTATATCTTTATATAAGCATAGCTTTTTTATTTGAAGTTACCCAGACATACCCGGACTTTGGACAAAAGAGCAAGTAAAAGCATGGAAACCAATTGTGGAAGCTGTTCACGAGAAGGGGGCCATCTTTTTTTGCCAAATTTCCCATTCCGGCCGTGCGTCTAATTACGGTATGCTTGAAATTGAGTTTCGAGCTTCTTGGTCTGAGCCTTTCGTTTATTTTGTCGGCAACTTGCTTAAGATCAAACCAAAAACGATTCCTAATATCTATCATACTTTGTGAGGCAGTTCTTCAACCTGATGGCGAGGCTCCAATATCATCCACTAGTAAGGGGATCACGCCTGGCCTCGACGGACGAGATTGGTCACCTCCTCGTCAACTAAGGACCGATGAAATTCCTAATATTGTCAATGATTATAGGCTTGCTGCTCGTAATGCCATCGAGGCAGGTGAGTACTACCCTGTTTTGCTTACTTATGCAAATCAATGCTCAGCTTATGAACAATGGTTGCTGATCTGTATTTTTCATTACCAATAATGAATACAATTACAAATAATGTGATAAACAATAAAACTTTTTCATTATACTTAACCTTTTAGCATAAAGTTTCCCTTGATTTTCTAGATCTTGGGAATTAAGATTGTGGTTCCTTTCTTCTTGCATAAAATTCCCTTCTTGGTGTATAGGATTTGATGGGGTTGAGATCCATGGTGCCTACGGGAACTTAATCGAGCAGTTCATGAAAGATGAAGTAAACGATAGAACCGATCAATATGGTGGAAGTTTAGAAAATAGGTGCCGGTTTGCTCTGGAAGTAGTCGAAGCTGTGGTTAATGAAATCGGAGCAGACAAAGTCGGAATGAGACTTTCACCTTACAGCAACGCCTTGGAAGCCGGTGACTCAAACCCGGAAGCACTAAGCATTTACATGGCAAACATGCTTAACCAATTCGGCATCGTTTATCTTCACGTGATTCGGAACAGACTTTATAGCCTTCTTCCGATGAGGAAAGCCTTCAAGGGGACTTTTATTGTTGCTGGGGGATTTGATAGAGAAGATGGAGACGAGGCCATTGCCAATAAGTCTGCAGATTTGGTCGCATTCGGGCGCCTTTTCTTGGCCAATCCGGATTTGCCGAGACGGTTCGAGCTAAATGCAACTTTAAATAGATGTAATGAGAGCACATTGTACCTTTCTGATCCTGTCATTGGTTACACTGATTATCCATTCCTTGAAGTTCAATAATTTCCTCCATGACCTTAGAAAACTTTGAATGAATAATATTTTTCATTCCTATTTATGTTTATAATATGCTTTTGTTTGTGAAGTTTAATAATTATTTACCGTGACCTTTCTGAGTCGGTGATTAGTGTTAACGAAGATTTGATAACTAATTGTGTAATTTACCATAAAAGATATAGTACTAATTTTCCCATAATGACGTTTATTCTAAGCCAATTATTTATGGTTTAATTAAGTTCTTGAATCAATTAAGTCTTTTGACTAATTTTGATAATTTTTTCTTCATATTATTGTCACGTAATATGAAGTTTTACCTTCATTTCTACATAATAGAACAAAGGATGTCGAGCAAAAAGCACCTTCATTTCTACATAATGGAAAGTGGTGGGTTTTAACATCCACAGCCGATCATGTCCTTCAAGTCGCACGTTGTTTTCTACCACATCATTTCAAACGAAGTTTTACCATAACATTTCTCTAGTTTAGAACATTTATTCAATTATGAAATCATGAATAGTCATAGGTTCAGTCATAGTAATCTATACTTCTTCCTTCTATATGAAATAAATTTCCTTCTATATGCTATATGACACTACAAATATGTTATATGATATTTATATATTTTTAAAAAAAAATTATAATTTTTTAGAGTTTTTATACTTTTTAAGAATTTTCAAATTAAACAAAAAAATTAAAAATGTTAAGTGATAATAGTGTGACATGACACGTTGCATCAACTGATCTAGAAAATATTGTTACATTTAACTGTCATCGTTGATCAAAAGAGTGAATTGATAAAAGGGTAAAGTACACAAATGGTCACTGAACTTTAGTAAAAAAAAAAGGTAACCAAACTTTCAAAAGTCACAAAATGGCAATTAAACTTTATGTTTTATAACAAAATAGTAACTAGACGTTAAATGCCGTTAAGTGACTGTTATAAAATGCGGTATAATAACACATTTAGTCATTCATATTTATACATTCAATTAATTTAGTCCTAATTTGAAATAATTCACTAAATTCAGCCCTCGTTATTTACGCATTCTTTCAATTTGGTCCTTAAAGTAAAATTCCAAAGTATGGTAACATGATAAATAATTACAATTAATTTTTATAGGAACTCGAAAACTCGACTCGAATAAAAAAATTTAAATAAAGTTTGAGATGTAAAATATGACGAGTCAAATCGAATAACTCGAAATTTTTTGACTCGACTCGATCGAACGCTCATCTCTATCTTAAGATATGACGTGTCAACTCGAATAACTCGAAATATTCGAATATTTTAAATCATTTTTTCTTTTAAATCAAATATTTTTTAAAATAAAATATTTAATATTTTCATATTTAAATCACATCGATTATTTAATAACAACTTTAAATATTCGATTTAAAAGAAAAAATTTGATTTAAAATATTTGAATATTTATTAAATTTTTATAGGAACTCCATTCGACTCGAATCGAAAAAATTTCAAATAAAGTTTGAGTTGTAAAATATGACGCGTCAACTCGAATAACTTGAAATTTTTTAACTCGACTAGATCAAATGCTCATCTCTATCAGAATATATGACGCGTCAACTCAAATAACTCGAAATATTCGAATATTTTAAATCATTTTCCTTTTAAATCGAATATTTTTTAAAATAGAATATTTAATATTTTCATATTTAAATCACATCGAATATTTAATAACTACTTTAAATATTCAATTCAATTTAAAAATATCCGATTTAAAAGAAAAAATGATTTAAAATACTCACATATTTAATAACTATTTTAAATATTTTTCTTTTAAATATTCGAATATTTAATAACTAATTTAAATATTCAAATATTTTAAATCATTTTTTTCTTGTAAATCAAATATTTTTAAATTAAATCGAATATTTAAAGTAGTTATTAAATATTTGATGTGATTTAAAAGAAAAAAATGATTTAAAATATTCGAATATTTCGAGTTATTCGAGTTGATGCGTCATATATTAAGATAGAGGTGAGCGTTCGATCGAGTCGAGTCAAAAAAAATTTGAGTTATTCGAGTTGACGTGTCATATTTTACAACTCAAACTTTATTTGATTTTTTTCGATTTGAGACGAGTTTTCGAGTTCCTATAAAAATTTAATTAAATATTCGAATATTTTAAATCATTTTTTTCTTTTGAATCGAATATTTTTAAATTAATTTGAATATTTAAAGTAGTTATTAATATTCTATGTGATTACATATGAAAATATTAAATATTCTATTTTAAAAAATATTTGATTTAAAAGAATGATTTAAAATATTCAAATATTTCGAGTTATTTGAGTTGACGCGTCATATCTTAAGATACATGTGAGCGTTCGATCGAGTCTAGTCAAAAAAATTTGAGTTATTCGAGTTTATGCATCATATTTTACAACTCAAACTTTATTTAAAATTTTTTCGATTCGAGTCGAGTCGAGTTTTCGAGTTCCTATAAAATTTTAATTAAATATTCTAATATTGTAAATCATTTTTTCTTTTAAATCAAATATTTAAAGTTGTTATTAAATAATCGATGTGATTTAAATATGAAAATATTAAATATTCTATTTTAAAAAATATTCGATTTAAAAGAAAAATGATTTAAAATATTCGAATATTTTGAGTTATTCGAGTTGACACGTCATAATTTACAACTTAAACTTATCTGAATTTTTTTCGATTCGATTCGAGTCGAGTTTTCGAGTTCTTATAAAAATTTAAGTGTAATTATTTATCATGTTACCATACTTTAGAGTTTTGCTTTAAGGACCAAATTGAAAGAATTCGTAAATAACGATGGCTGAATTTAGTGAATTGTTTCGAATTATGACTAAATTAATTAAATGTATAAATATGAAGGACTAAATGTGTTATTATACCAAATTTTATAACAGCCACTTAACGACATTTAACTTTTAGTTACCAATTTGTTATAAAACATAAAGTTTAATTACCATTTTATAATTTTTGAAAGTTTGGTTACCATTTTGTTCTTTTTACCAAAGTTCAGTGACCGTCTGTGTACTTTACCCTTGATAAAACTTTGGAGTATAAAGACCTGTGTAAAAAATCTAAAGACTTAAGTGTTTTATAAGTTTTAAACTTTTTAAAAACTCAATTAAGTCATTATTTATTTAGATAAAAACGAGAGTAAAGTACAAACATAGTCACTAAATTATGAAAAAGTATCATTTTAGTCATTATATTATTTGAACTGTTATAAAATGATAGTTAAATTAATCGATTTGTTACATTAATTTTTAATATTGGGTAATCATTTTGTAACAGTTTGATAAATTTAGTGATTGTTTTATAAATTTTAAAAATTTAGTGGTCAAAATATTTTATTGTAGTTTAGGGACTATTGGTGTACTTTACCCAAATATTTCTCATATTACCCCAAACAGTTACCACCGTTACGTAGAACCGTTCAGGGCATTTTCGTCATGTCGCCCGCCAAATCATTATCGACGCGCAACATGAACGGTATATTTCACACCAATTCCAAGTTCTAACCAAAGACGTAAACGAAATTTCGGGGTTTTCTTTTATTAGATCTGAAATTTTGAAATTGATTTTATTTCTATCCTCGTTGCTTTCTAAAAAAAGGCCAGAAACTGAAGAAATGGCGAGGAGACCGGACGAGGAGTACGATTATTTGTTCAAGGTTGTATTAATCGGCGATTCTGGCGTAGGAAAATCTAACTTGCTTTCCCGATTTACTCGGAACGAGTTCTGCTTGGAATCTAAATCTACAATTGGAGTAGAATTCGCCACCCGCACTCTCCAAGTAAGGAATTCTCCTCTGCTTTTTTTCATTTTTGTATTTAATTTTGTTGTATTTTTTTAACGATGTGTAAATTTGATTATTTTTAGATAAATTATTTCCAGTCTTAATCATGCTACAGATCTGACTCGTTCCTTGTTTAATCTCTCTTTTTTATTTGAATTTCTCTTGTTTTTTTTTATTTGGATTTCAACTTTTGAATTTAGATTTCAAAAATAGTGTAAATTGAGTGATACCGCATGAATCAACGTAAGATTAATGATTATTTCATGAATCTATGAATTTGTTGGATGTCTGATTAGTTGAGTGAATAAGAATTTCATAAATTTTACAGATTTATAATCATGCTTTCTATACTTTCTAAATATGTATGCATTTCATCCTTACAGTTTACATATATAGAAAATGAAATCCAAAGATTTAAATACATGCTCTCAAACATGACATGAAGAAATGGAAGTTGATTAAATCTCGTTGTTCTGGTTTGGTCATCTTTAGTGGGTCTCTTTGTATTATGAATTTGTGATTGAAATTTGGGTACCAAATATATTTCTTTTATGAGAAAAGTAAATGAAATGTAAATGTTTCTCATTTATTGCAAGTCTTGCCATTGTTTGACTCATGTGTTGTACGTTGCTTTTGTCTTTTTAATGTATCAATTCCTTAGAGCTATGTTTGAAAACATAAATTTAAAAGTTCGGATTTGGATTTCATATGCTATATAAATTGCGAGAATGAAATTCATACATTGTATATAATTTAGTTAAGTTCATCACCAAATAGGCATCACAATCCATAAATTTGAAAAATGGGTGGTGATTGGCTAGTTTATTCATCAGTTATCACCTGGAATTAAGGAGATGATTATGTTCTCTTTTTCTTTTTTTGCAATAGAGATGCCTAACAAAGTGAGATCTCTGGCAATGCTAATCCACATTTTGATGTGAAAAACAGTGCAATTGACGTTTCATATTGAAGGGTATTCTTTTAATTACTAGAACATGTTGAATGTTTGAGCGACGTGTTCTCTAAATTGAGTTGGTAGTAATTTTCATGAGTTGGTGGTAAAAGACGTGTTGCTTTCGAGCCTCGGTGACACTAGGTCTAGGGTTCGTACCTGGACAATCTCTTCCTCTGCGGCTCTGCCGTGATCAATACGAAAATTTGTGAACGGACAAAAATGATTCGG
The DNA here is from genome assembly GCA_958450335.1 of Hibiscus tridactylites. NCBI lineage: Eukaryota > Viridiplantae > Streptophyta > Magnoliopsida > Malvales > Malvaceae > Hibiscus > Hibiscus tridactylites. Next base: position 79,892,897 of record OY288278.1, on the reverse strand, counting down.
AATCATGGGATGTTTGTTCTAAAGTTATTATTAAAACAAGGTCAGAAATGTTGCTTCTGTAAGTTGATAAATTCCACTCTTTATCTGAACCTTATAAACTTGAGATGTACATAATTTGCTTCACTTCTTATTTCTCTCTTTTAACTTGATGGTCTACCATCTTATAAGTTTAGATTTTAGTCCTTTTGTTTATCTCATTCGGAAACGATAGGAAAATGTGTGTGATGTTTTGTTTCTTAAGTCATGGCCTCATGGGTCCGTGTGATAAGGTAAATGTTCCTAATATGTATAGCTTCTGTCAGGTCGAGGGGAGGACTGTGAAAGCACAAATATGGGACACTGCTGGTCAGGAACGGTACAGAGCAATAACCAGTGCTTACTATAGGGGTGCCCTCGGAGCTCTTCTGGTCTATGATGTTACCAAGCCAACAACATTCGAAAATGTAAGCCGATGGCTGAAGGAACTCAGGGACCATGCAGATTCCAATATCGTGATTATGTTGATCGGGAATAAAACCGATTTAAAGCATCTCCGAGCAGTTGCGACAGAGGACGGTCAAAGCTTTGCAGAGAAAGAGGGACTCTCCTTCATCGAGACATCTGCACTAGAAGCAACAAATGTGGAGAAGGCTTTCCAGACAATTCTGTCCGAAATATACCGCATAATTAGTAAGAAATCTCTTTCTTCGGGTGAACCTGCACCTGCAAGTATTAAAGAAGGGAAGACCATCGATGTCGGGGCTTCGGAGGCCAACACGAAAAAGGCTTGCTGCTCATCATCCTGAACATGACCTTTTTATTCATTACAATCTTTTTCTTCTTTTTTGTATTAAGTTTGTGTCTCCTTTTGTGACTGTTACAAACCTCTGAATCAGTCGTGCGCTTGTACTATTGCATGTTAGTGATGATTTTGTTATGGTTGCCACTATCTAACTTCTTATATCTCTTTTTTTAATTTTAGGTGTTAAATTAAGTAGCTAATTTATTCTTAGGTGTTTGGCGGTTAATTGTCGCTAAAAAAATTAAAGTGTGTTTGGTTTTAAAGAATGGAGTTTGTTTTTGTTTTTATTTTAATTTTAATTTTTTTGAAAAATAGAAAATTATAAAGAAAACTATTTGGTTGTAAAAATAGAAAATAATTTTTAGAAAATAAAAAATATGAAAGCAAATGTTTTTAGTATTTAACTCGGGTTTAAATCTTTATAACATCTTTTGTTAAAATTTTAGTTTATTTATTCATATTTTATTTATTTATTATTATAGTAATAATATTTTTAATTATATTTATTTCAATTATTTAATAATAATAATTTTTTTATTTTGAAAAGTTATATACTAAACACACATCTTTACTATTTTTATTTTTGAAAATATCTTCCCATCGAAAAATTATATTATGGGTGATTTACACCACGTCATCCATGAGATCAACCAATGAAAACCACCCACTTCACTATGATTTTTCATGTTCTTTTTTCCAACCAATGAATCTTTACTAAGGTTTTTCTATGTCATTTTAAAAATTGTTTTTTAAAATTATTCTATTATTAGATTAATGACATGAAAAATAATGATGAAGTGGATGGTTTTTAGTGGTTGGTCCATACGTGGTGGGAATAATCTATGATATAATTTCTCCTTTTCATCTCTGTTAACCAAACATATTTTTTAATTTTTAAAAAAATTAAAAATAAAAATTATTTTTTAAAAATAAAATAGAAAACAAAATAAAATAAAAAATATTTTTTAATTAAAATATAGCATGTTAAGCTTTCAATTTTTAATTATTTTTATATTTTTAAAAGATTAAAACTTATAAAAAATTCAACTATACCAAATTTCACAAAAAGTCCTAAAATTCAAAAAGTTTTCGTTCATCGCTTATCGTTCAAATGAAAATTCGTTCATTGTTCTCCAACAACATAAGGAGGTCAAATTCGGATATTTGTCATATGATTTAAATTTTAAATTCAGATTTTTTACACATTCAGATATCTAGTGAATAATAATATTTAATTCAATTCGGAGGGTAATACAATACTTGTACAATTTGGGAAACATAGTAATATATTTCAGTACCATTTAAATTTAGCTTAGTTTAGCAAAGATACGCACACGGCAAGTAATCTAACATAAGATGCAAATCATTAACAAGCATCACAACTTGCACTTACAACACAGGGTTCAAACAGTTAACACTTAAGTTTCCAAAAGGTTCATATAATATGCAACATGTTTATGGTCTTTAAAACAGAGTTAGATCGTTACATGGTTGACTAGCCACAGCAGTTGTTCTTCTGTTCGATCGGCTGTCCCTTCATTTCAACGGTTCCGGTTGACCTGTTCGCAGCTGGTTGGCTACCCATTCTGCAAAGATTTTGATGATAAACCATATAGGTAAACTTCATTTTAAAAATGTGGGGATTTGGACAAGAATGAAAATGATTTTTCAGACAATCTAGGCCGGTGAACTCCAGAATAAACAAGCGACGCAACAGACTAATGAATCGAATGAAAGAGCTAAGTGCTCCAAAGTGCATAGAGAAACTATTGGTCAGTGACATCTTACTAATAAACATTAATCAATTACTAGCAAACAGGTTAGAAAAAAGGAGCATATGGAAGAGTTTAAGTCATTTTACTTTTTCTTGATTTCACCAGCCATGGTTAAGAAAGCCTGCTCCACATTAATTGAATCTTTAGCACTCGTCTCCAGGAAAGGAATCCCAAGTTCATCAGCAAATGCCTGCAGTTCATTGAACAACAGAATCGCAAATTAATCAAATTATGATGCCCGCGGTAAATTATCTCCAGGAAAGGAACGTCTCTACAAACTAAGAGAATGACTGATGGTAGAACTTCAGACATTAAACGTAACAACACATACCTTCGCTGTTTGCGTGTCAACAACCTTGTTCTCAACTAAATCACATTTGTTGCCAACCAGAAGCTTGCATACGCTGTCGTTAGCATATCTATCAATCTCATTCAACCATTGCTTGACATTATTGAAGCTCTCCATCTCAGTAACATCGTAGACAATCTGTTGCAATCCCAATACACAAAAGGATAGTGAGACGCTTATGCAGTGTCAGAAATGAGAAATGAGGAGGTGATATTGTTAACAATCATTCCAGAAGAAAAGGCAACATAATCTTCTTTCACCAAATTGAGAAATACATAATAAGAGAGGTAGTTTTGGATTCACATAACAATTTGCATGTTGAAACAAAATCCATAATATTGACTGTAGTTTTATTGTACTTGCAAGAACAGATATCAAGTATCAACAGATAACGAGATGATCAAATTTGTTTGAAACACACTGCCAAGGTCTATTTTGTATAAAATGTTATGATTTACAGATCAGATGGGTTCAGTTTCTTACAATTATCCCATGAGCTCCTCGGTAATAACTGCTAGTGATAGTCCGGAAACGCTCCTGTCCAGCAGTATCCCACTAAACAAAGAAGAGTAGAACATCACATGTTAATAGAGACCCAACTGAAAAAGAGGGGGGATTTTGAGGAGAATGATGCATGGTTCTTCCTTGCTCATTTTTCCCAACACTAGACAGCCACGGTCAACTGTCAGGAAAAAAATTGTCCTATAAACACCATCTCATTGGCCACAACTGAAAATTCCCGCATCATGCACAATCAAACCCTCTTTTCCGGTGTATCAAAACTGATAGGTAAAGACAAACATTGGTAGTGGCCCTTTTACACTGTTGCCGAAAAATATAGTATACTTCAACTACATAATCTACGTTGTGGCGTATTGTTCCTACTATGAAACCAGCAGTTTGACTCGAGATTTTCTGTCAACTAGCTTCACTAAACGACATGCATAATTATAGAGTTCCAAACAATAATAATTGAACAAGCTTTGAGCATAAACAACTTTAGAACAACAATTACAGGCTTAAATGTACATGATACCAAATGCCTAGCACCACTTTCTTTGAAGAAACATGTTATACTCACAATTTGCAGCTTGATTGTCTTGCCATCCAGCTCCACAGTTCTGATTTTCTAAATATAAACCAATTAAATAAGATTAATTTCACATTTTTAGTACATTTAATTTTCTCTCTCCATATATTTATGCAGCAGAGAGAAGAAAGAAACTCACGAAATCAACACCGATGGTACTGATGTAGCTATCCACGTAAGAATCATCCTGGAAAAATAATTAAAAAAAAAACACTTAAAATCCTAAACCTCTAATTACTCTTAAAGATTAGTAAAAATTAACTAAAAAAGCAAACCGACAATATCAAAACAAGTAAAAATAACAAAAGAAAAGGCATTTTTTTAATTTTTAAATAACAGCTACAATAAATTAAACTTACGGCGAATCTGAGAAGCAAACAGGACTTTCCGACGGAGGAGTCGCCGATAAGCAGAAGTTTGAACAGATAATCGCTAGAGAAAAGAGCAGAAATTAAACATTTTCAAAAGAAATGCGACTAAAAATATACAGAAATTATAATAAAATAAGATTAAAGAGGAAGGCTCACTATTCGCTGCTCATTTTGAGATCCAAAAGAGTTGAAGACTTCTGAGACGAAAGAACGGAGCGTTGGGCAGAGAAAGGGAAAGTTCGTGTTTTTATGTCAACAATGACAAGTTTTCTTACCGCTCTATCAGTCTATCCGTCTCTATTATATTTCTTTATTAATTATTATGCTTGTATTACCTGATAATACTTAAAATATATCATTTTTTTCATTTAGGTACTTTAAATATTTTGTTGTTTAAAATAAATATTTTAAGTATATTTTTTAGTTAAAATAGATATTAAAAATATTTTTTTGTTAAAATAAATATTTAAAGTGTATATATATTCATCTAAATTTATTAAAGTTGACATATAGTATTGATTAAAAATTATATATAGTATTGATTAAAAATTATATTAGGTACTTATTTTTGACAAAAAAAATTATTTATGTACAATTTTAATAAAAATTCACTTTAGATACTTATTTTGATAAAAGTATATTTTTTGGTAATATACATGTTCGTTTTATCTTTCATGTTCGGGTGCGAGATTGTCCTTCTTAATAATGTTGTCTCCAAGATAATACAATGTGTCTTACTAATGGACTCGTTAGTTGTTAATTGACAAAAAATATACTTTAAATAATTATTTTAACAAAAAATACTTTAAATATTTAAACAAAAATTTAATATACTTAAATATTTATATTTACTTGTGATATAAAAGCCTAATCGTTATTATAGAAATTCAATCACTTTTTAAATTTATTTTAGTTTTCGCCCTTTTGTGGAATTTAAGAGTATTGTATTACTATGAGAATTATTAGATAGAATTTTAGGGTAAATTTAATATTTAATCATAAAATTATAAGGGCTTAATTATAAAATAAGTGCTTTAATTATGTTTTTTTTACAATAAGTGTCTAAAGTATTTTTTTCACTGAAATAAGTGTCTAAAGTTTCATTTTTGACTGAAATAAGTACTTAAAGTTTTTTTTAACTGAATAGGTACTTAAACTTTTATTTTTGGTTGAAATAAGTGCCTAAATTGTTTTATAATTTAGCCAATTATAAGGTCTATTTTATTTTAATCGCTAAATAAAATTTTATCAAACTAGGTGAAGTTGAGAGTAAAAAGTCCAATCATATTAGTACTAGTATGAGTGATATCTTGAGGAGTCATTTCACTGCACCCCTAATTGAATTTTGAAGAAAACAATATTTTTTTAAGAATGACTTGTTTTAATAAATAAGAACAAAAAAATGATCGCTTTTCTTTTCAACCAAACGCACTTAAAATTTAGTATTTTCTTTCTACTTTCATTTCTTTCTTCCGTTCTTTTATTTTCTCGCCCAACCAAACAAAATTAAGTCTCTATAATTTACAATTTTCTTTACTTATCGATCGAAAAGTTACCAAATTCATGAACTTATGTATAGAAAAGTTCATGAATCAAGTTAGAAATGCTTTGAATAAGTCCTTTTCATATATGATGGATTTTATGAGTCCCATTTACATATATTCTAAAATAATTTGGACTAATTGATATTGTCATAGACAAAGTCAAAAAATCAAATTTGTAGTAAAAAAATGGGGTCTAAATAAATAAATTTTCCTATACATTTTTTAATGCAAAAAAAAAGAATGGAAGCAACCGCCCTTCTATGTAACTCCATCTCTGGACATTATAGTTATTAGTTAAATAAATAAATGAAGACTAGAAAATACGGAATTGATATTTTTATTATAATTTCTGCAGTTCTAATATCTCAGATCAAAGAAATGTGAGAGGCTTTATGCAGCATACATGCATGCATAGCAGTTTGCAATCAACAATATAACAAAGAATTTGTAAGAACATCACTCTGGGCAAAATGGCCTTTCCAAGCTCTCCTTATGGCTAGGGATTCGGAAGTGTCTAAGCCTCCCTTCTTGCTTTTTCATGTACCCTTCACACAAAAATGCCATCGAAAACTTATCTTCGACCACTCGGTTCACATCGTGCACGAACACATCGGTCACTCCTTTCTCTTTGTTCCTCGCCATCATACCCGCGGTGTATATGGCCGTCATCCTCCCCGGAGCGTCCTCGTAGTACCCGGTCGGCGCGTCTACCATTATCAAGTCCCATTTCATCTCGTAAACTTCGGTTGGCAAACCTTTCAATGCAAGTTGGCACATTGAGTGTTTAGGGTCTAAAATTGCTGTGCATTCGGGTCCTCTGCCCACTTGCATGAGATTATCGGCTTGGTTTACCTTGCTGTCGTAGGTGACATGGTAGGATTCTAACATGGGGAACCGGTGTCGGATTTGCTCGATCCAGGCCTCATCTTCTTCGAGGAAAACCGTTCGTCCACCGTAGTTGAGCGAACTCCACATAAGGCTGTCATGTCCCAGACCGAATACTAGGAAGTTGCATGGTGACTTTTTCTCTAGGATTTTTGCCGTGACTGATATCTCCTTCAGTGTTTGTTGCGGGGTGATACTCGAAGTCGAGTAGTGGATGAGAGCTTGGGCGAGAGCACGCGGTATCTTATCGCATGACGTCGAGCAATCCGCTGCCCCTTTGCTTTCTTTGACAGCACTAGACGTTTTAGCCGGTCCAAAAGTCCGTAACCTGCTCGGAGACAATGCGTTTTCTTCGGAAGATGACGATAAACTCGATCTCAACACAAAAAGGAGGATAAAAGCAACGAAGACCCCTAAAAGGAGGACCTTGGAATTGAGGGCTTGACTTGTCTTAGGCCTCATGTTTTGTCTGAAATGTTTGAAACTGGTTTTGCCTATGTCCCTTTCTGATGTTTTCTAAAAAAAATGGTGATGCAGGGTATGGTTATATCTGAGAGGATTTCGAGTCGAAAATACATTAAAAACTGGTGAAAGATGTTGGTATGATATTTTAGTCTGATTATGCTTGGAAATGAAGTGAAGAAACAGCAGATACTTGATGAAGACAAAACATCTACAAGGATTGTGCATGAAGCAACAATGTTGTTGGCACATCTACTAGTTTGGTGGATTTCAGTAAAATTAGGGTTCATTCTAATACCCAATTTGTTGCTCTCTAAGACTATTAATTTTAAGGTGAAAAGCCTTAGTTTTCAGAATTTGCTGGTTGAATGATCTGTCAAACAATAATAGGTCATTGTGTGACTGATACTGACTTGGAAGTTGAAATTTTCTATTTTGGTTGTTAGATTCCTAAGGTAGGTGATAAAAGCAATGAAAACTTTCATGGGCTTGATTCGAATCGAAATTATAAAAATCCGACTCAAGAACTTTACATTGCAATAAAAAATAGTACATTGGTGCTGTATCTCTATTCAAGAATTCAATCTAACTCGACTCTGATTATAATAGCGGCTCGATATAACCTGTAAGTAAATGCGGGATGGTGATTCAGACATTACAAAAAAAAATGCAGTGATCTTAACTATAAATTTATAAGCCTATTTTAGCTGTACAAAGCATAGTTCACAAAGTAGAACAATGACAGAGGCCTCTACCTAAGGTAACAACAAAATGGCCTGTAAGCAAGTTTCAAAGATAAATCACAAATTCACCAAATAGTAATATCAATATTCTCGGTCGTCCCGGTGCTTTCTTTCTTTCTTTTTGGTTAGAACTTATGAGCGAACTTTGGCCGGAAAAATTGTCCTCGCTGCAGGGTTGAAAATCCATGGGAATTTCATGATTATTGAACATCATCTGGCAGCAAGACTTGTCAAACCTCCAAAAAGAAAATAAGTTTTCCTAATAATTGTAGTATAACACACTGCTGAGCTTCTGGACCGGAGTAGAACCGGTATAAGCTTCTCTCTAGTGTCACCAGCCTTTTCTTAGGTGTTAAAGTAGCGATTCAGTTTGTCCATTGTCGTCAATGTTAGTTTTCAACTTTGTCTTGTCTGAACGAGCTCTGCGAACAGCATTCTGAATCCGTCTCTCGTGCTCTTTAAGCATTTCCTCAAGGTTCCCTCCACGAGGCAACAACGGTCCAGAATAATGGATTCGGTTATTCCTGGAAACATAACCCTAGATTCACAGACAAAATAAAGCGTTAGCAACTCCAGACAGTTGAAATTGATAAATTTTGTTGTCCATTATGCCATGAATACGTAAAAGCAAATGTTATAAACTATCACTTAGAAACCTTACGTTCGGAAATCAGTTGTCACAAGAATGGATATTGAATCTATCAGTAAAGGAAAAGAAACAGGATGTCTAGGGCAAAAAAACATGAACGGCATAACTGATTCTATTTACGAAGTTCCCTTACCACTGCTGATTCCTTGGAAGATTTCCGTTCATCCTTCACATTCGAATCCTTTGGCCTATCGAGTAAATGATGGGACAATTCATGCTTCTCAGAGGACTCCGCATTATCCAGATGGTTATATCCGGCATTAAAATGCTCCTCTGGCCAGTGAGGTTTTATGTTATTCTCTTTAGTCATATCAAACCGTGAACTGCCTCTCACCGTAATTGAATTAGAAAATCTGGATAATTCCAATGTTCCACGATGGACAGATGTTGCTTGAGATCTCAACTCTTCAGGATTCCTAGGAGAACCAAATGCTCGAGCGGACGCCTTCATAGACTCAATCTCATTCGTTTTCTTATTCCCTGAAGATCCAAATCTACTAGGGCACATTGACTGGCCAGAATGAGAGTTGTATAGAACTTTTTCTGTTCCTTTCAGAGGCTCAATGGGGAAAGCAGCGCCCCTGTCTTCTTCAGAGTAGTGTACTTCACTGATGCTTTTTCCATCGTGCTGTCCTCGCCGCTTCTGTATCAAGAAACATAGTAAACATCAGTCCTCGCCAAAAGACTGATTTTCCATTGGAAAGAGTTTAAACACCACATTAAATACCATCATAAGCATATGCATTGCGCAAAAGAAAATGTCTTGCCAGTTACAAAGTACCTGTATGGATGCTTGTAACTCGGCATTGAAATCCGGAGCAGGAACAGCTATAGATTCTCTGGAAACCCTTCTAACAGGATCGTGTGCATGTACTTTCCCACCAGCAGCTCTTTGCCTGGTTTTCCAATTAACAAACAGGAAGAACAGTTGTTTTATACCTTTTGGGGGTAAATTTAGAGAGCAAGAACATAATCAATAACACAAACCGAGTCAAATTGAGAATTTTCATCTCTTTCTCGTAGGAATGACAATATAACCCAAACCAGTTGGGTTACGCTATTCCTCGCCCCGACCCTATAGGGCCTTTTTCTTTCCAAACAATTGGCTTGGGGATGGAGCAGATTTTTAATTAACAATTTTTGGTATGGGGTGGGCAGGTTTAAACCAAACCCGCCAGCAGTGAGAAGTTTACCAAAATACCCCTCTTTTAATTTTATAACTATTTTTATACATTTTAATTAGAATATTCTAAAATTTTAAATAAAAAAAAAAGTTAACTTCTTTTATATATTGCAATTAATTTTTATAAGATTCATAATATGTATTTTATTTAATCTTGTAAAATTAATATGATATAAAAGAATTATGTAATATTCTGGGGCGGGTAGAGTTGGAATTGAGGAGTTTTTCTTTTTTCAGGGTCGGATTCAGGTGTTAAAGTTTTAAATAAAATCAGGTTTGGGGAGGAGTCAAAGCAGAAGATATATAAGTCAGGTCAGCGTGTCCGGCTGAGCAAAAAAACCGCCCCACCCCACTCAATTGCTACCCCTACTTTCTTGTGGGGGGGAGATTTTAGCACGTTCAGTTTTTTCCTTGTTATTTAAATTTCCATCAAAATTTATGTTTAGGATGTGAGCCAAAAATATCATTGATTTTCCCACTAGCAACACAATGTCAAATGCAGATCACAAATAAGTTGCTAAAGCTTCCAGAATCCAGCATAATGAACTAAAAGACCAAAATATAGATAAAAGTTTAATAAGCCACAATACAATTTTCACACATTCTTGTTTAAACATTGATGAGATAAAAAAAAATAATACAAAGTAGGAGCAGATGAATACCTTCTAGATTCCTCTTCTCGAAGCTTGGCATCAAACTCCTTACTAGGTGGATACTTCGGCAAACTAGATGGATCACAGGGAAGAGGGTGTGTTGTAAAGAACTGGAAGAGAAACTTTGGAGTTAAAACAAAATTACCAAAATGAAATATTTTCAATAAAAAGAATGTCAAGATGATAAGTAAGAAGAAAGAAAAGATAGGATGATAATCATAAGCAACCAACATAGTTGACATTCCAAAGAACTACCCAGCAGGACCAAGACAAGTTGTGCAGTAACAATTTCATAGTTGACATCTTGATCGTGTTATTTCTCAAGAGGAAGAGCTGATGAGTGCCAATGAACCAAACAAGCAGGACAATTATAAAGATCACAACTGATAACATTTCAAGCGCAGTAAATATACAAAGAAAAGCTTCTTGCTTAGTGTTAGACAATCAGATTATATGTCGTCTGATTGCAAGGAGTGCTAATTATGATGCTGATGAGTTAGCTAAAAAGGGATTGGGTGAGATGAGGACAGACTTAGGGGAGTGTGGAGTCTGTTTTTGTACTGGTCTGTTAACTAAGGATTGATTGTACTAACGGGTATTTAAGTCCATGTTAATAAAACTCAAGGCACTCTTTTCCTCCTTCCGCTGATTGTCTTTCCCCCTCATCAGGGGGTGGATTAGACAATTATGAAGGGGGTTTTTAATGAGGCCTCCTCTTCTTATCAAAAAAAAAGAAGAATTCTTTCCATTATTAGCAATTCAACCAAAAGGCATATGTGAAACTCCCAACCATGACAATATGTTATGATTCAAATAGTTAGCCGACCCTTGGTCTTAGTTTGGTAAATACTTGTTCAAAGTTCTTATAGGTGGCACTAGCTTACAGCCACAGGTATGTGAAATGAAATGAACTAAAAGTACACTCTCCCCCGTTCTCTCATTTCTTGTCTAAAATCTCTATCCCTTTCCTGGCTACTCTTATAAAAATTATGAATGGAAATATGTCAGAATGCAGATCAAGCCAATAAAGTGGGTGTTCAGACTTATGAGGATTCATTTTTCTTTCTGGTATAAGAAAAGTCACCAACTTAAATTGTTCTCAAGGAAATCAGTTGGACTAACACACAGATTGATCCCAAAAAGAAGAGTGTGTGAGGTAACAAATAACAATTAAAAGAGCTTCGTTCCTGATGAAAATGCACAACTTGGAGGAATACCATATTGACTTTACCTCACTCTGAAGTGCTGAAGAAGTGGTTCCACGACACTCGGGTTCTATTGCAAGAAGAACCTCCAAAAGGGCCAAAGCAGATGCAGGAAAGTCCTTGAATGTCTCAGGAACACAACGTTTATAAGGATGTTGAGGTTTGAAAATGGTTGCATGTGGCAATTTTGATCTCTTCCAATACTCTTCAGAAGGTGATCCACAGAGTTTGAAGATTTTATGCAGTTGTTCAACCTAAAAAGGATAAATGATGAAATGTCACACACCACAAATTAACTTGTAGCTCCGATCCAGAGTATACATTCATTGCATAATCATATCATTAGAATGAAAATTATACGGATAAATGTTGAATAACTTGTAGCAGTACATCAGTTACACCATGTCCAGTAAATACACAACTAACTTAGATGAGTTCTGACGGTTATATAGAATACATGTCTACACTAGCAACACCCCTGACCCACAACCCACAACCCACCTTAGAAGTAAACACAGACCCAACAAAAAGACATAATGTGCAAATAATTTGGCATTTAAATACATCAGATATGAAATGACAAGCAAATTCTGTACCTAGATCATGGCAGAGTGCTGCTAGTATGACTTGAATATTAACTTTTGGCATCTAGGTCAACCAATGTCATAATATCAAAACAGAACCAAAATTCTCTTTGCATTTATATGTTTCCATCTTGTTAAGCATGAGCACCAACATGCACACATCCACAAACACGCACGACTTATATATGTAGCCATGCTGCCCATGCATATATGAATACAGTAATAATTCTATGTCATCATGAGGAGATATTTTGTTTCTATCATAAGAACAAAAAACTTCATTAGAAGCTATCATGCACAATAAGTTTCAAATTATATGCGTTGACACCGCAAAAAGTGAAATAAGTACCTCAGTTCTTCCAGGCATGATAGCCTTGCCAGCAAATAATTCAGCAAGTATGCAACCAGAACTCCATAGATCAACAGCAACTCCATAGTTCGTAGAACCAAGCAAAAGCTCAGGAGGACGGTACCATAAGGTTACTACACGACTTGTTAGAGGCTGCTTCTGATTGGGATGAAAAAAGGTCGCCAGTCCAAAATCACCAATCTTGAGGTTTCCATTACAGTCTATCAAGAGATTTGAGCCCTTGATGTCACGATGCAAAACACCATGACTATGGCAATGGTCGAGTCCTCGGAGCAGCTGTTGCATATAACACTTGATCTGCACAGTTACACATAAAATTCAGCACTTGAACACCCTAACAACCGAGTACCTTGTCTTTCATTTGAGAAAAAATAAAAGGCTAAATATAATTCTTCACTGTCAACTATAAAACAGCATAATGAAAGGTTGCACTTTGACAAAAAAAAAATTGCTTCCAATTGTACAAGCAGACTAATAACTAAAGAAAGGAGTTTCAACCAAATTTGTTTTCCTTTTTGAGTTGTAAATTGTGATGATTTTTTTGCTACATGCACAATATGTTCCATCAAAAACCAACGAAAAGCCACTCACAGTTCACAATGTCACAGGCTTCTTATGAAATTGTTTTCTTCCAACATGACTATACTCCTTTGAAGTCCAGAAAATTATGGCATCACAAATTTTATGATGATCTAAACAATATTAATCAAATATATAATGAAGATAACAATATACCTGAGATTCAGTGAACTTAACCTCAGGTGCTGCTAAAAGCCCTGCAAGATCATGCTCCATGTATTCAAATATAAGGTATAAGCTTCCGGATGCCCTGGAAGTAATTAGACCTTCAAGCTTCATGACATTAGGATGATCGAGTCGCCGCAAAATAATAATTTCTCTTGCCATGAAACAAACACTTTCAGGGTCCATATTAACAAATCGAACTTTCTTCAAGGCAACTAACTTATTTGATTCAAGGTCACGAGCTTTGTACACACTGCTGTAAGTTCCTTGACCAATCTACATTATTTGCAGGAAAGTTAACTATATTTGTTGAAAAAGGGAAGATAGTATAAAATAAAAGATCATGTCAATAAATCAAAGAGCTAATGCCCCTTACAGATTGCCATAATTTGTATCAAGAAGCACAATAACAAAACACATTCTCATTTTGTCTGCTGCAACGGAGTAGCTAGTTTATGTATTATACGTTTCAAAGCAGATATGCTTAAAAAAACACAAATTTCTGGAATGGGCGTCATAGAAGAATCAAAACTATAAATAAGCAATAAAAGATAAAGCTATTGAGCAAACCTTCTCCAACTTCTCGAACGACTCTGCCCTTCGAGGTATCCATCCACTAATGGATTCCCCGGCTACTGCTGCTAGCCAAGAAGGCCAACCAGCGACCACCTGTGCACCTCTCTCGCCACCGGTTGCATTCATGATCCTGGACATCCTCGGCTGCCCTCGTCCATCCCGGCTCTCGGCCTCCACTGTCGAATGCATTTGGAGCTCGGAAGGGGGCCTTTTAGACCTCTCAACAACCGCCGGCGCTGCCTTCTTTTCATCATCAGAGGAGGAGGATGAGGGCGCTGAAACGGCACTGTGGTTTGGCTGCTGATCTGAGATCAACCGCGCAGTGGCATCTGTTTCGACCACCACATTGTCCCTTTTAAAGGAAACAGACAACTTTTTCGCGGGTTTTCTTGTGTTCTTGTGGGGCTTGTCCCTTTTGCCATGGTTGTTTTCAACGTAGTCATTTGCTCGAACACCTTTCGAGCTAATGCAACCCATAATTTAGAGCGCCTGTTGTTTTTCCAATCAGAAACCACCTCATTCAATGTATCCTCCCTCTTTGCTATTATCAGATTCAATTATCATCAAAGAAAATGTGTCTTAATTTTCTCTCTTAAAAGGAACGCAACTTTCTCTAGTGAATGAGAAAGACCCAGATCCCAAATCAAAAGGATATCCCAAAGAGATTGCGAATTTGATAGATCCCAAAAAGCTTATACTACAATCAACAAAAACCTAGATCCCCAAATACAAGGGGAAAACTCAAAAAAAATCCCAGAAACGGATCAAAATGAGAAATTTATGAACCAAATTACGGGACCCCAAAAATGCAGCTTTGCACCCCCAAAAAAACGAAAATGCATGTAAACTTAAGCAACGATGGAAATTGAAGTAAATGAAAATTTGAAAAACACGAGTTTTCTTTTCTTCAGAAGAATGCAAAATGTTTAGAAGTTGTAGCAAAAGAAGGGAGATAAACACGGATCTGCGTATCAGTCCTAGGATCACGAATAGCCTTTGAAAACTAATGAATGAATTTCGAACTGTGCTTTGGAATAGAAAGAGATGTGAAAAAGGAAGAAAAATGTTGTGTTTGTGTGTGTTTGGTAGATAGGAAAATTAAAGAAGGAAAACAGAGAGAATGTTTAGTGTAGAGTAGAGAAGGAAGGAAACAGAGGTTGAACGCGCCGCACGCACGGGAGGGAAGGGGGAAGGTGGTGCAACGTGGCGTGGAGTGGGGACTCAGAGAAACAAACAATCGAACATATCTGGCTGAGCCTGACAGCGACGTGACTTTCATATGGATTTTCAACTCTTTCTCGATCTTGTCGGCCCACGTAATTGTCTTAAAGTTGGGCTCTTGAGCCCAAAAAAATAAATATTTTAAGGTAAATATATTCGAGTTCGAACTATTTGTTTGCAGGGTCTATAATTTATAAATAGCATAATAATCAAATATGTGTACAAATTATACATGTGTCTTACTTTTGGTGTCTATTTTTTTGTTTTAAATATATGTTTAGAGTTTCATTTCGGTCATTTTAAATATTTTGGCTGTTAAAATATCATTAGCCAATTAAATTGTAACACACATACTGTGACGTTGTTTATATAGGTGTTTATAATTTTAATTTTTAATTAATTTTGAATAATTTTCATTTTTTAAAATTAACAATTTTAATTTTTTACAAATAGTCTTAAATCTCTATCATAAAATCTTTAAATTGTCGTCGCTGATCACCTCATCGGAGATCACTACTACTGTCGTCGGACCACCACACATCTACCTATCATCGGTAACCGACGATATGTGTGACGATCGACTTTCTTTTCGCGATTTGGCTTCTTTTGACATTAAGAAGTCGATCGGCACACCTACTATCGGCCACCGACGATGAGTGGTTGAAGGAAATGATTGTAGTGGTCCGACGAAGGATATAATGGGCGACAGCGTGACCATCGATGGCGAAATCGGTCAGGGAAGTTAGAGATTTTGAATTTGGGGTTATTTTGTGTGTTTTAGGAAGTTAAGGATTTTTTATAAATAAGTTTATAAAATAAAATAAATTAAAAATGAAATAAAATAAAATAAAATAATAAATAAAAATTTATTTTAAAAAACGAATGCAGTTAACGGTTAGACGCCTAAAATGACCGAAATGAAACTTTAGACACCAATTTAGAGTGAAAAATAGTTTAGGCACCAAAAATGGTCCACAAGTAGGGGTGTTCAAAAATATTTGATCCAATCGATCCGATCCGCTTATCCTTTGATCCAGTCCAAAAATTTGGATATCCTATCCGATTTTTTATTTTTCGAATCGGATACGGATGACAATATTTCAAGTTTCGAATTATCCGAAATATCTAAAAATTTAATTTTTATAGATATAAATCTTGTTATATTTAGTAATTTAATGCTTGTTGTATCCGTAAATTCGAAAAATAAAAATTTTCATAGATGTTAATCTTGTTATATTTGACAATTTGTTGATTTTTGTATTCGAAAATCCAAAATTTTCATAGATACGACCGTCAAATTCAAAAAATACTTAAATCAAATTATATATTAGTGTCTGTTAATTTTTCTTGACTCTTTATAACACACACCATGCATATATAGTGCTCGAACCCGAATCACTTAAATAAAATATATCATCTTTTATAACTGTACTACACTACGAATTCTAATGCAAATTTTTGTATACACTTGTCTCTCCCATTCCTCATTACTTGTAACACATTAGTGGTGAAAGTAACTTATTTCTCCCATTACTCATTACTTGTAACACATTAATGTCAAAAGTTACTTCTCCCTGTCTCCTAACCCATTGCTTGAAGCGAGTATAACTCCCTTTATACCCCAACTATCCATTAATCTTCCACTTATTCTATAATTGCACTTCCAGAATATTATTAATAGATTTTTCATTCTTTGTATTTAGTAATTTTCTTTTTGTAACAAGAGCGAGCGTTATAGCTGGTTGGTCAGATCTGCTCACATGCTCCATTCCTCTTATTATTAAGTCTGAATTTAAAATTCAACAGAAGTATTCTTTCCTTTAAAGTCACTCTTCTCTCCTCTAGGTAGAAGTAGAAGTAATATTAGGAGATAAAAATCTTCTACCCGTTTTTTGTGCCCTATTTATGCCTTATGCTAAAAATTAGGTTTAGGGTTTCATGTTAGGGTTCAGGGAATTTAGGGCAAGACATATTTTTTAGGGTTTAGGATTTAGAATTTAGAGTTAGAACTTGAAATTTAATTTTGTAGTGTTTTTTAATATTAGGGCATAAGTAAGGGTACCGAAAGGGGCAGAAAATTTTAATCCATAATAAGGTGCAGTTAGATTCTTAGAAATTTTAAATTTTATATAATTTAAGTATTTTTTACTTTTATTAATTATTTAATTTTGCACCACTCAAACTTTTGTAATTTGCATCAAATGAACTTTTAAGACTAATTTAATAAAATTTACAGTCCTAACATAAAAATTTTCGTCTGTTTCTGACTATAGTTAGCGTATTAAAAAAACTGTAATATTAACTTTACAATAATAAATTAATAACATGAAAATAGTCAATCTCTCATTTATAACAAACAGATTTCCATCTATAAAAAACAAACAAATTTTCAATTAAAAAAACAAACCTTTGTTACAGTTGCATTGTTGCTTATTCAAAAATATCTTTTTATATCAACATTAATCGGTCTAGCAGGATGATGTGGTAGGTCTCTTGAGCAAATTTAAAGGTTAAAATGTTGGCGTTGTGAATAGAGAAAATTGGATTAGCAGGGTCATATATATTAGACCTCTGCAGAACCCGATTCGAATTAGTCAGCCAATGAATTAGATATCGATGATTAAATAAAATATATATTAATTAAAACTAAAAAAGAAATTAAATGTATTCTCATAAGATAATCAAGAAAATATTTATACATCTAGTTTTTAAATTTTATATGAACTTTAAGAGGTTTAACACATGCTTAGATGTATCAATTAGTTGTGTCATATTATTATTTCTTATTCAATTTGGATTTAGGTCCGGATTTTTTTGTATCAGATTATTATAAATTTGGAGTATTTTGAATTAAAATAATTTTTTAGGTTTGAATTAATAGAATGAGTTGTTGATTTTTAATGATAAAACTGGATCGATTCGAATTTAGATTCAAAATCTATGTCAAAATTGACTGGTCCAAACTCCAAATATACCTCATTTAGGTTTAATGTATATTTCAGCTCCTCTACTTTAGAAAAATTCTCACTTTGATTCTTTTACTTTTTTTTTCTATCAATTTAACGTCTCAATTTATTGTTATTCCCTAAACGTTTTTTTACTTGAACCAATTAAATTTTGCCGCGTGACATTTTTCATTTAAAAACATAATAATAAGTAAATATAAATAATGACAAAAAAATTACCAAAGAAAAGCAGAATTCATGTTTTTGAACTTATACATATTTTTAAAATTTATAATTATGCTTAATTTATTTTTAAAAATTAAAAATTTATTTAAAAAATCAAAGAAAAAACAGTTCAAGGTACAAAGTAAAAAAACAATATTTTATATATAAATTATGTAAAAAAATTATACATTCCTTCATATTTAAACTATAAAATTTAAAACTTAAATCTTTAATTCTAAACTCTAAATTCTACACCTTACACCCTAAAATCTAACATAAATCCTTACACCCTAAAATTAAAAAATTATGTAAATTTTAATTTACACAAGCTTATATATCAAAGTATTTTTCAAGTAAAAAATAAATAGGAGTTATTTAAAAGGGGAATCGTGAATAAAGCCAATATATAGGGGGGTTTATAGGAAAATAAACTAAAATGTTTAGGGAGCCACACCGTAATTAAAATTCGAAAAACAGAAGGGTGGGCAGGGAACAACTAACAAGTAACGTGAAAGCAAAATCAAAGCCTTTATGTTCAAACTTATGTTTCCACAAACGAAATCCCTATTAATTTGAGGATTCAAAGAATTTGATTTCCACATTCTACCAATCCCATTCCGCTTTCTGGGCAAAAGCTTCTCTGGTTAGAGTCACTTCCTTGCGCTGCCCATCTAATCTTTATTACTAGTTTGCATGTTTATGTACGATTCCGAAATTTGATCTTTATATAAACCTTATAAGAAATCCGTTTGTTTTTCCGATACCCATTTCAGTTTCTGTCCAATGCTTTTCAGGTTCATGATTTGATTGTCCACCTTTCTCATTTTTTGAATCAAACCTTCTTTTTTTTAAATCTTTTACACGTATATGTTATTTGCATTCATATCGGTGTATTCATGTTTCATGAACGGAACGCTACCGGTCGTTCAGATGATAGATGATGCAGGGAAATGGGTTTTTAGTGGATATGTATAATGTAGCCATTGAATACTTGCAGTATGTAGGAAAATTATTATAAATACTGCCTGAGGAGTGAATATATGAAAATTATTATAGTTAATTTTGTATTTAATTCTTTTGAAATATTTGTACTTCTCTGTAATCAGTAAAATGATGGAGAATGGGAAGTTATATGTGGAACTATACAGAATTATAACCAACTGTAGATGGTTTTTAGTTTTATTATTTTCATGTTATTGTTGTTTGAATGCAGTTGAGCTGATTTATTTTCTATTTGTTATTCGGGAAAGATGTATGAGGGAAAGCTCATGGGTAATGGTCTTGACGAAGGAAATAAAGGCACATCTGATCATTTGATAAAGACGGTAAATCTATGTTTTTAGTTACAATTTTGGATGATTATACGTTTACTTTTGCTCGAGTTTGAGTGTACACCTGATTTTACTTGTGATAGAAGCCTCCATATGAAGATATTAGGTGGATATATGAAATTGTGTTCTTTTCATGTTGAAGTCATCCTTCAGCTGGCCCTGTTTTCAACGCTATTCTTAGTGCACCGTACTGTAGGGTGCTTTATTCTTATCACATTATTGGTGTACAAAAAAACTCTTTCAAATATATCCATTACTGATGATAGTAAATGTCATTATTACTGCATTTATGTTTCAGAAGTTCTTTTACTGCTTGAGAATGAGTTTCTATGTTTGGCTGAAGGTTGAACCTGGGAAACCTGCATCACTAACTTGGAAGCGAAAACTTGATGGTGAGGGATGCATCCCTTCAATGTTCACTCTAACTCTTCAAGAGAAACTTCAAATGGTATGTTTAGACAACAAAAGTTTCTGTAATCTTTTGAAATCATTAATATCTTGATGTATGTATGTATGTATATATATTACATGGTTTAATTTAACTCTTATTCCCTGAAAAGTAAAAGCATTATAGTGCTCGGTGAGACACTGTATATTTAAAAGGCTAAACTCTGGAATAGGACTTTGTTTATATGAACCATACACTCTTTCATTTTAGTGCGAGCAAATGTATAACTCTATACTGAGAGGTCCTTGTTTGAGAGAACCATGACAACATAATCTGTGAATAAAATTGTACAAGATCCTCAGTACATTTTGTTGTACATGAATTTCAGCTCTTGAATTTTCCAAAAGAATTTGACACATCATGTCAGACATAGTGCTCATGAATTTAGTTATGATAAGTCAAATTTGTACTTCATATTATGAACTCAGTTGTATATAAACAAATTATTCTTACAACATGAAGTATGTTTGATAGTTGTGTAAGGACATAGGAAGATGGATTTCAAACGCATTTGTCCATCATTTTCTAGTTGCAAATGTTGCTATATCAGTTCTTTAGAATATAATGTACATTTGATAGAAGTGTATGGTAAATGCTTAACTTTTCTCGTTATTTTCATAACCAGACAATTTTCTATTGCTTTGATAGGCTCCTATTGGTATTAGGCTATTTCAGCAAATCAGAGAACAATCAACCAAAGGAAGGGTAGTATTCTTAATGTCTTTTCTAGCTTCATGCGTTATAAATGGTAAAGATGACTGTTTGACCTAATTTATCTGGTCCATTTTCTGACATTGCATCTTCATGTTTCTTTTGCAGCGGGTTTTTATAGACCCATTTGCTAAGCGCTGTATCACTTCTTCTCATGGTGTTCCTCTTGGTGGTGTCGGGTAGGTCTTCGTTACCTACCAGATATTTTAGTTTCCTCTTACTTCGATGCCTAGCATTAAGCTTTTATCAGGTTAAAGTTGATATGTTTATTTGGAGTGTAAAGCCAACCCAAACTATTCGTATATTTATTTACTAATAAATAATATTTAAATTATTTAACCAGCACATATCTCTATATAGTGTGCGGTAGATATTGGAATATGTAGCAAAAATTTGTGTGAAGAAAATGTTGGCAGCATCATAAAGTTGACTGATTTTTTCAGTGCTTGCTTTGTTTTATTGACCATCTCGTGTGCCGAACTCTTTTTAATATTATCCCCTCTCCTTCAGTGCAGGAAGCATTGGAAGAAGTTACAAAGGTGAATTTCAGCGTTGGCAACTATTCCCCAGAATATGTGAAGATAAACCTGTCTTATCAAATCAGTTTTCTGTAAGTTGGAATCTCTTGAGAACTCAGAGAAACGAAATTTATTGTTGTTCCATCGTTGCCTTTCTCAGCAGCAATAATTCAATTAAACTAGATCATTGTTCTATCAAAAGTAAGCATGTTACAAAGCTGGAAATCATCCTAATTAGCATATGCTTTGCTTCTTTGAACCCATGATCCTGTGAAGTTGTTAATTGTTCGAACAACTTGTCTTTCTAGCAGAAGTGACAGCGAGATGATAAAAGTGTGATAAAGAATTCTCCTGCTTCCCCTTTACATTTTGAACTGTCATTGCCATTTTAATTCTAGTTGTATGTAAGATTAGTGTCCGTACTATCTTTTAATTGTTTATTGGAGAAGGAATATTAATCTGTCTTAAATCAAATGTAAATATTTCTTGCAGGTGTTTATTTCACGCTCAAGTGGTGAAAAGTATTCCAGTGTACTGTGTTCTGCAAGTCCTCAGCTGGTCAAGTAAGCAAATATTCTTTTGTTTCTAATGATTAAGAAATGAATGCCATTAGTGAATTCTTGAGCACAATATCTCTGGCTTATGTATGAAATTGATTCAAAATACTTAGAAGTTAAAACAAGGAAAAGTTTACCTTACAAATATCATTTGCATTAACAGAGAAAATGAAGTTTCAGGAATTTCTTCCTGGGACTGGAATCTGAAGGGTAATAATTCTACATATCATGCTTTATACCCAAGGGCTTGGACGGTATATGAAGGTATCTACATTATCATGCGATGTACTTTTTTGTCTTTCTGGCCACATCCTTTGATATATCATCTTATAGGGTTGTCACCATTTTGTCTCAAAATGCAGGTGAACCCGACCCAGAACTTAAAATTATTTGCCGCCAAATCTCACCTTTTATTCCCGATAATTTCAAAGAAAGCAGCTTTCCCGTTTCAGCTTTTACGTTCACTGTGAGAAATGGGTCTTGTAAAAATTTGCTTTGGCATGATTAACTACTTGCTTTGGTATTGATCAATTGAGTTTTGAAATTTCAGCTATATAATACTGGAAAGACAACTGCAGATGTCACATTGCTTTTCACTTGGGCCGTGAGTAGCCATTTTTATTTTAATGTCCTTTTCACTCAATTAACCATTAGACTCATGCAACATTACTTTTGTGCATGTCTACTCAGAACTCTGTGGGAGGAGATTCTGAATTTTCCGGTCGTCACTCCAATTCAAAAATAATGTAAGAATTCCATGTTTCCTTAAGCTTGAGTCTCTATATGTGTGAACGTGTGGCTGGGTGGATGTGTCTGTATACTGATTTCAATTTTAGTCAGTTTTAACTTCAATTGTTTATTTAAGTTCTTTCTGATGGAATATTCCTTAATTATAGCTATAGCATCCTTATGGTTTATAATAACCTATCAAATAACTGATTTTGCTAGGATGAAGGATGGTGTGCATGGCATCCTTTTGCATCACGAGTAAGGTTATTGGTGAAGATGGGAGATAAACAATGTTTCAACTTGGTTTGATCGGTTCAATGGCTTTGCATTGCATCCTTTTAGTTTCTTTTTAAGTAACAATGCGTATTTACTGGAACAGGACTGCAGATACACAACCTCCTGTGACTTTTGCAATTGCAGCACAGGAGAAAGACGGTGTTCGGATTTCAGGCTGTCCCTGCTTTTTGATAAGTGGGAACTCACAAGGCATAACTGCAAAAGAAATGTGGCAAGAAATAAAAGAGGTCTCTTTCCTTTTTTCCCTCTCTTCCCATGTCCACTACATAGGATATGATTATTGACTTTAGCATTTCTGCTTCAACCATTAACAATTGCATATCGTTAATTAATTTTGATGACTGTAATTTATGAGACTTGAATCATCTACAATAATACAACATCAGCAGCAGATATGTTCCCATGTTTTTGCATTCTAGCAGTCCAACTCTAACCAATATAGTCCATAGAAGCTGTGATTCCTTAGCAGTGATGCAGTTCATTGTAGCTTTTCTTGACATTACTGCTGCCCCTACAGTAACTCCGTTCTTAAATATCTGTGGATTCAATGCTTGTGTCTAAGAGATACTCGAGCATGGTTCCAAAATTATTGGGCCGGAAAGACTACTTTGGCTTTCTTTGGTTGCTTTTTTCCAAAGTAAAATGCAAAGAGAAAAAAGTACTAATTTCCTTCTTTTGTCTTTTTGTTATAATTTCAATTAACTTGAGAATTCTCAAACTTTCTTTATAGCATGGTTCCTTTGAGCGTTTAGAGTCCACTGAAGAGTCGGTACCTTCAGAGCCAGGGTCCTCAATAGGTGCAGCCATTGCAGCTTCTATGGCAATTCCGTCTGACGCTGTACGTACTGTTACTTTTTCATTGGCATGGGACTGTCCTGAAGTGAAATTTTTAGGTGGAAAGACTTATCACAGGTGAGTGATGAAATAGTTGTGCAAGGACTACAACTAAATGAAATATTAGCTGCATAATGAATAGGTGTATGCATCTACAGGCGTTATACGAGATTCTATGGAACTAATGGGGATGCTGCAGCAAATATTGCACATGATGCTATTCTCGGTAATAACTCCCTGATCTCACTATGTTATCAAGGTTTTTAATTTTAGAAGAGTAATTTTTCTATAAAGTTTTAGAAAATAAGATTGTTAGCAGAGAGGAAAATCTACTCAAAATTCAAGTTTACTAGTATCTCAAACCAGTTGCTTGTAGTACATAATTTGCATTTCAATTTTTCCCCTGAAACATAGAGCACAGGCATTGGGAGTCAATGATTGAAGCATGGCAAAGGCCTGTACTCGAAGACAAGAAGCTTCCTGAATGGTTAGCTCAGACTTATTCCCGCAATTGCTTATGCTAACAGAGTCTAATATTTCTGAACCCCCTCGACAGGTACCGTGTCACTTTATTCAATGAGCTCTATTATCTTAATTCAGGGGGAACAATATGGACAGGTGCCTAGATATTTCACAATTGTTGGAATCAGAGTTCTTATAAAGGACGTGCTAATTCAATCCCTCTTTGTTAGTTCTGCAGATGGATTACCTCCAGTCAGTTTAGCAAGCATTGGAGGAAGTAAGTTTTCCCTTGATAGATCACAGTTAGGTTTGAAAAGCATTGTTGATGCTCCCCGTAAAAATGATACCACCGTTGACATTCTGGGAAGGATGACTTCTATACTCGACCAAGTACACGCTCCAAATGCGCCTAATTCTGCTAGTGGTACAAATTTGCTGCAAGAAGGAGAAGAGAACATTGGTCAATTCCTTTATCTTGAAGGGACTGAGTATCACATGTGGAACACCTATGACGTTCATTTTTATGCGTCTTTTGCTCTAATCATGTTATTTCCAAAGCTTCAGCTCAGCATCCAGAGAGACTTTGCAGCCGCGGTAATGATGCACGATTCTAATAAAATGAAACTTTTGCATGATGGACAATTGGCTCCAAGGAAGGTTCTCGGAGCTGTTCCACATGATATTGGAATTGATGACCCATGGTTTGAAGTAAACGCATATTGCCTTTACAACACTGCTCGATGGAAAGACTTGAATCCAAAATTCGTTCTCCAAGTTTACAGGGATTTTGCTGTCACTGGTGACAAGAAGTTTGCGCAAGCTGTTTGGCCCTCAGTTTATGTTGCAATGGCTTACATGGAGCAATTTGACAAGGATGGTGATGGGATGATTGAGAATGAAGGCTTCCCTGATCAAACATACGATACATGGTCTGTCTCTGGTATAAGCGCCTATTGTGGTGGGCTATGGGTGGCAGCCTTACAGGCTGCATCTGCCCTGGCAGGCGAAGTAGGAGACGAGGGTTCTGAAGATTACTTTTGGTACAAGTTTCTCAAGGCGAAAGATGTCTATCAGAGATTGTGGAATGGTACTTACTTCAATTATGACAACAGTGGCAGCCGCACAAGTTCATCTATACAGGCTGATCAATTGGCCGGACAATGGTCTGTCATGATGGAAGGGAACTTCTAGTTTCAGCATTTACTTTTAGATGACCTAGAATATGCTTTTGGTTAGAATTTTAAATTTTTAATTTGAACTTGAAAATCATTTTGAATTTGGGTCTGAACTTAAGAATATCTCCCATTTCTTTTTCCCGGTTAGAAAACAGATATTACATTCATCTATCATATAATGCCTAGATTTAAGCATACAGATCTTCACATTTTGCTCAAGCTAATTGGAATTGAACTATGTAGTCCCGAGGCTTATGATTTTCCATTTTGTTGCATGTGCTAAATCTCTTCATATTATTTTGCTCCTGTGGTAATAAATTCTAAGATCTTTGTAGGTATGCAAGGGCGTGTGGTCTTTCGCCGATAGTTGATGAAGACAAAGCAAAAGCAGCATTGGAGAAGGTTTACATTTTTAACGTTTTAAAAGTGAAAGACGGAAAGCGGGGGGCTGTGAATGGGATGCTGCCTGATGGAAAAGTTGATATGTCATCAATGCAATCAAGAGAAATATGGTCTGGTGTTACGTACGCAGTGGCTGCATCAATGATCCATGAAGATATGGTGGATATGGCGTTTCATACTGCAAGTGGAATTTTCGAAGCCGTGTGGTCCGAAGGAGGACTCGGGTAAGATGGCTTTTTCCTTCTTTTAATGGTTGGCGCGGTTTTTGTTTAGAATAATAATTTGCATAGGAAAAATTCTCTTTGAACTTCTTACAAACATGGTTTTGCTATTCTGTTAACAGTTACTCGTTCCAAACCCCTGAAGCATGGAACACAGATGATCAATACAGATCTATGCTTTACATGCGCCCTTTGGCCATATGGGCAATGCAATGGGCTTTATCGAGACCGAAACTTCCGAAGCAAGAACCGAAACCCGAAGTAAAGGCAGATTCGGTACGCACACACCATGCCGGATTCGCCAAAGTCGCTCGCCTTCTAAAGTTGCCCGAACAGCAAGATACCAAAAGCATTTTGCAGACTATGTTCGACTATACTCGCCAGAGAATATTGAAATAATTATCTGTTTCCTGTAATTATTATTTATTACAAGAGTCGATGCAGTCAATAATTGGAAGAGTTGGGTTAATCTTTTTAACTCTAGATAACAATGAAAACATTGTTGTCTCATAGACCTGCATAATCAAGTTTTATTTTTTTAATTTAATTATTTTAAGTTAATTCTTTCTTTTCTTGGTGTAATGGGAAGATCATGGAGATTAAAATTTACTCGCCATTCAATTGAACTATCGCTTAAAACAATCTTTTCCGGTTATTAAAATAATATGCATAATGTATATGCGAGGATTTGATCGATTTACATAGAGTAAACTTTTTAGTTTTACATTAATCTTAAACAATTGGTTGAGTTAAATTAATGATTGAGATTAAAATTTAAAAATGAGATTTTTAAGAAAAAGAGAAAAAAAAATTCATGTCATTAATTTATACTCGTTCATGTATCAATTTAGTTGCTTTATTATTAAATGGATTAATTTGATACTTTTATTGTAGAGATTAGTTTAAATATAAGATTATTATCCCATACACAGGTGGTGGAAATTTTTTGTTGCGGTGGAAATTTTTTGTTTTCATAAGCGCCTTAATTTAAAGTTTAGAATTTAAAGGTTTAGTGTAAGAGTTTAGAATGTAGGGTTCATGGTTAGAATTTAGGGTTTATGTTTTAGGGTAATATGATTAGAGATTTAAGTTTTAACCTATAAACCTTAAATTTTAACTCTAAACGCAAAATTTTATTAACAAACCCTAAATTCACAACTACTGCACTTAAAACCTAAATCGTAAATAAAATCCCTAAACCCAGAATAATTACTCGTCTGTTATTAGATGTATAGGTTTAATTCTTGTATCAATAAAAATGATCAAGTGAGGCCATTTTATATAGAAATAACATTTATGAAAGAAATTTGATACATGAGCGGTGTAAATTTTCATACAAGTCTTTTAATTTAAAGAATTAAGGATTTAGTTTTAAGAATTAAAATTTAGAATTTAGAATTTAAAGTTAATAGAGTTTGGTTTTTTAAGGTTTAAAGTTAAAAATTAAAAATTTATAGAGTAAATATGCAGCGTAAAATAAATTTTACACAACATATGTATTAAATTTTTACCAACATTTATTGTTTAAAATGATATTAAAATTATTATTATTTCATTTCCAATTCAACTACACAAGGATTTCATTTGTAAAATATTAATTATGTTAAACAATAATTGACATTTTCTAAATAGTATATGTTAACTATGTAAAATAATTCGCCTGATTTGATTCTTTTGATAATAGGACTAAATATTTATCATTGTCAATAATATAAGGACTAAATTAGTATCGTTGTCTATAATATAAGGACTAGATTGATACAGTCCATATAATAAAGTGACCTGACATGTACTTTGACCAACTGTCAAGTTTACCCCTTTACTCTTCTACGACCATAAAGTGAAAAATGTCGGACACGAGGCGCCTAAATTATAGCGAGTACATAATGATTGTACTCGAACAGACCACTTTCTTTCCATTATCCCACGCTCTTACAATATCTCGTTGAAACCGGCGCGTATGTCTATCTTTCTTTCCATAAGTGCTTTAGTTTTAGGGTATAAGGAGTTAGTTTAAGATATAAGGGTTAGTGGTAAGGGGTTAGAATTTAGAGATAAGTGTTTCAATTTAAGGTTTATGGTTATAATTTAGGGTTTATAGGTTAGGGTTTAGTTTTTAGGGTAGTATAGTAAAGATTTAGATTTTAACCTATAAACCGTAAATTATAACCCTAAAACTTAAATTAAAACAACTATCCCTAAATTCTGACCCCTACACCTAAACTCCTAAACCCTATACCCTAAACTAACTCCCTATACCTTAAAATTAATACGCTTGTAGAAACTTTCATTTCTACCGCCCGTGTATAGGTTATTTATTTATATATATATTATACTAATAAAATTGAATTATTATTGATATTTCATATTTTAAATTAAGATGATATCATTAAAGTTGGTGATAAAAACAGAGGTGGTTTAAAAATATACATTTAAAAATATTTTTAATATTTTTATATAAAATTTATAAACATATGAAGTTTAATTATTAGTATAAATATTCACTAAAAAGGGGCTTTTTGATTTTTAAATGACTCGCTCTTTTCTTCTATCTCCTCTCATTTTTACTTTCGCTTTCTCATTACGACAGAGTCTCCTCGCATTGCCGAAGTTGACTACTTTAGACTTATCCTTTTTTTGTTTTTTCACTTTTTCGCTAGACTTTCTCGTGTTGTAAATTATAGCAAAAAAGACAGCTTTTCGTTTTTTTAAGTTCGGGTATCTCTCTATCTCTTATCTGGGTGTTGGATTTTTCATGCAAAGAATGTCTTTTAATTGTGTAAGTTTCTTCGAAAATCTCTATGTTTCAACAAAGGTTTGATTTTTATCCCTTTTCTGTGATTTTCTGCTTCGTTTTTGCTTTTTTCTTTGTTTAGTTTCAGTCTCCAATGGACTCTGGTAGTCTAATGTAATTAATGGCAAAGAATGAGGAATTACTATTTTGCTTAACTTGTGATTAATTATAAGTTGAGAGATTAATACTTAATGAAATAATTTTCTAGTCTATTTTGGTCGCTAAGAGAAGAAAGAGCTGTACTAGATTTCAAATTTAGTTCTAATTTTGAATATTTTATTTGACTATATGGCATACTCTTTTAAAATAACTCGAAGAAACTTGATAGTTGCTCTTTCTTCTTAGGACCTTTCTGGTTTTCTTCCTTTATTTTTACAGGCTTCTGCAGTGTCTGATTCAAAAAGTAGGACGTGCCTCGGCAGTCTCTTTGTTGTAGCTTCCTTAATTTGCGGTGCTTATTTCATTAGTAGTGGATTTCTTGCTAAGGAATACAACAACGTACGTGTTTCTGCTTTTGCTATTTTTGTTGTTGTTGGAATTTAAGTTCGGTTCACACTTGTTGATGCATGTAAGCATAATATTTCCTTTTATTACCAGATGCAAAATTGTAGTAACTATAAAAACTTGTCATGGTTGGGAAAAAATAATATGTGCACACTTGAAAGACTTCTCACATGTCAAATGAAGTTTAGAGCTTGAATGTTAAGAATGGCCCAAAAGGAGGAGATGTGTACTGGTTTCGATTTTCTTTTCGAACTTTGCGGTTCAATGTGACCTCAACTTTTCATGGATGTCCTTTTTCTGGAACACCGTGGCTGGAAGATTTTTTCTCAAATTATATACTTGTGAATCATGTATGCAGAGATTGTCGAGATGGGAGGTTATTAATATCCTCCAGAGTTCGAAATCCACTGTGTGCAAGGTTGGTCTTCTTTATGAAAAATATTGTCTTTAGGATAGCACATCAAGTCCTTTGAAGTGTTTTATGGTATATGATTTTGTTCTTTTCGGTATAGGTTCAATGCCGGCCTCCTGGAAGTGAGGCGTTACCTCAAGGAATTGTAGTCAAAACATCAAACTTGGAAATGAGACCTTTATGGAGTGACACTGTGAAACCTGTACTGTTGAAAATTTTCTAGCCCGGCACACTTGAAACGCTTTCTTCTGATAATTGGTAAACCTTATTTGATCGTCTTCTATCCATTTTAGGACAATCTAGAGCCATCTGCAAACTTGTTAGCCATTGCTGTTGGAATTAAGCAAAAGGAAATCGTGGATCGAATTGTTAAAAAGGTACCTCGACGTCTCAAATGCCTTTTTTATTTCAAAATATCTTTATTATACTTGGGGTTAATAATGATCATCAATTTACAGTTTCCTGAAAGAGATTTCGTTGTGATGCTTTTCCATTATGATGGTGTTGTGGATGAGTGGAGAGATTTGGAATGGAATGACCGTGCCATACATTTATCTGCAGTGAATCAAACAAAATGGTAAATGTCGCTTTTTTCCGGGATGTATATTTTCCTTGTTCACAGTGTGTGCGCCTGCAAGCATATGTATTATACATGCTAAAAAGCCAGTAAGATGTGTTGTTCTAGGTGGTTTGCCAAACGTTTTTTGCATCCGGACATAGTTGCCGAATATAAGTATATATTCCTCTGGGATGAGGACCTTGGAGTAGATAACTTTGATCCAACACGGTAAGTATACCCTACATTTATGTGATTAAGATTTGATCTTAAATTTTTCATGTCATAGTTTAGAGTTGGTCTCTAACCAAACAGACACACACGTCCGCACAGTTACATGCATGCTAATGACTTAGATTCAAACATAAGATTTTTAGCTTAAAACTTATCAAACTTTCTGTAGATATCTGTCTATTATTGAAGACGAGGGACTTGAGATATCACAACCGGCACTTGATCCTGTTAAGTCAGAAGTGCATCATCAAATCACAGCACGCAAAAGGAATTCGAGATTGCACAGGTTCGTTGCGTAAACCAGTAGAATGTGCTTTCAGGAACAGTTCTGTTTTTCAACCGTTAACGAGGGTTCAAATTAGTTTCTTTGAAAACACAAACAAAGCAGTCTTACAATCTTGTTACGCATGAATATCAGAGATGTATTTACCTGTATTTCTTAAGAACGTTCTTTTAATCTTGCTAGTTAATGATGCATTCGCTTCATCTTATTTGAACAGAAGGATATACAAGTTTAAAGGCAGTGGAAGGTGTGATAGCCGCAGCACCGCTCCTCCATGTATCGGGTAAACTAGTAGTAACTTCACAGCTCCTGGATGCTATCTTCAAAAGTCAACACCTTTCTCATTGCGATAACCTATGTTATTTTTTAGTATTTGCTTTTAAATTATTCGAGAAAAGAGAGACGTAGACTATGACCGCACAGAAGAGTAATTCTATTCCTAGGCAGTTAACAAAATATGTTCTGCAGTTGGGTGGAAATGATGGCCCCTGTATTCTCAAGAGCTGCCTGGCGCTGTGCTTGGTATATGATTCAGGTAGGAAGTATTTTTTGTAAGCACTCAGCCATATTGGTTGCGCATTGAACACGAGTATTTTACAACATGATGACATTGTTTTCAGCCGTATATGTTTTTATCTAATTTGTTTTTTCTTGTTGGCATTACATCTACTTTTATTTTAACTGTTCTGTAATATTCATTTGGCCTACAGAATGATTTGATCCATGCTTGGGGCCTCGACATGCAGCTTGGTTATTGTTCACAAGTAACTTTTCAAATCATATAATTTTAAGTTTTTTCCTGATTCGCACGGGCATTCCGGTGATATTTGGACTTTCATGTAGGGGGATCGTATGAAAAATGTCGGCGTGGTTGATGCTCAGTACATAGTGCATTTGGGTCTTCCTACACTGGGTGTTATGGCTGAAAATGAGGCAAGTATTCATCGAAACCATGTAAATTATAGGTCATAGGTCTAGACAGAAACTCGACATTATATCATGAAAATGACTAGACGATGGAAATTTTACTCTGGAATTCGAAGTTGTTTAACTTCAATCAAGCAAGACATTCTTACCCGACAGTCATGTCAAATTCACTGTCTCTGACTATCTTTCATCTTCATGGGATGCAGTTAAATTCCACACAAGTTAATATTACTCAGACTGAAGCATCGGTACGTTTTCTGAATATTGTTTTGCCTAACAGAGCCTATAGACAATATATAACACCATTGTCGTCTTTGAAATTGCAGGCGCCATCTGAATCCCATAAAGTTGACAATAGACCGGAAGTAAGGCCTCTTTGACACTGCTTTATAACCTCAATGAAATCTACTTTCTCTTATAATTCAGTGTATATATTATATTATATGCAACCCGTTCTTTTCGTATAAATTACAATGTGGTTTCAGGTGAGATGGCAGTCCTTCATCGAAATGAAAATGTTCCGTAAAAGATGGGAAAATGCGATCAAAGAGGACAAATGTTGGATCGACCCTTACCAACAATCATCACTTAACTAAAGCAACTAAGTATGTCAATTCTTAGCCCCTTTCATACATTTCCAAGTAACGTCAGACATCTCTGTCTTCCTTCTCGAGGTGAATGTGTGAGAGATAACTGAGGTCAATGAACAATTCGGTATATGAAATCACCGACTTCGGAACCGCAGCAAGTGAAGGAGCCTTGTGTTATTGTTGGATTTGAGAGATCCATAGAGATTTTTCTCGTGTAATATAGATAATTGATGAGAGTAATCTTCGTTTTGATTGTTGTTCATTATTCATATAATGACAATGTAAATATGCTTTTTATGATTTAGAAATGTACTGTTTTGCAATTGTATTTGGCAATGCTGTTGCTTTTTTAGGGCATCTTGCTTTGTTTTCCTTGTAAGAAACGTTTGCTGCTAGGAGCTAAACTTGGTGCTGAGAGAAAAATGTGATTCTAAACAATGGGGTAAATTTTAAATTAGTCCTTAAATTTAAGAACATTATAAATGAGTATACAAATATATGTTCGATCGTACATTTACGTTTAACTTTCTGGTCTGATGTCAATTGTGTCACTACCCGAAAGCAACACTTATTATTAAAACAATTTTAGATTTGTAATTAATTATATAATACTTTAATTTTATAAAAAAAATAAAAAAAATTCTTTTACTCTCCGATCCATTCTCCTTTGACAAATCAGTTCCAATTAATGTTCTTAATACAATCCAAACCTTAGTATTCCTCCAGCTCTCCCAAATGGCAATTGGAAGATGGAAAAGATCCAGATATGCAAAGTCGGTCGCTTAGAAATGTTCTACATGTAACACTGTTAGGCCGCGCGCAGCTACGGCTGATGGCGATCTTTCTAACAACTTCCGAGCCATTCACATCGAGTGATCGGAACCAGTGGCGACGTCTCCTTCTAAGCTTCTTCGTTTCTTCGTCCCTTTCCATGCCTTGACCTCCTGGGTGCTTCGTCCTCACTTTCACTGTCATCATTTCTGAAGCTGTTTCTGGCAGCAAGCGAATCTGCCTTTTGTACATCATGCTGATACTGAGTCTCATCATCCAACCCACCCCCTGGACCGGTCATGTCCTGTCCTCTACCCAGCTCCGATCCTGCACTATATCTATCGTTGGTTGGTGTCCTCTGATCTCTTTTAATACCCCGACCAGAATTCTGTGAGGAAGGTGCTGGAGGTCCAGGAAACGTAGAGGGCATGCCAGTGGGCCGGCCACCTCGAGGAGGATTTGCACCTGTATGCCCCATACCCCCCATAAATGGAGCATGCCCTGGACCCATCATCATCCCAAGTCCACCACCTGGAAACATCGGCCCAGGTTGTGGAGGTCGCCCTGGAAACATCATGCCAGACGCAGAACCTCTAAAATCTCCAGAAAACCTTGGCCCATATGGAGCAAATGGACGGGGAGCGCCAAACAGATCCGGCATCCCAAAACCATCAGGTGTAACTGGTCCATAAGAAAAGCCATCGCCACCCATCATCATAGGTGGAAAACCACGCATCCCGGGCATGGGTCTGGCACCACGGCCAAGTGGCATGTGAGGGGGCCACATCATTCCTCTGCCCCTTCCTCTGCCCTGATCTGCAGCACCAAAGCTTTCATCTTCCTCCTCACTTTCTTCCTCTTCCTCTTCTTCATTGTCCTCAAACGGAACGATGTCTGGGTTCTCTCCTCCAATATCCGAATTGACTCCTTTTGCTTTCTCTTCTTCACGTTTTGATTCTGCCGCCACTGAAATAGCCTGCACCCATGGGAATTAAAAAAATGAATACAAACATGCATAGTCATTCATTGTGGACCTCCAATATGTGTGTCTCTAAACAACCCTCCCATGGAATAGCCTGCACCCTATCTTTCATCTTTTTTGTTCTTTTTACTTCCACCGGGCCTTTTTTTGTTTTGAATCATTACTTTTACCACACTTATTCTGAAAATTAAATTTCTATTTGTGTTCGAACTCGGAAATTAGAAAAATAAAATAGAATAAGCATACCATAAGCTCACTATCTGGCTCAAGATAAAGCAAGGAGGCTAGCTGCTCACCAACAGAAGGTTCTAACTCCTGACAATCTCTACTTATCTGCCAGTACACAAAGTAGACCAATAAGTTTAAACTATAATCAACCAAAACACAATAGCACTGCATGTTTGAGTATTGCTTACTGTAGACATTACTATTGCAGAAAAGTACACGGTAAAAGCAGATATATAATTCAAAGAAACCAGATCGTTAACCTAAGTAATTGACAATTATTCATCAAGCAAAATTATCCTCATTCAATGTGAAGGATTTAACTTTAAAAAGCTAGGAATTATACCTTTACTGGCAGGTTCTCATTGTAGGGGTTCCTCAAATGGCGAGTTTTGTGGAAGGAAAGTTCACACAACTACATATCAAGAAGAACGGTGAGTAATCAGAAGCTCGTAACATTTGTACAGAATAATCTTTATGCATACCCCAAAATTTCAAAATAATGCATCTAATAGGGGCATTAAACTAATCAGCAACTAAAAATGTAGAAAAATAGATTTAATAAACATAAATGATCAAAATAAGCACCATGCTAAGAATATCTTTAACCTTTTTAGTTCCTTAAAACTTAGCTTCATAGAGAATTTTGTTCCAAACGCAGAGGAAGAAGGGAGAGGGGTAAAGAAATGCACCTTTAACCATTTTACTGAGAAATTCCGTCCATAAAGGGCAGTTCCATGGGCATACTTCCAGTTCCCTCCACCAACAGATCCACCAATTTTGGATGTCATCTTGGCACAACCCTAATAAGCCAAAACAATGTAATACCTAAAACATCATAAGAGACAAAGGCAAAAATTTGTACTAATACTAATATACTATCACAAGACCTAACTGAGGATATTAGATTTCTGAAATACCTGGAAATGCCGAGTACGGTTAACAGAGAAGATCAAAATAACATTTTCAGCAGAATCAAAAGCTTCATTCAGTTTAGCCTCGTTGCTTCTTTGAGTTGCCCATACTCCTTGTTGAACAGATAGTTCCAGATTTTCGCGGTTGCAACTTTTAACAATAAAATACCTAAGAAGCCATATTTAAAAGTAACCAATCATAACAAAGTTACTCAAAAAATGACACATAATTCAACACAGAGAATAATGTTGAATTCAGAAAGGAAAAAAAAACACAGGATAGCAAATAGAACCTGTATACAGGTTATAACCAGAAGACTGCCATAGACTAAGATGAATGTTAACAACAGTAATTAATCATTTCATTCATTATAGCACAATCAAGTACATCGTTCACAACAATTAAAAGCCCATTGTGCCAAGCTGAAGTTAAATCAAAGTAAAAGGTATTATAATAAGTCATTCCAGGCAAATGCTTATTACTGTTATGATTGTCAATTATAAAGCTGAATTTAAATTTAAGTAGTTTTAGGCATACTAGTTCTCAACCATTCAACGCATAGACAAATGCAAAGCCAGTACAATCAGTCAATCACTAAATGAATTTTAGCTAAACTCGAGCATAGATTAAAAGTTTAGCATCTTAGTTCTTCCTGCCGACAGCTGAACATTTTAATTCCTTTAGAAACAGGGTTTCAAGTTACAACTATAACACCTTGTTCTGATTCTCAATTCTAGATTTAATTGCTAAAAATTAAAACCAGAAACTTATTTTCTTAATTGTTCATGTAATCACTTTCTTATATCCATCATATTCAAATCTGTCCCTTCTCTCATTGAACCACACCATTGCCTGAAGCTGTAAACCTAAGTGGAATGTGGCAAAATAAGCATGTACACAGAAAAGTGACCATTTTTCAGATTTCTAAAAAAGGGGGACAAAACACACACCAGCACCAGAATACATCACATTCTAGTAAACAAGATGGTCCAGGTGTAGAAAAATGCTTCAAAATAAAAATAAAAAAAAAAGGTAGAGAGAGATTATTTTTCTTCCCTCAACCTTGTATGTCATAAAAGAATAAACCTTACCGCTACAAAAAATTGTGTGTTGCATCTAAAGCTGCAAAAAGTTTAGTTACAATAACTTCATTACTTCTGTAGACATGAGAAAATAGGAGAATAAAGGTTAAATCGTCCAACTCTTAGGACTTAACTGTACTATCTAAGTAAAAAGTTTACACATTTTTAGACCCCTGCAAAATAGAAAATACAAGAGCTTGAGGGTGTAAAACAACACAGAAAAGAATAGCCAATCATTCAAAATATAAAATTTGAACAATACAGAATAAACATGTAGAAAAAAGAGCCACTAACTATTTTAGTTTCTTAAGAAACTAATTACACCTGATAGATGATGTGTAAATTCTGTTGGGCAATTATTATATAATTAAGGACACATCATACTCTGTCCAAAACAAATACAATTAATGATTTACAGAACCCAATTAAAGACCCCAGGACCCTGAACACACCTAGATATTCCTTGAGGCAAAGGTATAGCAATTATGTTCGCCTGGTTAGACTGACCATTGGGGACATTTTGTATCTGCGTCTGGCTGACCTGTTGTTGAGGCTGTTGAAATTGCTGCTGCACGTTAGCGGACTCTGTTGTTGAAGGTTTTCCAGTTGCTCCTTGATTTACATTGTTTTGTCCTTGTGGAATCAAAGATTTTTCAGTCTGTTGGGGAAAACCAGCATTCCGTTGTTGAAAAAACTTGTTGTTATAATTGTAAGAAGTCAATTGCTGAATCTTTTGCAGGACTTCTTCCACAGAAGGTGGAGGTCCTGGGAGTTTTGCATGCCTATATCGGCAGTCAGGACCATTGGGACAAAAACCTAGCTTGTACCTGCAACCATGAAATTCAGTATAAACATAATTAATGCTAAATATTCAAGAATTTCATGGTTTCTGTTTTAAGATGCATCAAAGGCAACTTATTTGGTAATTCCAATAAACCAAAAATGGAGGTCCAAAATGACTTCAAAAACAAAATAACCGTCCTTTTCATTTAGCTTTACCTAGGCAAAACATAGTTTCCATAAGCTATTAACTAAATTCACTTGAAGATAGAAATGATAGAACACTACAGCTCATCTTATAAGGTACATTCAATAGAAAATAGCACTTTGTTCTAGCCATTTTCTAAACCCAAATCTTATAAAAACTAGTGCAAGCAATTGAACCGATGTAAAAGAAAACAATAAAAATGGAAGCATAAGCCCGAAAAAAAAACATACATGTTACACTCCTTGATATCCTCGTTGGTGTGTTTATAGACACAATCTTGTTCCCTGCACTCACCAAAGAGCCTAAAAAACCGGCAGACCGGCATACGGGACTTGTCGTACTGGTGAAGGAAACCGCAGGCATCACCCTTCATGCAAAGGCTGCGGAGCCAGTGTCGGCATACAGTCTGTCGGAAGCTCCTTCGTCCAGCTCCGCCACCTGAGACGGCGGGGGAGTCATTCGTCAAAGCAGGTGCAGCGCCTTGGGCGACTGAGTTGTTGTTGGCTGCAGAAGGATCGGAATTGACGACAGGCATGGAGGCGGTCGGGGCGGCTGGAGCCACATCGAGACCGCCTTCGAAATCGAAGCTGAGACCTCCCTCCGCTTCATCCATAGGGGACGTGCGTGATTGTTTGCTGTTTTCTCTTTTCTGGTTGAATTAGGGTTTATTGTTTGTCATAAATCGTGAGAAAGAAAGCTGCTTAGAAGTTAGAAATAGAATTAGAGATGTTCAACCCCGTGAGTGAATATAACAAATTGATTTTGTTCAATGTGATTTTATACTCTAAGATTTGAATTTATTTATAGATTATTAATTTATTTGTTATATTTTATTTAAAAACGAAATTTTCAAAAAAAATTCAAAATTCATCAAAATAGTCTTTAAATCGTTAAATCCCAAAAATTACTGATGGTGTGTCTACTACTTCTATCGATGGACTCCACAAACATTTTTTTTATTCTTTTGTTATCAGAGATTAACGAATGACGTATTTTAAAAAAAATAAACTCACGAAAAGAAGTCGATTCAGACACCTATCATCAATTACTGACAATAGGTGCTTAGAAGAAATAAACAACATCAGCCGTCGACGATAGTGGTGGGTTTCGATGAGGCTACCGAAAGTGACATCGACGATAATTTTAGAGACTTGAGTTTTAGATTAAGAATTTATGACTATTTTTAGGATTTTAAGATTTTTGTTATTTTTTAAAATACTTTATGTTTTTATAAAAATAAAATTAAAATTATGTGTAATGTTTTGATTGAATAACATTATTTTTAAAGGCTTAAGTGTCAAATAAATGTCCAAATTTTATTTTTATAATATTAAAAAATTATAATAAAGACTTAAGGTTAAAATGATAGCAAATACTACTATGTAATCAATTATAATATTAAGAAATTATCATTTATACAAATATTTTTATATAATTTTATTAAATAATTAAAAAATAATACCATTATTTAAATAAAAATACCTTCTCTTTGTTTTTTTTGTTCAACAATACCTTTTTTTTGCTAGAAAACATAAAGAAAAAGCATAGTATTTTTAATATATTATTCGGAGAGTAAAAATCTCCTGCCCCCTAACCATACCTCCTTCTATGCCCCCTGCCTAAAAATACATAAAAATTAAATCTTGTCCCATAACCCTAATTTTCATATCCTAAACCCCAAACCCTAAATCCTAAAACACACACCCTACCCCTAATTCTCTACACCCTAACCCTAAGCCCCAACCTTAAACCCCAAAACCTAAACCTTAAACCCGCTATTTTTAATATATTATTCGAGTCATGTGTCCGAGTACTGACTGAGTGGACTCACCAGATATTTCTTCTTCTTTCTTCAAATAGTCATATATTTTCCGCCATTTTCGAAATGGCGTCAATTATTTTAATCACTACAAACAGAAATAATTCAAAAGGACAATAAAACAAGCACTCACTCACTCACTCACACTACACTACACTGTATGCATTGCTTTTTCAACCATTACGCTTCCTTTTCTTACCTTCTCCAACTTCTTTACCTTTTTTTTCCAGCCATGGGGTTTGCCTCTTCTTAACAAAGTTACATATTTTAGCTTATTTTATGCTAAAAAAAGTGCGGTAATACTACTCCTCACCAGATCTACATTGCTCTGCATTTAGGTAAGACCTTAAAAGATTCTTTCTTTTGCTTTTGCTTTCTTCTTTTGTACTTTTCTCTATTTTTGAACTCTCCTCGCCTTTAGATCTGAGTAAAAACACTTCAATTTTAGCTGAAGAACCTGCATTATGCGAAACCTTGTTATTTGTAAGTGATTTTCTCGGGAAAAAAATGGGTTTTTAATTTTGGCGTAATTATGTTTCGGTTTTGGTTGCATTGTCATCCGTTTGGTAGCTAAGAAAAAGTGGAGGAAGTGGGAAGGAAAAAAGAGCTCCCATTTTTGTTTTGTTTTAATTTTTTATTCAATTTGGTTTTAAAGGATTGAAAAGGACACCTTACTTAAGCATGGGTTACAGCGAGTGTGCATTATTAACGTTAAGTCAATACTTCTTTTTAGCTTTCTTTTCTTTTTTAACCATTTTTGTCGGTCACCAAACAGGGCAGTCACCTCTCATATTACAATGAAAAGGAAATATAAGAAGAAAATTGGTAACTTTCCCCCCTTAATTTGGTGTGCTTTTGAAGCAACGGGAATTTAGAGCTTATTTTGGCTAGGGTGGCTCAATCAAGATTAAGGGGACCTGAATTTATTGTAAGCTGCTCTGTTTAGTTCCTTTCTTTCTGCTTTTGTCAGTGGGTATTCCTTAAAGAGACAACAATGTGGGAAAGTATCAGTTTTGAGTTTGTTTGATTAGTACTTGAATGGGGTTGAATGACACATTTCTTTCTGATTTGCTAGAGCTGGTATTGTAGCTTAAATGGAGGACTCCGATGTACAACCTGGTGAAGATCCGGTGATAAAGCCCCTGAATTTGGATCAACAGTTCGCTGAAAGTCCGGCCGATATTGCGAGTAAGGTTGCTAAGCCTAGGAAATCTAGTGAAGAAGCGGAGACAAAAGTATCAACCCCGGCGAATTCAACCAGGAAGAGAAGCGATGCTAGAAATGGATCTGAATTAAGTTCAGGTTTTTCCAGATCAACTGTATCTTCTTCATTGAGATCATCCAATTCTGCTGCTGTGCCAAGAAGAAACAGCACAGGGGGCGTGTCTGAGAAGTCATCAGCCTCTAGTGCAAGACTGCAAAACAATGCTAGTTCTATTGCAGGCAAGAAACCCACCACCCCGTCAGCTACTGAGTCAGTTAGGCGGTCCCTACCAGAACTTAGAAGAAGTTCACTGCCTTCACCGGCGACAAAACCCACATCCAGAGCAAACCTCTCAGAGACTAGGAAGTCTGTTCCGGTGTCTCTGGCAGGTCGAAGTTTAAGTACATCAACTGCATCTGATACAAGCTTACAAAAAACTGTGAGAAAGTCCAGTGTAAAGCCATCCCTATCAGCCTCTCTATCTTCGAAAAAGATTACTTCTTCGTCACTGGACACTGCCAGTAGCACAAGTAGAAAGACAATCTCAAAGGTTTCTTCTCCAACCACACGATCACCTACGGTATCCAGTGGTTTAAGAGCTGGGTCTTTGTCAACATCCTTGGATAGGAGTTCTAATTTATCTGGGCGGAAAAAAGCAGCGACACCAGAAAGTAGAGATTCACGTTTCATTGTTCTTCCCCAGGTGGAGTCAAAAGCTGGTGATGATGTGGTAAGAATATTTGTTACATCACATAATATCTTATGGTCTGCATAAGGATGTTAATATTTTCCACAATTTAGTCATGGTTATTATAGGTATGCTTCTGGACCTACTCAGTCTCTTTCTAGGATCTGATGTTAAACGGCCTCTGCATTTGCCATATGATTATGATTTATGAATAAGAACGTAAAATGTTTCATCGACATTGGTTTTCTCTTGGTTTCAACCTAAACACTTGACAGTGGATTTTGTTATACCATAAGTTTGAATCAAGTTAATCAACTATGTATTGGAGATATTGATTTTCTGGTGATTTCCACCTGCGTGAACACTTGCTCATTGAGCGTGCTAGAAAAACCTTAGCTTTAGCCTAGACATGCATATGATGAGCTGATTAACCCTTATTCTTGAAGTGGTATCTGCTAGTAGTTTATACTGTTATTAAAATCGTAGTTCTTTTCTTCTCCTTTTGATTTTTTGTGTGAATTTATCTACATAGATATGCATCTATTTCTCCTTCAATATATCTCTTTGAGTGTGTAATGTGTATATTATATTTTCTATGGCTTTCCATGGTTCGTCATCGAATGCCATATTTCTTCCGGGTAAGCTTCTAATTGATCTAGTTGTTTTGTTTCTCCATTGCATCACCAGAGATTGGATCTTAGAGGCCATAGAGTGCGCAGCCTTAATGCTAGTGGCTTGAACTTGTCACCAAATCTAGAGGTAAACCGATTCTTTTATCAGACATGAATTTATACCATTTTATTGGAAAATTTTGTATGTTTTCTTTCCTTCATTTGAGGCTACCCCATAGCGGACTATTTCCCTTTTCCCCTTGTAAAGCACCGGTGGAACTTCCATACACTTAAGGTTCAATAAGAGAAAAAGCACTTAGGTTGCTAGTGTATGTATGGCTTATACGTGTTTCTCCATCGTTTGGGGAATTTTCCCCTTTTTAGGCACAATTTGTTAGGTCTGATGTGCAAAATCCTCAATACTGAAATAAGTATGGGTTCCTTCAACTTTGTAATAACCATAAAGCATGTGTGCGTGTAATTATTTATCTAGAAATAAGTTTGAGAGGCAGGGAAGAGTGAGCTTAGAAACTGAAGTGAAATCAGTCTGATTTTATTGTTCATATTGGCTGGACTATGGCATGAAATCAGAATATTACTGGAGACTTTTTCTTGAATTCCATTTTATTGTTCCATTCTGCTAATTATTTTATATGGCAGTTTGTTTATCTCAGAGACAATCTCTTATCAACAGTGGAAGGAGTTGAAATATTGACACGAGTGAAGGTTTGATAATTTGTGAACTGCACTTTTTTGTCTCTCACGTGAATCGAGGCATAGATAGGAACTAATTTGTTTTATTTCTTTATGAATAAATTGGTAACTGATCTTTCTAGGTTCTTGATTTGAGCTTTAATGATTTTAAAGGGCCTGGATTTGAACCTCTTGCAAGTTGCAAAGCTTTACAGGTTTTCCATTCTTGCATACTTCTTTCTTTAATGCTGAAAGCAAATGTTGGTGTCCTCCATGCTTCAAGGTCCTTACATATTTATTGCTTGTGCAGCAATTATATCTTGCTGGGAATCAAATCACTTCACTTGCAAGTTTACCAGAGCTACCGAACTTGGAGGTGTGCTCTTAAAGTTGCATCTATCTTCAAGATCATGTTTCAGGATTTACATTTTATTTTTAGCCTTCTAAATATTTGTACTTTTTCTTTGTTGTTCCCTTTTTTTTTTCTCTAGTTTCTGTCTGTTGCACAAAACAAGCTGAAGTCCCTTTCAATGGCAAGTCAACCTCGACTACAGGTTTATATCCAATTTTGATTATTATTGGTTATTCTTCATATATATTTAGCAGTTTATTGTGTACTGTTAATATAATTTAGTTCATATTTTCGTGCGCAGGTTTTAGCTGCCAGCAAAAACAGAATATCAACTCTAAAGGGTTTTCCTTATCTTCCTGTCCTTGAGGTTAGTGAGTACCTGGAGTTTATAACATAAGATGGTATATATCACATCATGATGTATTTTTCAATTGTGCTGTGGCACAGCATTTGCGAGTGGAGGAGAACCCTATACTTAAGATGTCTCATCTGGAAGCAGCTTCCATTTTGCTTGTTGGGCCTACCTTGAAGAAATTTAATGATAGAGGTAGTTTTATTTTTGAATGTCTATAAGTTTGCTTTAGAGGTACTCTTCGGAATTAATAAGAGACATTCTTATAGATCTTTCCCGAGATGAGCTAGCACTTGCGAAGCGTTATCCTGCACATACAGCTTTGTGCATTAGGGATGGTTGGGAGTTTTCTCGTCCAGACCATGCTGCAGGTTTGTATTTTGTGATAACTCCTTGTTTACCATTTTCTTTGCAAATTAGTGCTTATATCATAGTTTCAATAGTGTTTTGAGATTGCATGCCATTTTTAGTATAGTTAACAATTTATATAATTCATCGATTATAATTATGATTCTTAGTGGTTTCAGGAGGAGAAGTTTCAGTCCATTTTCTGTGGAAATAGGGAGAATATGTTTTTTTATGAAATTAATAGCACCAATATGTGTGATTCCAGCAATAGGTACACATTGCACGAGATGTACTTATCAAAGCATGCACTTTTAGACTTGTTGTGTCATAGTCACAGAAAGGGAAAAAGACAAAAAATGTCGTTAAACCTTGAATTTTTTATGTTCTCTTAACTCTTGCTCCTTAACATATCTTAGGCCATAAGTTTTTACTGTTTTCAAAATATTTAAATTTTTAGTATTTTTAAAGATAGTAAAAATTTTGTTTTGCGCCCCACTGCCCCCACCATATAAAATTCCTGGTTTCACCCATGGTTTTTAATGTATGATTTTGTCAGCAGATTCAACATTTCGCTTCCTTTTTGAGCAATGGAAGGATCATTTTCCTCCTGGTTATCTGCTTAAAGAAGCCTCCATTGACAAACCTTTTGAGGAGGATGCTTGTCGCTGTCGCATTGTTTTTGTTCAAGAGAGCACATTGAGCACTGATTCAGATATAATCTTAAAGTATCAATGGTTTCTGGGGGAGAGAACACTCTCAAATTTCACTGCTATTCCTGATGCCAATGGCGAGGTAATTTATTAGGATATATTATTACATCCGTTGTAAACATATTTGGTTGATGAATACTTCTAGTTTATGCCTTGTAATGTCATTTTATTTATTTATTATTATTGGCTAAATATGGTATCATGTGATTGTCTAGGTTTACTGGCCGAAGCATGAAGACATAAATAAAACATTGAAAGTGGAATGTACTCCAGTTTTAGGGGGAACCGAATATCCTCCTATTTTTGCTATATCATCTCCAGTTGCCCGAGGTATATACTATGTCCTTTGGCTTTTGAGTTTTCCTTAATGTGCTTCTTAGTTTTGTAATATGCCTTAGTGCACAAGCATGCACAGAGCAGGATCTGTCTGCAAGTCTATAGAATTGTAACTTGTATGCACCTGCATACTGTCAGTTCATTTCACTTTGTACAAATCTGTCTTATTTTCACTACTTTTAAAGCTTGCTTCTCTGTCTTTTGAAGGGAATGGAATCCCAAAGGTTATAAACCTTGAAGTACACGGTGAACTGGTGGAAGGTAATGTAATCAAGGGTCACGCTAAGGTTGCATGGTGTGGTGGGACTCCTGGGAAGGGTGTTGCCAGGTAAGAATGCTTCTTAAAGTCATTTT
This sequence comes from Hibiscus tridactylites, assembly GCA_958450335.1. Classification (NCBI taxonomy): domain Eukaryota; kingdom Viridiplantae; phylum Streptophyta; class Magnoliopsida; order Malvales; family Malvaceae; genus Hibiscus; species Hibiscus tridactylites. The sequence continues at coordinate 79,848,127 of OY288278.1, read as the reverse complement.
AGGACTTACCCATTACTGATACGTGTATATGCTTGTAGATTTCTTTTAAATAAAACCTTATGGATAACTTGTTTGTTTTCCATTTTTCAGCTGGTTAAGGAGAAGATGGAACAGCAGCCCGGTGGTAATTGCTGGAGCAGAGGATGAAGAGTATCAGTTGACCATAGATGATATTGACTCCAGTTTGGTCTTTATGTACACGCCAGTAACAGAAGAAGGTGCCAAAGGGGAGCCGCAGTATAAATATACTGATTTTGTAAAAGCAGGTATGTGGGAAAATTTTATGTATATCTCAGCTTTGGTATAACTTAATTTTGTCCCTTGAATTTATGTATATCCCAGTTGCATGTGATTTCTATAGCAGTTGTTTGCATTTCTATTAACTGGTTCGTATTGTTTCATGCGTGTAAGCTGCTAATTATTCCTTGTGATGCCATTCTTCAAAGGAGTATAGATGTCTCTTTGAAGTCTTGGCATCTTTGTGTGTATAACTAAACTAGGTTTGCACTTTCTGTTCATTTTACAGTTCAAGGAAGGTGTTCTAAAATGTGTTTTCTGTTTCGAATTCCAATTTTAAATTACTGAAATATATTGGCAGCTCCTCCATCCGTCAATAATGTCCGAATTATTGGAGATGCTGTAGAAGGGAATGTCATCAGAGGAGTTGGCAATTACTTCGGAGGAAGAGAGGGTCCCAGCAAATTTGAGTGGCTACGTGAGAACAAGGAGACTGGGTTAGTACACTTTTAAAATGAGTATACAGCGTTCTTGTTCGCTTAACTCTCATATGTTTATGCATGAGTATACATTCTGCTGCGTGGGGATAAATTCTTAATCACTCCTATATTATGTTGATTGGGTTTTTTTCCCCATAAAAAATCATCTAAAGATTTCATCCCAACATTGTTTTCACACAGTTTTCTTGCATAAACATACCTTTAGTTTAGTTCTTCACACATCCTTTTACTGGAATTTGTTGACAGAGACTTTCTGATAGTGGCAAGTGGTACATCTGAGTATACCTTGACCAAAGAAGATGTTGGGCGACGCTTGGCTTTCATATATATACCTATAAATTTTGAAGGTATATCCAATTCACCCTTGTTTTAAGTTTTACGGGCTTTCTTACCATCGAGCAACTTGTAACTCGTATGGTAATGTGGTAATATTCACTTTCTTTTCAGGACAGGAAGGGGACTCTGTGTCAGTAGTCTCTGGCACTGTGAGGCAAGGTATGCTCATTTATGTTTATGTTTTCAAGGTTATGTATGTTTCAAGGGGAATCTATTTTAAGAGGTTGCTCTTAGTTTTCTTTTAGAGTGAATTCTTATCCTATTTATTCTGCATAATGCATGAAAAAATAAGACCCCACTGCAGTCTGTGGCTGACTTCTTTATCATCATTACTGTAAAATACAGTTGTAGTGCTTACACCTTTCTAATATTTTAAGAATGATCACTAGTCCATGACATCATCTTGTTGAATGTTAAGCCAAATAAATCTCTTTAATTTGTATGGTGAGGTATTATCATCTGCTTATACTGACTGCAAGCTTTTGCTGATCATTTATGCTTTTTTATTTTACGCATATGACATTACCATCTTGGAGCGAGAAATATCATCTATGATATAAAGATTTCAGTCTTATTTAACATTCATCATCCTTACAGATGAAAAACCTGTTATGAATTTCCTTTTTTGTGATCTTATTTTTTGAATTTCCAGCTCCACCAAAAGTGACAAACGTTAAGATAATTGGTGATTTGAGGGAGAACAGTAAGATTACCGTGACTGGTACTGTCACGGGAGGTACTGAAGGTTCAAGTAGAGTACAATGGTTTAAAACAAATTCTTCAGTATTCAATGGTGAGAGTGAGCTTGAAGCAATGAGCACGTCCAAGGTTGCTAAGGTTGGTGGTTATTAAAACATTTGCACATGTAGTCTCTCATCCTCTCACATGCAAACTGAGTTGAGTTTGACCTTCATTTAGGCATTCCGCATACCTCTAGGAGCAGTTGACTGTTATATCGCTGCAAAATATACTCCGATGACTCCTGATGGCGAATCCGGTGAACCAGCCTATGTTATATCAGAAAGAGCAGTAGTGAGTAAGTATTTTTGTTTCCTTCCTGTTTATGTGCTTACCATGTTGGATTTCAGTGAAAAGAGAATAATAAATGGGTAATTATTCCATACACAGGCGCGGTGGAAATAAAAAGTTTCCACAAGCACCTTAATTGTAGGGTTTATGGTTATATTTTAGAGGTTGAGGTTTATAGGTTAAAACTTAAATCCCTAACCATATTATCCTAAACTCTAAACCCTAACCTATAAATCATAAACCCTAGATTCTAGCCCCGATCACTAAATTCTAAACCCCTAAACCTAAACTTCTAACATATAAACCCTAAACCTTAATATTGAGGTGCTTGTGAAAACTTTTTGTTTCTACTGCCTGCGTATTGAATATAAATCCATAATAAATTACAGAAGGTTAAGTTAAATATTAACTTTGGATATTTATCTCAACCTTTTTCTTTGGTACTTTTAACAGTTTACTTATCTGATTGATGTAAATGTATGCTTTTGATCTGTACAGCTCTTCCCCCCAGCCTGAATTTCTTATCTATCACGGGAGATTATAGTGAAGGTGGTATATTGACAGCATCATATGGCTATATAGGGGGTCATGAAGGAAAAAGTATCTACAATTGGTACCTTCATGAGGTATACATTTATGTTACCTAGCGTTCACATATGGTTTTAGCGACTTGCAAAATGGTTTAGTCCCATTTTTAAGTTTTGATGTTTTAAATGTATTAAGTTTCATCTAAGTTAAGCTTTTGTAAATGAGTTTCACTCTTGCTAACTTATATGTTCTTGAAACCTGTAGGTTGAAAATGACACAGGCATTTTGATCCATGAGGTTCGGGGGCTTCTTCAGTACCGTGTAACCAAAGATGCAATCGGTAAATTCATCTCCTTTCAGTGTATTCCGGTGCGCGATGATGGGGTTGTAGGTGAGCCAAGAACCTGCTTGGGACAAGAACGCATTCGGCCAGGTAACTTTCCACCTTTTATCTCAGCATTTCTTATTCATGTCCAACATGTTAAATTTTAACAAATTGAAAACTTTCTACTGGAATTCAAAAAAAGTAACTGTAATCACTAATCATTTACTTTAATGGAAAATGGAGGAAAGATGTTGAATCAGAGAAAATGTCTCTTAGGAGAAGTTCGTTATTTAGGATTGCAAGTTCGTCTCATTTTACCCATTTTCATCTTACATATCCGGTGCTTAGTTTTCAAAAGCGCGCTGGGCGCAATGAGGCAAGGAGGAAAACGCCTCCACCAGCAGAGGCGAAGCGATGTGTGGGAGGCGCGCGCCTCTCCAAAGGCGATGGGCGCTGGGCTTCGTGCGCTTAATGAAATTTGCTGACCCTTCTCTTCGCGCGCCTCTTTTTTCTCATTGAGCCCGCATGAGACTATTTTTAAAAAAGAAAGAAAAGAATTAAATCTCTTTTTCTCATTGCGTTAAAATCTGGGATTTTTATTTTGGAAATGACGACCATGATAAAAAAATATTAAAATTATTTTTTATTCTACTGATTTATTTTATCCAAACAATATTCAATTGAAATGGAAGATATAGGTAACTTAGAGTCTTTTATTCCAAGTAACATTTAATTTACGAGTTATATTTTAATATACAAATTGTGTAAAAAATATACAATCTTTTTTATTTAAATTATAAAATCTAAAATTTTAAAATCTAAATTCCTAACTCAAACCTTAAATCATAAAGTCTAAACATAAACTATAAACCATAAACACAAAAAAATACGCCTTGCCTACAAAAGGCCTGCTCCTTGCGCCTTTTAAAACTAAGATTCGGTGTCCACATTATGACATGTCAAATATGGAATGAACTTGAGTATGCATTTTTTATGTCCAACGTCCATTTTAATTGTGGAGTGGTGGTTTATAAGTTAATTCATCTATAAGTTAACCCGTATACAAATCATGGGGGTTTAAACAAGAAATTAAGAAATAATGTATCAAATCCCTAATAGTTGGCCATGACTCTAACCTCAACCCCTAAGATTGTGCATGGCTAATTACATTAAATCTGTGTAATGCTCTCCCTCAAGTTTGTATAGATGTTAATCATGCCCCACTTGTTATGAACTATGAAGAAAGTCTTAGTGAATATTTCACTAGCTGGTTTCCTGTCTTTCATGTATCCAGTAGAGATTAGCTTCTCTTTTATTTTATTACAAAGTGATAATCAACCTCATTGTGTTTAGTTCACACATGACATACATATTCGTTGTCCGCATTGTGACGTGTCAAATATGGAATGAACTTGAGTCTGTTTTTTTATGTCTAACTCCATTTTAACTTTCCTTTTAATTATGGAGTGGTGATTATTTTCCATTCATCTAAGCCCTATATTCTTGTCTTGCTCTTATTCTAAAGGTGAATATGTTTTGGTGCAATCATGGTTGCTAAATTTGGAATAACTGGAGTTAATTCTTGTGCTTCTTGATGATCAGGAAGCCCAAGATTGCTAGCACTGCAGATAGTTGGAAATGCTGTTGAAGGAACTATTTTGAGTGTTGAGAAAAAGTACTGGGGTGGTGAAGAGGGAGATTCAGTTTTTCGCTGGTTCCGGGTAATAATCTGACTCTTTTTCGGTAAAGTACTATTTTCTTCCTACTTTTATGCGGTCCCATTGTTCTTTCAGAACAAATTTTATTTGATGTTGTTGCGTCATAAAAATTTGTTCTCTTTCTTATTTAATCAAGATGTATATCTGCAGACTAGTCCAGATGGTTCGCAATGTGAGATTAATGGTGCTAATGGCTCATCATATATGCCTTCAATTGATGACATTGGCTTCTTTATTTCGATCTCATGTGAGCCTGTGAGAAATGATTGGGCTCGCGGTCCCATTGTTCTTTCAGAACAAATTGGGCCTATAGTAGCTGGTACAGAGTTAACTTTCTATGCTAAAAACTTTTCCCCCTTTTCTCTCTTTACCTATTGGGTTACCATGTTTTCAATCATTAATAATGGAGGTAGGTGTTATCTTGAAATTGAATATGAAATGCAGGACCTCCTACTTGTCAGTCTCTGGAGTTTCTTGGATCAGTGATGGAGGGACAACGTTTGAGCTTCATAGCTTCATATATTGGAGGGTGAGACTCTTGGTGAAATGCCATCACTTTGATGAGGGCTGATTTTTATATCCTAGTTGTAGTAAACAGACACTGTTGAACTGAAATCCTTGTTTGTGATTCAGGGAGAGGGGAGACTGTTTGCATGAATGGTTTAGACTGAAAACCAATGGGATCAAGGAGAAACGAAGTAGTGATGGTGAGTTTTGTTATCCAATCTTAACTAAAAGTTTCTAGATAGCTATTTGGAGGTGCAAGGCTGAAATTCTCGCATATCTTTCCAGAGTTTCTGGATTTAACTCTTGATGATGTGGGAAGAAATGTTGAACTTGTTTACACTCCCATTCGCAAAGATGGAGTCAAAGGGAATCCTAGGAGCATAATATCTGATGAGATTTCTCCTGGTGAGTTGTACAGCTCATTTTTGGTTTTGTTTGTATTTTTTTAAATTTGTACACTTGATACCATGCTTATTCCCATGATTGTGCCCAAAATTTTCTTGTATCAGCGGATCCCGTAGGTTTGGACCTTGTCATTCCTGATTGCCATCAGAACCTGGAGATTGTCCCACAGAAAACATATTTTGGTGGACAAGAAGGTGTTGGAGAGTATACGTGGTATAGAACAAAGACCAAGTTAAATAGGTCTGTATTGGGAGATATATCTAGTTCTTCTGAAGATGTTGTTATGTGTGGTCAGACATTGTAAGTTTTAACATATTGTGATTGGTTTCAGGATGTATGTATTACTTTTGCATGTGTAAAAAGAACATTTATTGATAACTTCTACTTTGGTAGCATGTATACTCCATCACTTGAAGATGTGGATGCTTATTTAGTATTACAATGGATACCCACTCGTGTTGACGGAAAATCAGGGAAGCCATTAGTTGCAATTTCCAACTCACCAGTTATTCCAGGTATATCTTTGATTATTCAGTTTTGCTACATATATTTCTTGTCATCGTGAATAACATGCACTTGCCATTGATATTCACGGTAACTTTTTTTAGTTGAATTTTTGAGCATTCAAATTATGTTAATGCTACATTTGTTTTGAACCATTTCATGCAACGCATTAAATGTGAATATATTGCAGCACCTCCCGTAGTTTCCAGTGTTTATGTGAAGAAGCTGGATTCAGGGATGTACTCTGGGGAGGGAGAATATTCTGGTGGCTATGAGGGATCAAGTCTCTTTAGTTGGTATAGAGAAACTAATGATGGAACAATCATTCTCATCAATGGAGCTAATGCTAAAACTTATGAGGTTACTGATGAAGATTATAACAGCCGTTTGTTGTTTGGGTAAGAATTCCATTATACTCATTTTTTTGTTATTTAATCCTCAGAAATTTGATCTCCTGTTATCTCATTGCTTAAATTGTAGCTGTACTTATTCATTTAAAGCTGCTAAATGCTTCTCTCAGGTACACACCAGTTCGATCAGATTCAGTTGTTGGAGAACTTAGGCTGTCTGAACCATCTGAAATTGTTTTCCCTGGTAAACAAAACATTGGCCTTTGTCTCTTGGGAAGGGAAGCATTATTTGAATTAACGATTTCTTTAAAGGCAACAAATATTTGGAATTTGGAATTCCCATCTCGTTGGGAAGACTTTTAGAATTTCATTATTTATTTGTTATATATTCTACCTTTATCTCATGTCCCATCTTGTCTAGTTCCGCTCCAGCCTGTTTACTTAGGCATGAACTTGTCAAGTTGTGCCATCCTTTCAGCTAACCAGATTTTAGTTCATACCAGCAACCAATTGATACTAGCACTGTTTTGGTAAATGAGAGGAGAGTATTACCAGTAGAGCATAGAATTTCTATCCAGTCCTCCACTCCTAGCACTTGAACATGTCCTAATTGATACCATGTACAGCATAATTCTTTAATTGTTTTTTTTTTTTTTGCAACTTGAAAAGCATTATTTTGATTTGAATTTGAAAAATTCTTTCCCTTCAGAGCTTCCAATGGTAGAGATGCTTGCTCTTACCGGAAAGGCAATAGAAGGTGATGTACTAAGTGCTGTTGAAGTGATTCCAAAGACTGAAACCCAACAATGCGTTTGGAGCAAGTACAAGAAAGATGTGTGCTATCAATGGTATTTTCACATCGTACATAATCTTGTTAAGATCTAAAGCAACCACTAAAGTCTCTAATCCTATCTGTCTCATGGAATTTTTTTTAACATGAAGCTGAATTAAGAACGAAATCAATATGAAGAATTAAAAAGCATTGCACCTGAAGAGGCAGTAAAAATGAAAATTTGTTTTCTCATATTCTCAGTTGTTATTTCTTTTGTTTTAATGTAACATAAGGGATCCTGCAGGTTCTTTTCATCAGATTCAGGGGATAGAGCATCCTTTGAGCCCTTACCTTCACAACGCTCTTGCTCTTTTAAAGTTCGCTTTGAGGACATTGGTAGATGCCTAAAATGTGAATGCATTGTGACGGATACGTTTGGAAGGTCAAGTGAGCCAGTATATGCTGAGACTGCTCCTGTATTGCCAGGTTATCTGCATTTCACATTCATTCACTGTATTTACTCCTAAGAAAAATTTTCTCTAACAAATTCAGTATGGTTATAGCTCATACACTCATCATCTATCTTCATGTTTGGGATGAGATGGTCATCAAGAAAGATTTCTCTTGGGTGTGTTAAGAGTAATTACTTCTACATGAGCTGCTCACCATAGCTAAAAGTTGATGTTCAAGAGTCCTTTAAAGTTAAATATGGGTTCCAGTTATTAGTTGGGATATAAGAATTACAAATGCTGTTACTTTCTATATTAAGAATCATTTGTTGATTTATCATTCTGATCCTTTATTTGATGCTGAATCTCTTTTTCTTCAGGGTTTCCGAGAATTGATAGGCTAGAGATTGAAGGGAGGGGCTTTCACACCAATTTATATGCCGTACGTGGCACTTATTTTGGAGGAAAAGAAGGAAAAAGTAAAATTCAGTGGCTTAGGTCCATGGTTGGCAGTCCTGATCTTATCTCTATACCAGGTATGCAAAATCCATGATTCCATGGGTCTGCTAAGGATTTCAGATATCTACATAATTGTTTGATTGAAATTCCAATCATTGGATGCCAGTAAGAATATATTTTCTCCCTTGTTTCTGGTCAGAAGTTGATAATCTAATTTCTTAGTAAGAAATATTTTTATAGCATACTGTAATGTCTTGGTTCCAATTCTTTTACATATATACTCAAAGATTGACTGGAAAAGGGGAAGAAGAAGAAGAATTTACTGCCCGGCTCCTTTCTTAAGATATCAAACTTCATTTATGAGATTATAACTTATAAGGAAGTTATTTATTAACTGAATTAAAGGCATAAAGTCAAAGTTCCAATCTTTTTTGGTTCTGAAAGATGGATTGATCCTGCAGGTGAAACAGGGAGGATGTATGAAGCAAATGTTGATGATGTGGGGTACAGGTTGGTTGCTATTTATACACCAGTAAGGGAGGATGGCATGGAGGGGCAACCTACTTCTGCATCAACTGAACCTATTGCAGTTGGTAATTGCGAATTTCTTCTTGTTTAACATTGTGGATGGTTATTAATATTATTGTTGTTGAAATCAAAGATTTAGTGGAAGAAAAAGGAGAAATTAGAGAGAATTGAATCAATCTTGCTTATTGCAAAAGATAATTACAAGGCTATTTATATATAAGAAATAGAGCTAACTAATGGAAGAACAATTAAATGCAATCCCTAATTATCAGTTAATTAAATAAAAAACTAATTCCTAAGAATCTGCTGAATTATGTTGGTCAACAATTTTTTTGAAAAAAAAATTGATGGAAGTTTTTTTATTGCGTTCTACTCAGAATTTCTTCTAGTATTTTGTTTGGTTGAGCATGAGCTCACCTGGTGTTAGATGATTTTGAGAGTTATATTCATAGGAGTGAAACGTGGCGAAGCACTTTGAATTGTTGTACATATTGTTAAACTTTCCATGCATTTTATGTGTCTATTCTTTTTGTTTATGTGGGCATTGTTTAAATTGCAGAGCCTGATGTTTACAAAGAAGTGAAACAGAAGCTTGATCTTGGATCTGTAAAGTTTGAGGTGAGATTATATTCCTTGTTTTCAAGCAATATGTATTTCTTTTGACCACATATAAGTTTTTGCTCTTCCGTAATGTATTCATGTTGTGGTGTTGATGCATCTTTCTTTTTATTACTATGAAGTATGAATATATAGGCCTGCAATCTTCCTTTATTCATTCGACTTCAAAAGTCACAAGAATAGTTTAGGATATTCGTTACTATGAGTTTTCTAAAGCTCCAAACAGGTACCTTTAGCTTACTTTATTTATTCAAATAGATGTAATGTCAGTTTAGAAAAGTTCAGTACTAGTATCCAGAGCCAAAAGTAGGGAATAACATAGAAATATAACTGAGAGTAAATCCAAGTTGAAAAATGTAAGACAAAGTGATTTGATACTTACAGATGGACAGGCAGAGTTTGGTAATATTTTTCGATTTCTGAGACTTACTGCTTCAATCTCTGGAACAGGTATTATGTGACAAGGACCGCAACCCGAAAAAGGTTTGTATTTTATTTCTCTCTTTCGGCTCTTCATGTGGTTATTCTCTTTCAGAAAGAAGAAATAATATCTGCTTTTATCACCATTCATTTTGCAGGTTCCAGGAGAAGGGTGTCTTGAGAGAAGAATCCTGGAAATTAATAGAAAACGAATCAAGGTTGTGAAGCCGGGTTCAAAGACTTCTTTTCCTACTACTGAAATACGTGGAACCTATGCTCCGCCCTTTCATGTAAGTTTGTTTCTTGACAGAGATAATTTTAGTCTGTTAGACAAATACAATGCAATCCTCATCTCTTCTCCTTTAGTTGGTCCACTTGATTATAGGGGTCAGAATGAATTGATAACTCTCTTCAAGGACCTGTTTTTACTTTTATAAAAGATTCCTGGGCTGTTAAAGCAGGGATGCTTCAATTTTAGACGATTTGATTTGCTTCAGCTTAGAAAGCTTTGAGCATCATGCCATACTTCTATAGTTCCTTTTGTTAAAATCTGGCAGGTGGAAACTTTTCGTAATGACCAACGCCGACTTAGGATTGTGGTGGACAGCGAGAGTGAGGTAGACCTTGTGGTGCAGTCACGATACCTCCGAGACGTTATTGTTCTTGTGATCCGTGGTCTTGCTCAGCGGTTCAATAGTACATCTCTCAATTCTCTCCTTAAGATAGAGACATAAAGTTTGGCCAGACAATACAAATGAAACGAAAAGCAATCGAACTTTAGGTTTCTCTTTTAGGTCTGTATGCTTTCTCTCACCAAAGGTTCTTGTTGGTGGCGCCATTGCCATCTTCATTGTTTTTGCTTGTAAACAGTATATATTATCCGGTGTTCGGTTTGCAGAGCATCGGTGGTGCCGGTTTTCACTTGTGTGTACATTATTCATTTGAATGACAATTGTATTATGTTGAAAACTGAATTTCTTCTCAAAAAAGCTGCATTAATCTAATTAACCTCAAAGTTAGAATTAATGAAAGAAAATGAGTGGAAGCATATATAATATACTAAAAAACTAGTGTTGATATATAATAATATTTAATGGTCGACTTGTGGTGCCCCTCCAATCTCGATGTTTGTAACGGCAGCCGCTGATGTTGCATCAGTAGCGTCGTGAGCTGCATCATACGAAGCATGTAGTGCAATGAAAACATAATAGACCAGCAAGAGCAATGTCCAGATCCCGAATCTCATATATGATGCACCGTCGATTGAAGCCATGATAAACACATTAATGGCAATAGAAGCTGATGGTATCCACGGCACTAATGGCACACCCCAAAACTTGGGTTTCTTTGCTTCCTTCACTGCCACTTTCAGCCCGAGCGTCGCCAAGAACCAAATCGGGACAGTCACTGCAAAGCCGATCCATCCATTGTTTCCCGCTGCCCAAGATGCAGCAGTAGCAATCGAGGATCCTATGATCAACACCAAGAATCCAATAAGCTTGTTTCTGTCGGAGCGTGTTGTCTCGCCTCTAACGTAGTAACGTCTGACCAAAAGCGCCAATGCGACCAGTGAGAAAATAAACAACGTTGCTAAGGAAAGAAGGTTTGCCAGTACGTCAAGGCTCGTGAAGAATCCGACAATGGAGTTCAAGATGGTCATGACGATTGTGGCATTGACCGGTGTTCCCGTTTTCTCGTTAATGGCTGCGAGAAACGGTGGTGCCATATGAGTGCGGCCTATGTGCGTGAAATACCGAGCTTGGCCGAGTATGTTGGCCAGCAAAACCGTTGTCATGCCCTTCAATGCACCAATTGCAACAATATAGTTTGCCCATTTCATGCCTACGGCTTGGAATGCCAAAGTAAATGGTGCATCCACATCAATCTGGTAGTATGGCTGCATGAGAATCAATGTTGCAGAGAGAAGGCAATACAATATTATGATGATCGACATGGAGCCTATTAAGCCGATCGGTATATCTCGACCGGGGTTCTTAACCTCTTCTCCGAGGGTTGCCACACCGTCGAACCCTACGTAAGCAAAGAAGAGAATAGAAGTAGCTTTGAGAATACCACGGATTCCATTGGGGGCAAAGGGTGAAAAATGTTGGGGATTGGCCTTTGTTAAACCAGCAATGAGAATGAAAAGCAAAACTATTAGATGGACAATGGTGGCAATCGAATTGAACCTCGACGACATTTTGGTGCTCGTACATGCGGCAACGCAGATGATTATTGAAATGGCAACTGCAATAGGGTCTAGATGGTTGTAGCCTTCAGAAATGGATGAAACATGGAAGCGGAAACTTTCCGGATCATGGTTGAACAGAGTAGCCAGGTACGAAGTCCAGGACCTGGCCACACTAGCACCACCTACCACATACTCGAAAAGAATGTTTCCGGCAGCAATATAAGCAACGAAATCACCGAGCTCGACTCTGATATACGTAAACGAGCCACCGGCAACTGGCAGTTCAATGCAGAATTCAGTGTAGCACAAAACCGAGAGCAGTGCAGTGATACCCGAAATAAGATAAGAAAGCACAACAGCAGGGCCAGCATGATTCCTAGCAGCTTCACCAGTGAGGACAAATATCCCAGAACCCATTACAGCTCCAATGCCAAACCAAATCATGTCCCACCAATTCAGGTTTTTCTTCATTTCGTGCTCGCTACGACCGCGTATTTCGTGTAGCTCGACGTCGTCCGTGGAACGTGCCAGTAGCCGGTCTTTAAGCCTAGATCTTGTGTTGGACAATGCTTTCCAATAGGTTTCACAACTCTGAAATGACTGTTCAGGCAAGAAATCTTGCTTGCTACAACCACGTCTCCTCTTCTTAGAACCATTATCATTGCCAGCAACATCAGTACTTTCAATTGCCATGTCTGAAAACACTAAAATCTATCATTTTGAGGAATTAAAATGAGTATTTATCAAAGACCATGTGAAATATCAGTTATAAGAATGAGGAATTTGAGAAAGCCTAAGAAATCATTCAAAAACAATGAAAATGTTATTCTCCATAAATTATTTAAAAAAAGGAGTAGAAATCATATGTTATTCTATACAAAAATAGGGTTTTTTTCAATGGATTTTGAGTTATTCTCTACAGATCTCATCAACCTATGATGCAAAAACATACCAGACAACTCCTCTATAAGACTGTAATGTTTTGTCAAATTGCATGCATGCTCTTAAGCCATGATTCAGGGATTCAAATAGCGGTCTGTTACCGCAATGGCGGCCGCTATATAACGGTAGCAGCACTGTCAGAAACTACTATTACAGAAAATAGCGGTCTATAATGACCTCAATACATCCGTTATTATCCGCAACCGCAATTTTAATCTCTGATTCTATTCATTAATTTTGTTCTTCCATGGCAGATTTCATATCTTTGTATATATTATACAACAAAATAAACAAAACAAAACATGTTTATTTGTTATAAGAAAAAGAAACCATGATTTCATGTGTGGCTGAGAGTGAGAGAAAATACAGTAAAAACAGAAAAAGAAACATATACCTTGTTGAAGAGGCTGAAAGCTAAGCTGAAACTTGAGAGAGATGAAAAAAAGGTATTTGGAGGCTGTAAAATAAACAATAGGATTACAGATTAATCTTTTAAAAAAAACTTGAGAAATTCCTATATAAATGGTAAGCTTGATCCAATATAACTGTTTGTTTCATTAGGTAGCTATCTCTACGTGCAACTCCAACCCACCAGGATTTTAAGTTTTAAAAGAATATATTTCTTTTCAGATTATTCTTTCTTTTAATATTATTTTTACTATTTTAATACACTCGATTCTTATTAATTTACATTATAGATTTACGGTAATTATATCACGGTGGAAACATTTTGTTTTCCCAAGTGCTCTAATTTTAGAGGTTAGAAATTTAGTTTAAAGTTCATATTTTAGGGGTTTAGGTTTATGTACTTAGAATTTAGGGATTGTAATTTGAATTTAGAGTTTAAGGTTAGAATTTAGGAGATATAGGTCCTAAATCTCTACTATATTGCTCTAAAATCTAAACCCTAACCTCTAAACTTTATACCCTAACACTAAACTTTAAATTCTAACAAAAGACTTTAAATTCTAAACCATAAACTATATACCCTAAATTAGATCTCTAGTAAACTGTATCTTTAACCCTTAAAATTAACGCTTGTGGAAACAAAATATTTTTACCGCCAGTACATCATATATTTTCTCATAGATTTATGTATATTAATACTGAATTACCAAAACAATTCCAAATATATATATACATATCGTAGAAACTTTAAAATGATAGATTCATCTTATTTTCAAAACCTTTTGAATTGGATTGGATGATTAATATCATAACAAAATCAATTCAGAAAGAAAATTTGGTACAATTTCTGCATATGGACAGGCTAGTCCAGGACTAGCTGGCTTCTGGTTAATTTAGAAATATGAAAACCATAAATTAATAAGAGAGATATAGAAAGTAAATATGATTAATTAATATTGTATAAAGATGACATAATATCAAAAATAACCCTTAATGTTTGATACCTTAAAAAATAAAATAAAAATAATGTTTTTTACCCCAAAAAGTTAATAATGCTAGTTAATAGGAACGTTGGTTCGATGTGGTTGGATTTTTTTTTGAAATATTCATGATAATTTTTTTTATAAATTCTAATTTTACATATAAAGAAAAGAAATGCGATTTTAAAGGAAAAATAATGTTTTTGGTAAGTCTATAACCTATCACCTAAATGAATGTGAGAAAACGAATACGAACAATTTAACTAATCGGCCAAATATATTTACTCAAACATGATAATTTCATGTGACCTTATGTGAGTTGTCACATTATCAATTAACATGTGGGTAGAAAGTGAAAATGATAGTATCAGTAAGAAACAATTCTTAACAAGAAAAAAAATACTCTTGGTATATAAAGTGAATAAAAGACATATTTGAGGTGATTTTATAATAAAACTATTATTTTAAGGGTAAGTATTTAATACATTCTGAGTATAAATTTGTTTTACACAAATATATCTATTTTTAAGTTAAAATTTAAATTTTAATCATGAATTCAAGACATAAATCCTAAATTATAATCATTAACCATAAATTTTAAAATATATAACCTAAAACTCTAGTATCTACACTTTAAAGCCGTAAATAAGTTCGCTTGTGGAAACTTTATTTTTCACCGTCAGTGTATGGGGTAATAATATTTTTTTTAAAACTCTTGTATTCTAAAATTCCATCAATTAACCTCTTTGACCAACAATAATTTTTAAATTTAACATCTTTTAATCAGTTTGACGCAACGTGTGTTATCACAATATTTTCACTTAACATTTCAGAAATTTTTAATTTTATTTAAAATTTAGTTTAAAATTTTATTTTTTTATAAAAACTTATAAAAAACAATATATGACATAAAAGTACTAAAATTGATATAATTTGGGGCTAAATTGAATGTTAAGCATTTGTACTACTTCTTCGTCCCTCGAAGTTTGTCATTTATTAGCTTTTTGAAAGTAATTTTTTTAACTTTGATTATAATTATATTAAATATTTTAAATAATTAAAAATTATAAATATATATTTTAAAAATATTTTTTCATATTTTTATCAATAACAAATTTTAAATATTTATGAGATAAAGTTGAAAAAATTAACCCAACAAAATCAATAAAGGACAAATTACTTGGGACGGTGGGAGGGAGTATTATATTAGTGCATTGTTATCTCAATTGCCCATGTTTGGTTTATGAGTTTAAAATTGTGGTCGTTAAAAAAATTATATTTTGATACATAATATATGTAAAAGAATATTACATAATTAATTTTTAAGAAAATTAAATTTTAAATTATTAAACCTAAAATCATAAAATTCAAACCCTAAATTATAACTATTTTAATATACTTATATTATTTAAATATTTTTAACAAAAACATTATTTCATTAAAACAAGTAAAGATATAACAAAACATACATCAAATTATGGAAAGAAACTTAACGACTATGTTCACCAAAACATCTAACCAGATATTTGAGTAGTGATGTAGTAGAGCTGATCAACCAAATCAATCCTGCATACCACTCCACTAAAAGTCTTGAAAACATTGACAAATTATCACAAAATAAAATTTAACCATACGAAATTATTGATCTTTACTGATTAGAAACATTGGTCGTGATAATCTATGCACAAATATCAACTTACTAGAAATTTAATTAGAAGGAAAATAATTATTTAATCAAAATAAATGTTAACTCAAATTTAATTTTTCAAAATTAAATTTGAAATAATAATTATTAGATCGAGACTGACTATCATTAGACAAGAGAATTATTCAAATTAAATGTGACTTTAAGAGAAAGAAAGGGATGCTCTTAATGCGTCTAGAACTCATAACTTAAAAGAATGTGAGAAAATAAATATGAACAATATGATTAACCGACCAAATGTACTTGCTCAAACATTCATGATAATTTAATTTTGTCTAAACACTCTCCGATAATTTCATGTGACCTTATGTGAGTTGTCACATTATCAATTAACATGTGGGTAGAAAGCGAAAACAATAGTATAGTAAGAAACAATTCTTAACAAGAAAGAAAAATACATTAGGTACCTAAAATGAATAAAAGACATATTTGAGGTGATTTTGTAATGGGGTAAATATTTAATATATTTGTAGTGTAAATTTATTTTACACAAATATGTCTATTTTTAAGCTAAAACTTAAAATTCTAATTATGAATCCAAAATATAAATTTTAAATTCTAATCATGAATTTAAAAGTTTACAACCTAAAATTCTAACATCTACACTTTAAAGCTGTAAATAAGCCCGTTTGTAGAAACTTTATTTTTCACCTCAATGTATAGGATAATAATTTTTATTTTAAACTCTTGTACTCCAAAATTTCACCAATTAACCTCTTTGACCAACGTTGATTTTTAAATCTAACAATTTTTAATCAGTTGATACTTGATGCAGCGTGTCTTGTCACAATATTTTCACTTGTCATTTCAGAATTTTTTAAATATTTTTTAAAAATTTATTTTAAAATTTTAATTTTTTATATAAGAATACTATATATGACCTAAAAGTACTAAAATCGATATAATTTAGGGCTAAATTGAATGTTAAGCATTTTAATATATTTATATTATTTAAATATTTTTAACAAAAAATTGTATTTCATTAAAACAAGTAAAAATATAACAAAACACACATCAAATTATGGAGAGAAACTTGACCATTATGTTAACCAAGAAATTTAACTAGATATTTAAGTAGTGACGTAGTAAAGGTGATCAATCAAATCATTCTAGCAAACCGCTCTACTGAAAGTCTTAAAAACTTCGACAAATTATCACAAAATGAAATCTAATCATTTGAGATTGTTGATCTTTACTGTTCAAAAACATACGTCGTAATAATCTATGCACAAATGTCAACTTACTACAAATTTGATTAGAAGAAAAATAATTACTTAATAAAAATTAATGTTAACTCAAATTTAATTTTTTAAAATTAAATTTAAAATAATAATTATTAGATCAAGACTGTCTATCATTAGACAAGACAATTATAATGTCTTGTATTTCTGTTTTACCCACTTAATAATTTCTTTTGACAAAATAATATCTTAAGGTTACATTTTTCTATTTTAGCATTTTACCGTTAAAAACTAACAATAAAATTGACATACCATTTTTTAATTTTCTTTCTCCTAATAAAAAGGACACACCATATTTTTCGTTAATTTAAAAAATAAAACATCAAAATAAAAATAAAACATAACTTAAATGTATCATTTTACTCAAAAACATTAATTGAATGATAAAAAAGAAACACCAAGATAAAGTGGGACACTAAGTAGATAGTCTTTTTCAATTTTCATTACAGTGGTCCATGCTAAGATGTACAAGAAACTCAGGCTAACATACGCAGGCACCCAATACACTAAAGTGCGCAGTCAGCGGCTGACAACGCCTTTCAAACAAAATAATAATAGTCCATACTCCATCCAACCAAAAGGCACTCATGCTAGCGTGGAGTGAGTGTTAATTAAAGGCAGCAAAGCAAAGAATGTGCCAGCTGAGCTGAGCCTCAACTCTCCTCCCTCTACTTTGGATGCTTCTGCTGCTGTCTTTGGGTGTCGAGCTCTCTCTCTTTGGATACCTAAACAAACAATAAAGCTTTAAGCTTTCCTTTTGGTGTGGGTGTCTTTCAACTCTTTTGAAAAACCATTCCTCTCATTTCTCTTCTCTTTCAAGCTTTCACGTTTCCTTGTTCTTTGTTTCAGTCCTTAAGGTATATTGGTTCATTTTTGTTTTTACAATAGAAAAAAAAAACAGGGCAAAGAATAAGCAAGTCTATGTCAGTTTCTATTGCAGTCACATTGTTTTCTTGTCGTTTTATGATTTTATCTTTCCTTTTTTATTTCCCTTTTAAATATTACTCCAGACCCTCTTCTCTTAGGTCTTGGAATTGTTTTATTGCAGCTTTAGTTTCAGCTGATGAAGTTTTTTGAAGCTGGGTGCATTGTATTTTGTTCTCTCTTCTTCTTCTTTTTTTTTGTCTTTTCTGAGGATCTAAATCAGCATTCTTTGATATGCATTTGGTGTGAGAATTTCTGGGTTTTAAAGTTTTGATCTTTGGTTTTAAAGGTTATCACTTTGGCTGAGAAAACCTTGCTTGGATCTATTTGCTACTTTTAGGGTTGGTGGATGATATGATATGATAGCATATTAAGCAACACATTGTGATTACAACAAGTACTATTTTAGCCAAGGGAATTTATTGTTGTTTTGTTCATCTAGAACTCTTTTAGGTTTTGAATAATTGCTTTGCTATGATTTCTGTTATATTTGAAATCTTCGAAAATTTCCAGGAAATGAATGCATACATACATATGAGAGTTACAAATTTTGCTGTGTTTTATAATGTATGATATGATCAGCCTTTAGAAACATGCTTAGATCATACTTCTATTTTTCGACATTGTAAGCCTCATTTAAGGTGTAGAGAAATGAGTTTGTGTTTTTTGTATTGCAGGTTAAAGTAGATACTTTAATGATCCCTGATTGAAAAAATGGGCTGTGTTGCTTCGAGGATCGATAACGAAGGGAGGGTTCAGGTTTGTAAGGAAAGGAAGAAGCTAATGAAACAATTGGTGGGTTATAGAGGAGAATTTGCAGATGCTCAGTTGGCATATTTGAGGGCATTGAAGAACACTGGTGTGACTCTTAGACAGTTTACCGAGTCGGACTCGTTGGAATTTGATAATACTTCTTGTGGCCAGACATTGCCTCCCTCACCACCTTCCCCGTTGCCTCCGCCTCCACCTCCGCCACCGCCTTCTTTTAGTCCTGATTCAAGAAAGGTCGGTGACGATAGTAAGGTAGAAGCTGCCCGAGAAGAAAGCATGGAGATTACTCTGGATGATTGTTCTACCCCACCACCTCCTACTGCAAGCTCATCATGGAACTATTGGGACCTTTTCGAGTCTAGTTCACCTATCCACAATCCGAAACAGAGTGAAACAAAAGAATCGATTCAAGAGGAAAGTTGGGCAGAGAGTAAGATGGAGTTTGAGGATGAAGATCAAGGAGAAGAGCTTGTTGAAAAGGACTTAAGTCCTCTCCCTGAGAGGCCTCAGCCTGGGGAAATTGTTGATGATAACACATCGATGATGAGCTGGTTTGATAAAGACTCTATGGATGCCGCCGTGGTAGTATTGAAGAACAAGAAGACCTTGGTGAGCATCACAAAGGAGTTAGACGACTACTTTTTAAAAGCATCGGCTGGTGGGAAGGAAATTGCTGTTTTTACAGACATCAATGTAGGGAACAACTCTCTTCCATGGAAACTCAATGAAAACAAAAGTAAGTAAACCTTTTAATGGTTCTATCTGATGTAAAGCTCGACTTGTTACCGCTTGCTATTTGCTAATTTACCTTCAAAAGTCAACTGAAGGCGAACTAGATTGGCAATAGGAATCCCAGTTCAGGCCTTGCTGGGAATTCTATTGAGTTTTTTCTTTGGTAATTGTTGTTTGATCTCATAATAAGTTATTCGAGCATCAAATAGCTGGTATCTGGTTGGCTGCATTGTGTATGATAAATACTCACTATTTCCATGCATGTCCACACTACAGGGAAGAGGAGCAATTCTGCAAAGGTTTTTAGCGCGTTGTCGTGGAGCTGGTCTTCTAAGTCCCTTCAGCTTGCAAGAGATGATTTTCAGCATGGATGTAGCGAACCATGCAAGCCTGGAGCTCATTGCATTACTCTCGATAAGCTATATGCGGCAGAGAAGAAGCTTTACAAGGAAGTAAAGGTAAAGAGTGGTACTTAGCCCGGTCATTGCATTAATACTTGAATAATTAGAATGTTCTATTTGATTGTGATTTCTGCACCAGGATCTCTCTATTCCTTTCTGTTTTTACATTAATGACTTTGGTTGCAATATCAGAAACTTTTAATGCGTACATCGGTCGTGTGTATAATGACTATTTTATGACTACGCTTTGTGTCACATTCTATTTCACATTTGATTCTGTTTAAGTCTTCGTATTCTCATGCATACCTATGTTTGTAGGAGGAAGAAATTACCAAATTGGAGCTCGAAAAGAAATCGGTGTTGCTGCAAAAGCAAGACAAAAACCATGACTGGACAAAGACTGAAAAAATCAGATCAAGTGTTGAGAATCTGGAGAATGACATAACTCGCCTGCAACATTCAATAAGTACAGCTTGTTCATCTATAGTGGAGCTCATTGACGAGGAGCTTTATCCGCAGCTGGTCGCATTAACTTCAGGGTAAAATCTGGTTGCTATGCTACATATGTACATGCTTAATTTCTTTAACAGGTTTGGTGATACTTTGATGGGATTTTTTTTTCATCTTCAGATGATTTAATCATGGTATGTATTTTATGTAGTGCATAAGATTCAGTTTGCTCAAATTCGATAATCTTCCTGTTTACAGGCTGATGGAGATGTGGAAAATGATGTACAAATCTCATCAATTTCAGAACCATATTTCACAGCAGTTGAATCATCTCACTGATAACATAAGCATTGATCTGACTACCGAATCCCGTCGTCAGGCTACAGCTCAGCTTCAAACCGAGGTTTCCTTTTGGTATTATAGCTTCTGTAAGCTCGCAAAATCTCAGCAAGAGTATGTAAGAACACTCTGCCGTTGGATCCAACTTACTGATTGCCTTGTAAGCGACCAGCGGCAGAGTCGCTGCGCATCTGCAGTTCGTAGGCTCTCCGAAGAATGGCAGCGTGGTTTCGAAAAATTACCTGATAAGGTAACACTAGCAGCCCTATTCTATCATTTGGAGTTATCTCTTACTAGTCTCTGGTGAATGCAGGTGGCTTCAGAGGCCATTAAACGCTTTGTGTTGGCCGTCGAATCTATAATCCAACAGCAGGCCGAGGAGCACAACCAGCAAAGAAAATCCGAGAAGCTCGAGAAAAGGTTGCAGAAGGAGTTAGTTTCGCTGACAGAGATGGAGAAAAAGGTGGAGGGAAATATAGCAAGTTTAGATGTAAACTCGGTGCTGAGCCCCAAGCATCCTTTATCGATGAAGCGAGCCAAAACCGAAGCCTTGAAGAAGCGAGTTGAGGAGGAGGAGGCTAAACATCTAAACTCCGTCCAAGTAAGCAAGACCATGGTTTTAAACAACCTAAGAACCAGCCTTCCCAATGTATTTCAGGCATTAATGGGATTCTCCAAAGCTTGTGTTCAGGCCTTTGAGGCCATTCACAGCCACAATCAAGCAGAAGAAATTCCGTGTGCCTCGGAGAACTCGACCAACTGATTTTGATCGAATGGCGAAACTGCATGAAAATGTTTTGTGAACTGAAGGTCTTGCCATTCTAGAGAATGATAAATATATGTTGAAGGAGTGAAAGTTTTGATTATGCTAAGCCTGGATGATAGATTTCAGTCTTTTGTTTTCATGTGCAGCAATTTATTTGTTCTGGTCAGGCCTCAGGGAACCAAACATGTTAAATGTACAGTACAAAATGACCAACTCGCCATTCTCATTTAAATCATTCAAACAACCAATTCAGTCAAATTAATTTTTCACTGGGGGAAGCCCCAACTTTATTATTGGTATATTAATTTGTAGTATCTGAGCAATCATTATAAATACTAGGTGCAACTAAAAGATGGCAAGTTTCGGAATTTGTCTTAAAAAAAACAACCAAAAATATTATCGAGAAATCTAAGATTTTTAGTGCAATGACAAATTTTAAAACTTACTGTCTTTTAGCCACACTCTAAACATATCGCACGTTAGACTCGCCCTAGTATATTAACAAAACAAAATGAAAAAATGTGATTTACATAGTGATTCTCCCTAATGCAGTAAGCATGAGAGGACAAAATTATAATATATGAATTTGTTTTTCTTTTTGGACTATAAGAAGAGATAAGTCGGTCTATTGAGCTATTCATCTCAACAATTACCCGAAGATATCCCAAGCTCTATGTCAAAAATTCCCCACAGTTCCGCTTTCAGAACAGAGCAAATCTCAATGGCTTTTGCGAATCCAAAGCACCAATTTATATTTGCATCTCGCCCAACACTTCCATACGTCCCGAGCTCGTATTTCTTGTCCCATTCGTATTAATCTTTTATCTTTATCCATTCTAAGGGAGGAGTTGTGGCTAGAGGCGGACCTTGATGGAGCCAAAGGGGTCTGATTCCCCCAAAATTTTGGACAATTTATTTTTTATTCCTTCAAATTTAAAAGTTTTAATTTTGGTTCCTTCAAAATTTTCCATTAATTTTTTATTTTTTCTAAATATTTTTAAAAATTTTAATAAAATTTTCAAAAGTTTTAAAAATTTTATACACAACTTCTAAAATTTTAAATATCCCCTCAACTTATTTGATCAAAATCCGCCCTTGGCTGCGGCTGCCCATGTATCAATAAAACCAGACTGCAGAGTGCATGAACACGCCCATGACGGGTTGCCGAAAGAGCTCTTGCAGTCTCTGCCGACATCCGATAACTCCAATGGAGAATACTCTTGGATTTAACATGCTGAAGGGAGAAAATATGGCTATTCCGAGTTAGGATTAGGGATATTAGTAAGTAGTAACAACCCATTGGCTACTGTTCATGTGGAGAAATTCATTCAACTTCTCTGATTTCAACAACCTAGGCCACAAAGCACGAGCCTCCGTACATTCTCGAAACAAATGCAACAACTAGGATCGTCGCTTAAGTGCATGCTCAAGAGTTGTTTAAAATGTGAATTTTTTAATTTAGATTTTAAGGTATAAAGTTGATTTATATTTAAAATTTAAGGTATAAACTTTAAAATTTTAATTTAGTACATCAAAAAATACTTATATACATATATAAGTTACGATCCAGGAATAGATTAAACTTTCAAAACTTAAAATTTTACACTTTTCTAAATACAAACTTTGATGGTTTAAATGATTGGATTAATTAAATTTAGGGTAAACTACATAAATGGTCCTCCGACTATGCTCTAATTATCTTTTGCATCCTCTGACTATCAGAAGTTACAAATTGGTCCCTCAACTTAAAAAAAGTAACAAATTGGTCATGTGCCGTTAAAAATTTAACGGTTGATGACGTGTCAGTTAATATAAATTGATATAATTACATAATTAGCCCTCAAATTCTACACTTATTTTAATTTGACCCTAATGCTAAAAAATAACCCACATAATTTTAATAATCTATCAATTTAGTCCATCTTTTTTTTCTATTTCTCCTCTCCTTTTATTCTTTAATTCATTTTCACCCCAAAATTCATTTAAGAGCCCCAAAAAATATAAATCCTGCGTCTTTTTCCCTTGTTCAAATTAACCCACATAATTTTTGTTGTTTCATTACGATTTACTGTAATGTTTGGTGCTTTTACTTTGCATTGCATGCATTCATGCAGGGGCAAAGACAGGAAGGAAACTAATATAACATTTATTAACATATAGTTCTTACAATGTAAAAGGAATTTATTTGTTGACTTTTTGTATGAGGATAAAATAACAATTTAAATTTAACATTTGACTCTAGAGATAACATACTAGTTATGCACTTAATTTCTCTCCCAAGTGATTCACATCTGCTTGAGACACATGCAAGTTTCATGTCATTATTTATTTATTTATTTTGCTGAAAATCTCATATTGTGAGCGAATATAAATCACTTGGCAGCTACAGCGGTCACCAGATTGCAAGGGGAGCTTATTAAAGATGGCAGAGAACCTTCATTGTCATCCAAAAAGACGCGTGAAAAATTTCTTTCCAGTAATGTTGCTGTTTTAAAGTCCTCTAACAAGCTAAAAGGTATAAATTTGATGTATTCATTTGCTTTCTCCGCGGTTTTTTAGAATAACAGAAGGTAATGCTTTGCACCTAATATGTGATTGTTAGGGAAAAGTGCTTTGGCTCAATTCTGCGTGGATCTTACAGCTCGTGCAAGTGAGGGATTCATTGATCTTGTTATTGGCAGAGAGACTGAAGTTCAAAATTTATTCAGATACTTGTCGTCGCACCAAGAATAACCTGATTCTTGGTGAAAGTGGGGTTGGTAAAACAGCCATTGCCGAAGGACTTGCGATTAGCATTGTACAGGCAAAAATCTCAGCATTTCTCTTGGCCCGACTCTTCTCAAATCATTGATATTCTCGATTTCTATTTCCGTTTTACTTGATCCAATTGTTTATTTTCGGACTTATAATGAGTTTTTCTGAGAAATAAAAAAGATGGACTAAATTGATAGATTATTAAAATTATGTGGGTTAATTTGTTAGAATTAGGGTCAAATTAAAATAAGTATAGAAGTTGAGGGCTAATTATATAATTATATCAATTTATATTAACTGTCCGTTAAATTTTTAACGGAGCTGGACCAATTTGTTACTTTTTTTTAAGTCAAGGGATCTGTTTATAACTCCTGATAGTCAGGGGACGCAAAAGATAATTGAAGTATAGTTGGGGAACTATTTATGTAGTTTACCCTTAAATTTAATGGCCAAAATTAAAAGTTTTAATTTATAGATAATTTACTATATGTAATATGCATCTCAGTTTACCTTTCACCAGGAAATGCAAACCTTCTCCCAAATGCAATAAAGTCGAACAAATAATAAAAGACTAAGTTAAAGTGGAACAACCTAAGGAGTAAACGTCAACATATATCAATGCAACCTCGTTAGTTCCTCAACTCTCTTGGAAAGCTCCTCCACCGAAACATTGACAGCCTTCGAGATCTCCTCCATCTTACCACGGCTCAGATCAAGGAACGATTCGATCAAATCACCGTCCAAAAAGTTTCTCGCTTCCGCAGTCCTCTTCTCATTGTTGAATGATCTCCATTGTTCGTGGCTCAACCCTCCGACACCCTTTATTACCTTCCTCAAGCTCGATTGCAGCTTCTCCAAAAAGACATAATGATCATGAGGAAGTGAAGCAACAACACCGATAACACCATTGACAGTGCCAAAAATAACTGTTGGGATTTGGCCCACATCAGAATCTGGGGAACGCATGACAAGAGAACCATGACGGAACCGATTGACAAATTCCCCAAGGTGGTATTCACCAACCACCTCAAGACGGCCGCGTTCTTCGTCAGTGGTCCCTTCACTATTCTTCCTGACTGTGAACAGGTTGAAGTTGTTTTCAGCACCGAGAAAAATGTCGTCATCAAGAATCTCGACAGCTGACATCCAGTTGGCATTATAATCACGAGCTCGTTCCTCGATTGCACCTTCCTCATGCTGAAACCAAAGAGGGAACAGTAAGATTGAGGAATTGCAAGCAAAGCTTAACAGTGTGTTAAGCCGAGTTACTTACCTTGTAGATTAACAAGGAAATTGATTTCATTAAATCACCAACAACAATGAAATCGCCACGAGTTTGTACATAGAGGGCAAGTATGTGGCCATGATGTCCACATTCAGATTGTAATTCTCGAGTGCCATCCTCCCGGAGCATCCACTTGTATAGCTGGATTTTTTGATTAATAGCGGCCAGTAGTTTGCCATTGAAAGCATTTAGAGAGTAAACTGCCCCCTTAGTCTCCTTCTCAGCAATAAGCTGTAACTTCCCATCTTCAACAACGAAAACCAATATACGGCCCTGTGAAGAAAGTGAAGAATTGGAATTTTTTTTATTCGCACGAAAGGTTGGTTTAATACCAATATAAAAAATGTAGAAAACAAGGGATGGCACCTTAGTTGGCTCATTTTCTTCAGGCAAAACATATGCAGTCCCCACACAGTAATATACATTGGTGTCATCTGAGAACGAACAGCTAAGTATGGAGCAACCATACTCAAAAGTATCAAGAGGGTAAGTCGAGATGAAGTCGAATGTTTGGTCGTCTAACAGGCGGATCAAATGCATTTCAGATTCATCAGCACTAGACTGGTTTTTCAAACAACATATTGCAAAGGTACGAGACTGTTCTTGATGGCAGATGCGACGTGCATGCTCACCAAGTGGAATAGTGCGGATGTGAAGCTTCTGAATATCATCAATAGTGCCAATAGTAAGTTCTCCTTCTTTTGCAATCGCAAGGCTGGTGAAAAAAGGCAGTACAGTTAAAATAACATGGTCTACGTAAATACAGAACATCATACGAACCAACAAAATGACTAGGGTATCTTTTCCTGTCGAGTTAAAAAGTTGTTCCGAGCAAGAGAATAAAAGAAGCATACCTGTCTGGAAAAGCAGCGGAGTTGAAAGGACACATATGACTGACTTCCTTCAGATTGACATTGCTGTAGAGCAGTTTTTTGTTACTACTATAAATGACAGTTGGCCTATCCGATGCAGCAAATACATGGGTGGAATTCTTGGAGGTGAAAGTACGAAGCGTTATAGGTTGTGTCCCAAGAGAAACCTTTTTCCTATCTGTTAACTCACCGCTACTCATATTTAGTTGAAAATTTAGAAGATGACCATCTCCAAGGGCACACAACAAGTAAGAGATCTGCAAAAGGGAGTTTTAGTTGCGGTGATCTTAAATGCATTAGCTCGAAATGAATAATCAATGCATTCTGTTGGGATCGATTAACTCAACACATTCGTTTGTAGCTAGGCCAACATTATAACACTCAGCAAAACCATAACACATCAGAAGAGATGCAAAATATATCAGCAAGATGAGATTAAAACAGAAGAAATATATATATATATATAACTCATACCTGTTCAAACATAAAAAAGGAGAAGCGAAATAAATCAGAAAGATATTATTAAAGCTGAAAAAATATCAAATAAACTCATACCCCTTCAAAGGTGCAAAGAAGAACCGAACGGGGAATAATCTCTCCTCCCAATTGCTCCTT
Organism: Hibiscus tridactylites; assembly: GCA_958450335.1. Lineage (NCBI taxonomy): Eukaryota > Viridiplantae > Streptophyta > Magnoliopsida > Malvales > Malvaceae > Hibiscus > Hibiscus tridactylites. The sequence continues at coordinate 79,821,066 of OY288278.1, read as the reverse complement.
TGTGATGAGATTCAGATGCGGGAGTGAAAATATCCTCACACTTATGTCCGTCCACATTCCAACAGCAGCCAATTGACTGGAGTTAGAGTTCTCACCGATGGGGTTAATGTCAAGACATGAGATTTCATACTCCAACTGCGCATGTTTTACTTCTGTCAATTTGCCGTCACCGATTTCCAAATAAACCAAATGGCCACCCCCTGTTGCTACTAAAATCTGTAATACAAACAATGGAAAGACTTACATAGGAAGTCCTTTATACAAGAGGTATTTGTTAAGAGTAGAAAATGCAAGAGGAGATTACATCAAGCCTAAACATTCCATTGCAAAAGTCATATAAAAAGATAATAATTTGAACACCTACAAACTAAATGTACAGTTTCCACACTAAACAATATATGAAAACAGAAAAAGCACCTGGGTAGCATTGGCAGTGGCAACATTGACCGAATACCCAGATGGTGCATTCCATTCATCCCGTAGCTCTCTAGATATTGAACTCACAAGCCTTACAGAGCTTGAAGTGACCTGTCACGGTGCTCGTCAGTCAAGCATGAAGCACATATAATATTTATTTTTCATAATTATTGCTCTTAGCATCAACTGGTCCAATAATATGAGCCAGTGATCACCTCATAAAAACTCTATTTGTACAAGACTAGAATAAAAGCTAGATTTTACAGGTGCTAACACTGGATTAAACAAAAACAACAATATTACATGAAAAAACTTCATCTACTGTATGCTCATTTCTCACTGCTGCCAATTTGATGGCAAACCTCACCTGTACAAGTTGATTGTAAACAGCATCATGGCAGAACAAAGTCTGCACTTGAGAATTAAACCCATCAATCTCAGTTTCTTCCAATTCATCCTCAAGATTCATAGCCAAAATACGTGTCTCACTGATAAAACTAACAACCAGAAAGGTGTCAAATGGATCATCTGTAGAGGATCTCAACGACCACATTCCTTTGATACCTTGAAGTTCTACCGAGGCCTAACATGCATTAATGAACTAAGATATGAGCTGATGCAAGTATAAAATGGTAAACTTGATAAAGTGTAAAGAAATGCTATAAAACACAAAACATACCTGTTCATTGATTCCTATTCCATTTCGAACTATGCGAAGAGAACCATCTTTATAAGCTCCAGAGCAAGTTACAACCTGACCCTGCCCTTGTCTCTCAAGGTCAACCACACAGAAGTCAACGATAGGCCCCAAATTGACATACCTGTCTAAAACTTCTACAAATGAACCTTTTGCATCAGGTTGTAGATTTAACTTTATCAGCTGCATTAGTACATCAAAACATAATGCCATTAAAGAATGTTATTCGCTTGAAAGGAAATACTAATTTAAAATACTTATGAGTAGAATAGTAGAGTAGATTAAGAGATAGAGCCCACAGGGGTTCTCTCCCTCGGTTCTGTTCTGGAGGTTTTTATGAGGGGAGAAAGGATATGATGGTAAATATAAGTATCATAAGGCCCTAAAAATCTCACTTTGTTAAATCAGACTAGAGTATTACATATAATTATCAGTTTGTAATCCCTCATTTACCCCTCAAAACTAATCTTAGTAGTAGTTTTGAATCAGGTTATAATAGTACCCTCAAAACTTTCTGAATCAGATTACAATGGTAATTGAGCAGAGTATGAAATATACATACCTGTGAATCTCCATAACTTGAGCCAATAAAGACACATGCATTATCAAGATATGATATTGTGGATGCAATAGAAGTTTCCCCCAAGAGTTCGATCTTGAGTCCAGTAACCCTGCAATATGCACATGTATAACCATATATATTTTTATAATATGTATAACTACATCTTAAGAAGGCCTAATTAATGCACATTAATTTAAAACTAAAATCAAGCTCTGATATATATATATATATGTCAATCAATAGTTTTTCTCCAAAGTATTCAACAAGAACATTTGAAAAAGATAATTAAACCTTACTTTTCTTTCTCATGGGTTATGACCAGCAGGTGAAGAAGACCAGCGTGATCGCCAAGTAAGTACCTAGAGCCATCAGCATCCACTCTTCCATAGGCTTTTGTAATTGACTAAAAATCCACATAAAAACAGCAAGAGTGTCAAACCCGCAAGGACTTATTATTAACAATAGTACAATACTTAGAAAACTTGTAAAAACATAAAAATAACTTGTTAAATGACCTACAGGTCTGATCGGAATTGCTTTGAATGCGTTGGCACTGCAATAGACAATCGTTTCTTCCCCAATAATAAGAACACCACAGAGAGGTGGGGGTACAGGTATGAGTAAATCAGCTCCATTGTCAAGATTGTTTTGGGACCATGGTCCCTCAACAAAGTCCTTCTCCTTTAAAGCAACCTCATATGTTTTAACATGACGTGCATCTTTGTTATCCTGTATATGAAATAAATGCAAGAGAACTAGATCATTACCAACAAATATAACTCAATGACACGATACTACTGACTCGAGCTTAATGGCATGCAAAACCACTCTTTCTTTAGTAATTATAACTAAGTCTTCTGTAAGTTTTTAGCTCAAGGCTACATCAATAAATTTATTTTTTATGCCTAACCTAAGAAAAAAATAGGGGGAGAGAGAGAGTCTATATGTCCGCAATATGTATTTGCAAAGAAAATTGAGACCTGGTATAGAACAACAATTGTAGGCTTTGAGCAACCATAAAGAAACTTGATATCCAAAACTTGAAGTTCCTCAAGCCTGAAACATAGGGAGCAATCATAAGTATGTAATACCAAGGATAATGCATTGAAGTGGTATCTGAAACATAATTAATTGAACCAAAACATGAAGCAATATAAACAACTAGATGTATTATAAATGACAACAATAAGCATAGCTATTAGCTAATCGATAAAAATATCTTATTGTAGCAAAATTTAAGCAGTATGTAACAAAACGGGAGAATCTATTATTCACTCTTACTTTGAACTTAGGACAATGAAAAATCTATTCAATTATTCAAAAAGACTCTTAGTTCGAATCGAACTTAGAACAATAAGCAATCTATTCAATTATTCAAGAAGAATCTTGTAATTTTCAAAATGACTAGAGAAAAGGAAATGAGAATACCTTATATTAAATGCTTCTTTGAGTTGCCCTTTATTATCGAAAGGAATAACCTGAGACAACAACAAAACATAAATAGCAGCATTTTCTAAAAAATTCTGGAAATGCAAATTCTATAAAAATAAATTATATAGACGTGATGCTGGAATTGCAGGATCCAGTGCTCATACCTTAAACAACCCATCATATAGATGAAGTCCAATTAACCTACAATCAGGATCTATTATGCCAATCTGCATAGAATGCAAATAAGTGGAAGGAATCAATGATTTTTGATGGAGAGTTCAACAAAAACTAAGTTAAACAACTTTGCATTGTTGACAAACATTTGCACCCACAACAAATATCTGTTTCCCATGAACAAAAATTACCTGTCCATTGTCTGTGGGTCGACCAATACGATCTGAAACATCCCCCATTGCCCTGCGGGTAATAGCACATGATCTAAGCTTCAATAATGTTTACCAAAAAAACAAAAACACACCCCACAAATTCTTATAGACATCATCATGGCAAATTGCATCACTAAAAGATACACACCCAAGATTTTGAAGAAAAGAAGAACCAGTCAATGCAATGCAAAAAGACGAGATAAAATTCCCCACATTTATATACAAGGTATATATATGACCTCTGTCTAAATCAACAAACAATGCAGGTTGTAAGCAGCAGTATAAGAGAAATTGTGTTGCTGTGTAGGAAAAATGTAAATAAACAAAAAAGGTATTAGAGAGGAGAATTGCCCACAGATATTAGTAGAAACAAAATCATAACTAGTCGAACAAGCAAACAACTAAGGTTCATATTAAAAAGGTAATAAATAATAAAATCAAATTAAATTTTCACGATTGCAACCAACGAGAACTGGATACAGAAGTCTAAACCCGATTGTTCAAAGCAGAATGAGTACCGCGGTATAAAGTATGCACACATGATGTCTGACCAGCCGACAGATGAGAAAAACAACAAAATGAAAATGAATAAGTAATGTGCGTATATATTCTTGTTTAAACCTTGTAATAAGCTCAGATGCCTCAGTATCCCATTGAAGAACACAGAATTTATATCGTTCGGTTGCAATAAATAGAAAATCTTGTGTTTCACCCTGTAACATATCAAATAATAAATATTATTAAATCACAAGCTATCACGTTGAGTCTAAAAAATATTTAGAATAATCATACAGATATTTACTCACATGAGGACGGAAAAGCTCAAGGGTAGCAATTCTTCCATATATCGGCACATCTAACATAGGCTGCAACACAAAAAAAGCAATTTTTAATCCGACTTTTTTTTTAAATTTCAAAATAGAAAGAAATAGAAAATTCCACTAATTGTCATATCAAAATTCAATCAAACTAGGCACCTGTAATCCTTGATGAGTAAGCAAACTAATTTCAATACGAGTACATTTCCTGCAAGCAGAAGAAAAGTTAACTGAACGAGTACTACAAACAAGGAAAACTATGTTCAAACCCTAGAACTACTATGAGAAAAAAAAGAAAAAATAGGGAAAATCCATAACAATTGAATAGAAAAACAAAGAAAAAACGTACGCGACAATGAGATTAAGCTCTTGAGGACCGGTGAAGTTGCCAACGCAGGAGTGGGTGATGTTCGTAGGCTTGTGAGCCGTTACGACGTAATTCCATACGCTCATATTTGTTTGTTCGAATCTCTTTACCGAAGCGCGAAGCCCTAAGAGCAAGTGAATCGCGGCTGGGTTTATTTATTTTTCTGTTTTTTTTTTTCTTCTTTTTCTGGAAGGATTGCGAAGCTTTCAGCGGCCTTTTGCTTTTTCAGCCTTCGGATTCTGCTGCGGTGGCCTTGCTTTGTTGCTGGAGTAATAATATGCTGCTGCTGATGGAGCTTAGGAGTCTCGGCGTACACGTGTAAAGGGTATTTAGGTAATACGGCATGTTTCATTGCTAGCTTTAGTAATTTTCTCCCTTCATTCACGTCATTCCGTTTAAATTATAAAATGGATAATGTAACTTTCAACCGTTGAACTTGACGATTTATTCTAATTTAATCCCTGAATTTTATTTTGGTCTATATTAGTTCATGAATTTGACAAATTCTTTTAATATTTTTATAACATGTCTTTTTAAACTGTGTCACATCATTAAATTAACTAAAATGGACAAAAACATCTAAGTTTAAATACCAATGTGAACAAAATAAATCAGGACCAAGATGAAAAAAAGTTGTCATAGCTACTCGTCTTAAGTTCTAATTTAGGGGTGCTTATTGAGTTGATCAGCTTGTAAATAACTCGAGTTCGACTCGATTAACGCTCAATTTGAGTTGACTCGACTCGAAATCGAGCTCGATTCGAGATCTCGGCGAGTCAAGTTGAACAAGACCTAATTCGACTCGATATATTCGTGAGCAACTCATTATTTTTTTATAAAGTTTTTTATGATTTTTAGTGGCTACCTTAAAAAATTATGTTCCAATAAATTAAATTATAATAATGAGTCTTTCTTCTTTTTTTATTAAAGTTTTTCTTTTTTCTTTTACTATTACTTCATGTATAGAAGTAGAAAAGTCTTTGATTTTCACTTCTCAAATAAAAAAATACGATTGAAAATTAAAACGCCCGAAATTCCTAAGATATTCTCTCCTTTGTTGTTCATCAAAGATTGTCGAGAAACTAAAAAAGTCTCACTCCAATATCAACTTTATTTTTAACTCGGTCATGACATGCACGTTTATTTATCTCCTCATACCTCACTTTTTTCTGAATTTATATGTTTATATTAAGCTCTAATAGTATCACTGAATTTTACCTATATATTTAAAAAAAAACAAGGTAAATTTTTTGACGAGCTTAACGATCAACGAGATTTCTTAACGGCACGAGTCGAATAAAATTTTATCGAGCTTAATGAGCACGAGTCGAGTACTACTCAACTCGTGATCGAGTCGAGTACTACTCAACTGTGATCGAGTCACTCGATAAGCAACCTAGGTTTTATGGTAGAATTTGAAAAGTATTAAAAATTTGAAAAACAAATAAGTTTAGATAATAGTAAAATTATTTTTTAACCTCTAAAAATATATAATCATTGTTGACTCCCTAAAATTATCTTTTAAAAGAATATTCTAATAAATAATAATGAGTTCTATCATTGTGGTTGAACTCTATAAATATCAAAATTATGGATGGACATGAGACCCAAATACAACTAGTTCCGACTCGATTAGAAATTATTGGGTCATTTTTTTAATGGTTCGGGTCAAGTCGAGTAGAACATTGTAGATGAAGGGTTGGGTCAAATTTAGGTTCACGTCAAAAAAATCTAACAAACCCGACTCGAGATAATTGTATAATTCTTTCATATGTTTATGAGTATTTATAATGTCTCTTTATAATTTTTAATTACCTCCTTAACTTTATCGAATTAAGAAATGAGGAAAATAAGAATAATTATTATAAACACTTATCTTTATATTTTTCCCTATTATCCCCTGTTTTTTAATAAAATGAGAAAAATATATTTTATATTTATTTTCCATCGATCGGGTTTTAACAAATTCGGAAAAGATGAAAAGCCACCGCATGTCAGATCAAATTCGAGTATAAACTTTATATTTTCGGGTAGACCAAAACCCAACACTACCTCATCTATGTCCATGTCTAGGGTTGTAAAAACATATAATCGGATGGGTTTTAGGTCGGGTCCTGTTAGGTCGGGTCAAATCATATACATGTCAATTCAGGTCAAAAAAAATTTTGACTCGACTCGGGTCGGGTGCGGGTCAGTAGCAGGTCGGGTCTATTTTAGTTGGGGTCCATTTCAGGTCGAGTTTATTTCAGGTCAGGTTCAAACAGATCGGGTCCGAACCAGGTAATTGGCAGGTTAATTTGGGCTTGGGTAGACTTCAGGTCGGGTTCATTTCAAGTCGGGTTAATTCGAGTTTTGAATTCGTATTATTTTTTAGTTCGGTACAATTTTACAGGTAGTCGATATTTATTTCGAGTTAATTATTTAACGTCTTTCATGGAATCACATTAAAAATAAAATTTTGGCACTAGAAATGAATAAACATATCATAAATGATTCATATCTAAAATAATAAAGTAAATTAAAACTTGAAATAGGGTCAATTTCGAATAAAAACAAAGTTTTAGGTACTATAATGAACAACAAATAATAAATAAGAGTCTATCCGAACTAAAAATAAAGTTTTAAGAACTTAATTGAATTGAACTAAAACTTAAAGGACTTAAATGAAAAACTTCTAAAATTTAAAGGGCTGTAAAATATTTAGCCCATCTAAAATGAATGAGTGGTGGGATATGAGCCCAAAGCCCCAAACTATTAATAATTATTATTTATTATTAATTATTATATTATATATACATTATATAAATTATAAGTTTTAATATATATATATATATTATATTTATATGTTATATTATAAGTTTTAATATATATATATATATATATGTTATATTAAGTATTATGTATGTATACATATAATATATATGTATATATTTATATGTTATATTATAAGTTTATATTAGAGTGTTTAGGGTTTAAGGAGTTGCATTATGGTTTATGAGTTATCATTATTGTTTATGGCTTATGATTTATGGTTTATTGTTAATGGTTTATGGTTTAGGGTTTGTTGTTAAGGGTTTAAGGTTTAAGGTTTGAGAGTTAGGGTTTATATTTGAGGGTTTAGGGTGGTGCATTAGGGTTTATGAGTTATCATTATTGTTTATGGTTTAATGTTTAAGGTTTATGATTTAAGAGTTAGAGTTTATATTCGAGGGTTTATGGTTCATATTATAGTGTTTAGGGTTTAGCGTGTTGCATTATGGTTTATGAGTTATCATCATTCTTTATGATTTATAGTTTAGGGTTTATGGTTTAATGTTTGAGAGTTGAGGTTTATATTCGAGGGTATATGGTTTAGGGTGTTGCATTAGGGTTTATGAGTTATCATTATTGTTTATTCTTTAGAGTTTAAGGGTTTAAGGGTTATGGTTTGTATTCGAGGGTTTGTGGTTCATATTAGAGTGTTTAGGGTTTATGGTGTTGTATTATGGTTTATGAGTTATCATTATTGTTTTTTGGTTTAGGGTTTAGGTTTATGGTTCATGGATTAGTGTTCATATGTGAGAGTTTAGGGTTTAGGGTGTTGCATTATGGTTTATGAGTTATCATTATTGTTTATGGTTTAGGGTTTAGGGTTTAAGGTTTATATTTGAGGGTTTATGGTGGTGCATTAGGGTTTATGAGTTATCATTATTGTTTATGGTTTAGAGTTTAATGGTTTAAGGTTTATGGTTTATGATTCAAGAGTTAGGGTTTATATTCGATGGTTTATGGTTTAGATTAAAGTGTTTATGGTTTAGAGTGTTGCATTAGGATTTATGAGTTATCATCATTGTTTATGATTTATAGTTTAGATTTTAGGGTTTAGTGTTTAAGAGTTAAGGTTTATATCCAAGGGTTTAGGGTTTAAGGTGTTGCATTAGGGTTTATGAGTTATCATTATTGTTTATGGTTTAAAGTTTAAGGGTTTAAGGTTCAGGGTTTAAGAGTTAAGGTTTGTATTCGAGAGTTTATTGTTCATATTAGAGTGTTTAGGGTTTAGGGTGTTGCATTATGGTTTATGAGTTATCATTATTGTTTATGGTTTATAGTTTAGGGGCTAGGGTTATGGTTTAGGCTTTAGGGTTAGGGTTTAGGCTTTATGGTTTATGGTTCATATTCGAGAGTTTAAGGGGTTGTATTAGGGTTTATGAGTTGTCATCATTATTTATAGTTTAGGGTTTAGGATTTAAGAGTTAGAGTTTATATTCGATGGTTTAATGGTTTAGGGTTTGAGAGTTAGGGTTTATATTCGAAGGTTTATGAGTTATCATTACTGTTTATTGTTTAGAGTTTAAAGGTTTATGGTTTAGTGTTTATGATTTAAGAGTTATGGTTTATATTTGAGGGTTTATGGTTCACATTAGAGTGTTTATGGTTTAGGGTGTTGCATTAGGGTTTATGAGTTATCATCATTGTTTATGGTTTAGGGTTTAGTGTTTGAGAGTTAATGTTTATATTCGAGGGTTTAGGGTTTAAGGTGTTGTATTAGGGTTTATGAGTTGCCATTATTATTTATGGTTTAGAGTTCAAATGTTTATGGTTTAGGGTTTATGGTTTAAGAGTTAGGGTTTGTATTTGAGGGTTTGTGGTTCATATTAGAGTGTTTAGGGGTTTGAGTGTTGCATTATGGTTTATGAGTTATCAGTATTGTTTAGAGTTTAGTGTTTATGGCCTATGGTCCAGGGTTTAAGATTTGGGGTTTAAGGTTTATAATTTAAGAGTTAGGATTTATATTCAATGGTTTATGGTTTATATTTGAGGGTTTATAGTTTAAGGTTTAGGGTTTAAGAGTTATGGTTTATATTTGAGGGTTTATGGTTTAGGGTGTTGCATTGGGGTTTATGAGTTATCATTATTGTTAATGGTTTAGAGTTTATGGGTTTAGGCTTTAAGGTGTAGGTTTATGATTTAAGAGTTATGGTGTATATTTGAGGATTTGTGGTTCATATTAGAGTGTTTAGGGTTTTGGGTGTTGCATTATGGTTTATGAGTTATCATTATTGTTTATGGTTTAAGGTTTAAGGTTTAGGCTTTATGGTTTATGATTCATATTTGAGAGTTTAGGGTTTAGGGTGTTGTATTAGGCTTTATGAGTTATCATTATTGTCTATGGTTTAGAGTTTAGGGTTTATGGTTTAGTGTTTATGATTTAAGAGTTAAGGTTTATATTCGAGCGTTTATGATTTATAATTGAGGATTTAAGGGTTTAAGGTTTGAGAGTTAGAGTTTATATTCGAGGGTTATGGTGTTGTATTAGGGTTTATGAGTTATCATTATTGTTTATGGTTTAGAGTTTAATGGTTTAGGGTTTAGGGTTTATGATTTATGATTTAAGAGTTAGGGTTTATATTCGAGTGTTTATGGTTCATATTAGAGTGTTTAGGGTTTAAGGTATTGCATTAGGGTTTATGAGTTATCATAATTGTTTATGGTTTAAAGTTTAGGGTTCATGGTTTATTGTTTGATAGTTAAGGTTTATATTCGAGGGTTTATGGTGTTACATTAGGGTTTATAAGTTGTCATTATTGTTTATGGTTTAGAGTTTAAGGGTTTAAGGTTTCGAGTTTATGGTTTAAGAGTTAGGGTTTGTATTCGAGGGTTTGTGGTTTATATTGGAGTGTTTAAGGTTTTGTGTGTTGCATTATGGTTTACGAGTTATCATTAATGTTTATGGTTTATGGTCTATGGTTAGAGTTTAGGGTTTAATATTTAGGGTTTATGGTTTATGATTTAAGTGTTAGGGTTTATATTCGAGGGTTTATGATTTATATTCGAGGGTTTATGGCTTAGGGTTTAGGGTTTGAGAGATATAGTTTATATTTGAGGGTTTATGGTTTAAGGTGTTGCATTAAGTTTTACGAGTTGTTATTATTGTTTATGATTTATAGTTTAAGGGTTTATGTTTATGATTTAAGAGTTAGGGTTTATATTTGAGGGTTTATGGTTCATATTAGAATGTTTAGGGTTTAGTGTGTTGTATTAGGGTTTATGAGTTATCATTATTGTTTATGATTTAGAGTTTAAGGTTTAAGTTTTATGGTTTATAATTTAAGAGTTAAGGTTTATATTTGAGGGTTTATGACTTATATTCAAGGGTCTAGGGTGTTGCATTAGGGTTTATGAGTTATCATTATTGTTTATGGTTTAGAGTTTAGGGTTTAAGCTTTAAGGTTTAGGTTTTAATGTTTAAGGGTTTAGGGTTGTATACATACATATATACTAAGATATATTATAAAATATAAAAACCCTAAACCCTAATGATAAACCTTATACTCTAACAATAAACATTAAACCCCAAACTATATACATAAAACCCTAATAGTAAACTTTAAACCCTAAAGCTTAAACCCTAAACCCTCAACATAACCTTAGTTCATTAAACACTAAACTCTAATTCAAAACCATAAACCCTAACCTCATAAATCAAAACCCTAAAACACTAAAACTATAAAACTTTAAAATTAGATAATACACCCTAAAAACCTTTAACACTAAACATTTAAAACAAAACCATAATTCAAATCCTTAAACCATAAACCCTATTAATTAATAAATGAAAACCCTAAAACCTAAAAATAAATTAATTCACTCTATACAACTCAATAAACCCTTAATTTAAATCATTTGAAAATAAAACACTAAAATAAATGCCTAAACCCTAAATTAAACCCCAACCATAAACCTTAAAATTGAATTAAGGACGAAATTGAAAATAAAACAAAGCTTTAAGCTCAATTTAACAAAAAAAGTACGAAATTGAAAAAATTAAACTTGTATTTCTAAATAACCAGTTTATACAATTGTAAGTTTAAAGAATACTAACTTGAATTATGTTGTAATACATTTCTGTTTAATGTTTATGTTTATTTGTACTTGTATTTTAGTTTATTATCAAGTGTTCATTTTTTTCTTAAGTTTATTATAAGTGTTCAAATACGTAAGCACAAATATCTAATGGGCAGTTAACAGAAATCAATAATTTAGCACAACTTATAATTTTTTTTTGCACAAATTGTAAACAATTTGACTTGAAGTATAAATATGTACAATATTTTAAGTTATTTAAAAATCAAATTTATATTTTAAGTTGGTGAGAAAACAGTTACATTGAAAGTATAATAATATGTATAATATTTTAAGTAAAATAAAAATTAATTTAAATTTTAAGTTGGTTAAAAATTAAGTAATAATATGTATAATATTTTAAGTTAATTAAAATTAATATATATCACATTTATGTATATTGTATATGTTATATATATATATTATGTATATAATCTGTAATATATGTATATTGTATGTATTATGTATATGTTATATATATTATGTATATAATCTGTAACATATGTATATTGTAATACATGTTATATATAATATGTAATACATAATTATATATTATGTATATGTATATGTTATATATATTATGTTTATATATATGTTATATGTTATATATATTATATATATGTATGTATCATGATTCATGTATCGTGTATGTGTATGTGTATGTATATAATATGTATGTGTATATATACTAATATATATGTACTTATGTGTGTATTTATGTATTATGTGTCATGTGTGCATATATATATATATCATATGTATATTTATGAACTTTTTTAATTCATTAAGTCATGAATTTCGGGTCAATATCAGTTCGAATTCAAAACAGGTCGGGTCAATTAATAAGTCGGGTTCGTAATAGGTCGGGTAAAATCGGATCTCAGGTCGATTCAGTCGGGTAATATCAGGTAATAATTTGCCAAGTCGGTCTCGGGTTCGGGTTCATTTCAGTCGGATGCAGGTCGGGTTTCAGGTCAAAATTAACAGGTCAGATTCAGGTTCGGGTCGTTTTCAGTCGGACGCAGATCGAGTTTGATTGCTACAGTAACAGGTTCAACTCGGGTTCGGGTCAGCAACAAGTAGTTACAGTTCGGGTCATCGAATTCTTGGATCAAATCAGGTTCTGACTCGAGCAAGTTTCAGGCAAATTTTCAGGTTCTGACTTGTTTTTACATCCTTATCCATGTCCATCCCTAATTCGGATTCAAAACCAGCTTTCATGATATGGTTGAAAAAGGCATTAGCTTCATGAAGTGCGGCATTAGGATTAGGCAAAGTACTTTTTTTTTTGTCAACCACATATATCTAACTTATTAATCGATTAGTTTGAATCGGGTATTGCAGATGTCTATTATGGAATAATTCTCCCAACCCAATTACTTCACTTACAATATTAGGATTTGAACTACTTACTTTACTTAAGGATCTAATTAGGGTCTCCAATGTTCGTTAATTAGACAAAGTGCTGCTCGGGAAATGAGCAAATTCTACAAATTTTGTGGTGCAAATATATAGAAATGCCATAAGATTATCAACTACTGAAAACAAACGCTTAGATTTTGTTTTTACATAGCACCAATATTCTTAAGGCCGAGAACGACCCCAACACCAATAATGTGGCCGACAGTGCCGCAAGCCAAAGTGTCGGCAAGAGTAAAACCAGCCGGGTCACCGGTCTGCAAGCCGGAGTCCCTCGCTTCAAGCTTCAGTCCGGCAGTGGCCTTCCGGTTTGCCGATGGAGCCAACCCGAATCTCCCAGCAAACAACATCAGTGTAGTACTGGTTACCATTATCTGTTCAATAACCCCGAACGTAAATTAATCTAGTCAAATGCTTCAAGCACCATAGTTCGAACACATGGTGTGCAATCAAACAAAGAGAAAGGAAAATCTGACCAAATTTGTGGAAGATCCAATGAAATCACAGCGAGCACCTAGAGCACCCTTTCCCTTGCGCCTCATCGGTTGAACCGCTGCCTGCTTTTTTCCACGTAATTAAACCGAGAAGAACATGGTAAACCTATAGAAACAGAGGTGAGCAATTGACTAACCAGGCTCCTGATTGGCGTTGCGGAGGTTTGGGGCCTTAGCCCGTTGAATTGGGGGAGGGTGGTCATTGCAGAAGCAGCCATCGGTGAGGGGAAATAATACTAATCGGAAGTTCGGAACATATTTTTTTCATTTTTAATTTTAGGTTTATAAAATAGTCCATGGAAGTAGCTTACATTTCAGTGGAGCCACGTGAGCAATTTGTGGCTTTGGGAAGACAGACTTCGATAAGGTTAGATATTTATTGATGACCTGGCAATGCACTATTGGGCTTTGTTTCATTTTGATAAGGCTATATCGGACTGAGAAATTACTAATTTTATCTATGTTATTTTTTTACCGATTGAACTTTCACATGATAAAAATTATTTTTTTTAATTTTACTTATGGTAAATATGAGTAAAAATTTATTCGGTAAAAATAATATAAAAAAATCAATAAAAGAGATGGATTTTATAAATTAAGACCATAAATAACGTGACGAATCTATAATATAATTTCTCGACTACCGGTTAACATATTATTTAACTTTGCTTCTTCTTCTTTTACCTTTAACATTCAAACACGGATGCAGGTTAAGCTTATTGAATTTTCTCCTGGTGAGAAATCTTTGGTGACAATTATTATATATTTGAACATGTTAGAATCATAATTAATCAGTATTTTGACATTTTCGTGTATACGATTAAAATCAGGAATAATATTTAATATTTTTGTGTTCTCCTTTTTTTCAAGTTATAAGGTTCCATAACAGTTGGAAGTGATATATTCCAAAATATAATAATAAAAATCAATTATACAATGGAATTATTACAAGTACTATATATGAATGAACATACTTGTAATAGAATTATGAGCTGTTAGTAGGTTAGTTAGGTTATTAATAAGTTAGTTAGATGAGGTGGCAAGATTGTAAAGATTCAATCTTGAGTCTCTTTTGTAGTATATATTAAACATCTAAGGTTACTTGTACGATTAACCCAATTATAATAAAAGTCAGTTTACTTTTAATTCTTTTCTTCGATTAGTCAAACACGACTACTTCCTCTTCTTCAGATTTTCTCCAATTCTGTGAAACCACCACCACTAACCCTAGTTTCAATATGGTATCAGTAGATTCAACCGCGCCGCGCGCTTCCGATTCCGATCAAATCTATAAACCTGAGGATCCTTCCGATGAGTTTTACATACATCCAAACGAAAATCCAGCGTTGGTCCTCACGTCTTCTCTTCTCACCGGTTCGAATTACCACGCGTGGTTTAGGTCAATGAGGATGGCCTTGATTTCGAAGAACAAGTATTCCTTCGTTGATGGGTCAATTAAGGAAGTTTCAGAAGAAAACCCTAAATTTCAAGCGTGGGTCAAGTGCAACAATCTGGTCCTCTCTTGGCTTCAGAGGGCGATTCATCCAGATATGGTTCGCTTGTCTGATCTTCTCCACGAATTCTATAGTCTCCAGCAAGGTAACTTGTCTGTTACCAATTATCATACTCAATTAAAAACCCTCTGGGATGAAATATCGAATTTACAACCTTTATCTTCTTGTGTCTGTGATGCCCAGAAATATAGAAATCAGGATTTTTCTTTAAGATTCCTTAGGGGTTTAAATGAAAATTTCTCCGTTCCTAAGTCTCAGATTTTAATGTCTAAACCATTTCCCAAAATCAATCAGATCTTTGCCATGGTAGTTCAACATGAAAGAACTGTTGTGTCTGCTGCGTCTCATGAATCAAACATTTTTCTTGTAGATAGGGCTAATGGGAAATCTGGGGATTCGAATAGGTTTCAAAAGAAGTTTTATAATAACAGTGTTAATAAGAGGCCTGTCTGCACTTTTTGTGGTCTTGTGAGACATTCGATTGATAGGTGTTATAGGAAACATGGTTTTCCACCCGATTATAAACACAAGAGTCAGATTAGTAGATCTAATCTTGTTGGTCAGTCTGGGTCTAATGTTGATGATACAGTTTCTGCTCATTCTAGTTCCTTATCCAAAGTTTCTGGTCAATCTGGTCAATCTGGCCAGACTTCTCAAGTTGTCAGTTTTTCTCAAGAACAATATAATGATATCTTGAGTATGATACAAGAAAGAAATGTAAATTCTGGGCAACCTGCTGCTAGTAGGATCAATATGCTCACTTCTGCTTTTGATGTTCCTTGTGCTGAAGGAACATGTATGGTTTCTTGCTTTCATACTTATTCTCATGGTTCTTGCTTTCATTCTGAAATATGTGACAGTAGAGTTAATGTGTTAGATTCTTGTTCTCGTGTTGTTTCTTGGGTTATTGATTCTGGAGCTACAGACCATATAGTTAGGTCTTTAGATCTTTTTGATGAATATAGAATTGTTAGTAATAAGTCTGTGAAGTTGTCTAATGGACAAATGATTAAAGTTACTCATAAAGGTACTGTTAAGATTAATTCTGATCTAGTTTTACTAGATGTTCTTTACATACCTTTATTTGACTTTAATTTGATTTTTGTTTTACAGTTAACATCTGATACTAACATTTCTGTTTTCTTTTCTTCTGATTCTTGTTTTATTTAGAATACAAGGATGAACAAAACGATTGATTTAGTTAAAGGAATCAGAGGATTGTATCAGCTTCAAGCTTATGGTTCATCTGCTAGTATGTGTAATTTAGCTGTTAGTGAGTATGATTTTACTCAGATTTGTAATCATGCTGTTTGTAATTCTGCTTCTATAGGCTCTTCTAGAACTAATAATTTTCAGCTTTGGCATTTAAGGCTAGGGCACCCTTCTAAACAGAGAATGAAGGTCTTTAGCACTTTGTATAGCAATATACCTCTTGGTTCTGTGAATTGTTTTGATTGTGCAACTTGTCATTTAGCTAAACAGAAAAGGTTATCCTTTCCTATTAGTGTTTCTAAAACTGAATGTATATTTGACTTGGTTCATATGGATGTTTGGGGTCCTTTCCCTATTAAGAGCATTTATGGTCATTTGTACTTCTTGACTGTTGTAGATGATAGGAGCCGTTTTGTATGGATTTTTCTTGTGCATACTAAGTCAGAAGTTAGGCAATTAATAATTGATTTTTGCCAATTTGTTCAGACTCAATTTTCTAAAAATATTAAGTGCATAAGGAGTGACAATGCAAAAGAATTTGATATGATTAGTTTTTATAATTCTAAAGGGATTATTCATCAGAACTCATGTGTTTATACCCCTCAGCATAATAGCTTAGTAGAACGGAAACATCAACATTTATTGTCTGTTGCTAGAGCTTTGAGAATTGATTCTGGTTTGCCTTTACAGTTTTGGGTGGATTGTATACTACATGCTGTTTTTTTGATCAATATTACACCAACACCTGTTTTAGACAATAAAACTCCTCATGAGAATTTGTTTAAAAAGCCACCTAAAATTGAAATGTTGAAAATTTTTGGCTGTTTAGCCTATGTATCTGTGTTGCCTAAGCCTCCTACTAAAATGGATCCTAGGGCTAAAAGGTGTATTTTTTAGGATTTCCTAAGAATATCAAAGGTTTTAGATTGTATGACCAAGAAACAAAATCCATTTTTGTATCTAGGGATGTTGTTTTTTCAGAAACTATTTATCCTTTTCAGCAAAACACTTCTTCTAAAATTGATTTTATCTTTCCTACTCACAATGGTTCTGTTGTTCTTGAAGAATTTTCTAAAAAGCATCATACTGTTGATATTCAGAATTTTAATTCTCAAAATGTTTCTAACAATGTTGATAATGATAATGATAATTCTGCTTGTAATGGTGATCATTCTGATAATATTGATGATGTCAATTCTGGCAATGCTAGTCATGATTTTGTTTTTGATAATGTTGCTCATTCTCATTTGTCTCCTTCCATTAATGGTCAAAATGTGAGTAATGAAACTGTTTGTATACAAACTGATATGAATTTACAGTCTGGTTTAATTATGAATGATACTTCTGCATTAGAAAATAGAATTTCTACTGATCATACCACCCAAGGTAGACCTTCCAGAGTTAAAAATTTGCCTCAGAAGTTTAAGGATTAGCAAGTGGATCTCCCTGGATCAAGAACAACTCCTCACACTATTTCTCAGGTGATGTCTTTCCATCATATATCTCCTGCTTATCAAAGTTTTATAAATTCTGTAGAAATTTTGTCTGAACCTAAGAATTATAAAGAAGCTGTTTTATATCCTTGTTGGCAAACTGCTATGAATGAAGAAATAGCTGCTTTGGAGAGAAATAATACATGGGAACTTGTTCCTTTACCTAAAGATAAAACTACAATAGGTTGTAAATGGGTTTTTAAGACTAAACTGAAATCTGATGGATCTCTAGAACGATATAAAGCAAGATTGGTAGCTAAAGGGTACACTCAACAAGCTGGGATAGATTTTTTACACACCTTTAGTCCAGTTACAAAAATTATCACTGTTAGAATGCTTATTGCTATTGCTGCTGCTAAAGGTTGGTTTTTACATCAATTAGATGTAAATAATGCCTTCCTTCATGGCAATTTAGATGAAGAGATTTTTATGGAACCACCTCAAGGTTTTAACAGTCAAGGGTTAGTGTGTAAGCTTAATAAGAGTCTCTATGGCTTAAAACAAGCTAGTAGGCAGTGGAATGAACGTTTAACTTCTGATCTTTTGTTACATGGTTTTAAAAGGGCTAATTCTGATTGTTCTTTGTTTGTTAAGGGTTGTGAAGAAAGTTTTATAGCACTAGCTGTCTATGTTGATGATATAATAGTAGCTAGTTCTAGTATGAAAGAAATTACATCTATAAAGACTTGCCTTCATGACACTTTTAAGATAAAAGACCTTGGTAACCTAAAATATTTTTTAAGTTTTAAGATTGCTAGATCAGAAAAAGGAATTAATCTTAGCCAACGAAAATATACTCTTGATCTCCTTAAGGAAACTGGTTTTTTAGGTTCTAAACCAGCTTCTACCCCAATTGCCACTACAACTAGATTATCTAAAAATGAAGGAGAATCTTTATCTGATATTCTTTCTTTTAGAAGGCTAGTTGGTAGATTGCTTTATTTGACAAATACAAGGTCTGATATTTCTTTTGTTGTTCAACAGCTCTCCCAATTTATTTCAGCACCTACTTCTTTACATCTTGTAGCTGCACACAAAGTTTTAAGATATTTGAAAGGCTCTTCTAGGCAAGGATTGTTCTACCCTGTTTCCACTGATTTTAAGCTTCATGCATTTTCAGATTCATATTGGGCATCATGTCCAGATTCCAGACGTTCAACAACTGGATTTTGTGTTTTTCTTGGTCGTTCCCTGATTTCCTGGAAATCTAAAAAACAGCAAACTGTTTCTAGATCATCCAGTGAAGCAGAGTATAGGGCAATTGCTTCTGTCACTTGTGAATTACAGTGGCTTACTTACCTTTTACAAGATTTACATATTTCTTTTTCCACATCCAATCTGTATTGTGACAACCTTTCTGCCATTAAACTTGCAGAAAATCCTGTGCATCATGAACGTACAAAGCACGTGGAGATTGACTGTCATCTTATCCGGGAAAAGATTCACAGCAAGTTGATTAATCTTCTACCAGTCTCAAGTCCAAATCAGTTGGCAGATTGCTTCACCAAAGCTCTTCCAGCACATGTTTTTCGACCTTCCATTTCCAAGCTGGGCATACAAGACTTGTATGCTCCACCTTGAGGGGGGCTAATAGAATTATGAGCTGTTAGTAGGTTAGTTAGGTTGTTAATAAGTTAGTTAGATGAGGTGGCAAGATTGTAAAGATTCAATCTAGAGTCTCTTTTGTAGTATATATTAAACATCTAAGGTTACTTGTACGATTAACCCAATTATAATAAAAGTCAGTTTACTTTTAATTTTTTTCTTCGATTAGTCAAACACGACTACTTCCTCTTCTTCAGATTTTCCCCAATTCTGTGAAACCACCACCACTAACCCTAGTTTTAATAACTTGATACTACAACTGAGTTATAAAGTATAACCAAATTAAAAACTAAAATATATCTGAAAAGGATATATATATTCTTTCCAGATAATTGTACAAAATGTCATTGTTTAGTTGAGTTTTTATCACAGGAAGACAGACGGTAAAATCATCCAACTATGTCTCGACTTGACCTGGCTCGCCTTGACCAAACATATATTTCTCTTGAATTTAGTCCGAATGAATCAAGACAAAGTTTGATAAAGATTGAGTTAGAATTGGTACGAGTTTAGATTTATTGTAAAATTTATCGTCCCATTTTGATCTAGTATATTTTTAGTCATATATATTTATCATATTTTTATATAATATATTTAATATTATTTTTTCTGATTGGACGAGCTTAGTCATTTTAAAAAAAATGCGTCCGAATTAAGTTATGCTTATTTTATTCTGGGTTAGAGTTAAATTAGATTAAAATATACTAAATTTGATACATATAAAATCAAGTTAAAACTTTTAAATTTTGAGTCGAGGCCGAGCGACAAAAAAACCGGCTGTGTTGCCATCCATACTCAATCCATTTGAATTATACGTTTGTTCTACTCTACTCCCACTAAAACAATAATTACTAGTACTAGTTTTTTTAAAGTAAATTACTAGTAGTATTTAATTCTAATACTAAACATTGATTGTTCCAAGGAAAAAACATAACTGAAAGTCTGAAATTATAGTATAGTAACAGACTAGAGAAACCGTTGCCGCCTTCAAAGGCTAAAACCCTTAAAATTATAAAAGCAACGCTACCTGGAATTCCCAGTATCATCCACAAGCCAAAATATATCAACAAAATCTCATCGAAAAGCGAAGAACAGATCAAGAATCAACCCACCATGGCGGCGGAGGTTATGCTAATGAACGAGGTAGAGTCGAAAGCGGCTCAATTAGGTATCGATCTGAGTGTCGATCTCAATTCCATCCAACTTCCTCCCGGTGAAAACTTCGGCATTGTCAGGTTTTAGACCGTATTTCATCTTTCTAAATGTTTTCGACTGACTTGACTTTGTGTTTTAATTTGTTTTTTCCTAATCTTTGCTTTTGGACAGTGATGACGAGGATGTTTACCTTGATGATCAGCTGGAGTTTGATTCCGGGTTTGGAAACGTTATCGTCGTCGATAATCTCCCTGTTGTTCCGCGTGAAAAGTTTGAGAAACTCGAGGGTGTTATTAGAAAAATCTACAGTCAGATTGGTGTAATTAAGGACGAAGGACTTTGGATGCCAACTGATCCCGAGACTAAGAAAACCCTAGGATACTGCTTCATAGAGTATAATACTCCCCAGGTTCGATATTTGCTGCTTTTGATTTGTTTTACATAACATTGGTCTTAGGGTTTTAGATTTCGAATTCTTATTTGGTTTTTCTATATAACCCTAGGAAGCTGAGCTTGCTAAGGAGAAGACAAATGGGTACAAGTTGGATAGATCACATATTTTCGCTGTCAATATGTTCGATGATTTTGACAAGTACATGAGAGTTCCGGATGAATGGGCTCCTCCTGAGATTAAACCCTACACGCCAGGGGTAATATTGTTAAAACCGATTTTCTCTTCATTGTTTTGGCTGTTGGTAGTAAATGTATTTGATTTCTGTTTTCCTTGCTATTTCTATACGTACACATAGGCAGTAAGGGTGTTGATTAGTGTTGTCATATATATTGTGTCTATTCAAACATTGATATGAAGCTGTTCATAACTTGTCTCCATGAATAATTGAGTTTGTATTAATGGGTTATAGTTAGTATTGAATTTTTGAACTTTTTGCATTAATACCAGTATACTTGCATTTAGATTTCAGTGATTTCAATTGTAGTTTTTTCTTTGTCTGGTATTATGTAGAATGTAGATTTATCACTATTAGAAATGTGTTTCAAAGTATTAGTTAACTTCCTATATGTTACAGATAATTTCAAGTCTCATTCTTTTATTGCACAAAGCCTGTGTTCTCTCCATGCTAGTTTCCTAGTGCTATACATGTTTATATATGTGTGTGTAATATTTCTTTGATGTCATTACAGGAAAATCTTCAGAAGTGGCTTACCGATGAAAAGGCACGAGATCAATTTGTAATTCGTGCTGGCACTGATACTGAGGTTCTTTGGAATGATGCAAGGCAGTCTAAAACCGAGCTTGTTTACAAGCGAACTGTAAGTAGCTTGCCCTTTTTATCACATACCATGGTTGCAGTTGATGAAACTCTCTCTCTATTATGTATGTGTTGTATGCACCATGGTTAGATATCTGTCCATATCTTTTGACCAAGGTTTAGTATTGGTTGAATTATTTTAATTCAGTTCATTTTTGGGATTAAGCTGGTTGTCATTTTCATTATTCAAATGTTAATACCTTATAATTCATTATAACCTTTTTTGTTTGCAGTACTGGACCGAAAGTTTTGTGCAGTGGTCTCCCCTAGGGACATACTTGGCAACAGTTCACAGGCAAGGAGCCGCGGTTTGGGGAGGTGCTACTACCTTTAATCGCCTAATGCGTTATGCCCATCCTCAGGTTACAATCAGACTGTTGGTTAACATATTCTCTTAATTTTGCTTCCTTTTTTCACCTTTAACATTCAAACACTGATGCAGGTTAAGCTTATTGATTTTTCTCCTGGTGAGAAATTTTTGGTGACTTACAGCAGTCATGAACCAAGCAATCCTCGAGATGCCAATGTGAGTTTTTGGAGCCAAATACTTATTGCTTAAACTTTTTTATATTATTCAAATGGTGTACATGATATAATCTTAATGTATTCAGAGGGTTGTGATAAACATTTTTGATGTGAGAACCGGAAAAGTTATGAGAGATTTCAAGGGCAGTGCGGATGAATTTTCAGTTGGAGCTGGAGGTGTTGCTGGAGTTTCTTGGCCTGTTTTCAGGTAATCTTTTCTTGTGATCATCCTTCATGAATCATGTGTTCTGTATTCTCTCTCGTTCACCTCCTTCCATCTCATCTTTGTGAGGTCCTCTGTATCTAATGAACTATATTGTCATGTTCCAGATGGGGAGGTGGAAAAGCAGACAAGTATTTTGCCAAACTTGGGAAGAATATGATATCTGTTTATGAAACAGATACCTTTAGTCTTATCGACAAGAAATCTTTGAAGGTTGAAAATGTTGTGGACTTCAGTTGGTCACCAACAGACCCCATTCTTGCACTTTTTGTTCCTGAACTTGGAGGTGGAAATCAACCTGCTAGAGTAGGCACTTGTGCTTTGTTTGAGAGGCTTCTTTTTTTGGTATAGATTTAAGATTTAGATATCAACTAATATGCCACTTGCTTGAATATCTCAGGTGAGTCTAGTTCAAATCCCGAGTAAAACTGAGTTGAGGCAAAAGAACCTTTTCAGTGTTAGTGATTGCAAAATGTACTGGCAAAGCAATGGTGATTATCTTGCTGTCAAGGCTGATCGCTATACAAAAACAAAGAAAAGCACATATACAGGCTTCGAGCTCTTCCGCATCAAAGAAAGGGACATTCCAATTGAGGTTTTGGAGCTGGATAATAAAAGTGACAAGATAATTGCTTTTGCTTGGGAGCCTAAGGGTCACAGATTTGCTGTGATACATGGAGATAATCCAAGGCCAGATATTAGCTTTTACTCTATGCGAACCTCACACAACACGGGCCGAGTTTCAAAGCTTAGCACACTTAAAGGCAAGCAAGCAAACGCCCTATTCTGGTCACCCGGTGGCCGTTTCATTGTGCTTGCTGGATTGAAGGGTTTCAATGGTCAGTTGGAATTCTTCAGTGTTGATGAGCTTGAAACCATGGCGACCGCCGAACATTTTATGGCCACGGAAATTGAATGGGATCCCACTGGAAGGTAAGCCAAAGATAATTTGACAACATCTGTTATGGATTTACTTGTGTCATTTTCTATTATAATAAGTTTCCCACACTGTGTATGTTAGGTTTGTTGCAACTGCAGTGACTTCTGTCCATGAAATGGAAAATGGTTTCAACATATGGTCCTTTAATGGCAAGCTACTGTACCGGATACTGAAGGATCATTTCTTCCAGGTAAAGAAACTATTCCTACCCGATACAAAGCATAAATGATGATATTTGATTGTTGGTACTCGAGTGCTACACATCAGTTTGTTTATTACAAGGTTTGTGCCTAGCTATGTGCATTGATCTCATTGTTTTCTGGGAATTTATTATTGCATTGCACAGTTCTTGTGGCAGCCGAGGCCACCGTCCTTTTTAACTCCAGAGAAGGAAGAAGAGATAGCAAGGAACTTGAAGAAGTATAGCAAAAAGTACGAGGCAGAGGACCAGGACGTATCGATGCTATTGAGTGAGCAGGATCGTGAGAAGAGAAGGAAGTTGAAGGAGGAATGGGAGAAGTGGGTTAGCGAATGGAAGCGGACACACGAGGAAGAGAATTCGGAGAGGCAGAAGTTGCGGGACGGAGAAGCTAGTGACGAAGAGGAGGAATACGAAGCCAAAGAAATTGAGGTAGAGGAACTCTTGGATGTGTCGGAAGAAGTCCTACCATTTGAGGACTGAAAGATGAAACACCAAAATTTTGATGATGATTTGTTTATTCATTATTGGATGCTACCATTTATTTATAAATGGATTTTGAGGCATGAATAATGGCGAACCATAATTTTATTCCATTCTTTTTAATTATATGGAACTGACAAATGGAAGGTGACATTACTTTTCCTTGATGTATTAGCCATTCTTTTTAATTAAATCTTGCAAGGATACTAATATAAATATGAATTTTAGTGTTGTTTAGTTAAACGAATAATGTGTGTCTGTTTAATTAATGTGTGTCATAGATTTAGTGTTGTATAATTTAAAGAATTGCAAGGTACCTAATTGCATAAAAAAATTGATTACTCGTCACACCCAAAAAATTGATAACTTAAATTTAATGAAGATTAATATTTAATACAATGTTAGTGTATAAAAAATTTATACAAGCATGCTTATTTTTAAACTTAAATTTAAAATTTAAATTTTTAACTTTAAAATCCTAAAAATCTAATCACAAACCTTAATTTCTAACCATAAATCTTAAATTATAAACCCTCTAACTTAAAGCTTTAACCTTTAAACGCTCAACTAAAACCCTAAACCTCAAAATAATCTCATTGGTCAAAATTTTATTTTCCCCCACATATAATAATCCTTAAAATAAATAAGATACTTAATCACTCAAAAAAGTTGTATCATATTAGACATCAATGCCAAAATTAAAGATAAAAAAATATATTAACCAGTCATTTTTGAACCGTTCCAATGGGTATGGAATTTGTAACTTATGTGCCAATTACGAGCTTCTAATCACTTATTTTTTTAAAAAAATTACTAGCATTACCCCGTTATTTTTCGTTTGTTAGGATAAAAGTACTTTACTTATTTAACCCCAAAATAAACAAAGTAGAACATTACATGATTTACGATTTTTCTATCAAATATTAGTTTATATAACATACTGTTTTTATTTGTATTATTATACTAGAAATCAAATGAGTTGTAAGAATTACTAATATATAAGATAACTAAGGATTATATAATATTCTAAAATACAAGTGTTGTTTGCAATAACATGACATATTGCACTCCTAAAGAGAGAACTTGAATTCAAACCTTAAAGAAACATTGTTGGAAAGGAGAGTCTCGAATCTCAAACATAAATTATAAAAAAATATATTTTTTAAATATTATGTTTTGAAATATAATATCAGAATTTAAAAAATATATATTGAGTTTTAAAAGATTTTATATATATATATATTAGTGTTTTTATAATTTAATATATATTTTGTGTCCCATTTTAAAAGTGTCACGCGACTTTTTTGTGACCAAAAAAATTATTTAAAATAACATGCTTGAAATGTTCAAGGATTAAAGTAAAAAAAAATTCTTTAGATATCAATGTGATAATAAAGTATAATTTTAGGGGCTAAAATACGATTTAACCAAAAAGTAAAACTAGAAAGCAATACGATTGGGCTGGACAATCCAAAATAAAATAATGTGGAGTCTGATATATACTGGGCGAACATGAAATAATCTCCTTACGGGTTCTTTTCTGACTCTTTACTCTCGACGAACCGATCTCCTGAGAGATCATACACACAGGCACTCACAGCAAATTAGATCGAGGTAACCTCCTTCTTAGATCTGTAAACACCTCTTTCTTAATTGCTAGCTTAGAGGATAAAATCTCCAGATTTAAACGAACCTATACTTAATCGAAAATTTGAAAATGGCGAAGACTATATTCAGTCGTACTGTTGTTTTTTTTTTCTTCCTGCAGAGTAGCTTAATTTTTGTTTTGGTAGCATTATTCCATTTTCTTGGCTCCCAAACGCTGCAGTTTGATTATTGATATTTGCATTTATATGCTTGTTGCTGAATGGATCTGAGGTGGTCGATGTGTTTGGTGATTTGATCTTCCGATTCGTTTTTGTTTCTTGTTGTTCACATTTATTGTACGTTTTGTTTTAGATCTTTTTAAACTCGTTTCCTCTTTATTCGCTTTATCTTGATTCCATTTCCAGATTTTAATTTTGATTTTTCTTTTATTCTAACTTGATTTTCGTTGTCTAGTAGTTTCTCTGATAAAAGCTTCAATTTGATATTGGCTGGGTAGTTTGCTCCTGACATCCACGATGGTATATACCTTGTCCTTTATTTTCATTCTCCTTTGTTCTTTTTAGTTGAATTGTCGATTTGGATAGATCCTCATTTAAGTTATTTTTATATTATTTATGCACCAATTGAATTGTGCACGGTTTAGGAGAAATTTAAGATGAATTCTGAACCGTTCATTGCAATTTACAAGGTTCATTTTCTGTTTTCTGCAATGATACGAATGTTTCCTTTTTTGTGATTCAGGTTGTACTTGCTGCTTCTGTTTTAAGCAAGTCCGGTAAAGGTCAGTTCAGTTTTCTTGTTATAGTTGTTTTTCTCGTGTCATGATAATTGAATTGTTGAAGTGCAAAATTTGGTTGCCTCACTGACATTCTTTTTGTCTCTCATTTCAGTGCTTGTTTCCAGGCAGTTTGTGGACATGACTCGCATAAGAATTGAAGGCCTTCTTGCAGCTTTTCCCAAGTTGGTGGGCACGGGAAAGCAGCACACATATGTCGAGACTGAGAATGTTCGATACGTTTATCACCCAATAGAAGCTCTTTATTTGCTTCTTGTAACTAACAAACAGAGCAATATTCTTGAAGATTTGGAGACTCTGCGACTGCTCTCCAAGCTGGTGTGCTTCAGCTGCTCTTTGATTTATTTTCCATCTTTTTTAAATCTTTGATCATAATAAATTATAGAAAAGTAAGACATTTGGTTCTTTATTTATTTGATCACCTTCAGTAGTTGCAACTTGCAACTTGACTTTTATTCTGTAGTTGAATGGACACCAGTGCAAATATAATCTCAGTTTCATTGATCTGTATGTGTTTTTAGCTACTCATTCCCTGTCACTTTTCCATCTCATGAAGTTTTGCTGTTGCCTTCAATTTTTAGCCTTTGTAATAATATTCTCTGTCTCACATGAGTTGAACAGTGTACTTACTTTATTCCTTTTTCCTAGGTACCTGAATATTGTTACTCTTTAGACGAGGATGGTATTTGCAAGACTGCTTTTGAATTGATCTTTGCTTTTGATGAAGTCATCTGTCTTGGGCACAAGGAAAACGTGACAGTTGCACAGGTTAAGCAATACTGTGAGATGGAGAGTCATGAAGAGAAATTGCACAAGCTGGTATTGCAGAGCAAGATTAATGAAACTAAGGATGTCATGAAGCGTAAAGCTAGTGAGATTGACAAGAGCAAGGTATAGCTATTACAATGTTCTGGGACCTCGTAATAATTAGTCTCTTTGTTATATACTCTATTGATTCATGTTGTGTATTCTGCAGATTGATAAGAATAGAGGTGATAAAGGAGGGTTCATGTCAATGGGCTCTGGAAGAATTGAAACTAGCTTTAGCGATATGAGCATTTCTAGCAGTGGAAGTGGTTTTGGAGGAGGTTCTGGGATGGGAGTAACTACTGATGTTGATTCCTTCTCTACCAAGCCTAAAGGTTTGTCACATGAGTATTCCACCACATGCATTGAATTTGACTTGTTTGCATGTTTTTAACCAATTGATGCTTCTGTGTTATTCCATAAGCAGTTCCAGATGTCCCTCTCTTCTATGCATGTTTAATATCAAACTTGTTTCAGAACATTTTCTGACCTTATGCTCATATTGCCAGGCCGCCAACCCTCATCTGCAACTGCTCCTCCAAAAGGTCTTGGCATGCAGCTTGGTAAATCACAAAAAACAAACCAGTTCTTGGAATCCCTGAAAGCAGAAGGTGAACTGATTGTTGAAGATGTGCAGCCAAAGGCCGGCCAGTCACGAGTGGCTGCACCTGCACCTACTGATCCCATCACTTTGACTGCTGAGGAGAAACTCAATGTCACTCTGAAAAGAGACGGTGGAATAAGTAACTTTGATGTTCAAGGGACTTTGTCTCTTCAAATTCTTAACCAGGAAGATGCACACATCCAAGTTCAGGTAACATTTTGGTTTTTACTGGTGTGAGAATTCATGATCTGTCAAGAGATTTTGACTGAAAAAATCATGCTTTAGCTTTGGTGATTAGCATGAAGTTCTGTTTGGTTCAAATCTTTGTGCCATGTAGTTTCCCTTTTGGCACAAAAAAAATAGCATGTTTTCCTTATTGAAGAATTGCTTTGAAGAGACAAGAATGCAGGTCTTTCAATTCTATTATTTTCCACATTCTTGAAGGCCAATACCCTTTGTTGGATCATGAGATGTGATCTAAATTATTCTTGTTAATCAGGGTAGAATACCACTTTCTTGTATTTGCTTCCATTTTTTTATGTTGCCACTCATCTAATGCATCTCACATCCCCGGGTACATTTTCCTTAATCCATGTTGTTATGACTTGGCGTTGAAAATCATTTTATTAACTCAATCCTGTAACTATAAACATGTCCTCAAAGTGCAATATATACTGCTTCTAAAGCCTCCACTGTGTTGAGTTTTGTAGAGAAACAGAACAACAGAAAAGTAGTTTCTGTTATTAAAAGAATTCTGTCGTTCAAAAATTACAACTAGTTTATAATTTATAGACTATTTAAAGACTAAGGAATAGGACTTTTAGTACATTAGGAGTCCTACATACAACAGACTTTTAACTCTAATCCTCTTAGGAGATTAACTCTAGATAGACTATTTACAACAAGTAAAACTGTAATTACAAATTAAGTAAAACTCTAATACTTTTTGGATAGTACACATTAAGTAAAACTCTAATACTTTTTGGATAAGCTTACACTCCCCCTCAAGTTGGAGAATATACATTGTATAATCCCAGCTTGAATAAAAACTTATCGAAAAGTGCTTTTGGCAGTGCTTTTGTAAGAACATCTGCTACTTGCTCTTCTGTAGGAACATAGTTTAAGGAAGCTATTCCATTTGTCAGTTTTTCTGCAATAAAGTGTTTATCAATCTCAACATGTTTGGTTCTGTCACGTTGAATAGGATTCTTGGCAATCTGTATAGTAGACTGGTTATCACAGAACACTTCGAACTTCTCTTCGAGAACCATTCCTAGCACTTTGAGTAGCTTCATCAGCCAAATTCCTTCACACATTCCAAGAGCTAAAGCTCTATACTCAGCTTCTGCACTACTTCTTGACACAACAATTTGCTTTTTGCTCTTCCAAGTCAATAGATTTCCCTTTCCTTTTAGCAATAGGCAAAAAATCAGGTTCAAGTAAGTGAGAAGGAATTTCATCAACAATATTACCTCCATTATCCTCACAAGCAGCTGGACTCAAGTCCAATTCTCGGCAGATGTCAGATTGCAAAACAGTCTCTAGAATGACTTTTTTCTTTTTGGTATAAACCTGCAATTGGTTAGGAGGCTGAACAATAGATTTAGGTGAAGTATAAGGGATTGTAGGTGTAATAGTGGGTGAAGAAGGCAGAGCTGTATTTTTAGGTGAGGAACTTTTAAGTGAAGGAGAAGCAAGTTTGAAAGAAGTCTGAGGTTCAAAAGAAACATCAGTAGGTACAAGAGTAGAAGATAAATAAGGAGAAACCTGATTTTTAGGAGGCTGGAAATCACCCCAACTCTCCCCTTGATTTGCAGCCATAGGAAAGTATGGTACCTGTTCAAAAAAGGTTATATCTAATGAAGTATAAATTTTATGAGAAGGAGGATGATAACATTTGTAGCCCTTCTTAAGTGAAGAATACCCAATAAAGACACACTTTAAAGCCCTAAGATCCAATTTGGATCGAGAAGGATCAGAATTTCTTAGAAAAACAGTGCAGCCAAAAACCTTGAAAGGAAGAATAGAGGATATAGGTTTAAAGTTGGGATAGCTCTCTAAGAAAACATCTCTCGGTGTCCTAAAGTTCAAGACTTTGCTAGGCATTCTGTTAATAAGATAGGTGGCTGTCAACAAGGCTTCACCCCACAAATATTTAGGAATATTATTAGTAAACAACAAGGCTCGAATAACTTCTAGCAAATGTCTGTTTTTCCTTTCGGCAATCCCATTTTGTTGTGGGGTATCTACACAAGAGCTAATATGAACAATCCCTTTAGTATGGAAAAACTGTCCCAAAGACTTAGTGAAATGTTCTCCCCCATTATCAGATTTAAGTATCTGTATTTTGCTGCCAAATTGATTAACAACCATATTATAAAATCTCTCAAAGACAGAAGCAACATCAAATTTTTCTTTGAGCAAAAAGGTCCAAGTAATTCTACTATGGTCATCAATAAAGGTCACAAACCACCTACTACCAGTAACATTCTTCACTTTAGAAGGACCCCAAACATCACTATGGATTAAGGTGAAGGGTTTTGAAGATTTATAAATAGATGGTAAATATAAAGATTTAGTCTGTTTAGCTAGAGTACAAATATGGCATTTAAAAGAATTAGGGGTTTTATTAATAAACAAAGCAGGGAAGAATTTCTGAAGGTAAGAAAAATTAGGGTGACCTAACCTAAAATGCCATAACATAACAAAATCAACTTGTCTAGAAGAAGTAAGGCGGGAATTGGAATGGGAAAAGGAAGATTGGGGCTGGCCATGAATAACGTAGAGACCATTTTGCAAGCTAGCACAACCAATAATCTTTCTTGAATCCAGTGCCTGCAAGAAACAAGTAGAATCAATAAACTGTAGAGAGCACTTTAAGTCCTTAGAAAGCTTGTGTACTGATATTAAATTGCACGTAAGTTTTGGTACAAATAATACATCCTCAAGAACCAAGTTATCATTTATTGAAATAGAACCAGTCCCTTCAATAGGATATAAAGAACCATCAGCAACTTTAATGAAAGCTTTAGAAGATGAACACTCAAACTTAAAGAACAACTCCCTTTTACTAGTCATGTGATCAGAAGCTCCAGAATCAATGATCCATGTTGGTGCAGCCTTGGTAGAAACAAGAGCATTAAGTAAAGAAGGTTCCTTAGTACCTTCATTCTCTATCATTGCAACATTCCCCTCACCAGAACCATTAAACTTGCTGGACAGCTTCTGAAGCTCATCCATTTGCTGCCTAGTGAAATTGTTGAAAACAGATGCTGCAGTAGAGAACAATTCCCTAGGATTCCCTGCCTCTGAGAAATCTGCCAAACTGACAGTAATATCTGGTGAACATTGCATCTCACTAGATGTCAATTTATTCTCCATGAATAAACAAATTTCAGTAAGGATCGAATTAGACTGATACCATGTAGAGAAACAGAACAACAGAAAAGTAGTTTCTGTTATTAAAAGAATTCTGTCATTCAAAAATTACAACTAGTTTACAGACTATTTAAAGACTAAAGAATAGGACTTTTAGTACATTAGGAGTCCTACTTACAACAGACTTTTAACTCTAATCCTCTTAGGAGATTAACTCTAGATAGACTATTTACAACAAGTAAAACTGTAATTACACATTAAGTAAAACTCTAATACTTTTCGGATAAGCTTACAAGTTTACCATTTTTCTTGCGTGCATCTTTTAATTTTCTGTCACTAAAGAATAGGACTTTTTAGTGCATTAGGAGTCCTACTTACAACAGACTTTTAACTCTAATCCTCTTAGGAGATTAACTCTAGATAGACTATTTACAACAAGTAAAACTGTAATTAAACATTAAGTAAAACTCTAATACTTTTCGGATAAGCTTACAAGTTTACCATTTTTCTTGCGTGCATCTTTTAATTTTCTGTCACTAAAGAATAGGACTTTTTAGTGCATTAGGAGTCCTACTTACAACAGACTTTTAACTCTAATCCTCTTAGGAGATTAACTCTAGATAGACTATTTACAACAAGTAAAACTGTAATTACACATTAAGTAAAACTCTAATACTTTTCGGATAAGCTTACAAGTTTACCATTTTTCTTGCGTGCATCTTTTAATTTTCTGTCACAATACCTTTCCAGCATTGAATTACCAATTTTTGTCCTTTATTTTCAGATTGAAACTGGAGGTAATCCTGGCATTCTTTTCAAGACTCATCCTAACATGAGCAAGGAGTTATTTTCCAATGAGAACATTCTAGGGTTGAAGGACCCTAGTAGGCCTTTCCCCACCGGTCCAGCCGGGGATGCAGCTGGTGTTGGCCTTTTGAAGTGGAGAATGCAAAGTGCAGACGAGTCAATGGTGCCATTGACCAGTGGGTTTCAAATCTAATGCTTCCTGCTTATTCTTAGTAATATAATTAATTTCGCATGCTTTGATGATTAATGAGTTTATTTGGGGGGTTTGTTGCAGTCAACTGTTGGCCTTCGGTTTCTGGAAATGAAACTTATGTCAGCATTGAATATGAAGCTTCTCCCATGTTTGATCTGCGAAATGTCTTGATTTCTGTACCTCTCCCAGCTCTTCGGGAGGCACCAAATATCAGGCAGATTGATGGTGAATGGAGGTAAATTGAGACCGTTTAGTAATTCTACACTTCATGGAAGGAAGAAAAAATGTCAATTTTTAGCCCCAGCCCCCATGAGATTAATAAACTGAATTCAACTCAACTCAGCCAGGTCGAGAATTCTCTGGTTGTATCTTCATAAGATGTTACTAACTTCGTTGATGTTGTGTATCATAAAATGTTAAAAAGTTGGAAACAGTTTTATCTGCAATATATCATTTCCAACTTGTTTGTCTTGCAGGTATGACTCCAGAAATTCCGTCTTAGAATGGTCCATAGTTCTCATTGATAACTCTAACCGCAGGTCAGTACATTTGTAACACTTCAAAGCTTCTTATTGTGTTTAGATATTTTTAAAATGCTATTGATTTATAAGTATTTTCTTGCTTCTGTCATTGGCAGTGGATCGATGGAGTTTGTTGTGCCTCCAGCAGATTCATCCGCGTTCTTCCCCATTTCTGTCCGCTTTTCAGCGGCTAGTTTATACAGTGACCTGAAGGTTTGATATTCAAAATTTACTTATTTCTTTCATTTATTATAACTCGGTCTATTTGGGCACCTTCTTTAAGTGCAGAAAAGAAAATTTCCTTCACCTTATCAAATACATCCAGCAGATTTCACTTATTCGAGGGAATTATTGGTGTAGGTTGCGAACATCATTCCCCTGAAAGGTGGTGGAGCTCCCCCCAAGTTCTCCCAGAGAACAAATTTGATTACGGAGAATTATGAAGTCGTGTGAACGATAGATATTCAAAACTGTAACAAGAGGCGGTGAGTTTCTACTGCAGTTTTACGGCAAGTTCTCCCTTTCTCTTTGCATCTTTATAATGTGCTGGAATGGCAATTTTGTTGCTCCAAGTCTATATATTCTTCTCTCTTACGGTATAAATAATAGCTTGTAGTCTAAGGGACACCTTAGACACTAAAGATGGGCGAGTCTATTAATTTTTTTCGTCATTTATATATTCTGTTGTCCTCAGATTTATTTAATTGAAAACTATTATTATTATTATTATTATTATTATTATTATTATTATTATTATTATTATACACGTATTCTAGTGGCTGTTATTCTAGAATTTATGATCAATTTATTTATCGCTTAATCAATCTTCCAGAGTTTCTGAATAAAAAAACTGAACCGAGTTCTTTTCTAGTTCTTATTCCTTATACTTCTGCCTTATGCTGCTGTAAAACTGATATGCTGCATTGTTCTTTTTTGGGATAATTTGTATTGTTTTATTTTATTGCAATCACGTAGGTCTGTTTCCTTGTTAACAGGGACGGAGCCGGGATTTGAGGTTGGGGTTAAACTATAAATGTTTGAAGGTGGGGGGCAAATTTATAAATAAACCAATTTTTTTTAAAAAATTAAATAATGGGACAAAAGTGAAAAAAAAAATTAGGCCTCTCTCCACCCCATGTAGTTCCGTCTCTGCTTGTTAGGTAGAAGTGAGCGAATAGTTGGTTAAATCGATTTAACTGATTAAACTGGATTTATTTAATCAAAATTTGTGTATTTGGTTTTGACACTTAATTCCGTTATCGGTTTTTGGTACACAAACTGAATATATTGAATAAACCGAACATAACCGGTACGGTAAAATTCAGCAGCAGGCATAGCAAAACTGGCATGTAGCAGCAGGTTCAAGATCATATATATTCCATCCGCAATTTGAACCATTCATTTTATTATGCATTAAGATTTAATTTAGGTAGAACCAACTAAAAGATCCTGCTTTCATATCAAGCATTGCAGCAGTTCATTACTAAGGACGTGCTAATCCGTACAACACCTTTAAATTCTAAGGTACAAATTAAAAGAGAACACGTCATGGCACAGAATTCCCACTACGGGTGGACAACACGAGTATACACACAAGTATTTGCCATTTGTTCTCACTGTCCGAACACTGACAACCACCATATAGTCAAATCACGAGTCTGCAATTCTCGCACAATGCACACACATAATATATCACAATACAAAAACAGTAAAATTCTAAGACCATTTAGCCAGGAGTGACATAGAAGCTGCCCCGAGGAGGAGTGAAAGATTCGACCCGAGCTGCAATTTAACATTGCTTTGCATTATGGGGTTCATGAAATCTACACCGAGGAGGTCAACAAGCGACATGTAAATCAAGATTCCGGCCGAGAGGGAGTTTAAGATCCCTTCCACCGCCAGTGCTTTGGGGCTGTTCTCGTCGTATACTTTCGATACGCCCATGCCTATGGCTATGCCCGTCGGGGTTGTGAGGGAGAACAACACCAGCATCATTGCCACGGCACGGCTCTTGAACTTTGCCTGCATTTGGAAAGTTCAGCTAAATTATACTCAATCTAAAAAGCAATAAAAACAGTGATTATTTGACAAATTATTGTTCTTGCACTGTTAATGTACTGTACTAAATACTAATATTAATATAGCTTGCCCTAGGGAGAACAATTTATTACTTATTTGACTACTAAATAATAATTATTTGACAGAAATTAATATAGACCCCACCCCACACTCACAAATCACTCATTAAATGAAATGGTTAGTAATACTCAATTTTTTTTGTTTGTTAATATTGAACGAGTGAGTACTGGTTAGTATTATATATAAGGTCGACCGCATATGAGCTGAGTTGTTAGTGTTCGAATATAAAATTGAGTGAAAAGTGCATGTCAGATCGTCTATAATAAAAAATTATTCAAATCAGTCCTTATATTGTTAAATGAATCGATTTAATCAATGTGGTATTACAAAGGAAAACCAAAAGAGATTAAGTTTAGCAGTAATTGATATTTTTAAACAATAAGTGTAATTATGTAAAAAAGAAAATTGACTTTATTTGATTGTTTTTACAAGTAGAGAAACTAATTTGATCCATTCAATAAGCTACTTTGACCATTAAAATTTTGTCTATTTTGTTTCTCTTTAAATGGGCAATCATAGGCACGGCAGCACAGATATAAGTGAAGTTTGAGAAGACAGGCACATTACCTGAGAGATGCAACCACCAAGACCCATGCCTTCAAAGAATTGATGGAAAGTCAAGGCTGCCACAAGAGGCTTGATTGTTTTTGCACTTTGGGATGCACCCAATGCCGTCCCAATTATTACTGAATGAACCACAATCCCCGCCTCCAACACCTATATGTCAATTACCCCCAGAGTTAAAAGATTAAATATCGGGAAGAATCAAAGTTTATTAAACCTTTAAATTTAAAGATCAAAGAATATAAATGTTTTATTTGACTGATATTTAAAATAAAAAGACCTAAAATACAATTATAATAATAATAAATATCGGAAGAACCATTGCCTTTCATATCCACTAAATGACTTCGACCTTGCCCACCATATAATTTCCATTTGTTCATCATAACAAATAATAATAATAATAGAATCCAATGTATGTCCTAGTGATTAAGAGCGTTCAACATTCGATTTACATGAGTTCGAATCTTAATATTTATCTACATTGTATATATATAGTAAAACAGAGACAAATGCAGAGTTTTTGTTTTTTTTATCCATATGTGAATATGTGTAACCTAATCTAAGCATAGAAGTTGAATGCATTTATGAATAGGACATTTACCTGTGAAACAATACGTTGCCTAATAAGATGATGAGAAGATTCAGAATCCTGTGGTACCACAGCAGCAGATCCATGAGCATGTCCATGAGTGGCATGTGTATGAACATGAACATGTCCCCGATGGTCCCCCATCATCTCCTCGTCGGCATTCACCGGCAAAGCCTTGTTGAAATGGGACTTCTTGTAGAAACTCGTGGCGAATGTGTCGATCATCATCGTGGCTATAGCCGCAACCATGGCCAGAAACCCGGGGAAAGGGAAAACCCCCCAAGGCTTGTCGCTGAGGCAAGGGCTGGACAAGGACTCGTACCCATCGGGGAGTATATGTACGAAGGCCGTAGCCAAGATCACCCCGGCCGCGAATGCTTTGATCAGGAAGAAGATATTGTTCTCGGGTCGAAACGCAGGGATTTTCTTGGCCAGAATCGGCAGAGAAACGCCGAGAACACCGGCCATCAAGATCGATGCGATGGCGACGAACTTGTATTTCAAAGCCTTGGCTCTGTTGTCGGCATCGTGACGCGACAGCAGCTCACATGTACAGCCTGCAGAAACCATGAATGGAAGACAAAGAAGACAAAGAAAGAGGGAAGAGAGCAAAGTATGCTTCTCCATTTTCATTTTCGGAGAAATTAAGAAAGAGAAAGGTAGTTTGTTGTTGTAGGGTTCGACCCGGTGTTGAACCTACAAGGGTCAGTAAGTAGTCTAGTCAGTGTTAATGTATTGTACGCTAATATATATAGAATTTAGGATTACAGTGTTTAGAGGATTATATGAATATCAAAATACAACTTATGTATATATTCACTGACTGTTTGGTTGTATTCAAAATCGAGTAAAATTATTATACTTTTATTCATAAGATTCAAATTCGAAACTTTATCGTAAAACATCAAATTTATTATCACGCGATCCAGTGGAGATTAATATATTATATGTATATGTATGGAATGAGAAGGAATGCTCAAATTGTGAAGCCAAATGGACAGATGAAAAGAAAGAGATCGTGAAGATGTTCGAAATGGCGACATGCAACTCCATGCAGAGAGCATGAGAGTGTGTTTGGTAGTGACACGTGTATGGTAAGTAGACTGAATGACGACATTATGAGAAATCCGAATAATTTAATTAATTAAAATTAGCTTAAATAAACACCTTTAATTATTAAATGTTGGTGTCTTTATGCTCTTTTGTACACCGCTGGTCACTCATCCACTCACTAACTAGGATATTCAATATTATTATTTAGGACCGCTTTTCCTAGGGATAAATTATTTTTAATCCCTAAATTTAATAACTTTTTTTTTCAGTTCGGTCTTTTAACTTCTTTTGTCTACATTAGTCCTAATTTTGATTTTTTTTTCTTTCATTTTTAGTCTTTTGATGTGGTACATTTTTTTTTATCAAAGTATCATGTTACCAAAATGACTAAAGTAAATAACAAAAAAAAAACCAACCTCAATATCATGGATGGACATAAAATTTTATGTTAGGGATGAACTTATAAAATTTTAAGAGACAAACTTATAAAATTAGGGACGAAAAATAAATTTTCAATAAATTTTTTTTAAATTACATACGAATTTTAAATTTTCAGACGCGACCGCACCCAAACCCCAGCCCATCCATGTTCAAGACTAATGTGCGGATAAAAGCACATATGAAGCTATGTTTTGGTTGCCCCCTCATGAAAATTGTAGTGTAATATTTTTAAGTTTTTCTAGTTTAAATATTAATTAAATAAAAGGGTTTGTTATACACAGTTCTAAAAGCTACATGTTATAACTACTAAATTTCTATAATTAATACTTATTTTACTTTTTAATAGAATGTAATTATTATATTTTTAAATAATTAAACATCATTAATTTTGGGTGTTTAATATAATTAATAATCATGTAAAAGGGCTAGTGTTTTAAGGTTTGTGGTTTATAATATTATGGTTTAGATGTTAGGGTTTCAAGGTGTATGATTTATGATTTAGAGATTAGGGTTTAGAATGTACATTTTTTATAATTGTTAGGGTTTATGGTTTAGTCTTTATGGTTTTATATTTTATGGTTCATGGTGTAAGTTTATTTTTTAAGGTTTAGGGTTTAAGGTTTCAAGGTCTAGGATTTTAGGATTTAATTACATTAAACACCTAAAATTAATGATGTTTATTTTTTTAAGATTATAATTACTTATATTCTAATAAATTTGATTAAAAAGTAAATGATAGTTTTCTACGCTTGACGAGCAACGACGAGCACCACTTTTGACGAGCACCGATGAGCACTGATAGATTATTTTATAAATTTTTTAAATCCAAAGTACTTTATACGTAATTATATTTTTTCTAAAATTTAAATGTGTAATTTAATTAAAGTATTTTTTAGTTTTAAATTTATTTTAAATATTATTAATCAAAATAAACTATCCGTAAATCAAAATATCTTAGGTTTTTTTGCTTTGAAATTAACCCAATTGCCGCCGCACCCACCGTCAACGTCCGTCGTCATTAACAACCTTTGTTGCCGCTGTCGCGGACACCCACCGCCACCGTCGTCAACAACCGCCGCTAGTCCTAATCCTTCGTTGCAATTAGGTAATTTATCCCTAGTTTTTAAAACCCTAATTATCTTAAATATGATTCGATTTAAGTATTTTTCACTTAATTTTCATTCAATTTATCCCCAAATCTCAAAATCAGTTGCATCAATCTAATTTTATTGATTGATTCACAAAAATAATGGCTGATTCGAACCCCAAAAAGTGCAGTTTGTCGCGTTGGGGCTAACTGTACGGTAAAAATAATGGTGATTTATATTTTGGCACAAAAATAGTGGAAGTATATTTTGGCCCAAAAATTTTGAATGTTAGGGTGATTTGCAAATGTTAGGTTATTTAAGTTGGTTAAATGGTAGTAGTAAAATGTTATTACTAGTTTGCACAAATTTTATTGAGTTAAGTTAGATTTTATTGGTTATTAAAATGGTAGTTGTATATAGCAGTTGATGATTTTCAGAGTGACACTCATGAATTTTTTTTTGTTTACATACATGATGTATAATATTTTTGTAGGGTTTTTAGTTTGAAATGACACCAACGTCTAAACTTAGTACAAAACGTCAACGCATGGATAAATCTTCTTCGAATCAACCTAGAAACAACCATGAACCTTAACCTGAACCCATTTTACCTACCACAATTGATTCATGTTTTAATGAACCCGAAATACAAAATCAAAGGACAAACTATGAATGGTTCAAAAATTTTGATCTTAGAGATGAGCGTATTATAGATTTTAACTTTATGTCCAACCCTAATTTTAAATTCTCTTACATGAAGTGTATGAGGCGATGAAAATTTATTCCAATGCTCCAACTTAGTCCTCAATTTTATCCCATTTTAGTCTGATTTTTTTTCAATGCTCGGTGTATTGTTGATCAAACCGGTAAGACTGTTATTGCCATAGAGTCTTACCATATGGAGAAGTCCTTTGTGCTAGACACCGAAATCATTTGTTCTCACCTGTGTCTAGAAAATGTCGGTCTAGATGATGAGGATGTATACATAGATGGTGTTCTAGACACTGGATTTGTTACTTTCCTAAATGCCCATGACTGCTATCTACATCTCATCGTCACTTGGTGATTTCAACCATCATGAGGTAAGTATTCCACCATTAGGAATGTCGATTCTTGGTGAATACAATGCTTCCGCACTAGCCATCGAATTAATCTTGCCCAAATAATTTTTACCGACCTAGTATACATCGTCAACAACAGTCGAACCGGACGTGTAACCTTCTTTTACTATAGTACTGTCCCTAGTCATATCTTTGAGAAGGAGAGCATCAATTGTTCCATAGATATTCCTTTCCATTTAAGAAATACTATTGGTGTTGCATCTCTTTGAAGGGTCGGTTTTCAACTCATCAATGACGAGTGGATTCATGCTCAACGACTAAATCAACCACCTCGTCTCGCTCATCGTCAAGCAATTGCTCGAGCACCTGAGGGAGAAGTTTCTTTAGCCTCACTTTCAGAGATGATCGCTCAGATGGAGGGTCGCATTACGAGTCGTTTTGATGCAGTTGAGGAGCGTATAGAGTGGTTGGAGTATTCAGTTGACCTCTTTCATGATGATGGCGATGGCGATGGCGACAACGATGCACCCTGAGGCTTAGGTTTTTGTTACTTGGATTATACTTTTTATGAATTATGATATAACTTTTTTATGGATTATGATAGAACTTTTTATGGATTATGCTTGTTATTCTTTTATGATGGAACTTTTTTATGGATTATGTTGGAACTATTGAAACTTTTTAAGTTGGAGTATTCACTTGTTATTATTTTATTGTATGGATTATGAATTATGCTAGAACTTATGTTGGAGTATTCACTTGTTATTCTTTTATGGATTATGTTAGAGTATTCACTTGTTATTTTTTTATGGATTATGTTGGAGTATTCGCTTGTTATTCACTTAGATTATTCTTTTTGTTATCAAATATGTTATGGAGTTTATGAGTTATTGTATGAATTATATGAATTTCTGAATTTTTATGTATGTAACATAAAAGGTAAAAAAACGTAATTGTTGTATAAATGAGAAATTTTTCTTCAAAAAAGTACTAACATGAATCGAAATAATAAAAAAATATAAAGTTGACATAGTGGTAAAGTGTTCGAATAAATTAAATAGTCAAAAGGAAAAGAAAATGACCCAAAAAAATATTTTACTACAATTCAAAATTTCTTAATCCTTGGCTACTTCATATTTTGTGGGCAATTTAAACAGATTAACTTTATTGTGATTGCTACAAACAAGTTTGACCAAAATTCTCAATCGTTCAACTCATATTTCTTTTGTCTATACAATAGAAATATAACGTTAGCATATCACACCTTTTCAAAACGAAACTACATGGTATACTTTACCGTGAAAAAAATCTTCGACCAATTACTTTTGTTATCGGCTTCTATATACTTTAGTATGTATATGCCACAATCATCCCTGAATCAAATATGAAATAAATTGATCTATTAACAAAGAAAAATTAAAAAAAACATAATATATTTAAACTTATATTACTTACGAATTTGGCTGCTTCGGTACTTGTACGCAATTGAATAAAAATTCTACGACATCTTTAAATAATCTACCCAAATGAGCTTGACCCGTAAACCAAACTAGAGCTTTAGTCATCTGTATAAACCGTGAAAAACATTAAGATATCGATAATTAAACATTATTCATATATTAGCTCTCATAAATGAGTTAAAGACTTACTATATTTTTTGCAATCTTTTTATGCGCTCTAGTAGCGCAAAAAGAGTCCAAAACGTAATTATGTCTCTCAAAAACATCAAGAACTAATAAAAACCAGTGACCTTTTGCATCATATAAATGCACATATACCTGCAAAATCATGTAAGTTCAAAATTACTGTCAACTACATACAAACAAACTACAAACTGTAAATATATCTGCTCAACATTACTACTATCAGTAGGCATAAAGTCATCTATTCAGCTGGTATGAAATTTGAAAAGACTATGTTGTGA
This sequence comes from Hibiscus tridactylites, assembly GCA_958450335.1. Taxonomy (NCBI): domain Eukaryota; kingdom Viridiplantae; phylum Streptophyta; class Magnoliopsida; order Malvales; family Malvaceae; genus Hibiscus; species Hibiscus tridactylites. Next base: position 79,779,397 of record OY288278.1, on the reverse strand, counting down.
TTCTGCCTTCTTATCAAGTGAAAAATCTTGAATCAAAGTCTGCGATAAACAAAAAATTGGATAATATCATCAACTAAAAATAATAATATTTCTAAGTAGCCCATAAATATATATTTTTACCTGAAAGGACAAAGGGAGATATAACTTTTTTGGAATTGGCTCTTGTCTCAATGCAAATCGTAGACATAGATATTGATGAACTATTAAATATTAAAAACAAAAAAAATTAGTAATGTTAACAACAAACAAAACAATTTTTTTTTTATTATAACATGTTACATTACCCAATTAGATAACCACTTTTTTGAAAAAAAAAGTTTCAGCATTGTCAACGTCCAACGAATTATTTTTTACCATGTAAAGATTTTTGCCTGTATCATCCCAAGTAGCAATATTTATGCAAACTCTGATTTCTTCAGGCGTTAAGTACTTCAAATATTACTTGTACGCTTCGTTTATCCTCGCATTTTCCTTACGTCCTTCTGCTAACGTATTACTTGGCTTATAACAATACTGCATGAAATAAATTAATTAAACTCTTACAAATAATAATAACCGGAAAATTACACGTTGATATTTATAAATAATTTTTTTGTAAAATCTAAACATTTTTTTCTTTAAATTTTTTTGAGCATGTAGGATCAAATCTTTCAATTCTATTTCAGTATCAACACCATAAACATTGTTATTGTTCCCAACCTGCGCAATTAAAGAGTAATTGATCACATATGTAATTTAAATGGCATATTTGTACATTATTTCTTTCGAATTTACACCCTACAAAAAAATAATTTTTTTTTCATTACCACCTCATTTTTTCGGGAGCATCAACCTTGCATGTTTCTCTACTATCTTGCAAAGTAGTATTTTTTGCATGTTATCATATGTTAAATATTAGTTTTAAGTAAAATATGCTAAATAACAAATAAAGAATTATTTATACATACCTTTGTATTCACTCTAGAAGTTCAAGCTCTTTTTTTTATGTCATATCTTTTGACTTCAGATCATCTGTAACATAAGAACATGCAGTCGAACATCTCTTTGACAATGACTCCTGACCGTTAGACATTTAGGCCACATTTTTTTACTTATTGAAGTTTTCTTCAACGTAACTAGTTGACTAAGAAATCGTTGGGGACTAAGTTCAAATTTAAAAAAAATCGCTCAGAATTTCTAAAAAACTATCCCTATCAGTCTTGATTTTGTCTTCTGAAATAGCTTCAACTTTACTTTTACCAATACGTTCTAATAAGGGAGAATAATCCATATCAGAATTAATAAATAGAGACATAATCAATATTTTAATACCACTTATGGTTTCTTCCTTCACTGCCCCGACAGTTAGTTCTTTTTTCCCGTGAGATTTATTCTCTAAGCCATTAGCATTCAGTGGCTCGCTGTATAAATTAATATCTTTATGTATACTCTTTAAATCATCTCCCTCTAATGATTTATTATGTACAACCTCTCATTTTAGTGAATCACTATTTTGTTTTGAGCATTTTACATTGCTCGTTGCTAAAATGAACACTAATTTCTCAAATTGACCATTTAATTTCTCAAATTGACCATTAAATTTTTTAAAATGAAAATTCATTTTCACAAACTTCTTTTTAATATTTTGCACATATTGAATGAGTGTCTCGAACTTCTGATCACTTTGATAAGAAGTGTTTATGTTTTCTTCAAATACAAATCCACGCTTTTCTTACAAGTACATAAAACACTAATCTCAACAAAAACTATTTAAGACAAGCATTGAAAGTTCAAGTAATTATAATAAATGTACCTCGGTGTTTGTCTTCCTCGAACACATGCCGATATGACGCTTGCACTCCATCATTGTTGTATCTTGTTTTGAAGGTGTTAAATTTAGATCCATCGTCTACATCAAAGAGGTTAATTTTAAGTAAGAACAATTTGCAACATTTGAAGCTAGCATACCGGTACACTATCAGTACCGTACCGATATTGATTTGGTACTAGTAACGTACCAGTAGTCCAGTACGGTAAAAATATCGTACCGGTACTACACGATATCGCTGAAAACCCAGTGACCAAAAAATACATCGGTACACATATCGTACCGATATAGTAATATCCAGTGTACCGGTACGCGTGAGAGTACCGTACCGGTACGGTAAGTTATCACTGAATTTTTATTGGCTAAAAACTGTATCGATACACATAGCGTATCGATAAGGTATTCCCACTCGTATCAGTACGCGAAGAATATCGTACCGATATGCGCGACGAACAACAAAATTGGGGGTTTCAGATCGGCCATTAATTTTACGAATCAATCAAAAAAATTTGCTTGTTGTAACTGATTTTGGGGTCTTAGCAAAGGCGTTGTGGTTCTCAATTTTGAATTACATAAGTCAATTAACATAATTTTGGTTAGGGTGATAATTAGGGTTTCAAAAATTAGGGATAAATTACCTAATTACAACAAATAATTACGACTGGCGGCGGTTGACGGTGGGTGCGGCGACAATTGGGTTAATTTCAAAGTAAAAAAAACCTAGAATTTTTTGATTTTGAATAATTTATTTTGATTATAATATTTAAAATAAATTTAAAACTAAAAAATACTTTAATTAAATTATACTTTTAATTTTTTTAAAAAATTATAATTACGAATTAAGTACTTTGAATTTAAAATTTTATAAAATAATTTATCAGTGTTCATCGGTGCTCGTCAATAGTGGTGCTTGTCGTTGCTCGACAAACACTATAGAATTTTTCAAAAGTAAAACAAACATTATTGATAAGAATATAGTAGTTCTTATATGCAGCCCGGGCGTATAACAAAACCCTTAAATAAAACCTTTTATCTCTTTTAGTTTTTATATATTGTCATTTTAACAGTGGGGTTCTGGATATGTGCAAGTAGAGCGACCACAGATGGCCCCTAAAAAAATGAGGGACCCTGAAATTAAGGACCAAACATAAATTAGATACTTATAAATTTTTATATTTGATAGTTAACAATTTGCGAACAACTTACAACATCCTTCATATTAATTGCATAATGTAGACATTAATATCTCTTACAGAGTTATTTAGCATCAAATAATTCTTGTATATTTTCAATCAAGCCATTATTTTTTTGGATACAAAATTTGAACAATATCAATTATATGACAATATTTTTTACTTTTGTTTCATTTTGATAAATCACATTTATTGGACGTCGTTAATCTCAAAACTCATTATAATAATTTTGAAAATACTCTTAAGAAATGTGATTTATTAAAATTTTAAAACGTTTTAATTACTTCCCAACTGTAACAATTGCTTATAGAATTTTATTGACTATTTCTATTATTACTGCTTTTACAAAACAAAATTTTTCGAAATTGAAGTTATACTTACAGATAACTATGTCGCAAGAAATGTTAAATAAACTTGTTTCGATGACAATCGAGAGTAATCTTTTGAAAGAAATTGATATTAAAAATGTTGTAAATGATTTTGCTTTAAAACATGCAAAAAGAGCGAGAACTTTTATTATTCAAGAGGATAATTAAAACAATTTTTTGTATTATGGTAATTTTTTTGAAAAATTATTTCTTACAAACTATAAACTAAAAACCTTATTTTAATAAATTGTACGGAACTCTTAAATCTTTGAAGCGCCATGTAATTTAACTATGTAAACTAAATTTTACACTTTTTTTTGCTAAAAATTCAATTTAAATAATCTAATTTTTCATTATGGTTAAATAATAATTTTCATTGGCGGTGCAAATACACATAATAAACGCGTGTATAAATTAAATTATAACCCTTAAACATTTTAAATGATTTTTTATTTTATTTTTTCTTTTGTAGGGAATATTTTTAGGTGATAAATATTTCTGCATATGAATGCCGAATGTGAACACTCAAATTTATTTGGATAATATATAATTCATTAATTATTTTCGTTATGATATATTTATATTGAATTTATTAACTCAAAATTCATTAATATAACTTATTAAGTTAAATAAAATCCAAAAAAGCATAAATTTTCATAAATTGATAATTGGTTGTTAATAATTTCCCTACTTTTTAGTATTTACACTTCGAAATTTCGGATGATAAACTAAGCAGAACCAGATTTCTGGCATGGGTTTTGTATATTTTTGGAACTAGGTTGCAGCCTGGCCCATGGAGAGATCTACTACTAATAATAATAATAATTAATACACAAACTATATCAGTAGTAGATCTATAAATTTAAAATAAGAGTTTAAGGCCAGGGGGTCCGACGGCTGAACAAGATGGTTCTGCTACTCTTGTCGCGGCAGAAAAGGATGGAGCTGCTTCTCTTGTCGCGGCTGAACAGGAGGGTTTCGTACCGGCCTCCAACGTCGCGGCTGCCTTACCAAACGCGAAGGTGAGTTTTCGGGATATGGTGCTGGGGCGAAATTTAGGCAAGCCGGGAATGAACATGGTTTCTGAATTGGATGTTGATCTGAAACCGGAGGACGTCAAGGTATGTTTTGTTGATGGAACTCCGAACATTGTTTTTTCGGAGCGGCTACATTCTGAGATTGACACTAAGCTAGCAAATTCAGTAGTGGTCAGGCTTTTGGGACGTTCAATAGGTTATGCAGCATTGCTTTCTCGTATCAAGAGTTTATGGAACCCTAGTGGGGATTTATCATTGATCGATTTGGACAACGATTACTTTCTTGTTCGTTTTGCTAGTGAAGAAGATTGTGAAAAGGTGCTGACTGGAGGACCTTGGTTGATCTATGGGTCGTATCTCACGGTTCAACCATGGAGTAGGAGTTTTTCGACTTCGGTTGATCACCCGGATCAGATTATTGTGTGGGTAAGGTTGCCAGGCTTACCGTATCGCTATTACACTAAAAGTATATTCCGTTACATAGCGGGGACTTTGGGAAAGGTGGTGCAAATTGATTATAACACGGCGGAAGGGAAGAGGGGACGATTTGCGCGTTTGGCGATAGTAGTAAACTTGAACAAACCGTTAGCATCATATATTGTTATCGATGGTAGGAAACAACGGATTGAGTATGAAGGATTGCCGACCATTTGCTTTTCTTGCGGCAAGTATGGGCATACTTCGGAAGCGTGTAAACCATTGGGTGAGGTGGCGAGCAATGGTGCAAACGAAACTAGGGAGATGGATGCGCAGATCGGAAAAGAAAAGTTTGGGCCATGGATGCAAGTGGTTAACCGACGACAACGACGAGGGAGTAATGTTGGCGATGGGTCTCGCCCAGGTGTAGGTTTGCGCTCTGATCAGAGTACCAAGGGAGGAAGGTTTGGGGCGTTACGAATCTTTGATGTTGAAAACGCTGACGGCTCGAGAAAGGAGGCTACTAACCCGGTTGGGGGGGGTAAGCAGAAACCTTCTGAAGGCTCGGATAGATTACAGGGACATATGGAGAATGCCGGAAGCACAAAGAAAGGAAAAGGAAAATTGATTGCCTCGCAAACGATCGCCTCACAGGTTATGACAAGGGAGGTAGGTGGTTCGTCTAAAGGTGGCGAAGGGATTTTGAGGGATACTAGTGTTTTGATGGACAAGACAAATGGTGGGAGTAATGGAACTTCGGCGGGTGGTGCGTCGAGTATAACACAAGAGGTGGCGTCTAGGGAGGTGGTGATTCCGGTTACTAGTAAGTTAGACTCGCGTAATCATATGGCTGTTAAGGTGGTTCCACAAGGCTCGAGTGAGGTGGAGAAGGTGACACAAGGAGATAGAGCTGCTGGTATGGTTGGGACTGGGGTGGCTTCAACCGAACGCCGTCTCTCGAAGATCAAGACAGTGGCGAGGAAGAGCCCGTATGTTGTGCGAAAGAATATTAGTGTGCGACAAGAGAATAAGGACCCTAACAAAGATCAAGCTGTTGAAGTTGGACAGTGGATATCAAAGTTGACGGCGGAATTGACGGCTAAAAACTCTGATAGTGTGGCGAACCTCCTTCCCCCAACTTTGCCATCGACAGAAGTGCAGGGGCAGGTTCAGTGGCGGGATAATACAGTGTTCGAGGACAAAGGAGGGACGGTTTGATCGTTCTCCCCTATTTTTCCTTTTATTTTTTTATAATGATTAAAGTACTCTTTTGGAACGTTCAGGGCGCGTCAGTCCCTGATTTTAATCGTTATTTGAAGTTGATTATCAGAACACAGGTGCCGAATATTGTTGCGTTGATGGAGCCTAGGATTAGTGGAAGGAAGGCGGATGCTTTTATTAGACGGCATGGGTTTGATCACTCCTACAGGATTGAAGCTTGTGGTTTTTCTGGAGGGATTTGGGTTCTTGGAGGAATACGGTGAGTGTTGATGTACTGGCGGTCTCTCATCAGTTTATTCATGCGAGGTGTGTGCATCAGGATAGTAGGCAGAGTTGTGTGTTGACTGTGGTGTATGGGAGTCCGGATAGTAGACGGAGGAGTCAGCTTTGGAATGATTTGCTTGCTTTGCAACCTCAGACGCCTATGCCGTGGTTGTTAGGGGGGATTTTAACGCCATTCCCTGTGGTGCTGACCGTATGGGTGGCTCGAACAAGCGCGATGGTGTTTGTAAGAAGATGGGAAATTTTCTACTTAGGGTCGGCTTGTCTTGTGTGGATTTTCATGGGCCGCGTTATACTTGGAAACGAGGAACTCTTCATCAAAGGCTTGATCGTTGTGTTGGTAATGACTTGTGGTGGGATAGTTGGCCGGACTCTTACGTTTACCATTTGGCGAGAATAGGATCCGATCATCGCCCGATTTTATTGGTAGGGAATTTGACTACTCCTTCTATTAAGCATGTGGCTTTTAAATATCTAGCCGCATGGCAAGATAATCCAAATTTTGTTGATATGTTGAATCGCATTTGGAAGCCTACGGAGGATATCCTGACAAACCTAGGCACCTTTGCTAAGGAGGCGAGCAATTGGAATAAGGAGGTTTTCGGTAATATTAATCAAAAGAAAACCCGTTTGCTGGCCCGGATTCAAGGTATTGAGAAGAAGTTGGAGTTTTCGCCTAGTGTTTTTCTGAGTGATCTTGAGATTAAACTGAAAGGGGAGTTAAATGATGTTCTTGCTCAGGAAGAAAGTTTATGGTTTCAGCGGGCCCGGACTCAATGGATTCGTGATGGGGATCGGAACACACGGTTTTAACATCGTACTACGAAAGCAAGGCAAGTTAGGCGTAATGTGACTATGATTAGATTGCCTAATGGAGTTTGGAGTGATGACAGTTCCGCGATTAAGCTCGGGGTGGTTGATTTTTTTCGCCAGCTTTTCACGGCATCTCAGTTAAGTTTACCGTTGTGGGGTGTTCGTGGCAGATTCGCGGCTATTCCGGATATGGATAGGTCGCGTTTGGTCTTGCCGATTGAGGAGGATGAGGTCCGAAGGGCTTTGTTTGATATGGAGCCTTTGAAAGCTCCTGGTTTCGACGGTGTGCACGCTATGTTCTACCAGAGGAATTGGCCCATTGTGAAGGAGAGTATGGTTGGTTTTGTTCGCGAGTGCTTCAATTCTTGGGAGATTCGCGAGGGGGTAAACAAGACTATCCTTGTTTTAATCCCTAAAGTGACGCCACCGGAAACATTTGGACAATTTCGGCCGATTAGTTTGTGTTGGGTTGTGTGGGGCTCGATTCGATCAACCAATTTAGCTCACCAAGTGGTGGAGAGGTGGATATTTGGGTGGAAGGGTTGTGGAAGCTATAAAGATTAAAGACACAATGATTTATAGTGGTTCGGCCTTCTAACAAGCACCTACATCCACTACCTTAGCTTCCCACTAAGGATTTCACAATCAATCCACTAATTGATTCGTCCCCTTTTCTAGGATTAGGAGGAAACCCTTACAACCGATCAAGCTTCTACTCAAGCCTTGATCAAACCCTCTTTTACAAAGAGAAACAAGAAAGCAAACTTAAACCCTCTAATAGGTGTTTGTTTGCACAATGAAGCACTCACCCAAAACCTAAAACACTTGAGCAAATTTGACAATTTTGGCTCACTAGTGTTTGTCTATACAAGAAATGACACTTTAAGCACTAAGACAATTTCTTGATCATTTGTTGATTGACAATTGAAGCATTAGCCTTCTCTTGATGCTTGGAGGTCCCTTTTATACTCCCAATTGAGTTTGTAGCCGTTACTAGCCGTTGGGGATGAATTGGAGCCGTTGAGGACTTTAATTCCCTTCATAAATGCTGTTCTGCAGCTACCGGTATCGATACACGTGAAACGGTATCGATACGGCCTTCTTGAGGAAATAGCCGTTGGGCTCTTGCCAGCATAGGGTATCGATACACTTGGAACGGTATCGATACGGCCTTCATATGAACTAGCCGTTGGGCTCTTGCCAGCCTGGGCGTATCGATACGCTTGAGGGCGTATCGGTACGGCTTGATATTTAAATGGCCGTTGGGAACTAGCTGTTGGGGTAGTTGAAATGGGATCGGTACACTGACGTGGCGTATCGAAACGACCCCACTCCGTATCGATACACTAAACCCTCGTATCGATACGGGTTTTGACAGTGGCCAAACTAAGCCAAAAAGGTATCGGTACGGGTACAACCGTATCGATACTGGTGACTTGAAAACACAAGTTTGGCTGTTTAAAACATGAAAAATCTTTGCCAAAAACCTCTTAAAATACCTCAAACATAAATTCAAGTTGTTTGGACTTAAAACCAAGTTTTAAATTCTTTTCAAATTAGTCCAAAACATTTTTCAATTATTATATCAAAACATTAGTTCTACAATCTCCCCCTTTTTGATATAATAAAACTAACTTGAAAAATTGTTTGGGATTCTCCCCCTTAAACTTTAAAAATGTGAATAAGATATTAAATGTATGAAATCAAATAAAGCTCCCCCTTATTCATTTGAAAACTCAAATTTTCAAAACCATACCATTTCTCCCCCTTTTTGTTATATCAAAAAGAATTTAAACATTAAGTTCAAATAACAATGGAGGTAAAAATTTTGACACAAATAAGAATTTTGGTTTTAAAATGGCTCCCCCTTACTCAAAGCATCATTGAAATGTTAGTCCAACATATATGATCATCTAGTTGAATTAAATAAAAATTAAAACAAATAAAGGCATAAACAACTAGATTTTTACCAACACTTGAACCCAAAGGTAGGATGTGAAGTCTTCCTTCTTCAAGTGTTCTTCCTTGTGTGTATGGAGCTCCCCCTCAATGTTTGACTTGTTGAACATCTCCATCACACCTACAATAGACAATCAAGTAACTTTTGGTATCCAAATTGCTTTGGATCCATAAACGTTAGTTGCACAAAATTTAGTCCCCTTTGGAATCCATTTTTCAATTTCATCCTTTTTAGTTGAAGTATTAAGTCCTTTTGGGACCCAAACACTTCTAAAACATTTTCCATTTACAAATCTAGGGGCACTAGATTGTCTAACATAAAAGTTTGATTTTCCAAAATTGTTTTTCTTTTCAAGCTCTTTGGAAATCAAATCTTTTTCTCCTTGAACTTTTTGAAGCAATTTTTGTAAATCAAGACATTTTAACTCAAACTCTTCAAGTTTTGCTTCAAGTTCAAGTTTGGTTTTAGAAAGCAAATCATTTTGAATTTTTAACTTTGAAATCAATTTATTGTTTTTCAAAATGTGGCTTTTAAAATCTAAAACCAAATCATCATAGGCATCTTGTAATTCATCAAAAGTGTAAGAACATGAAGTAGATGAATTAGAAGTTACCCTTGAATCTTCTTCGATGGCCATAAGGCAAAGGTTGGCTTGTTCATCGTCGGTGGAGTCCTCATCACTCCAAGTAGCCACATGTGCCTTCTTCTTATGGCTTGAAGTGCTTGCCCTCTCCTTTCTCTTAGGTTCTCGTTCAAGCTCTCTCAAAGCTTTCTTCATGAAAGGGGCACACTTCTTGAAGATATGAACTATCTCTTCATCTTCCTCCTCCTCTTCACTTGAGTAGACATGATGGCAAGTGGAGGATTTGAGAGCCATGGCACTAGTATTGATGCCAAGCCCTTTGATTTTCTTCTCTCCCATAGCTCTAATTTCTTCCCTCTTCTTCTCATCTTCTTTGTTCTTCTTCATGATTTGATGAGTAAGGAGTGACCCCATGAGTTCATCAAGCTTCAAAGTCTTCAAATTTTTGGCTTCGATGATGGCGGTCCTCTTTGAGTCCCAAGACTCGGGAAGTGAGTAGATGAGCTTTCGAACAAGCTTCTCCTCCGGGATGGCTTCTCCATAACCTTTAAGACCATTGGTGATGGTGGAGAACCTATCAAACATCTTCTCGATGTTCTCTTCCGGATCCATTTTGAAGTTCTCATACTCCAAGGTTAGGAGCCCAATCTTGGTCTCCTTGACTTCATTTGTCCCCTCGTATGTGACTTCAAGCTTGTCCCATACCTCCTTGGCACTCTCACAAGAAGACATCTTCTCATAGATGGATGGACCAAATGCACAAAACAAGATGTGCAAGGCTTTGCAATTTAGCTCCATCTTCTTGCGATCGTCGGCACTCCATTCCGCTTTATTTCTTTTAGGCACGAACGGGCCATCTTCAACTACATCCCATAGCTTGTAATCTTTTGATTTGATGAAGAACTTCATCTTTGTCTTCCAATGGGCATAGTGGTCTCCGTCGAAGAAAGGCGGTTTGTCGATGGATTGCGCCATTTGAGCCGGTTGATGAAATAGTGATCGAGCTTGCCGGATCTTCTCAATAGGATGTTAATCCTCACCGATTGAGCCAAGCTCTGATACCAATTGTTGGGTTGTGTGGGGCTCGATTCGATCAACCAATTTAGCTCACCAAGTGATGGAGAGGTGGATATTTGGGTGGAAGGGTTGTGGAAGCTATAAAGATTAAAGACACAATGATTTATAGTGGTTCGGCCTTCTAACAAGCACCTACATCCACTACCTTAGCTTCCCACTAAGGATTTCACAATCAATCCACTAATTGATTCGTCCCCTTTTCTAGGATTAGGAGGAAACCCTTACAACCGATCAAGCTTCTACTCAAGCCTTGATCAAACCCTCTTTTACAAAGAGAAACAAGAAAGCAAACTTAAACCCTCTAATAGGTGTTTGTTTGCACAATGAAGCACTCACCCAAAACCTAAAACACTTGAGCAAATTTGACAATTTTGGCTCACTAGTGTTTGTCTATACAAGAAATGACACTTTAAGCACTAAGACAATTTCTTGATCATTTGTTGATTGACAATTGAAGCATTAGCCTTCTCTTGATGCTTGGAGGTCCCTTTTATACTCCCAATTGAGTTTGTAGCCGTTACTAGCCGTTGGGGATGAATTGGAGCTGTTGAGGACTTTAATTCCTTTCATAAATGCTATTCTGCAGCTACCGGTATCGATACACGTGAAACGGTATCGATACGGCCTTCTTGAGGAAATAGCCGTTGGGCTCTTGCCAGCATAGGGTATCGATACACTTGGAACGGTATCGATACGGCCTTCATATGAACTAGCCGTTGGGCTCTTGCCAGCCTGGGCGTATCGATACGCTTGAGGGCGTATCGGTACGGCTTGATATTTAAATGGCCGTTGGGAACTAGCCATTGGGGTAGTTGAAATGGGATCGGTACGCTGACGTGGCGTATCGAAACGACCCCACTCCGTATCGATACACTAAACCCTCGTATCGATACGGGTTTTGACAGTGGCCAAACTAAGCCAAAAAGGTATCGGTACGGGTACAACCGTATCGATACTGGTGACTTGAAAACACAAGTTTGGCTGTTTAAAACATGAAAAATCTTTGCCAAAAACCTCTTAAAATACCTCAAACATAAATTCAAGTTGTTTGGACTTAAAACCAAGTTTTAAATTCTTTTCAAATTAGTCCAAAACATTTTTCAATTATTATATCAAAACATTAGTTCTACAGTTTGTGTTCAGTGGTGTATAAAACCTTGACTAAGGTCATTGTCAATCGCCTCAAACCGTTGTTGCCTAGTTTGATTTCTCCGACTCAAGTAAGTTTTGTTCCGGGAAGAAACATCATGGACAATGTGATTCTTGCGCATGAGGTTATACATTCTATGCGGTCAAAGCGTGGGCGTAAAGGCTGGATGGCTTTGATGATCGATCTTGAGAAGGCTTATGATAGACTTGAATGGAGTTTTATCGCTGATACTTTAGCAGATGCTGGGCTCCCGGAGAATTTCATTCACTTGATTATGTGTTGCATTACCTCGGTGACCACCAGTATAAGTTGGAATGGAGAGTTGACGGACAGTTTCAATCCTACCCGTGGAATTCGCCAGGGTGACCCAATGTCTCCGTACATCTTTGTGCTTTGTATGGAGCGTCTATCCCAGGCAATTGATATGGAAATCGCAAATGGGCGTTGGTCAGAGATCCGATTGAGTCGGGGTGGACCAGGTATCTCGCACTTATTTTTTGCTGATGATATTGTTTTATTTTCTGAAGCTTCTATATCGCAAATGGAGGTGATTAGCCGGGTGCTGGGCTCTTTCTGTGATTCTTCGGGTCATAAGGTTAGTCGGCCTAAGACTAATATCTATTTTTCAAGTAACACTCCTGCGAACTTGCGATCATCTATTGTTAGTGGTTTTGGGTTTTCTGAAGTATCGGATCTGGGGAAGTATTTGGGGATTCCTTTACTGCATAATAGAGTATCTCGAGCGACGTATAGTTACCTGATAGATAAGGTCAAAGACCAGTTGAACTCGAGATCGTTTCGGTCTCTTGCTTTTGCAGGACGGGTAACTCTGGCTAAGTCTGTGCTTCAGGCGATTCCCAATTATACTATGCAGGCATCTTGGCTCCCGAAATGTGTTTGTGCGGATATTGAAAAGCTTATCCGTGGCTTCATTTGGGGGAGTAGTAGTGATCATAAGGGTATCAGTCTTGTTCGTTGGGATGATGTGCAGAGACCCCTGGTAGACGGTGGGCTTGGTCTAAGGAATTTGGAGGTAGTCAACCAAGCTTTTCTTATGAAATTGGGTTATAAGGTTCTGACGGAACATGACAAACTTTGGGTTCGGGTTGTTCGCGCTAAGTATAAGGTTGAGGGTGTTTTGCCGGGGAATATATCGGTTCGAAATGGTAGCCGTTTGTGGGCTGGTATTAGCAATGTTTGGGAGGATGTTTGTGCAGGGATGAGATGGATTGTTCGTGATGGGTGTACGGTGGATTTTTGGTATGACAAGTGGCTAGGGGATGTAGGTCCGCTCGTGGGATACCTCCCTGAGAATGCGCAGCCCGAGCCCTGTCCGGTTGTGGCCTACACGATTTGGGATGAGAAGTGGGATGTACAAGGGCTCTGTGGAGTGTTACCGGAGGAGGTGGTGCAACGCATCCTCGCGTGCTATCCACCTACACATAGATTAGGTCTGGATCAACTTGGGTGGCATGGAGACAAGCGACATAGGTTCTCTGTTAAGTCAGCTTATCAGGGTTTGTCAGGTGTTGGGACTGATGTGCCTTCGGGGGCTTGGAAGAGGATTTGGGCGTTACCTTTGCCTTACCGGATTCGAGCATTCATTTGGATTGTTGCGCGAGGACAGTTATTGACAAATGCGGAGAGGTTGCGGCGCCATATGACAGATGATGATCGGTGTGGGGTTTGCGACAATGGAGCCGAGGACGTGCTTCACGTGCTTCGGGACTGTAGTGTTGCGCGAGGGGTGTGGCGGACTTTTTTGAGTGAACGTAGCAGCTTTTTTAGCCTGGGCCTCGATGATTGGGTGACGGTGAATATTACGGCAAGGAGTACGGGCGATGGTTATGGTCCGGATTGGCATGTTTTGTTCCCGATAATATGCTGGAAACTGTGGTCGAGGAGAAATCTTAAGCTGTTTGATCCTGATTTTGTTGAGAAGGAAGATTTGCGTCATGCAAGCTTGCGATATTTGGAAGAAGTTAAAGGTGCGAATGGGACAACGATGGGGGTTGGGAACACAATGGTCCATGGGTTTCCACGGGGAAACCGGTGGAAGAAGCCGGAGAATGGGTGGGTGAAAATAAACGTCGACGGCGCTGTGCATAGATTGACGGGGAAGGCATCGGTAGGGGGTATTTGTCGCACGGAGATGGGTGATTGGTTGATGGGCTTTGCTCGCCAAGTCGGGTGTTGTTCGCCTTTGTTTGCGGAGCTTTGGGCGATTTTGGAAGGGTTGGTTCGTGGTTGGAGTCTTGGGGTTCGGAAAATCATCATCGAATCGGATTGCCGGGAGGCGATTTGTCTTGTTCAGAGTGGAGCCCCGGTGCGTACTGATAACGCTCTTGTTATAGCAATTGCGGAGTTTGTGAATCGAGGGTGGGAGGTTTCTATTGAGCATGTTAATCGGGAATCCAACTGTGTTGCGGATTGCTTAGCAAAGGAGATCATGGGTACTGAAGTGTGCAACAAGATCTGGGAGGAACCACCGGCGAATGTGCTGGCGTTGCTCGATGCGGATATGAGTAGTGGTTTGGGCATTGTTTCGGATGGTATAGGTTGACCTCGGGTTGGTTTATGGTGTGTGTTGTTGTTGTTGTTTGATCTGAACTCTCTTGTAGCTCTAACACATGTACTCTTTTTCCTCCATTAGGTTTAGGGAGGTTTTTTAACGAGGCATGTGTTAGACGATTTTTCCCTTTAATCGAAAAAAAATAAGAGTTTAAAAAATATATTTTTTTAAAATAGGTATGCGAATAATTTTTAAAATAAGAGATCTACTAATAATAATAATAATAATAATTTTTACCCTTAAACGTTAAATTAAGATTTTTAAAAAAGAAATTCACATTAATTTAAGCTTGTTTTTTAAAAAAAATATAATCTGCGTCGCATATATGGCTTTGGTAGATGAGTCTCCTGATGAAATTTTTGTGTACACACAAGGCCCCGTGTCTATACAGACATATTCTTAACCATTTGACATATAATTTTTAACCATGGGATTTTTAAAAAAGAAATTCACACTAATTTAAGCTTTTGTGCATATATGGCTTTGGTAGTATCTGTTCATACATATTTTAACCATTTGACAATGCGCATGCACATTGTAGACGAAACGATTTGAACTCATATCTTCTAAGATGAACATCATCCGTTTTTCCACTGAGACAATTGTTAGGTTCAACTCATTGGTTATTATTATTGTTATTACATTAAAAAATATTTTTAAAAAAAATTCTAATTCTAAATACTATGCTAGTTGAATTCTTTATTTTATCTGTCATGTACCAATATACGATAGGATGAGTCTACCACGTGCGACGAACACCGATGAACACCACTAATGATGAACATTGTTGAACACCATTAAATTAATTAATAAAGATTTAAAATTTCAAGGACACATCAAATAATTAATAATTACTTTAAAAATTCAATTAAATTAACTTTTATATATATTAAAATTTTATTTTTTAATAAGGGTAAACTATATATTTAGTACCTCACTTATTTTCGTATTTTTATTAAACCCTCATTATTTAAATGTTATTTCAATTTGACCCTATTCTTTTAAAAAAATAATTTAACTCTTAACCCTCAACCTAAAACCTTAAACCCTTAAACCTATACCCTAAACTATATACCCATAAAAATAACTAACAGCTCTTCAATAATCCAATTTTGATACTAAAAATGACAGACATATTATTATTAATTAACTACTCATCAGACCCCTCACAATTCACATCAATGGTGGTAATCTTGATGAGTTTGAGAGCTTCTTCAATATCATCACACAACTCATAGGGATCGGGAATAATTTGTCATCAACCGACAACGCCACAGTTATGTTCTTCATGTACCTATTGATATGAATGGTGAACGTCTACAAAAATAATTAAACTCATTGATTTTAATTATTCCATAACACTGTCAATTAAATTATGCGTAGAATGTCGAAAGAATTATGTTCTTATAGAATGTTGAATATTATAGCAATGTTCCCATTAAAAAGAGGCTAACTTACTACTGGTTAACCATACACAGATAGAGCTTATATATTAAACACATATATTATACTTGATTGCCACAAATGTTGATTTAGTCCTAATCAACATTTGAATATTTAGAACTATATATATATATATATATATATATATATATATATATATATATATTAAACACATAATTGAGTAATCTTAGTGTAATTTACCCTTCAAAAACAAGCTACAATGATTTCTTTTACAGTAATAATGTTTTCAACATCCATAGAAATAAGACTAATATTTTTGCTTTTGATTTGCGTTTATTTAATATTTAAAATAATTTTTAGAATTGAAATTAATCGACCAACAAGTGTTGGTGTTAGTAAGACACATTATACTACATGAGTTCAATCCTTGAAAACAACATTGTTGGAAAGGGTAACTTCGCACTCCGAACATAAACCGTAAGACGGACATGCATATTACAGAAAAAAGTTTGAAATTAATCTAATTTATAATTCACATGGTTTAGAAGGCCAAAAATCATGATAAAAGAAGATAAAAATCCCGGTATATAGTTTAACTGAAATACAAATAAAACCATTACCCAGAGACTGACCCAAATTGTTTAAAAAATTACAAAAATGTAAAAAAGAAATTGAATTAAATAATTTAATCAACTAAATAAAAATCCCGCAATTATATTTGCACCCTTCACACAAACTGCAGCAAGGCTTGGCCCCAAAAACTGTACATTAACTGACCTAATTTGATTTTCTATAAACCCTAATTCTGATGTGGTTCAAATTTGGAAGCCTAATTATACAATGAATATTCTAATGAATTGATTTTAACCCTAAATTTCACAGCCAACAAACCTCACAAAATTCTCTCAAAAACGCATAAAAAAAGAACCTGATCATACCGAACAACATGATTCGGTAACCAGGTCTCGGTCTTATATAATTCTTCAAAAAATAAGAATAAAAAATATATATAAATCAAAAGCAAGAATTATTTTTAAGGGTATATGGTTTATGGTATAGGTTTAAGAGTTTAAGGGTTTAAGAGTTTAAGGGTTTAAGGTTTAATAGTTTAGGGTTTTAGCTTGAGGGTTAAGGGTTAAATTATTTTTTATAAAGAATAGGGTCAAATTGATAACATTTAAATAATGAGGGTTCAATAGAAATACAGAAATAGGTGAGGTACTAAATATATAGTTTACCCTTATTAAAAAATAAAATTTTAATATATATATAAAATAATTTAATTGAATTTTTTAAAGTAAGTATTAATTATTTGATGGGTCCTTGAAATTTTAAATTTTTATTAATTAATTTAATGGTGTTCATCAATGTTCATCATTAGTGGTGATCATCGGTGTTCGTCGCACGTTGTAAAATTTTCCTATACGATATTATTCAAATACAAAGCATGGTATGATCCTCAAATATATAAATTAAAGAATTTAGAAACTTATATCAAATATATACTTATATAAGTTGCTCATACTTGATCTAGATTACATGTCCAAATTAGCAAAGTTAGCAAGTAAAATAAATTCCCGAATTATCATATTTATATTAAAATATATTACCAATGATAGTAGGGTGTACGACGGAATATAATTTATTTATTTTTATCAAAAATAATAATTTATTCTATTCATGCAAATGAAATAACAAACAACAAATCTCATACAAAAAAAATTATACTGAAACACCACAAGAACCAAACAAAAGATAAAAATAAAGAAAATTTTGCCATCCTCGATGAGTACCGATGAGCACCACTAACGACAAGTACCGATGTGTACCATTAATTTAATTTGTAAATATTAAAAATCTAAAGGATTTACCGTATAATTATAATTTTTTTAAAAATTAAAAGGTAAATTAATTAAAATATATCATTTTATTTTTAATTTTCTTTTAAATATAGATCAAAATAACTATCTACCCTTAAATTAAAAAGTAAATTAATTTTTGTTCATTTAAAATTCAAGCAGCCGTTGCCTCCTACATGGCCACCGCCCTTGCATGGTCGTTGTTTCCCACCGATGAACAGCGTTTGCGTAGCATAAAAGAAATTTAAAACCCTAATCAGCTAGGATTTACTATGTTTTGAATTGGATTTGTCGCCGTAATTCCACACAAATTAAATCAGTGAAACAAAGGCAATGACTTGAATTTCAAATGAACAAAAATTAGAGTTTTGTAATTTAGAGGTAGATAGATATTCTGATTTATGTTTAAAAGAAAATTAAAAATAAAACAATATATTTTAATTGATTTACCTTTTAATTTTTAAATAATTTATAATTATACGGTGAGTAATTTAAATTTTTAATTTTTATAAATTAAATTAATAGTGCTCATCAGTGCTCGTCGTTAATGGCGCTCATCGATACTCGTCGTTAGTAGTACTTACCGATATTTATCAAACGTGACAGACCCATCTTAAAAATAAATATGAAAATGGGTCTTAACTCATTCCAAAAGAGCAAAGGCAAACATAGGCTCTTAGCAATATCATAAAGGAGAAACATGAAATAAAGCTGAAAAGAGACATCAACTCGCACGAAAGCAATCTGACTTTTACTACTCGTCGATAACGTTAAAAAAAAATTGGCTCATGAAACTTCTTCTAAGAGAGCTCCAAGATTGGAATAAGGTCTCCCCAAAACAAGTAATCGAGACCTTAAAACATTTCTCTCATAAGATTTAAAAAACGAATAAGGTGGGGAACACCAAAATTTTGTAATAATTTTTCTGGCGAATCCAAATGTAATGTGGGGTGTGTTCGTACTCATCTTGAACTTTTTAAAGTTCACACATTTGTTTTCATTTTTTTTAATTTTTATGAATTAGTTCTTAATTTTTATAATATTTATGACTTGTGCTCACCATGAAATTTTTAAATTTTATGCTTGTCTCTTTCAAATATATGTTTAGATCCGCCACTGTCTCTGCCATTTAACTTTCACATTTTCAAACCCAAAAACAATAGAAAAGAAAAAACTTTGCACCGTGAAAAATCAAAACGAAGAAGGAAAGCCAACTCAGATAGTCCCATAGAATTGTTATTAACATATGGAAATACATGTATTCAAACATAATTAAATGCCTAATATATATCGATTTAAAGCTAAGATAATTTAATTTCCAAAATTATCTATCTAACAGTACAATTGCAAATCGACAGTTTTAATGCTTGAAAGTTTTAAGAATCAACCAGAGAGAGAAAATTTTAAAATCCAGTAAAAAATGAATTAACCAAGAGCTTCTGATTCTAGGGTTTTTCAATTAAAACTTGGAGACCTAATCAAGGTGATTAGCTATTTTAATTTTAAGCATTAATTAAATTTAGTAACTGATGAAAACATTTACTATTTTTCTAGCGACGTTAACATGTGAATTTATTTATTTTTAGTCATATAAACTCCCGAATTTCTTTTATATATTCACGCTCAACTAATTTATTCCAATAACTTATTAGGTACAATATACAAAGAAAAAAAATTGTTATTCAAGTCGTGTAAATTTATACCGTTAAATTTGAAGTGCGGAATTTAGTCTAGGATTAGAACGTATAGTTTAGGGTTTATAATTTATAATTTATAGTTCATAGTTTATAATTTAAGGTTAAAAATTTTAATTTTAAATTACATAGTTTAAATATAAAAAACTGTGTAATTTTTACCCAAATTATGTATCAAAATATAAATTAGATACATCTTATACCAACAGAAGCTTAAGTATCATATTTCAAATTTAATTCAAAACTTCATTAAAACTTTAGATTCGAATTATATTAGTTCAATTCTTTAATTTTTTTAAATTAAATTAAATTCGAATACGATTCGATTCGACTCGATTCAGATCAAGACTTTATATACATATGGTTAGTCATAGTAGGTAGCAAGTAATAAATGAAGAAAGTTGAAAGCAGATGAAGAAACGTTTTAAAAACTTCCCAACCGCTCTTGACCCAACCCGGTGAACCCATTCCGCCGCCGCCTCCGCCGGTTCGGTCTTTGCACAGCAAAATGCTTTATCGGTCTTTGGCGGATAGACTCAGAACAACCGTAGAAATATACACAAGCCAGGCCTCAGAAGACAAGCCTAGCATTTAATTTTCTGCTCCCCTTTAAATTTCTACTTTTCTATTCTCATTAAATATTCCCATCTACTCCTCCTTGCTTATTTCAACTATACCCCCCTCTCTCTCTCTTTCTGGCAAATACTTTTTCTGTTTGGTTGCTGAGAAACCCTGAGAAAATGAATTGACAATTGGGTTTTCTGAATCATTTACTAAATCCAGAAGAACCCAAAGTTTTGTTTTACTGTTTTAGTTTCTCAGCTTTTCCTTGTACCCCGCATGGAATATTAGGGTTTCTTAGGGGAAGTCTGATGTTCAGCTGTTTCCTATTTGGCTTTGGAGGTTAGTATATATTGTTCTTTGTAGATTGAATTGCTTTTATTTTCTGCCCCAGTGAAGCTATGTATTTGTGCTTAATGTTCTTTTTTTGGGTTCCCAAGCACTCGAATTGCGTTTAATTGTGATCAATTTAAGCTTGATTGGAAAGGAATCACAAGTTTTGATATATGTGTTTTGCCTGTTTCTAGAATTAAAGAGAGTTTTGTGATGGAAGTAAAGCTTGTGCTTCTGCAATTTATTCTCTTTGTTGCTTCTTTTGCTGTCCCGTTCGTGGCTTCCGACACTGTAAGATTGTACAATCTATGTATATTTTTTTTTTCAAAAAAAGAAAATGTATGCAAATTGTAGAGTTTACTACTTGTATTCAGAATATGAAGGTTTCCTTTGGTTATCATTTTGATGTCTCAGGCTTCTAATGGATCCGCCGCAACATTTAATTCTTCTTCCAAGCATGAAGGTGCTGGATTTGCACATTTGCTTGTCGATTTTTTTAATTTTTTTTGTGGTATATATTGGCATTTTTGAAGATTAAGCTGTTTCGTTTTTGTTGGGTCATGTAGCAGGTTGCCCTTCCGGTTGGGTTGTTTCTCCAAATAACAGTAAGTGCTTTGGATACAATGAAAGTCTCCGTTCATGGGATGAATCCGAGGTCCACTGTAAACAATATCATGGACACTTAGCGGCCCTAACATCATACGAAGAACTTAGCTTTGCGCAACATCTGTGTGGGAAACTTGTCGATGGTTGCTGGGTTGGAGGAAGAGTTAGTAACTCAACGGCCAGTTTCGGTTGGAAGTGGTCTGATAATACATCGCTCTGGAACGAATCAGCTCTTAGATTACCTTCCCAATTCATTTGCAACAAATCGTCATGTTATGCCAACAATTCAGCTGAATTATGTACATTGGTGAAGAATGGATCAGAATCTCTTGTGAGTGAGAGATGCAATGCATCTCGTGCTTTTCTGTGCATGGTCGATATTGGTAAGATAGATCATAGATGGTTATTTTAAAATTTACGGAGTAACCGTTCAATAGTAGTCTTGTCACCCTATTAAGTTGATATATTGATCATTCCTTTCTATTATGTGTTCGACTTTTTTGTTGTTGCCATTATTGAGATTATGTTTTTCCACTTGCAGAGGACAAATGCCACTACATGCACTGCCATAAGGAATATCTCATTATCCTAGCAGTTGTTAGTGGGTTGGTTCTCTTCACAACATTTGCTGTTGTTGTTTGGCTGCTTGCATATAAGCGGAGTAAGAAGCGTAGAAGATCTAAGAAACTATCTAATCCTGCCGCTTCTGCATTAGTTCCCCCATCATGGAAAATCTTCACCAGTGATGAATTGAGGTCAATCACAAAAAATTTCAGTGAAGGAAATCGGCTTCATGGGGATGCAAAGACAGGTGGCACTTACAGCGGCCTTCTGCCTGATGGATCAAAGGTAGCAATTAAGAGGTTGAAGAGATCTAATTTTCAGAGGAAAAAAGAGTTCTACTCCGAAATTGGTAGGGTTGCTAAGCTTCGTCACCCAAATTTAGTTGCTGTGAAAGGATGCTGTTATGATCACGGCAACCGCTACATCGTGTATGAGTTTATAGTAAATGGACCATTGGATAGATGGCTATACCACATGCCAAGGGGTGGTAGGAGCTTGGATTGGACCATGAGGATTAAAATTGCTACAACTCTGGCCCAGGGAATTGCGTGAGTACAAACACTAGATCTTCTTTCTTGGTTAAGTGCAACTGTAATTGATACTTTCGGCATCCCCATTGCTGCTTTTGCTTGGAGACAATATTTAGTACTTGCTAAAAGATCTTTTTACTTGATTCATTCTTTTAATTAAAAGCACGCATTGTTAACTGACAAGTTTTTAAATTCGTATATTCTTTGTCTAGGGTGTTTAAGTCGATGCAGACATTCTTATTAGTTTTACATTATCTACCTCGTCCTCGTGTATTTCAAAATTTTGCAGATTTATCTGGTTTATGGATCTTTTAATTGGATTGCCTTCTTCATACTTCCTGCAAGTCCTTTTTTTTACCTGGTAATAAGTGTCTAACAAGTTAATATTTTAAAACAGGTTCCTGCATGACAAGGTCAAGCCACATGTTGTGCACCGGGATATACGTGCAAGCAACGTACTACTCGATGAAGAGTTTGGAGCCCATCTGATGGGGGTTGGTCTTTCGAAGATTGTTCCATGGGAGGTAATGCAGGAGAGGACTGTGATGGCTGGTGGAACCTATGGATATCTTGCCCCCGAGTTCGTATATCGGAATGAACTCACAACAAAGAGTGACGTGTATAGCTTTGGAGTGTTGTTACTTGAAATCGTAAGTGGGCGTAGACCTGCTCAGCAAGTTGATTCAGTAGGTTGGCAGAGCATATTCGAATGGGCAACACCTCTAGTGCAGGCACATCGCTATCCAGAGCTCTTGGATCCTCTCATATCTTCATCAACTTCTGATATTCCAGAAGCCGGTGATATTCAAAAGGTGGTGGACCTCGTGTATGCTTGCACGCAAAATGTCCCTTCTATGCGGCCGAGAATGTCTCATGTTGTTCATCAATTGCAGCAGTTGGCTCAGCCAGCCGTCGCAAAGTAGCTTAAGTTTATATCCAGCTCCGGGGCTTTTTGTCAGAGCTTTAATTTCCTTGGTAATAGTTTAGAGCTACCTTAATTCTAGTAAAACTAATTCCAATTGGAGACATGTTTTGGTAGAATGTAGGACTGATTGTTGTAAAATCAGAGATCAGAAATGCAGAATATCAAGTGAACGACTTTTATTCTAGTGAAAATTTGTTTAATAAATTAAAGGAATGGTACAACCCTAGTCTTTTTGGGGGGAAGAACCGAAATTGGTAAAACCTGGAGAGCTTAGAACTGCAATTCGGTTGGGATAGATTGTGAAGAATAGTATTTGCCACAAAGCGTGGCAATGCAATTCGGATACGATCTTTATCGAAATTGTCTCGAAAAACAGCTTAAAGGGACATCAAAAGAAACGTGTTTGGTAGCAAAAAAAACTGTTTCTGTATGACTACGTCCACTGGTAATGTATCAATCAATATGGATAAGAATTCATGTGGAAAGCCCCTAATCACATTAGACATTCACAAATCCCTCTAGTAAACCACAATAATTCAGTATTCGCCTTGTCTGGTAAACTAAATCAACAAGCTACTCGGGGCTATCAGTCACATATTCTCCTTTGCTCCAACATCTTTTCATTTAAGATGGATGTGACTAGTACCAGCAGTCCGCCACATCGGTCGGTTGTTGTAACTGCGGCTTACTACTTGGGGGTCCTGATGTTTTAGGATATCCTCTGAACCTGTCTTTCCCAAGTTTTGCTATTTCAACATTTATCATCCTGCCATCAAATACCTGACAAACATAAAACCCATATCAAAATCTAGTAAAAATGTTGACTGCAGACCGAAGTTATAGAGTTAGAATTTCACCAGGGTTCTTAAATTCAGGTGATAAAGTAAGTTTGATAAAAATAAGAGTCATAATGTAAAGAGAACGAGAATCTATGTAATTAAAAGGGATGGGAGAAGGTAAGTGTAATGTACAAATATGATTCTGTATTTGTCTACTTTTACATACGAGTAAGTTGGCGAGATAAAGAAAGAAAGGCAACATAGAACCTGTTGATCCATGTTCTCTACAGCAACCATTGCCTCATCCTGAGAAGTATATTGAATAAATGCATATCCTTTTGATCTTTTTGTGAGTTCATCCTTGACAACCTTAACTGTTATAGATAAAAGCACGGTTCTTAGACTTTGAAGCTTACACTAGATTGGAGATGAAACAAATTAGTTCCATTTAAATACGAGAGATGTCCCAATCACCTTCAGCTATTTCGCCAAAATTTGCAAATTCCTTCTGCAAACGGCTTTCTTTGGTAGAATATGGCAAATCTGCAGCAAATACAACCAAAAGATGGCAAGATATAAATTACGGAACAAGAAAAGAATAAAGCTCTAAAATACTAGACCAACAAATATCTGATGGAACTATTCCTATCTCTTTATCTTGCTTGTTATAGCATCAAATCAGTCTGATTCGACCGAAATGAAGCTAGGAATCGATGGTTCTGTTTCAATTGAGCCTCTCAATAACAGATTCCATCATCATACATAAATCCATACTAAGCTCTTTCTGGTATATACATAGTGAAAATACTAGTAAAACCATGATATTGCCAACCATGTTTCCATTGCAAATCTGCATTATTTATTGACAAACTACTCTTAATTTGCATATACTTGTCCGAAAACAATATGAAAAACATGATACTCAGAAGATGCAAGGCCACGGACGGACACAAGACTTTTATGTTAGGGATGAACCTGTACAATTCTAGGGGGAAAAAGAGATTTTCAATAGAAAATACATAAAAAAAAAATCTAAATCATATACGAATTTCAAAATTTTAGTGGGCGACGGCGCCTCCGACCTCCCTCGGTCCATCCCTGTGCAAGGCCATGGAGGGATATCCTCATCCAAGTCAATTCTCTTGCTTAACAAGGTTGAATTTGTTTTGTTTCTACACAAAATCAATTTCCCAGATTGCAAAATCACCCTGTAGAGCTATTCCTATCGCTAACCATTTTTGCCAAGATTTCATCATCAGAGGAACAAACACAATTCATATTCATGATAATTAAAAGGAAAAGGTATTTGAAAGACAAACTGGGTTACTCCAATTTGGGGGAAAGAAAGTGAAAATCACGAGTAAAACACAGTAATTGTAAAGGAAAGAGAGAGGAGTTTACTAGTAACGAAGATTCTGCTTGCGAGAGGATACTCAAAGAGCGATGCTCTTAGGCTGAGTTTGAAGCTTTTATGTGTTCGACGATTTGCCGAAACGGGAGAAGGGAAAGAGAGGGTTGGGGTGGCCGCCCACATCGAGCTGCACTTCGTCTAATCCAGATACTCGCGTGGACTGGGAACGAATCGGCTCAAATCATTTCACTGCAGGGGACTGCTGCTTTGAATCCGATGCCGACCACCATATCACAATCTCATGAACTAAAACGCTGCGTTTCCACACAACTCATAATCTTTTCTTATTTGTCTCTTTTTAGATTTTTTATAGGTACAACAAATATCTTTGTTCTTAAATTCGTAATTATATTCGATTTGACCTTTGAATTTGTAAATTATATCAATTTATTATTTTTTTTACTAACGTTGACCGTTAATATGTCACGTGTAACAGAAAACAACATTTAATTTTTTTAAAAGTAAATGTAGTTCTTCGATTTAGGTCCCAATCATAGGAACTCAACAAAACATTGTAACATTAACTTGTAATGCGGTTAATTTCCGAACAAAAGGCTAATGTCTACAAATGGGCTTCTACTGGTCAAATACTAAGGTTGATTTTTTGAGTTAAGTGATATTCGAATTAGATCAATCAATCAATGGATCAGATATTAATGGTAATATCAGGAAAAAAAACTTTTTTCAGACAAAGAATCATTAACTACCTGTTTGACAGAAAGAAGGAAGAAAGAATACAGGTAAAAACTTTACGATATGAATTATAACAATAGAAAGAATTGCAGAAGATTCTAACTGTAATAATCTTCAGAAACGTACAAGTACAACTAAGAATACAGAGATTGTATAATTTACAAATGGCTACAAGAGTTTCCATAGCCATAAACCAATCCCAAAATGCCAAACCAAACTAAGCTGATTCGCTTGCATAGGTGCTACGGCAGCCTCGCTGAAACACCAGAATTCATCAAGGAAAATACAGTAATGGTAGAAGAAATTATATATACATATGTATGAATTTGTTAGCATCTTTAACATGGTATATGAAGCAGCTCCTGTCGCGAATTCTCTCAACACTCACCCTATCTGCACGACAAAAAAAAAATCAAATTCTATGGACATCATTCGTCTAGTCTGAACTTACTACCAAATATATGTATATTGCCTCCAAGGTTATTGATGACGGCAATGATTAATGAACTCAAATAATTCAATCACCTTTGTTAGACTAGCTCTATAATGTCACCTAACGAGAGATGTGTTTGGAATGCAGCTGTTTTTGTAACTGAGAGGATCTTGCATTAGGCTGGTCCTGAAATGAGAGCAAAACCCTTATGTTAAGAAACCGCAGAAAATAAAACACCAGGAAATTCCTAACAGCAACTTGAGTACCATGTCGTGTAAACCGTGAATGTCGTAACAACTGGGATTGCTTTGTGGTCTGAAGGGTACCTGTCCCTGTGAAGGCACAGTAGGCATCATCATTTAACAAGCTTATTCAAACAAAAAGATAATCCGAGAAAAGCTAAATACAAAGGAACCATACTTCTGGCTGTATGGCCCAGGAAGCATGAGAGTCCTTCATGACCATCACATAACAAAAAGCCATACCATCCCATTCATTCTTTGTTGAGTACCGTAATGAGCATCATGTGGCGGGACAATAGAGTTCAACTGTCCCTGCAACAAAAAAGCAAGCATACTAATTAAGAATTACATCCTATGTTGATTATTAGAAATCCATAAGAACCAATAAAATTCAGGGCTTAATGGGTTGAATTATTTTTTAATAAACTTATTGGTAAAATCAATGATCCATAACCAAACAATCATATACAGACGCTCTTCCAGGGGAAGGGTGAATGCCATACCATTCCCTGCATAAGTTGGCTGCCAAAACAGCTATCGAGAGCTGGAGTTCTTGAATTCAGTTGTTCCTATAAAAACAACAGCAGAATTTTAGTAACACTATTCATGTGGTAAACCTCTTTCCATATTATTAGTCAGTCTATAAGACTAAAAAATCATACCATCCTGTGTATGCTCTCTTGCGACTCATAAGAACATTCAAGATTTGGAACTCGGTTATTTGATACACCCTGCAGAAACTAGGGAATCAAGATTGCTTCACAATAAAATCAACAAACAGTATTTCTTTGAGAAACAACCACCACTCACCACTTGTTGCCAGTTATTGCATCTCCCAGTGTTTGAGATCTCCGTTTCTGGATATCCCTAAAAGATACAAAAGAGGTTACAATGAAAAGCAAAGCACTTTGGTGAAAGAAAAGATAGATTTAACAATAATTATAGAAAATAACTCCCTGACCTGTCTTTTAAGGGATGTCTTAATCTTTTTTACTGCCTTGCTAGTGCTGCTATTTTGGTTCACTTCTTCAAAGTGATGGGGGCCTTGAGTTTGCGGTGACATTGGTCGTGTTACGGTCTGAATTGAGTAACTGACACTCTCACATTTTCTCAATGCTTCTTCTAGAGCATTGAATACAATATTGTAACTCTCTTGAGACAGAGATCCTTCATCACCCAACTTAAAGGCCCGTTGGCAAAGATCATTGTAACGTTGCATTCTAGTCTCAACAACATCAGACTGTTTTCCTGTTGTTTGTCTATGCTTTGCATCCTTTGTCCAACGTTTCAATATATGCTGTGAAGGGATGCTTTGTACTCCAGACAACTGTAAAATAATCAGTATATGTCTACAAGGAAAACCTTTAAATTCAAAACCACGACACAAGCAAGATATATCCGATGTTGTATCATTCCACACCACTATGAAATCTTGATTTTTCTCAAAGTCTTGAACCTTAAAAGTCACAATGCCTCCCTCTTCACTTTCCTTCCTTGGATGACAAGCTATTCCTCCCAAAACCTCAACCTGGAATTTTTTAAATACTGCATGTGTGTAAAATGATGCCATTTGTTTTTCAAAAAGTGATGGAGATTTCAATCCAGGTGGTTTATGCCAAGTTTCAAAATCGGCTTTAGCTTCCTCTTCAGACTTCTCTTGCAAAAGTGCTTTACACTGATCTAAGAACTCTTTTAACATGGTTTTCCTTTGTAGATATCTGTCAAAGAAAGAGCTTACACTGTCTGACCGTTGCATTGTGGACATCCCTGCAAGAAAAATGCCTCGCATATAGGTTGGTACCCATTTTTGACGATCTTCATATAACGATCGAAACCAAAGGTCATTTCTTAAATTGAACCCATCAACCAATTCCCACCATTTGTTTTCAAACTGTTCTTCCGTATAAGATTTAAAGATGCATTCGTCAAATTTGGCCATGAAATCTTCATGCTGCCCATGGACATAGCTAAGCTTCTCAGGTATCTTGCTCAATATATGCCACAAGCAAAAACAATGACGGGAATCAGGAAAGACCTCTACTACAGCTTCTTTCAATGCTTTGTCGTGATCAGTTAGTATTACTTTCGGAGCATTTCCACCCATTCCTCTAAGCCATGCCCGCATAAGCCAGACATAAGTTAATTTAGTTTGATCAGCAACTAATGCACAACCAAGTAACAGAAACTGAAGGTGGTGATTTACACCGATAAAGGCCACAAGTGGTAGTTTATAATCATTCTTGATATATGTGGTGTCAAAAAAAACTACATCATCAAAATAGCCATAATCAAGCCTTGCTTTGGCATCTATCCAAAAGGCATTTCTCAACCTCTGCTCTTCGTTGAGGTCCAAGGCATAAAAGAAGTTAGGATTTTCATCTTGCATATAGTTAAAACGATCGAGTAAAACTTGAAGATCCCCCTCCTCTAAGCCCAATATCTGACAACTACGAAATCCATTCAAGTC
Organism: Hibiscus tridactylites; assembly: GCA_958450335.1. Lineage (NCBI taxonomy): Eukaryota > Viridiplantae > Streptophyta > Magnoliopsida > Malvales > Malvaceae > Hibiscus > Hibiscus tridactylites. The sequence goes on along the minus strand of OY288278.1, from coordinate 79,750,416 downwards.
ACCACCTTTATGACAATCAAGTTTCTTGTGCCCAAGGGCTTGCGTGGACGTGTAAACATGAGATCTTTTACTTCTTCCACGGATAGCATGTACATTATTTTTACCTAGAGCTAAACACGTATCATCTCTAGAATAATATCCCTGGTCCGGGAATGTATCATGGTTATGCTCCTTTACGAAACTACAAACAACCCACCTCCCATCTTGCCTTCTCTTAACATGCATTCCAGCTTTGCAGTCCGTTTTAGACCAGGACCGGTTAAGTCTGCCTCGTTTCTTCTTGACCGGACCGGTTGTTGTGAATGCCGGAGAATCCGGGTCATTACCATATCTTGTGCATACGAATTTCGCATCGATGAACTTCCCAGATACTCGCGAACGACGACTAGCTTTAATTATAGTAGAAAAGCCTACAGATTTTGCATACTGCTTGTAAAACGAAAATGCTTCCTCTTTCGAATCGAATTCCAATCCATCGAGAGCAGCGTTAATAGAAATGACACTGGGCGAGGACCTGCCTCTGCTATCACTACTACTTCCCACCATATCAGTTGTTCACTTCCTAGGCGGGGGAAGCATTGGTTTAATCTTTTTTCCTAAATCCAGCCACTGAAAGTAAAGTTCACAGCTCAATAATCATTGTTCAGAAAACAAACGCAAACCCGGAATTTGTGGAAGTGTAACTCATAGAGAATTGGGGTTTAAGTTTAATTGACTAATAATATGTAGAGGTGAACATTAACTGAAATCAACATTCGCAGTGCTAGCAGTGAAGAAGAAGAAGAAGTAGGGAAAACCCAGGTAAAAGTCGTGCAAAATGAAATCAATAAGGGAGAAAATAAAGGCGGAGAATGAGGAAAGGGAGTTTACCTGAGGATTGAGGATTGGGTTTGATTGACGAGTAAGAGCGGACGGTGAGCAGACTGCAGAGGCAGAGCGAGTAGAGAGTGGTGGCGAGTAGACATAGACATAGGGCCGTTCAGTCCTTTCCGAGCCCAAATATATTGGGCTTTGGCTATCTATTTTTAGATTCTTTAACTAGCCATGTTTATACTATTAAAAACAGGGTAAAATACACATAGTGGGTGACATGGCAGAAATTTGAATAGTAGAACATTTAATCATCTATATCGACACATTCAATAAATTTATTTTTAATTTAACCCTCATTGTTGATGTGTAAATATTAAGGATTAAATGTTTTATTATACAATTTTTCATATTTTGAAAGTTTGGTGACCATTTTATAATTTTTGACACATTCAATCAACTTATGTAATTTTGAAAATTTGAATAGTAGAATATTTAACCCTCATATTGACACATTCAACCAATTTATTCTTAATGATCATTCTATAATAAAAATTAAAGTTTAATGTCTGTTATGTAATTTTTTAAAAGTTTGGTGACTCTTTTGTATTTTTAGGTATAGTTGTCTACTTCACCCTAAAAAAGTATGATGCTCTCAACCTAAAGGGTAAACTACAACAGAGGTTACTCAATTATGGATGAAGTTACATTTGAGTCATTCAATTATTAAAAGTTATATTTGAGTCACTTAGTTATGGGTAAGGTTATAGTTGGGTCACCCAATTATTAAATGTTACACTTGGGTCACTATTGGTCACCCTTCGTATTTAAAAAATACATCAACTTAGTCATTTTTTCTTTCAAATCACTTGTATACCCTCGTTAACACTAGAGTACTTCATTTAAAATCATTAATTAATCTAATACACAAATTGATATATATATATATATTTTAAATATGAAGGGTGACTCAAATGTAACTCTACCCATAAAAAAGTGACCAAAGTGTAAACTTTAATAATTGAGTGACCTAAATATAACTTTACTCATAATTAAGTGGCTCAAATGTAAATTTTAATAATTGAGTGACCAATTGTAACCTTACTCATGATTGAGTGACTTATGTTGTAGTTTACTCTAATCTAAAACCCCTAACAAACAAAACTCTGGATTCCAAAACCCCAAAGCCTTTCTCATCTTCTTCGCCCTGCAAATGCAATCATAATTCATAGCCATCATCCCCACCGCAAGCACCCATCAGGACTTTGCATTTAAAGAAGAAGAACACAAAAATAAGCGAAAAGAACCAAGGAAATAGGAATCCGATGAATTCAACAAAGAAGACTTTGAGGGCACTCACGTATCTCACTTCTCTCTACACTCCCCGAGTCCACCATCACAATCTTCTATTTGTTCGTTTGTTTTCAGCCCAATCCCAGCAACACCAAGATGATTCCGACGATTCTCACCTCAACAACAGCCCCGACTCTGTCTTCGACAGCGCACAATTCTCTATCCCCGATACCCCCAAAAGTGCCCCCCAACAACCCACCTGGGATGTCCAACATAGACAACGAGTCGAGCGGGAATTCTTCAAAAACGATCTCCAAGACCGATACTTTAAAGTAGAGGACGAGGAAGAGGAGAGAAGAAGACGGGTTCTCGCGAAAGCCTTGCTCGAGGCAGCCTTGGAGGGCCCAGATGAGGACGGCGACCAAGATCAAGCGGTTTTGGAAGAGGACCAGAAGTCCCTCTCCGTTGGGATCATTGGCGCCCCTAATGCTGGGAAGTCGGCCCTTACTAATTTTATGGTTTGTTCATTATCCTTTCTTATTTGGACATTCATATCAGAACTGATTATATATGTCTGATTCTGATGTGTTTTCTAAAAGGTTGGGACTAAGGTTGCTGCTGTATCACGGAAGACAAACACAACCACTCATGAAGTGTTAGGGGTCATGACTAGAGGAGACACCCAAATTGTATGTTTGATTTTTCATTTATTTCTATTAACATGCTTTAGTTGCCTTTTAGGTTGATAAATCTCTAATCTTGACTAATTTGGTTGCTTTTCGAAGTGCTTTTCACCTCTCTGTTTACTCTTTTGGAATATTCCATGCTCATTTTTTACATACATTAATTGCTATAAGACACAATAATATTTGTTCAATTGTGTTACTCTTAAGAAATTTACAGGTTTTCTATCTTGTTATTGAAACTAAATTTCGAATTAAATTTCAAAACTTGGTTTGTGATAATTCACTCCACTTTTCCGGCCCTCCTGGGAGTTTATGTGTGGGGAACACAATTTTTACATTACTTTATTGATATAGTGCCGTTTAGGAATATCATTCTACTAATGTCATGTTTGCATTATGCAGTGCTTTTTTGATACCCCTGGATTGATGTTGAATAAAAGTGGACATCTTCACAAAGATATGAAGGTTCGAGTCGAGAGTGCCTGGAGTTCAGTTAATCTCTATGATGTACTCATAGTTATTTTTGATGTCAATAGGCATCTTACAAGGTTAGTGATCCGTTACACAGCTGATTTTTTACCCTATACTTCTTTAATTTTTTTCCCTTTAGCATCTAGCAACCTTATTGTTGATGTGCTTTTGATTTGGTTTATCATCGATTATCTCTTTTACTTCCCAATATATATTGTTGTATATTTAGCTTGATTCCAAGATTTCTTAGCCTCCCTTACTATCCTGCTTCGTCCTTTGAAATGCATTGTAGTTTATAGCTTTTCTGTTACCATTTTTCATCATTCTAGATTTTATTTTCCTCGGGACTTCAACTAAGATCTATCATCGCTCTTCTGCTATCTGTAGACTATACTACAGATTTTTTTTCTTTGTATGGTTTTCTGAACTTTCTTCTTGCAACAAAATAGTATTAGCCGGTTGATCTAACCTATTCCTAAAAGGATCAAGGTCTTCAAGGATGATACATTTGATGTTCTGACTGGAACTTAAGGCACTTAGAATGGATGATGATGAATGGTGCGTACTATTTCTTGCTCAAGGAGTTTGGTATGCCGTGAACATGATTAGTGTTGTATTTTTTTCTTAGAGTTTTGTATGCAGTCACTAACAATAGACAGTCTTCATCTTGTACCACTAGGAGCTGCAAATAAGTTTTTTATGGTTCCCCACCTTATAAGTATATAAATAAGAAAGATTGTCCTCCTGATAATGTCATTATTTATTATAGTTATTTTTTTTTCTTTTTTAGCATTAGATTGCAATGGCTTTTAGTATGTTCCTTGTGTAATGCTTGGTTTTCCATTTTAAAAAATTTAGCTAAGAAGTTTTATTTACTGCTATCATTTTTACTAAATCAACACATATCCTCGAGTAATATACTTCAGATGGACTTCACCCTCTTACTTTCAAAATGTATAATTTCTCCCCATTTTTCTAGCTTGTCAGTTAACATACTGATCTCTTCCTTTATGCCTTTTATCTTTAAAATCTGGGCATTTCAGGCGGGTATCTGTTGGCTTGATGATATGGCATGGTCTTTATGTTGTCTAAATACTTTTGTGTACATTTTTGTCTTTTTAAATTTATTGTCTGATGCTGAGGTTGTTTTCTTCATCTTGATTGCTGATCATGTATATAATATTTCATTCCTACAGACCTGATTCAAGGGTGATAAACTTAATCAAACGTATGGGAGCAGAAGCAAATCATAAACAAACACGGATCTTATGCATGAATAAGGTAGATTTGGTAGAAAAAAAGAAGGATTTGTTGAAGGTTGCTGAGCAGTTCAAAGATCTTCCTGGCTATGAAAGGTGTGTTTTCATGGTGAAAGGATGTAGCTCTGTTTAGGATATACACCAAGCATGCTTAAGTTAGCTTCTCATAACTTTTATTTATTCTCTCCAGGATTTTCATGATCTCGGGATTGAAGGGCTCTGGAGTAGAAGATCTTTCTAAATATCTCATGGAACAGGTTTTTTTTTTTTAACTTGTACTTGTATTGGAAGTAATTGGATTCTATATTTTCTTTTGACGGTAAAGATATTCAAGTGATATATTGCCTCTGGGTCTTCTGAAGGGCGTGGTGTTATGTTTCTACTGCCAACTTTGTCAAAAGTACCTTCATCTTCTGTTATGATTTTTCCTTATTCAACCAATGGTTTTCAAAAGAATTTATATGGATTTTCATTTTACATTAATTTGCTTTTAAGACTATAGTTTATTTGTGTAATGTGAACCTTGTGTTATTAGCATATACATGTCTTTACTGGATGAATGGGTAAAGAATAACATAGCTCTATCATTCCTTCAATTCTGCATTTTCCCACTCTTGGATTTTTTTTTACCTAGAGTCTGAATGGTAAAGCATTACACATTCCATTAGTAACTTCTTAGCATGCTTCTATAGAATGGTGCAGCTTGCTGAAGTTTTGTTCCTACCATTGCATTCCTATTTTATTCTATAAAGTAACACAACTTATTCAGGATCAATGGCATTTTTTCCCTTAGGCAGTTAAAAGGCCTTGGGATGAAGATCCTTTCACAATGAGCGAGGAAGTCATGAAGAATATTGCATTGGAAGTTGTCCGGGAAAGGTTACTAGATCATGTGCATCAGGTAAAACTTGCATGGTTTGTCTGTGACTTGGCTTTTGGTTCATTCTCTTTCTAAGGCTTTGCTTGGTTGAGTGGAAAGATGGAAGGAGGGAGGGGGAAAGTGGGAAGAAAGTAAATTTTGAGTGTGCTTGGTAAGAAAGTGAAGTGAGAAGAAAGAAAATGAGAGGATGATCATTTTCAATCCTTGTGTGTAAAAACAAAACATTCCTATTTGGAAGGAAAAGAGGAGAGAAAATATGAGAGGATATAAGTTGGTTCAAAATTGTGTATTTTTCAAAGTTTTCTTTTCTTTCCTTTCATTTTCAACTTTACCAAGCAATGAATGGAAAGAAAATTTACATTTTCTTTCAAAATTTTCTTCTTTCCTACCAAGCACACCAATGGAAAGGAAAAAAATATATGTTCCATCTTTCTACTTTTCTACCCCTTTTATTTTCCACCCTTCCAATTTTCTTTACACTCTACCAAACAAAGCCCAAGGGGTTTTCTCTTGAGGGATATTGGGAAGTTATCTAATGATCAAAGATCAAACCAAACACAAAAACTTGTTCAGGAAATCCCATATGGTATCGAACACCGCTTGGTGGACTGGAAGGAGTTACGAGATGGGTCTTTGAGGATTGAGCAGCACTTAATTACCGGCAAAATAAGCCAACGAAAGATTCTTGTGGGGAAGAATGGCTCAAAAATAGGGTAAGTTAGTTCTATCTCCCATTAATTTCTTTTCAATGTTCCAGAGGTATTTTGATCATGGGCAACAGAGTCTCTTTGAAATCCTAATGCTATAATATGAATCAGCCAGTTGTGTGCGCCATAGTGGCCTGATATCAGAAGATGTCTAATTAATATTTTGTCTATGCCTTGTTGCCCCTGCTGCAACCAACTTAATTAATAAAAAAGAACACAAAAAGAAGGATGGTGGACAATGCAAAACTGAATCTCAGTATTGTAGCAATATAAGTACTTGGAGAAACTTTCCTAGGAGCATACGATGACAAGCTCAGCTTTGTGTTCCTATTTTTTCTTCCTATGACCCCTTGAGGTTCTCAGGTCTTCATTATAGTTAAAGCTTGGGAACCTCACATGGATTTGATTTTAGCTTGTTTCTCTTCTTTCCTAAAATTCTGAAGTAAAATATGATATTAGAGTGTTTACTTGAATGCAATCTCACAATATATATATATATATATATGATTTAAAACGCAGGAGAATTGGAATTGAAGCTAATGAGGAGCTAAGGTCCATCTTCAAAAGGGATGTGCATCTCATTCTTCAGGTGAGAGTTAAAACATAAAGTCCGCGAAAATAGTCGAATGTCAAGGACTGCACACATCTACAATACCATCTGATGTGAAAATGAAAAGGGTAGGCTATGCAATGTAATTGTACCATCATTTCCCTAGGGTCTTACGTTGAAAGACCAAAGTGAAGTCAGCTATTAGTGGCTACAGATATGATTAGTGTTTTTATTGGGATGTACCAGTGGGTTTAACACAGATTATCAAAAGATCCCTACTTTTTCTGTCATCCAATGTGCCCACTTGTGCTTAAATTTTATGTGAATTCCTTTATGATTTGGATTTCCTCTCTTGTAGTACAAAGTGTTGTATTCAGTTAATTCATTTACAACTAGCTTAATTAAACAATTGTTGTTACTTTACTGTTCTAAATAATCATCTTTTATCTGTCCTTTCTCGCATATCTATTCTAGTTTGTAACTTGTCCTCCCTCCGGCCCTCTATCTCTCATTGGAATTTGCCAAGATTTAATGTCCTCTGTCTATATGTTTAACTATTTAAACGGGTATTAATCTCAATTTCGAGTTTATTTTTTTTACCCTTCCGATTTTTAGGGCTTTGCCCTTAATAACCCGGATCGACTCGCGATGCACATTCGGTTTTGGTGGGTGAGTCTCTCAGTGGGATTTTCTGCATACACAACGCTTCGAATTGAGACCTGCTTAAGTGATACCAAGTTGCTCACCACTTAGACCAACATGTTGGTTCGAGTTTAATTATTTTAAGAATATATGAATTTAATAAATATTTCTAAATTAAAGGAAAGAAAGCAAGAACAGAAGCTTCATACATCAAGGCATGTTTCAGTACCACCAGTAGGATAGACACTAATCAAAAGACTTCTAGCTCTAAGATTATTTTAGCACATTAGTCAATCAACTAAGGAGACTAATGACCGGCGTAGCAAGCCTAGGCTCGTAAGCCAAACCATGCAATTCAACATCCTCGCCATTGTTATCACAACCAAGGTAAGGACACGCCGGAATCCACTGCCACCTCTTCCTACAGATATCGAACAGCAGCCCCTTATCGGTCCCTCGAATCATTATCACGATGAATTCGCCATGCCCGACTGAATCAAAACCATTGCCACCTTCAAGTTGAGCAAACTGCATGTAGAGTTGCAGTGGCATTCTCTCGATTTCCACCCATGTCGTCCCGCAATCTTGCAAGCCCCAAAGCCTCAAACTTTTCGGCACATTAAGCTTTGTTTTCTCCACCGCAGCGACTAACACCAGCTTTCCCTGGCTCTCCACCAACCCCGGTGACCGGAGGAATCTTCGCATAGGAGCTTGAATATTGAACCACTTGTTTGCTGCCATGTCGTAAGCTAGGACGCTGAACGGACTATAATTCATGCAGTAGAACTTGCCGTCCATGTAAATCATTTGGCCTGATTCGAGGCTACAAAGGCGTGGCAACGAAGAGGTGGCGCCCCAGATGGAGTAAAACCCACCGGCATCGATGTGGAAGCTTTCCGTGGTTAAATTCTTGACCGCGTAAGGCGAAATCATATCGTCTCCGGCAACCGTAACGTCGATCGACGTGGGACAAACTGTTAGACCTATAGAAGGGAAGAGGCGTGGCCTTAGCGTGGGGGGCAACTGGCTTAAAGAACCAACTAAAGGGTTGAACAAGATGATATTTTTCGTGCCGGCCTCGTCGGAAACAAAGCAAACCAAGCCACCGGAGGAAGAAGCCGGATAGAATCCAGAAGGAACCAAGCTGAACGAAATGCGGTACCACGAAATACCATAGGGATCAAAGAGATACCCTTCACAGTTGGTTCTGCCGTTGGCTCCACCGGCGGTGTTGTTAGCTTTGTAGATGTAGCTCTTCAATGGTTTATTCTTCAAGAACAGAAACCAATGGTGGCGCGGCGACACCTGCATGTATAATTCAAGGAAGTTGCTGCAGAAAAGGAGGCCGTACCATCTCTTACAAACGGAACGAGCTCGGAAAAAAGCCGGCGGTGGAAGAAAGGCGATGACTCGATCGAGCAGCCGTTCTGGTAGCTTACTCCATATCCGGACGTCCATCCAAGGATTAGTGTGGGTGCTGGTAGTGGAACTAATGGTGAAAGTGTAGGAGAAAGGTAGAGGCATAGTCATAGATGTCTTAAAAGTATCCATGAGAAACATAGAAAACACTTTAAAGGACTTGTTTGTAATTATTGGATTTCAAAGGGTAGAAGCTTGAACGAGAGCAAGACCTAAAATACAACCAATAAGAAGAATGGATAAACTTTTTTTTTTTTCAAGTGTTCTGATTTGGTTGGGGGAGAGACACGGCAGGTGTTTTTATACGACAATTTTGAAAGGAAATATTTCATGTATTTGTGATATTTTAATTCCACATGAGGTTTTAAAGGTTTAAATTTTAAGAATTTAAATTTTTAGGTTTTTGAATTCAAATTTAGGGTTAAAATTTGTACTTGTAGAAATTTTAGCTTCTACAAGCATGTTAGTTGAGGATTTAGGGGGTTTAGTTTAGGAGTTAGAGGTTTAGGCTGTATAATATATAATTTAAGGTTTATAGTTAAAATTTAGGGTATAATGTTTATAGTTTATGGTTTAGGACTATGAGTTTCAATTCCAGACTTTACCATTAGATTAAGCATGCTTGTGTAAAAAAACTTTACACTGTTTGTGTATATAGGATACTTGTCCTAATATTTAATGCACATACAATGTAATTTTTTTTCCATAATGTCACCTTAACCTTAAAATTTTAAAATTTACACTCTAACATCCAATTTTTAAATCTTATATTTTAATCATAAATATTAAATTTTAAACCTTATTAACTAAACTACTAAATCTTAAATTAAACCAGTTGGATGGTATTCTAAAAATAAAAATTTACAGGTGGTTGCATGAAATATTTGATATCTGCGTTGGTGTTTGTTTGTTTTGGTGTGTTGAGTGTGACAGTGGCAGTGACTCTGATGGTTCAATCTATCTATTCAGTGTCATGTGTTCTTGTGAAGGCCGAGGAAGGAAGGACATTACGGAGGAACAGAGCAGTGCAGCTCCTCAGATTTGTATATATATATATATATATATATATATATAGGAGAGAGAGAGAGAGAGTATAGCAGTTCCTTTTCAACCAATTGATTTACAGAGAGGAGAGCAGACAAGAGACAAGAAAGCATCTCAAAACTTACATGTTGTAAGCAAATTGTAATGCTACTTGTTTGTTGCCTCATCTAATCTTTATTTGGTATGAAAAGCAAGACCCACTCCTCATCGTCTTCAATTTGCAAACCCACTTTTAATATCTCATGCCAATGCCCATGGATACACCTAGGCCAGTCGCCCCATTTAAAAATTTAAATTTTTTACATGATTTATATATTATTTTAAAAAAATTATTTATATATTTCTTATTAAAAAATTATTTTCACTCTCTAACATAAAATTCTTCTGGGGTTTCATTACAATAGTATTGTTGTGTTCGAGAAGCATGAGAAATTCCACAAAGGAGAAGATAAGTTCATCCTGTGGTGGGAGATGTAGAATATTATGGAATTCTTACGGATATTATTGAGTTGGATTATTATGAAAAACAGAAAGTTGTGTTATTTCGTTGTGACTGGATGAACTTATCTTCTCAATAATATCCACTCAATAATATCCGTAAGAATTCCATAATATTGAAATAACTGGTGAACTTCTCTCGGTTAATTTGGTTTTACAATGGTGAACTTCTCTCGGTTAATTCGCACATGTCACCAATTGATGGACGAACCATATGTATTTCATTCTTAAGTCAGACAAGTTTTCTATTGTCCTGATCCAACAAAAGAGGGTTGGTATGTTGTACTCTGTAACACTCCTAGAGACTTGATAGACATCGATGATGAAAATAGAGATAACATTGAAATAAGATCAGAAACTCTGCCTTTTGCAGCACAAAACCTAGATAGAACAATCCCTAGTTCTAGTTCACAATTCCAATGGGTTCAGGAGAACATGAATGAAGATTTTAATGAAAACTAACTGCATAACAATGTAGTAAGTTTTATATCTTAACTTATTAATTTAAATTAGTATTGTTGTCTCTAGTTACTAAAATTGTCTTTTGTTTATTGTAGATACTATGCATAGGAGGAAATTAAGTGATCTGCGGATAGTTCAAGTACCGAGAGGGGGGAAGAAACAAATAATGATGATTTGTCTGGTGTTGGATCCTCGCAAGTTCCGAAGACAGTTGAAAATATAGAGATTGATGGTAATGTTCATCATTTTATTTAAATGCTAGTTGTTTGTTATTATTGACTTGATTTTAAAAAATTTATTGAATTATTTCTTATAGGTGGAAATGGTCGAACTTGTAAGAGTAGAGGGCGCACGATGTTGAATGAATTGTACAATCTTCCCGCTGGTGAACGCGTGAAAGTTTCAAGAAACGATGTCGGCCAACCCATTAGGGCAGAAGCAGGTGTTCTGGGCAGTTACTTAGGCATTGTTGCACGCAATCCTGCGATTTTGTCGATCAATTATGAGTCATGGCGTCAGATGCCTAATAGTAACAAAAATCAGGCTTTGGAACTTGTTAAGGTAATAATGTCATTGTAATAATAATGTATTACAATTCAAAATAATATTTATATTTGCGTTGATTGTGTCATTTGTAGGATAAATTTTCTTTAGAAGTCTCAGACGATTATATGAAGCGTGCATTAGGAAAAAAATGGAGAGACAATAAGAGTTTCTTGAAGAAGACATATTTTAAGAACGATCTCACTCTTCAAGAGAAGCTGCAAAATGTCCCGCCGAAATTTTTCGATATCAATGGGAAGATGCAGTCAGATTTTAGAGTTCAACGAAAGGAGAGGTATGATCGATGCACTTTAAAAAATTGTCATTATAATATTGACTTTATACATAATGCAAATTTTAAATTGTAGGATCGAGAGCGCGTTGGAGTTGCTAGCAGACAAAAACAGAAGTTTACTCACACCGCCGGGTCGAAGAATTTTGCTCGTATAGCTAATGACGAGGTATTATTATTTTTAATTATTGATTAATTTTTAATGAATTACTTTATAGGTTTACTATTAATTTTTATTATATGTTGTAGCAAATTACAACCGGCACTAGCATTGGACGGATAAAGCTCCTCGACACTACGCACATAAAAAAATGACTCTCCTATAACTCCCGAAGCTGCAAAAATTATGGTATGTTAATTAGATAGAAAATTTTGATTATGTTATATTTAATATCAATTGTATAACATTTTTAATTGATTGTCAGGAGAAATTGAGGGAAAAAAGACCGAGTATGAAGTTACAGCTTCAACTAATGGTTCTGCTAATATGGAAAAGATTGAAAATCAAGTTATTGCTGACGTTTTGGGTCCTGAAAGATATGGTCGGGTTCGCTGTCATGGATCATTCGTTACACCGACAAAATATTTTGGGACTAACTCGTCTCAGTACATGCCATCACATAGTCAATCTTCTCAACCAGAAGTTAAGCGGTTAAAACAACACTTATCTCAATTTCAAGCCGAGGTACAAGCGAGAGAAGCTGAAAGAGAAAGGAAAGAAGCTGAGAAAGAAGCTGAAAGAGAAAGAAGAGAAGCCGAGAAAGAAGCTGAAAGAGAAAGGAGAGAAGCTGAGATAGCAAGAAAGAAAACCGAGAAAGAAGCAAGAGAAGCTGAGAGAGAAGCATCATACCAAAAGCTTCAACAAGAATTTGAAGAAATGATGGCGAGGTTAAGGCAGCACCAACCAAATAATTCGCCATCTTAGTTCATTTATGTGTGAATTCAAATGAAAATATTGGACTACATTTTAATTCAATGTTTGAACTATATTTCACTTTAATGTTGTAGACTTTAAATATGTTATTGTTGTGTTTACTTAATTGTTGGAGTTTTATAAAAATTTGATGTTATTATGAATTTATTTTACAGGTTATTTGGGTATTTCACATTTTTAAAATGTATTTTATAGAGGCAGTGAGTGTAGCGGCGTTTGCTAGGAAAAACGCCGCTAGAAATTCATAACATATTGTGGCGTTTGCAAGAAAAACGCCTCCATAGAGCAGCCAATGCCGGCGTTTAGGAATACAAACGCCGCTAGTGAAGCATCAGTCCGACATTTTAATATACACACGCCGCTATAGACCATTCACCTTTTTGCGGTGTTTTAATATCAAAACGTCGCTACATAATAGCATTATCGGCGTTTTGATATACAAACGCCGCTATAGAGTATTGACCTTTTGCGGCGTTTTATATACAAACGTCGCTATAGACAAAAACTATAGCGACGTTTATACAACAAAAACGTCGCTACCTATTACGACGCTGCTTCTTGCGACGCTTTTAGCGGCGTTTTTCTTAACGCCGGGAGTGTTTTTAGCAGCGCTAAAAAAGCCGCCATAGCGTTATAAAAATGCCGCAAAAATCCTATTTTGCTGTAGTGAACGAAACAGTAAAAAAACAATACAAGGGTAAATTATTCATAACGTTATGCGCAAACAAGTATAACGTTAAGAGTAAATTTGATGCAATATTATATTGTTTTAAATATATATATATATATATAATTGTCAACAATTTTTAAAGTAATTGGTTAAAAGTTTTTAGTTAACACATTTCTCTTCTCCTAAGTTGTAGATTCTAGACTTATTATGAGCAAAATTTTCCCTTTCCTCTCCCCTAGGTAGAAATTATTCAAAAAAAATAATTATTTAATTTATCGGCAATACGATACATTGCCAATAAACTATAGGGTAAACTACAAGAAATGCCACCAAACTTTGTCATTTGTATCGAACATATCACTGAACTATAAAATGATACATAAAATACCATTAAATTTTGTTTTTTGTTCAATCCAAGCACTTGACCGTTAAATTGTAACGGGCCGTTAAATCTAAAATGACGTCGTTTTGGCATAGTTGTTTTTATGCCTAATATAGGCCAAAACGACGTTGTTTTGTTAGACAAATTAAAAAAACGTTGCATTTAAAATGATTGAACCAAGTACCTGGCTCTAAGATAAAAAAATTTACACCAAACCACCAAGTCAACTTAAATACTTAATATAATCCTAATATAAATAGTATGTAAATGATACTCTAGTTGAACTTAATTTCATTTATCTCATGATATAATTTTAAAATAGTTTGTAAAAATCTTGAAATTCTGAAACTTTCTAAAATAGTCCCCGAATCTCTAAATCCTAAATTTCCAAATCCTCACCGTTGCCGCCGGTCTTACTTTTTTGGTCGTCAAACCCAGCCGACCATTTCCCCCACTCACCGTCGTCGAAAATTGGATAATTGTGTGTCAGCCAAACATTGAATGTCGAACGTGAAATAACTGTTCGATTGGCACAACATTCGTCGATTTTCGGCGACAACGAGTTGGGGAAAATGGCATGCTGATTCCTGCAACTGAACGGGTGGGGTCAGAGACGACGGCCGGTAGTGGAAGCGGTGGGAATTTGGGAATTTATAATTTAGGGATTTATGGACTGATTTGAACATTTTTCTAAATTTCAAGATTTTTTTAAAAAACATTGAAGTTTAAAGTTTCTTTTTCAAAAAAATAAAATTATATACAATTGCATTATTATGTACATACTACTTTCTTTAAGAATATACCAAATATTTAAGTTGGCGTGGTAGTTTGTTGTAAACCTTTCATCAAGTATTTGGTTTAATCCTCCGGAAATGCAATATTTTTTTTTAATTTTTTTAATAATACAACGTCGTTTTTGATTTAACGGTCTATCACAATTTAACGATCGAGTACTTAGATTGAACAAAAACAAAATTCAGTGGTACTCCATGTATCATTTTATAGTTCAGTAGTATGATCGATATAGAAGACAAAATTTAGTTACATTTCGTGTAATTTATCCTAAACTATAGCATACCATCTTACTAATGGTAATTTTATTTAAAGGACTTAAAAATATTTTTAACATAGCATTGGAACCACTTTGATATTACTCTTGAAAAACGGTGTGGAATATTGTTTTGACAAGTAATATTATACTAATAAAATAAAAAAATAACTACTTAACTAATTTTGTCAACTAATCTTGTCAGCTAATACAACTAATTTTATTATCCTATTATCAATTAGGTTTTTACTATATGTGATTTAAATTTTTTAAAAATTTTTATTAAAAATTTATTTTCGTCTTCTTAAAATTTTATAAGTTCGTCATCTTGAAATTTTATAGGTTCACTTCCAACATAAAATCTTACGTCCGTCCTTAACTACTTTATAATTATTTTTAGACTATTTTTTAAAAAATCAATCAATTATATACCCTATGTATGTTGGCTTTGTTGCTGGTGGTGGTTCACGGCCCCGAAATGAACTGAAATTAATATATGTCTGAAGTATTGTAGATTTACAATTCAGGGAGAGTATTGATGTGACAGTAAGCAGTCTGTTTGAAGCAAAACAATTTTCTCAGACCAAACATACATCACATCACTCATGGGTCGTTGCTGGGCGTGAACAACTGAAACAAACTCAATAAAAATATGATTTTGATTCCGAATTTTTAATATAAAATAATTATTATGTTGGGAGAATTTTTTTAATTTTAATTTAATCAAAACTTTTATAGTTATGTAATACGATTTAAAAAAAATAATAATGAAAAAGCAAGAAAATTTGATCTCATTTTCCATTGGTAACATATGTTTGATTTTGTTAAGCTAAACTAAACAAATGCAAAGACAGTTTGAACAAAAAAAAAATGTAAAGACGGGGACAAGTACAAACAAAGCGAGTCTAACGCACAACAAATTTATGGTGCAACTAAAAGATAATAAGTTTTGATATTTGTCAAAAAAAATTTAAAATACTAAATTTTTGATAACATTGTAAATTTATTTTTTCATGTTTTTTTGACAAATATAAATACCTATAAATATTATAAAAAACTAAATATCGATATTTACAAAATAAATATTTATATTTATATCTATCTAAAAACATAAAAAATTTAATTAAAATATTATAAAAAATATAACATTTTAAAATTTTTGACAAATTTTAAAACTTAATTTTTTTTAACCTCATTCTAAACCTAACAAAACAAAGACAGAGTAACATAAATAAACACAAGTCCCAAGTCCGAACCCAACTGCGACTGTCTTGCTTTTTCGTAATGTCCAATCTCGTTTCTTTCTGGCCGTACTATATTTCCTTCATTCATTCTGGCATCCGAAAATGGATAAAAGTGAAGTCAACATATTTGGCAATCCTTGTTCATCAACAAAAAGAAACCTCCGTATTTAGTAAAAAGCCCCTCGTATTCGGAAAATAGCAATAATCGTCCCTTCCCTTTTTCCTTTTCACCATCCGAAAATACAAGAGCAACAAAATATAGGGTAATTTGGCTGAATAATTCATTTTGAGAATTTATTGAAAAATATCCCTTTTAGATAACATTTGAAAAAATACCCCTCATTTAGCTCACTCAGGACAAATGCAAACACCGTTTTGTAAAATGCGATTTCGCCCTACGTGGCCTGAAAGAGGATATTTTTTCAAATATTATCTAGATGATAGTATTTTTCTTAATAAATTTTTAAAAGAGAATATTCAGCCAAATTACCCCAAAATATTACCCTCAAGTAGTTAATGCTATTTCATTCTAAAAGACTCGAGGCTTAACAACAAAATAAGTGTCTTAAACTATATATTTTTTTGCAGTAGGCGCCTAAAGTATTTTTTTGGTTGAAATAGATGCTTTAAATATTTTTTAGCTAAATTAGGTGCCTAAAATTTCATTTTTGGTTGAAATAGGTGCCAAAGTAAGTGCATTATTTTACTTCAAAACAAGCCAAAAATAAAAATTTAAACACCTATTTCAGCCAAAAATGAAACTTTATGCACTTATTTCAGACATAAAATACTTTAAGCACATATAGTAAAAAGAGACATAATTTAGGCACTTATTTTATAGTTAAGTGACTCAAATATAAAATTTTGGTTAAATTAAAATAATTTCGTGTCAATTGATCCAAATATTTGATGGTAATACCAGATCGATTTTGTTAATAAAAGAACTGTTAACAATATTTATTATACAATGAAAACTATTTTGATATATAGATTTTTCAAATTTAGATTTTAAGATTTAGTTTTAGGTTTAGAATTTAAGGTATATTTAAAATTTGAGATAAAAAATTTGAATTTTAAATTTTATAATTTAAATAAAAAAGTATAATTTTTTTATATGTATCAAAATATAGCTCTTATACAAAATTCCTCGAAAAACTACTGGGCAAATGGGTAGTAAATGTTTTCAACTCCATGATATAATAATGTAGGAGAAAATATTTCATCCACAGAAAAGTTTTCCACGAGCAAATCTAATTTAGGGTCTATGAGTTTATTTTAGGATTTAAGTGTTTGTGTATTATGGTTTGTAATTTAGAGTTTATAGTTATAATTTAGATTTAGAAGATAGGGTTTAGTGCTCAAAGTTTTATTATTAGGGATTTGAATTTTAACTTTTAAGCTTTGCATGGTACGAACTACGAAGGATGAAAATGAAGAACGATAAAAGAATTTGTTAATCAAACGGTTAAGATTCATAGCTACATTTTTACTTTGAATTTTCACCATTTTTAATTTTGAGAATAAAATTTATTTGATTTACAGGAGAGAAGTGCAGTGTAATTAAAAGGAGTAAGGTAGATTTACATATACATTTTTGGCAAAATTTGTGTGAGCTAAACCCTAAACCTAATTTATGACGTACATTAACATACTCGTTGACAAGAGGCAGATGAGATAATTTAGCATACTAATACTCCTTATTGAAGTGGATCATCAATGCTTCTTACTTGTATGAGATGGGACCAGACCTTGATACCGCAAACCTTGGCATCGGACTGGGACCTGTACCGGCACCTGCACCTCCGGAAGCTGATCCTTCAGGGTACTTGACTTTACGGCTCGAACTGTAATCCAAAGGCCCAGAGCGGCGGACATTTCGTTGTTTGTATTCGACTCCCCGTAGACTTGCATTTTCGGCTTCATAAAACTGCTCTTGGCTGTGCGATGATGAACCTTTAAAGTATCCTGAATCATTAGCACTGTACTGCAGAGTTGAATCTCCGCGGGGTTTCCTCATTATAGGGGATGCATGGGCCAACGATACAGCAGGTGAGTGGCGTGGTGAAGCGCTTAATAATGTCACTGGCATCAAAGGAGAGTTCCCATAGTACGGGCCATATATTGAACGAAGAATAGCATAAGGAACATGAGTCTCGAGAGAGCTTCTTGGAAGATATGGTGAGATGTCACAGAGTTGGTTCAGAAAAATAAGCTTCGCAACAAGATGAGATCTGCAATAAATATAAGGGATACTGATTAGTTGTCAATATCGACTTCTCTGGTTTGTTTCAAGTTCCACAGGTAATATAGCTTGTAAAGTTTTATCAAATAAAAAGAAACTCAATACGTCGACGAGTATCATTTACCTGTTAGCTTCGTTCCATGAATCTAGTACAATTCCCGCCGAGAATTTAATAAAGAGTTGCATTGCTGATTTTATACTAGCTTCTGCTGACACATGCATATCAGGATCTGAACTGTCAGCATTACCGGCGTGACCATTTGATAGCAATTGTCTCTGGTGATGTTCACGTGCCAATCTAACATACTCACTTCCAGAAATAACAGCACTAATGCACCTGCCAAGTTAAAACAAAATGATTAGCACGACGCCCTCGGTTTAGAACAATCCATACATCATACATGAGCAAAGCTTGAGCATTAATGATAGTGTACTAGTAGGTTGTCTCCTCCATGACTTCATCAAAAAGCGACAATTTTGATTAAAAACAACAACCAAAACTATTAAAGGATAAGCAGACCAATCAATATTTGCCGGGTTATACATGCAACAAGCTACACGGCATTCTGTTTGTAATGTAACATCCTTCGGTTTCTAGAACTCATGGTCGGCCCAAAAGTTCTCTTTTTCTTTTAATTATAAGAAAACCAGAAAGGACACCCACCTTGCCAAACAATGAATATTGTTGTTGAAACCCCCAGTGTCAACGTTGAAGCCAGTTGTGTTCCAGATATTTGATGTCATGAAAGTGGCAAATAAATAAGGCAACAAGCTCCAGGACCCATCATTAGCACCTCCAACTTCTTCCAAAATGGATCTAACCCATTCAGAGTCATGATCGCCGGCGAGAGCAACGCCGTTTGCGACCCCCCTCATTCTTCTTATTTCCCTCTTTTCAGGTATTTCTTCAGGTATATGCTTAATTACCCCGGCAAGCAACGAGTAAATTAAAGGTGCACCTTCTTTGAGCACAGCTCCAGCAGCTTCAGCTAAAAGTTTATCAAAAGCCAAAGCCTGTCCTGCCTCGATACAAAAGCCAATTATTGTGTCCAAATCCACAATTTGCTTCAAGCAAGCTTCTCTTTCTATTCTGTCACCAGAATGCATGCTGCCAGCAACTGCTTCTAACAACTCACGGTTTGACCGTAATGATGTGTCTATGCAATTCAACAGGGCAGCAGTGTGTTCTTTCATCATTCTATCTAGTCTGTCAACTCCATAACCACCAAAAATACGAACAAATGCCTGCAATTCTCCAAGATCAGCGACTGACTCAGCAAAATATCCACCAACTGGCCTTGTGCTTTTAAAGCATTTGTGCATGGGTGTAAATAGAATTCCAGCACCAGACATATCCTTCACAATATTTTCTATGTACCAGTTGCAGACAACTTCAGTGGCTGACCCAGTATGTTGCTCTGCTTGTCTGTCAAATAAATGTAGAGAAGAAACTGGGCCAGAGAAGGACTCCGCGAGTAAGGTTTCTCGGATTCCTTGTGTTAGATCCATGCTAATATGCTGTTCTGCTAGATGGACTATATTCATGTGTCGGCGGATCAGTGATTCTAGAATAGAAGGCCTTTGAAGATCATTATCAGTTTTCAGTACTGCAAGGAATCTCCTTCTGAAGTTCCCTAGGATGCATTCCCTCATGTACTGCACATATGATGAGAATATTATAATTCAAGAACATGAATACCTAATGGCCTGCTTGGAATATTTGACCACAAATGACCGCATCACATCAACAACATTCAACTAATACGTTAAACGGTTACTTAAAAGAAATACCCTATGAATATAAATAGCTAACTTAGGACCTATCAGTGGAATTCCAAATGAAATGGAAACATATTCTAGTAAACCAACAGGCCAGGCCTCCCATCTAAGTACTGCTACATAAAACGGCCTGAGGCAGATCCAACATGGCTCACCTCCCTCAAAACAAAGATATGGTTCAGAACACATATAGGTTCCATATCATTCAAAACTGAACACAAATTGGTCAGTCTCTGCATTGCAGCCTCCAACCTAAAACGAACAAAAGTTATTGAGAGTGTTGACTTATTGATTCAGAGGATCGAAGCAATGGAAATAAAAGTTCAGGCAAGCGCCTTACATTTTGATTGAATTGTTATTCTCTGGATAACTCTCATGGCCTGGCAAAGGATAAGCAACTGGTCCTTTTGGGGATTTTGCTGAAGGAATTGAAACTCTAGATGCATTATTCAAATAAAATGCTGCTTGCTCCGGAAGAAGCTGAGAATACTTTAAAAGTTAGGTATACAAAATGTTAATCAATTTCAACTAATTTATATTGGAACAAGAAATAAATGCCAACCTGCATCTCCAAAGCTCCAAATCCACCTTCAGAATCAAGGATGTTAATTAGACCTTCCAATCCTCCCATGATTGATTCAATGAGAGACTCTACGTATAGGACCGCGTCTCGCCCAATTTTTGTCACCTGATAATTGTAGTAAATATAAAGCAGCCATCAACTCCCCAAATTAAACATTTCTTTCTAATGAGAGAAGAAAACAAAAACATAGACTAGAGATTAAGCATTACCACTCTCGAAATAATAGGAGGTAATAAGTTGTAAATTGTCAGAATGAGAAATACACCAACGTGTAGAGTTTGTTTAATCACTTGAACCAGCGGATAAAGACTATGAAATGTGGGGGATATTTCATGCTGCTGGTTTAAATCATTACCTCCTCTGGAACAATTGGAGATGCACATTCTGGAAAACTACTAGCGACACCAAGCCATGCACAACAATGCTGTGGACGCCCCTCTGGTCCAAACATAGTGTTCCTAAAGACCTATTACAATAGGTATACAAAGTCAGTATTGTATGCAGGGTACATCGGAAGAAAGAACATGAAAAGAGTTTCAAAGCATACCGCTGTAAGGTGCTGGTGATAGAAGTATAGCTTTTTGAGACTACCATGCTTTGATAATTGAGACTCTAGTTCATCAACACATCTGCGTTGAAACAGATCCATATATTCTATCACCGAGTATTTATGCATAACAAAAAAAACCGTATGAATTTGTTTAGCAGGTGTTAGATTGAAAGGCCTTTAATTCGGAAAGAAAATATGAATAATACTTTATACACAGATGTAGGTTTATCTTGAACTCCAATTGCATCATTCAAGAAAACCTTTAAATATGAATTATTGGAGATAAGATACACCAAATGCGAGCTGGAATGCTGGAGTATGATCATTTTCAACATCTTTTAACCCATGCCACACCAGCAATGCAGAAACAAATTAATTTTTCCAATATGCAAAACAAACAAGAAAAGGTACTGTATAATTCCACTTTTCTTTTGTAAAATTGTTCTCTAGAAATGAAAAAAAGAAGTTAAATTTCTCATATCACGAAACATATTAATTGCAGTTAATGAATTTGGGTGAGGTATCAAATATAAGCGAAGCCTCAAAATCATGTAAATCAAAGTCAGTGCACCTGGACCAATTGTATGCTGCATTCCCTTCTGATAGTAACCCCTCCTTTCCGGTGGAGACAGTAGCTTTCTCCAGATGTCTTATGTTTATAGATGATCGAGCAGACGTAACAATCATCAATATAGACAACCAATCTTTACGGAAGTCCTGGTTAAGAATCACAAGTTATTTTAGATTAGGCATACAATCATAAATGCAATACTTCTAGATGTGTTTTGCAAACGGCAAATTGATAACAGCAGCATAAATAATGCTAAAAAACAAATTTAATACATAGGATGAAAAAGTTCTCAGGCACATGTATATCAAAGGTATTATAATATATATGCAGAGAATAAGTTCAATGTCCAAGGTTCATCACAATCAGAGAGGAAACAGTGTAAGAGAACATATTTTGCAAATCTTGATCGAAAAAACGAAGTAAAACATGGAGCACAAGTGAGAATCATAACACAGGCACGCATATACATGTATATATATTATACACACACACACATATAAACTTTTCCTTGTGGCTTCATATATCATTGGCTATGACCAAAAGGCTATGCAACTAGAGAAACCACAATAGCTGATACTAGCTTCACAAGCAGGCAGCAGGTATTACTCCAAACTCATTCCTATTTTCATTTGGTTTAGATTTATGGTTGTGTTTGAAAGGGAAAAAAATAATTTTATAGGCTTCTTACAGATAAGTCACACGTGATTGCAGAAATTTTTTCACCCTGTGGCTTGGGTATATTTTCAAGGTGATTGACAATCTGCTGAAAGAGTGCTTTTAAGGTTGCATCAAGATCAAGAGCCACCATTCCAGGAGTTCCCAGCAAAAAGCGGATTCTACCAGCACACGAAGAGAGATATGATAATGCATAACCTCGAATAGCTGCATTGAAAGATGTAAAATCTTTAAATACAGTTCAGATATTGTGAAGTTTTTCTTGCAGTAATAGATCATCATTACAATAATATAATCACTGAAAAGCATGTGACTAATATTTATCAGTGACAAAAATAGAGATATACGTTTAACTGCATCATTAGCATGGCATCAGTGCCTACTGACACTGTGTTCAACAGATTTTATCCCAGTAACAGGGAATAGATCTGCTTTGCCCTAGATTTTTGCTTAATAAGTTTTTTTTTTCTTGAAAGAGACGGAAGCTTTAGTGACAGTTACCCCTCTTGATGCATTTATGATGCCATGTAGTAGTCTGCATCCATGTTCCGTTTTTTTGAGGGAATGCTTTTGCATTCTCTCCTTAGAAGATGCATTTACCGTACTTATGCCTTTAACATGAGAAATGCTAGCATCTTGACAGTTACACATTTACATTAACACAAACTCAGAGATCTATTTATATTTGTTTTTCTGTAAAGATGCATCTTCTAGATGAAAAGTAAACTTCATTTAATTGCCTTCATCAAAGAGTTTGTTACATCAACAAAAACAATACCTGCAATATACTTGCGTACTAGACAGCATAGATGGTCCATTCCATCCAACAAGAACCCAATAGTTGGATCATTTGCATCCTGTAAAAAAAATTCATTTCTGGCCATGTCAAGCAGTGGATTATGTTATCTTAATCACAAAGATTGATTTAGCAATAGCATAATACAATTTGTTTATTCATTCAAACAAAGTAGGAAAAATCATTAAAGACCACCAACGTTAAATATTAAAACTAGCAGAACCAATGACAAGAAAAAGATAAAAATAAGAATGCCAAAATATCTTCAAGGAAAAGGTTTCTTGACACAAGGACCAAAAACTGGACTTACTATATCAACTGAAACCATTCGAGCACCTTTTGATTTTGGTGATGCAATTCCTACATGTTGAAAGTACCAGATAACCTCACATTGAGCCAATGCCAAGGCAGAAAAAACCATCTGTGAGGAAGCAGAATATTATTAGACAAAGAAAATGAATAATTCTCTCGTTGTAAGTTATTTGAGTAAATTTTTTAGTTTGAGGCCAACGAAGTTAAGATGGTTGTGAGAGTAAGGTGTTAGATATCGTCGTCATTAGGTAATAAATTACAAAGAGTACCAATAGAAGTTGCAAGACATGTTGCCTCACAGATGAAACACTTTGGATAATGGTTGTTAACAGCATTATCATCCCAACCAGTCAAAAATTAAGGTACAAGAGCCGTTGCTTTCTCCAGAGCTTAGTTGAAAGGAGAACAATTTAAGTATGCACTGATGTAGGAAGGAGTTCGTAAAAGAGCCTGGTACCAATCATACCTGAATGTTTGGAGCCAATAAACTAGGTTGATCAGTGAAAAAGAGAACCATCCTGCCAATTTCTTGCTTTAGTAGTATTCTCCTCTCATGATGTATAGCATCACATGATATTAATGCTAGCTCATGTACTTCACTGAAACCATAAACCAGTTTACAATTAAAATATTAAAGCTGAAGATGATATATAGACCAGAAAACACAAGAACTTGACTTGTAAATAGCAAGATCCATTTCTTCGTAATTGCACCTAAATTCAAAATCTAACAAAGCTCTACGAAATACATACTGAAGGCTAGAATTAAAAGTTTCCGATTGAACACATATAGCCACAAAATTTTGGTGTCACCCAGAATAAAGGAAAACCATTAGAATGATAAGTTCTTCTCTCCTGCGATTACTAGTCACAGCTCATAAATATAAAATGAGAACATGGTTCATATCCTGGCACTAATCATACCCTATCATTTTCTCGACTTGTTTGGCCACACTATATTCCAAATCTGCTTCTTTTTGTTTGGTCCGCCCCAATTTTGCCATCTTCTTTGACTCCAGTATCCTCGGCAAAACATATAACTGATAATCCTCATGCAATAGTACATACTGCATGCCCAAAATTACGGAAAGAGTTAGCCATTAAAAATGAGAAAAAATAGTTTCAACATCAGAAATTAAAACTAACCTCATCCCTGAATAATGTAAGCACTAAATTTTCCTTCAGTACAACCTGAAAGCCATTAGGAAAAATAAGCAAACAGAAGAGCTGAACAAACACTAATGAAATTAAAATTTCTTAGAAAAAGGGAAAAAGTCCAATAATAACCTATCGCTTTCGAGCACAATAATCCAAAACTCAAAAGGAATGCAAATGGTTTACCGAGATTTCGACAACTCCAAATCCAGTGTTCTCAGATGAACGATAGCCATAATTATTTGCTTATATATACCACGAAAAAAATATTTAACTAATAATTACTTAAAGAAAGCAGCCAAAATACGTAGGGTACAGGTGTCAAGAGAGACCCAGGTGGCTGCCCTACAAGTAACTTGTGTTAAGGAAAAATACTACTGGTATTTGGTAAGTGAGTTGAAGTACCCTTTCCTGGGAAATAGTTCAGTTTATTTCACAAAACACATTGTTGATCCAGTATGCAGATAAAAGGCAACTTTTATAAGATTGTTGTATGAAAAAGAAAAGCTCATTAGCAAGAATATTTGCTATTTTGCCCATTGCCATGCAGACCAATCTAAAGTGCAAAAATGTTAAAGCCGAAGGAATTATCAGGGAGTTACCACTTACCAGAGCAATATCAATGCTAGTGACACGAAGCAGTTCATCAGGACAAACTAGATATCCAAGTAATACCCACTCCCTGTAAGCAGTAACATTTGCTAGATCTTGGGCTCTCTGCAGTATGGAAAATGATGTCAGAAATGCAGTTGCAGTAAACACTGTATTTGATAGGAAAAAGAAAGTTCAAAATTGCTAAAAAGACTAGAACAGAAATGATCTGGAGAGTACAAACATCTTATAGTATCTGAAAATCTTTCCAAGTAACAGTATTTACCATTGGATGAGCAGAATTTGTAAGAATGTCTGGATATCGAGGATGATATGGACTTAAAAATCCCTCATTTCGCAGCTTCTTTGTGTCTGTTGATAGGAAAATAATAGGACCCACAGCCTCTAGAACCTGGAAACACAGAACAAAAAATCAGTGTAACCATCTCCAACATAAATATATTCAACTCTTGGACTTAAAAAGCACCATATCAGGCAGGGTTAATATATTTTTATTTCTTTGTTCATTTGAAGGGCAGTTACAAACAATTATGTCAAATATATTCCACACTAGGTAGAGATGGTAAACTGATCTTAAAAGGAGAAATGGTCTTTTCTTCCAAAAATTTCATAAGATTGTTCACTAAGTGTTTCATCATTTCTGAAAGATAAAGAATAGCAAACATTCAGAAGAAATTGGTAGGAGCTTCATAAGAGGCAAATCGACATAGATGGAAACAAGGGAAGAGGAGATTTCCTCATAGCATGGGCTGGGTTACATCTACAAACCAGGCCAGCAACTAATATTTCAGAAACTTGAAAGAAATTTTCTGGCTAAAAAACAAGGATAATACAAAGCGTATACTTGGACAAAAAATGGAGCAGAAACATAACAGAATGATTATCTTGTTGTATATAAAAAATAAATGTAAAAGAAAACAAAGAACATTATAAAAATCATGTTTCATAAGATAAAGCATGATAATGACCTCTCCAATACGCGGGCTAACAAAATTGAGATCTTCTTGTAATCCTTTCAATGGTGGATCATAAGAATCAATGAATTGAATCAAACTGAAATTCAGAGAAAGAAAATTACTCATATCACGTGCAAGTTTGCAAATATGTCGGAATATGAATCATAAGGCAATGTGCTTTTAAAGAAGATTCAAGCTAAAACAATATCAACTGTGTTATAAGAATGAATTCCTAGCATATAAGATGATTTTTCCCTCATAGTAAATATCATGTGCTAAACAAACAAATTAACTAACCAGCATTAAGACATTATCCTAACTCAGTAGTAAATTTTTATGATCATGCCATTTACAAAGAATTTTGTTCAAGTGCCACTCTTCTAATCACAGCAGCAAAATAAATAAAAACAACAGTATATTTTAAAATCAAAGCCAGCAATGTAGTAATACCACTCAAGTTTCCTCGAACAAAGGTAAATCCCTAGACCATTTAAATATATAGTGGCCAGAAATCAAACAACTGTTGCAACATGCTTAGAATCAAACTGCAAGATTAAAAGGTAGTGAGTCCATACCGATGATTAAAATCACAATCTCGGTCATTTCTTGACATAGCATGCAAAAGATTGTAAACTTGCAGCATCATTTTCCTTGGTAACTGTTATTAGGGCATCAAATTCATAAGCAAACTGACAACTTTTTTGGCACTAATACTTCTTTAAGAAAATAGATATAAGTTCTCCAGAGTAACAGTGATTCTGTCTCACATACGAAATGCATACTAGTGCATGTGCACACACAATCTAATCATGGCAGAATTACCTTCTCAGAAAAAAGATTGACACGAACGAAAGAACAGAAGAGATCCATAAAACCGTGTAGTATAATCGAATTTTGATGAGGCTGCAAAAAGATTGTAACAAGTTAATGGGTATAATGCAGAAAAGTAGTCACCATTTTATTCAACATCACCTAGACAACAAAAAATTCAATATTCTTTCAAGCAAATTAAGAAGGATACGACAAAAAAACCCGTCAGAACCTATTATATTAGGTACATTGTGTGCCACACATCATTTTCTTTCATATCTCCCATATAGTCAAACACCAAAATGCAAGGGAATCAAGCTGTTGCTTTTAAAATGCTACATAAAACTTGCGACATAGAAGAGCAAAGTCACACTTACCAACAAGGTGATAACAGTACTGCTAAGGTCCAATATGAGTCTCAAAGCTTGTTCTCGAAATGCCATCAAATCAAGAAGTAACTGATCCACGGAAGACAATCAATTACTATTAGAAAATATGAAAAAGGACAATTTTCAATAACTAATTATACATAAGAAAGAAACTAACAATAGAATTGAAAACCAAGAAAGGTAAGGGTGTCCAGCCTATATAGCTGCTAAAATGCCTGCAAGGCATTGTGTCGTGCAGTGACACATACAGGATACAGCACCTGACAATGACACCAAATCCTAGAACTTAAAGCCTTAAACTAGGAAGCAGGTGAAATTAAGATAGATCTTAAATCCCTTGTCGATAATTTATACTTTTGCAGGGCAATTAACCTCTCACCTGAACCCATGGTTCCAAACTCTGCAAATGAACTTCTGCATTACCACTCAGAGCATCCAAAGCAGCCTTATCAACCTGCACCATTATTTATCAAAAACAATAGAACAGTTCGATGCTCGCTAATGGGGAAAAAAATTCACAAAATCCACCTATAGCAACATGTAAAATGCAGTTCTTACCCGCTCAAGTTGCAGTTTGCTGAAGTGCTCAGGAAACTTTTTCGAGAGCAATATACAAATCCTTGGATGGTTGGGAAAAACACCAGCTTTCCAAAATGCTTCTGAAAATGCATGACCTATAGGATCTGGGTAGTCCAAGATTTGGTTCAATCTATACATTTTGGCCATAAGGCCGTCAGCAACTTCAACAAGTTGTGCAACCCACTGCATGTTCAAGCCCTTGTTCGATCCAACGCCCAAACTCTGGACCTGACCATTAGAATTCATGTACCTAGAGCTTCTAGTTGTGAAAGGAGAAGTCGAGTCAGGACCCAAATACTCGGTCCACCTCGATGGACCTTCCCATTCCCTTGATCTCCCACCCCTAGGTGATAAGGATGAATCTTGAGAAGAAGAATATTGCCATGATTTCGACATGGATGAATCGAATTCACTCAAAAGTTTCTGCAAATAGAAGTTCAATTAGGTCCATAATTACATATAGTCCCACAACTTGCACTGTAAAGAGCTTCTTTTCCACTACTTTCCCCCCTTTCGAGTTCACTCAATTCAAAGAGAAAGAATCCAATGAGACTAAACAATCTTGGAAAAGAAAAAAGCTAAAAACCAAAGTAAAATACTAGTAGTAGTTGCTTTTAATCTTCCAATTAACCTAATTACCCATTTTATTAAACGTTTGGATGTATTACCAACTTTCACTTTACTTTCCACGATTATGCTTAACAGTTAGCAGAGAAAATCAAACTTACAAATGTTTCAAATTCTATAGTTAGCTTCAGTGGAGCAATTCAATTTTAAAACAAAAATTAACTAAAAAATACCCAGAAATCAGAAACCAAAAAAGGAAACAAAAATACATTTACATAATCCAAAATCAGAAACTGAAGAAGTTTTACCAGAGCTCAGCTTTACCACATTTTTGTGAAGAAGCAGATAGATACAGTACAGAGACAGCGACAGAGAATCTGTCGTTGACAATGCAAAAGAAAAAGGAAAGAAGGTTCGGTTCGAAAACAGACGGTTTTTTCCTCGATTTTAGAGCGTCGACTCCAGATCTGAAAGTGAATAATAAAAAAGAACAGAGCTGGAATCGTCAAGGCCGAAGTAAGCGAGGGCTTATTTATAAATAAAATTATTAACCCAATTTGCATCTTTTACCATGTTCGAATTCAAACTTAGAACCTTGCTTAAAATTGCTAAAGTCTGACTTTTAAATAATTAATTACTACAATTTAGACATCGTACAAATAATTTGATCGAACTCGTATCACTTAAAAATAATAACATTTTCCCCCACTAAAACCACTCGCCAGATCTATAGTATGATCAAGCTGATTATCTTATAGAAAATTCTACAACGTTCGACGAACATCGCTGAATACTACTAACAATAAACACAGTTGACTACCATTAAATTAATTAATAAATATAAAAAATCTTAAGGACTAAACATATAATTATAAATTATTTAAATATATAATTATAAATTATTTAAAATAAAATATTAATTAAATTATTTTCCATATATATAATTTTTAATCTTATTTTTAAATAATTGGATCAAATATCAACCACTAAACTCGAAAACCAAAACTCGAAACCTTAAAAATCATAAACCATAAAGCCTAAATCCAATATTTGAATTTATGGTTTATGGTTTATAATTTAGGGTTTAGGGTTTCAGGTTTATGGTTCGAGTTTATAGTTTTGGGTTTACAAATTAGGATTTATAGTTTTAGGCTTTTATTTTTTAAATTGACTAAGATTGCTATTTGATCCAATTATTTAAAAAATTAAAAACATTATATATATAATAATAATAATAATTTAATTTATATTTTATTTTAAATAATTTATAATTATGCGTTGAGTACTTTAGATTTTTAATCTTTATTAATTAATTTAATGGTATTCAGCGGTGTTCATTATTAGTGGTATTCAGTGGTGCTCGTCCAGCGTGGTAGACTCATCCTTATCTTATAATGGCGTAATTACATGTTTAAGGACACTTGAATCTATAGTTTTCAGATCAGTGTATTCTAATAAAAATCTATTTCTTACTTTTTTATATATTGTATATAAAGTTGTTTTTTTTTTAAATATAGGAGTGGGTAATTTTAAATTAGTTATGCATAATAATTATTAATTATTAAAATAATTTGACAACGGTAGTGGCATGGCATGTAGGAGTGCTTGATTAAGTCCCAAGCTTATTAGCGGAGCACATGTATATAAGAGAAATGCAATACTTGTGGCGCGTTTTAGTAATATAAATTAGAAGAAAAGAATTGATACACACTATGTGTAAACTTAATAAGTCTATTAGTTATAAGGGTTAAGAGTTTAATTTTAGAGTTTAGAATTAAAAGTATATGGTTTAGAGTTCAGGATATATAGTTTAAAGGTCGTGATTTAATATTTTAAAGTTGAAGATTAGATATTTATAATTTAAATTTTATAATATAAATATATAAACTTGATATAAATTTGCGTAAAATAAATTTAATACGTCTAATATCAAAATTATACTATAAATTAAGGTACAAGAAAAGAAGGATTAGGCAATTATTGGTTTGGTTTATGACTTACGAGGAACAAGTGGAGGACATGCTTGGCTTCCACATTAAGCTACCACCAATCTATCATTCATTCATTCTTTTCTTTTTCTTTTCTTTTTATTTGTGTAACCATATACACAATGTTTAATTTATTGATCGTTTAATTTAAATCAGATATTGTAGTGATTTATTATATGATCGATCATTCTAATTAATTTATTTTAATCACTGTATCGAAATTTGAACTCTTAATTTTACCTATCAAATTTGGTCCATAACCAACATGAACAATGCATTAACTATAATGTATATTAAAACAATTAATACCGTATCAATAAATATGTCATTTTCTTTACTGTGATGATGTTACACATCGTATTAGTGTGTTTTGATGTATTTAGTGATTAAATCGGTATTGAACTTTGAAGGAGTCAATTATAAATCTTTTACTACCTTTTATTAAAAGTTAAAATCACGGCTCACCGACTTAACATTAATTCAAATTAAAATGGAGAGTGAGAGTGTGAATCATATAATAAACTTGCATAGCTTAGCACAGAATAAAATTTTAGAAATCTTGATTTTATAAGTTTAAATTTTAAATTTAAAAATCGGATTATGGTCGAATTTACCTTGATTTGAAAAGATATTAAAATATTTATACTAAAAAACGACCCAGACTTAATTTGCCTAATACAAATTATTTTTTTGAAACATAAAGGTTGCAATTTTATAATCAACCAAACTTAACCATGTGCCTCGTTAAAAAACCTCCCTAACCTATATGGAGGAAAAAGAGTGCGACATGGCTAAGTAATCTTACAACTCAAATGTCTGCATTACACCTTATCGACCTAATGGAACACCGAACCTCCTTACAACTGTCCAAAGGGTTAATAGTACATCACATACGTATTTAAACTACACACCAATACCCAATAAGTAGCAACCCCGCTACGCCAATCGACAGCATAACAAACAAAATATAGCTAAGATAACATGTGAACCATACTCAATCTGCATCATTCACCAACAATTCATACCAGACCAGAACCGAAACAAGCTTAAATGCAGAATATAAACCTGACGAACGGTACTTCAAACATTTGCGATCTCGACGAAATTTTGATCTTTGGCGATACCTTGCTTGGCGAGGCGATCGGCGTGAGTGTTAGCTTCTCTATGAACGTGATTTATACTCCACCTGATGCTGCTCCCAGCTTCTATACAAGACGAAATAAGCGGACTGAAAATCATAGGCGTTGATAAAGGATTGTTAATCCAATCAACCACCAGTTTACAATCGCTCTCGATAATAAGGTTCGAAATCTTAGACCAACGAGAACCTGTAAAAAGAACCAGAGCTTCATAGACAGCAGTAATTTCCGCTGTAGTTGCATCCATCCTACCCACATATTTAGAAAAGGTTATGAGAGACTTCGAATTAACATCGCGTAAACATCCTCCAACCCCGGCATCACCAAAACTACCGACGAATGCACCATCTGTGTTAAATTTTAACTCGCCTAAGAGCGGAGGAATCCAGCAACAAGGAGCTTTACTTCTGCTAACATCCGTTAATCTGATTGAGGCAAAGCTGGCCGGCCAGCTCATTAGATCATTTAGGGAACGGATGTCATTTGGCCACCATGCTTGGCACCACCAGCCTAGTCTAAGAATGGCTAAGTCGAATATTTGGCTTACATCGATCTTGACCTTTCTAAAAATCACATCATTTCTGAACCGCCAAATTGTCCATAACAAGCTGAAAACGCTTAGGTTCCAAACCTTATTGTTAAAACCTGGAGGAGAATAAGTAGACCAAGAAGAGATAAAATCCCGAAATGAACCAGGATAAACAACATGTAAGTTCCACAAACCACACCATTTTTGCCATACCTTCCAAGAAACATTACAATGACATAGAATGTGAACGACAGATTCAGGTTCAGACTGACACAACGGGCAAAGATTAGAAGAAACAGAATTAACCTTTCTTTTCACTAATTCCACATTGGTAGGTATGCGTCCATGAGTAGCTTTCCAAACAAAAGTAGTCACATTAAGGGGGGCATTGTTTCTCCAAATAAATTTTCATATTGGATCCGAATGATGACTTGCCAGATTGCTTAGGCTGGTGCATGATTTAACAGAGAAAATGCCGGCTGATGCAACATTCCATCGAATATTATCAGGAATCTCATATCTAATGGAAACTGAAGACAAACTTTCCATGAACAAGGACCACGCTTCATTTTCCCATCTTAGCAAACTTCTTCTAAGAGTCACCTTCCAACGCCAACTACCATTGACAAAGGAACCGAACTCAGCAATCATACCTGTTTTGTTTATTGCAAGTGCGAAGATGCGGGGGTGAAGTACTTTCAGAGAAACAGAGTCGGCCCAAACATCAGACCAAAACCGGATACGCTGACCATTGCCGACAACTAAAGAAATATTATTAGAGAAAACATTATCAGGCCTCAACATAATAGATGTAATGTTTCTCCACACAAAGGATTTGTTCCTTGGCTTAAGATTAGCTGGTAGAATGGACCGATGGCTTGTTTCATAGATTGCAGCAATTATTTTACGCCATAAACTGTCGGGTTCCGATCCGTATCTCCACAACCACTTGCAAAGCATTGCATGATTTTTAGATTTGAAATCCGGCAATCCAAGCCCTCCTAACTCTTTTGGCCGGCAAACAGTGTCCCAATTTATCCAGTGTATTGCTCGATGATCGAGAGACCCCCATAAAAACTTAGATATAACTTTAGATAAATATGAGCTAACCGAACTAGGCATTGTAAACAGGGACAGAAAGTAATTAGGAAGGTTTGAAAGGACAGACCTGATGAGAGTAATACGACCTCCGAAAGAAAGCAACTTGGCTTTCCAACCTGCCAGTTTGGCAAGTACTTTGTTCACTATTGGTTCCCAAATTTTGGAACTGTTTGTGGATAACCCCAGCGGCAAACTGAGATATTGGCAAGGGAAAGACTCGTTCTTGCAGTGAAACAGAGCAGCCCAACGAGCAATATCACTTTCGATAGCATTGATGCCGATTAGCTTAGACTTTCCTAGATTAACTTTGAGTCCAGCAGCTACCTCAAAGCCTCTGAGAATACGAATGACGTTTCTGATCTGCGTCTCACTGTCACCGCAGAAGATGATAAGGTCATCTGCAAACTGCAAGTGGGAAATAACCGAATCATTTGACCCTACTCTAAACCCAGAGAAGAAACCATTCGCTGTTGTTTTGGACAAAAGGGAACTCAGAGCCTCCGCAACAATGTTGAAAAGTAGCGGAGAGAGTGGGCATCCTTGGCGAAGCCCGCGAGATATAGGGAACACTTTTGTTGGAGACCCATTAACAAGGATAGATATAACCGAGGTGGAAAGGCATGACAAAATCCAAGAGCACCATAATTCTCCGAAACCCATCTCCTTAAGCACAAAGGCAAGAAATTCCCAATTAACGGAGTCATAAGCCTTGTGGAAGTCCACTTTGAACACTACACCTGATAATCCTCTTCTCTTAGTATACTCTATAAGCTCGTTGGTGATGAGATAGCAATCCAAGATTTGTTTTCCTGGGCAAAATGCAAACTGACTATCGCCAATGATTTTGTTGCAAACACCTTTCAACCGGATTGAGAGAACTTTGGCTAACAGTTTGTACACACACCCTACCAAGCTAATGGGACGGTAATCAGCGATTGATATGGGATCCTTAATATTCGGAAGCAGAACTATGAAAGAGTGATTAAAAGAGGCATCCTTGATTTTCCCCGTATAAAAATCAGCGAAGAAGTTGTGGATCTCTTCTTTAACTGAGGGCCAGAATCGTTTTAGAAATCCAAGATTAAAACCATCCGGGCCAGGAGCTCTAGAACCGTCTAAAGCTTGAAGAGCAGACAAGATTTCATCTGGAGAAAAAGGCTGTTCCAGTAAGGAAGAATTAGCCCGGCTGATACATTTCAGCTGGCAATCCAATTTAGCAACAGGATTGGCAAACCTGACAATGAGCACTCAAAGCAAAGTTTCTCCTCATTCTTTTCGCATTGGTCATAACTCGAACAAGGCAAACCATCCATAGAAAGATCTTGATCCGTTGAGCACCTCAGAACTTATGCACCACCTTTTACAACCTTTCATCTGATCCAGAAGGGGCTGGACTACGAAAGGAATATGTTGACATAACACTAAACCAGAGATCTTGAGAATGACGCCAACCAACAGTAGCATACCCAAGCCACGACAAAGGGCATTTGATTGTAGCAAGCTGGAGTAACACATGGATCAGAAGAACCTCCTCAAGGATCGCCTAACACCATTCACCTGTTCTCCCAACTAGGACAACCACAGAGCTGTTATTGGCAAGAGCAACACGATCTGGAGCAACAACCTTGACCATCAGTCCCAAGTTTGAGATCCAATTATCATACCTGAATCGAATATCCCGTCCATCCCCGCTAATCCAAGTAATGTTATCTTTAACATCGTCCCAAATAATTCCTAATCCCTTCTATAGCTGCGAGCAACAAGTGTTCCAAAGGTATATTGGAACAACATCATAACATTTATACTTTGCACGCAAGAACCTTACCCATAACGCATCCCTTTTAGCAAGAAGATTGAAACCAAGTTTTATGAAAAAAACATCATTTTGGGTGGGCAACCTTCAGAATCCAAGCCATCTAGAGGACAATGGCGTACATAACTCCTCCCATCGGACAAGGTGAACACCACCTTTTTCAAAAGTACCACCCCAGACAAAACAGCGAATCAACTTCTCAATGTCCATACAAGTCTTCTTTGGTAACATAGTCGATTGCATTGAATATATGGGAATAGCGAAAAGACCCGACTTCGCTAAAGTTATGCGACCATCAAGCGACAAAGACTTCGCTTTCCATTCGCTAACCTTGCATTGGACCATTTGAACTAGATTAACATAAGAAGAAGAAGAAGATACACGCTTATGTACAAGAGGCACACCCAGATACTTCCCCAAATCGCCAACTTCCAAATAACCAAAAGCCGAGCTCACATGGTTACGTAACTCCCCCGGTACGTTATTATAGAAGAAGATTATAGTTTTCTTTAGGCTCACCTCATGCCCAGATATTTGACAAAATTGGCCAAGAACTATCTGAATCATCGCTAATTATCCACTGCAGGCTTCACAAACAAGATCATATCATCAACAAAAAAGGTGAGATATACATAGACTCGCCTTTGACGTGCGAAATGGGTGCCAGTGCTTCGCATGAACTTCTAACTGGATAGCCTGTGCCAACCCCTCAATACATAGAATAAACAGGTAAGGCGATAGAGGATCACACTGTCTAATATCGCGCACAAGAAAGAAAGTGTCAATAGTCGACCCATTCCAAAGAATCTGTATGAAAATCGAGGACACATATCGCATAATAAGGGATTGCAGAACATGAGGCACACCAATATCCCCTAACGTATTATCGATGAAGCTCCATTCAAGACGACCGTAAGCTTTCTCCATGTCAATTTTGATAGCCATCCATCCTTTACGACCCTTTTTGTGCCACATCGAATGAATGATATCTTGTGTGATGACAATATTGTCCACTATAGACCTTTCAGGTACAAAGCTAGTTTGGTTCTCAGAGACCCAAGATGGAAGGAAAGGCTTTAGTCGATTGACAGTGACCTTCGATAGAATTTTGTACAGCACAAAACAAAGGCTGATGGGTCGAAACTAACTTATCAATTATGGATTCGGTATTTTCGGTAATAACACTAGCAATGTGTGATTCTATGTAACTAGAAAATGGGCAACTTAAAACACAGAATGAATAGCCTGACAGACCTCTCGACTCACAATTCCCCAATTTTTTTGAAAAAAACTACATGGAGCCCATCAGTCCCAGGCGTCTTAAGCGGACTCATCTCACGCAAAGCAAATATATCTCGTTATCCGTAACCACCCTTGACATGGCTTCAACATTACATGTCGACAGTGTAGGATATAAGCCTCTAATATCGTATGACTCCCCCCACCGACGGCACTAGTAAACAAAGAATGGAAAAAATCAACAGCCAATTGTTTCAAGTCCTTCGTGTCTGACACCCAGCTTCCTTCATTGCCTTTCAACGTCGATATATGATTCACACGACGCCGTGAGTGTAGAGGCATGTGAGAATTTCGTATTTTGATTCCCAAACCTTACCCAATTGGCATATGCTTTCTGCTTCCAAAGACTCTCCCCCTGATCCAAAACCAATTCAAGTTCTTAACTCAATTGGATTTCAAGCTGAACAAGAGAGTTAGAGTGATACCTTTGTAAAACCCTATCAATACCTCGAAGAAACAATGCTTGCGCTGACCAATGTGACTGAAAAACCTCATTGTTCCACTTTTGCACCTCAGGCATGAAATTCAATATATTAGTGTCAATATTGACACCATTCTTCTAAACTGAACAAAGAAAATCCTGAAACTGAGGATGCTCCTGCCAAGACTTAACAAAACGAAATGGTCAATGAAGATTGTCAGATACAGGTTCTGATAAGCGCAACAACAAAGGTCGATGGTGAGACCCTAATTTGTCCAAGTGAGAAACAAGACTACGGGAAACACGACACCCATCTATTGTTTACCAAACACCGATCAAGACACTGATACAGTGAACCTCTAGTCCATGTAAATGGTGGCCCACGGTAACCGAAATCCACCAAGTCTGCATCAAAGAGAAAATCGTCGAACAATTTGCTACCATTAATATGACGATTCGTGCCTCCTTTACGCTCAGAATGATGTAGCAAGGCATTAAAATTGCCATCTAGGACCTAGAGAACTTCCTCACCCGAATTAATATCTAATGATTGACCCCACATCCTCTTACGAATCGAACTAGTGGGACTAGCGTACACTGCCATGAAAAATACCCATTTAGATCCATCATTCTGGCTGCATCTACCATGAATGAACTGGTTAGCCACAAATACTACCTCTACATCTATCGTATCCTCCCATAAAAGTCAAATCCCGCCACTAAAACCGTATGCCTCAACCCTAAAAGACTGCAAAAACCCCAACCTATTGATTACTTTCTTTGCACACCAAGAGCTGATCCTCGGTTCAAACAACGCAACCACTTGAGGTCGGTACTTAAGTCAAAAAGTCTTGAAATATTTTCGAAAGGTCAAGTTAGCAACACCCTGACAATTCCAAAACATGAAACTAATCACTAATAACAAATATAAATAAACAAAAACCTTACTGGATATACTTGGTTCCCGAGCTATCCTAATATTCAATATTTCTCCCACTGACATTAGCCAAAACCATGTTTGGTAGCATCATTGGGGTTGCTATGCCATCACGTACCTCCTTCTCATTCAACGATTGATCTTGATTGGAGAGTGAGTCAGCGAGTTGTTGCACCCATTTTGCTGCTGCCGACCGAGCTGCAATTCTCTAATCACTCTGTTTACTAATTTTTACACCCCTATAGTTTATTTCCTTCAAACTCTTAAAAGACCCACCGGCCGACTTAGGAACCCTTACTCCATCAGAGCCTCGGTTTCTAAAACCTTGTTCGACAATATTCATAGACTTATGATTGCCAAGAATATTAGATCGAACTTAGGGGTTACTCTCAGCATCTACCACAATACCTCAGGATTACCATTCCTAGCCTTTAGGTTCTTCTTCATACTATTTGTTTTCCTGCTCGGATTCGATTCTAGAAACGTTGCATTATGCTTAAATTTTATAGCATGTGATGCCACAGAACCCAATATCTCTACTTCCTTCCCATGATTTGCAACTTGCCATCCCTCTACCACATCCATCGGGCTGGCAGAATCCACAAGGATTGTATCTTCTTCCATAGAGGTCTGATCATCCAAAACTGCAAACCTAGACGGCTAGACCCATTCGTTCTCCCATGAGTAGAGCGTAAATTCTATGATGGTTTTGTATTACGCCTACGACGCGAGTCGACCACCATCCAAGATCTACAAAGATCCACTCATTTTGCATCCAACGCAGGCTCAAAGCGTGGAGAATTTTCAGAACTTGTAGCGTCGTTGTTCCCTTCCTTCGACCCATCCGTTCGCTGCCCACAACTATCTTGAGAATGGCCATAAATACCACATGAAAAACACACATGTTGTAACCCCTCATACCACAGTTTTTGTACGAATCCATCAATACTCACGCAAGGGAGCAACATTTTATTTAAATTGGCCAATATAGCTAGTCGTGCAAACTTTCTACGTTCTCTAACTTTTATGTTGTAATCCACCCTAATAACCTTCCCAATGACTTGGGCAATTTCACGGAAAAGTTTCTTCGAATAGTACTTGAAGGGTAATTCAGGCAGGCGAACCTACACAATCACCTAGGACGGATGTTTCTCAGTTGTTGAAAAGACCCTACTCCAAGGTTGGACTGTGAGGTAACTTTCGTAGATTGTCTATGGCTCCTTAGTCAGAACCGTTGTATAATCCCGACGATCCGCAAATCATACCAAGAAGTAGTTGTTATCCATGTCGACTAGCTGAAGATCACCCATATGCTTCCACAATGCATGGATCCGTGCCAATAACGTACGGAAACCAATAGTGTGACCAAGGAGCCTAATAATAATTGCGTTTTGCATATTCTTGTCAATCTGTGCATGGACTTTCTCAGAAAATTTTATCACCAGATACGACCCCGATCGATCAACAGTAAAGTCCTCTACAAGAAATTCAATGTCGTCACCATTAGATCCAATTCCAACCCTGAACCAAAGTTCCTTCTGATCGCCTACGACAATTTACTCGCATATGATTCCTTGTCCTTAACCGGATCTGCAGCCTTTTCGTCATTCATGGGATCAAAAACACCAGAACTATGGTCATGCAGACCACCAACATTAGCTAACATGTCTTCCACGACTTCCTGGTCCAAGACATCAGAGACAACATCCACTCTCTTACTTTTCTTTAGGCTACGTAAATCCTCCACTTCAACCGATGGACCCGACCTTTCTAGTGTCGGCGAAAAAGACAGTTAGAGCACTGATTCTGGTGGCCGCCCACTGGGGTGATCATAGTTGTTCAACGTAGGGTCACTGCTAGGGTTTTCTCTTGGATTTTCCATAGTAAATTTGAAACATTAATTTTAAAATTAGTTTATAATATTAAAATTTTATATTGATTTCTTCATATTTATCAAAATGCAATAAAAATAATTAAAAGTATATACAACTTTATCCAGAATAAAATTTAAACAAAGTTTACATAAATAATATATACCGATTGATATGGACAGTACAAAAACAACCTCGATTACCATAAAAAGGAACTAATCTACGTTCAAAATTCGGGGTCAGTCAACCCTTTTTTTTACTGTCCTCTTAGTTTTTTTGGACCTTTTCCTGACTAATTCGAATTGTCCCTTATCCCACGTATAGTTTTGGTGGGTGATCTTCCCAACGAGGTTTTCTGCATACACAAGGCTTCGAACTCGAAACTTATTCAAGCGATATCAATTTGCTTAACATTTGGAGCAATCTCGTTGGTTCAATTGACCTCATTTGATTGGTTGAGATTGGGGTTCAAATGATAATCTGACATACCTCATATTTCGTTCTGACCCTATTATACAAAAGTTGTTGCTCCGTTACCGACCATAGTGACAAAATCTAAATTATTATTTTTTGATAAAATAAATTATTATTCTTTATCATACATAACTTAGCAAAATAAAAATGGTAAAAATCCAGATTATTGATTTTGTGTTGTGTTAGCAAGTATAGATGGTAAAGCTAAGATTGAGCAGTTGGCAGAATCATATTTGTTTTCAATTATTGAAGGAATTGTCATTGCATCCTAATGTATGGAAAAGTTCAGTTCGTGGCAGTTGTTATGCGATAAAGACCGCTGTCATTAAAAAAACGAAATAATATTATTTACGAGATTTCGATTTAATGATTCAGAAGTAATTTTTAAAAATTTAAAAGATTTATATTTTTTTATTAAAATTTTAGTATTATGTATAAATTATTTAAATGTATTTTAATTTGTCATTTTAAATTCTATAGACATTCGATCAAATATAGTTTGTAACATGTAATTTCAAATAATAATAATAATAATAATAATAATAATAAATAAATAAATAAATAATATTTTTTTGTCAACAATTTTTAGAGCATATGTTAAAAAGCTCTCAGTTATAATACCCTCTTCTCTTAAGTTGTGGGTTCAAGTACCCATTAAGAGTAAATTTTTCCTTCCCTCCTCTTATATATAAATTGTTAAAAAAAAAGGGTAAATCACAATATATACAACAAAACTTTAAGTTTTGTGTCAATTATATTATTGAGTTAAAAATCGAAACTAGTTTAGCACTGAACTTTAGTAATCAATAGTATTTTAGCATTAAATTTTAGTTTAGACTTCAATTATACCACCGAGCTCTTAAAACCGATGACATGAAAGGATCTTAACGGTCTGTTTGCGATGACGTGGAAGTATTTTAATGACTTAGTGGTATATTTGAAGCATAAACTGAAACTCATAGTGAAATAATATCGATTTTTAGTTTAGTAGTATAATTGATACACGCGTAAAAGTTTGATGTTATTTAGTGTAATTTATCCAAAATAATAATAATGCTTTTTTTGTTAA
This sequence comes from Hibiscus tridactylites, assembly GCA_958450335.1. Lineage (NCBI taxonomy): Eukaryota > Viridiplantae > Streptophyta > Magnoliopsida > Malvales > Malvaceae > Hibiscus > Hibiscus tridactylites. The sequence goes on along the minus strand of OY288278.1, from coordinate 79,709,366 downwards.
CTCTAGGCCTAGGGAGTCCATTATTTCTCTTCCAAAATCAGATTTAGGTTCATAGGACTTAGGAGTTGTTAGTGTTGAACCAGTCTAATTCTAGACTGGAAATGGAGAGAGTTCACCAAATGGTAGGTACAATGTTAACAATAACATCCTATTAAATCTTCCTGGTTTCGGTCTTGGTCTTGTTGATGTAACTCAAAGTCATCATTGACGTCATAAATAATAATAATAATAATAATAATAATAATAATAATAATAATAATAATAATAATAATTCAAATCGATTTGGGACATCAAGTTTATATAAGACTAGGGTTTATAGTATTAGATGTAGGGTGTATTTTTTAGGGCGTAAGGTTTAAGATTTAAAATTTAAGGTTAAGATTTGATTCTTTTTAGTGTTTGGGTTAGTGGTGAAAATTGGGTGGAGAATATCTGAAAACTGTAGGGATTCGAATCGACGGTTATGAGGAATAACCGAAATCTTTACCCACGGGGATGAGGATGGTGGAAGTTTTTATCACCGAAATTCAAATGGGAATGAGACGTAGATTGCTATATCCGAACCGTGGGGATAACCGAACCGTAACCGTATAAAAACCATGGGGATGCTAAAAAATATCCTCCAGGATTCCGATATTTTACAAGATTTAAAAAATATATATATTTATTTATTTATATACCCCTAATATATATCTTAATAAAAAAATCATAACTATATTATTACCAGTTTAACTTTTTCTCAAATCTAGTCACACTCAAGTTTCTCAACATGTTTCTATCTTAGTTTATAGATATAAGCTAAAATCCTCGTCTAAATCTTCCCCAATACAACAGTCTTTCAATCTTTATCATATCGTAACTGATTTTAATCGAAGTTTTAGATGCCCATTTTGTCTGGGTCTAATCTAATAGCCCAAATAACCAAATATTATAAACTAAAATCCTAAAAAAAAACACAGACATTTTATTAATTCCTCAACCCATTATCCATTACAAAATACCAGCCCAATTACATAACCCGATTACAACAGAATAAGTCATATCCAAATATATAACTCATTTTATCCTTAATACCCATTAACACCAGGCCCAAACCCGTCTTTAACCCAAATATCCTAAACAAGTATGAAACACTAGCTATTAGCCAACTAGTGCCGACTTGGACCTTTCACCTTCCGCGCGTGCGTTGCACGCGCCAGCCATCCATCGACCGTGGAGAGATCCCCAGATTCAAAATAAAAAACAATTTTCTCTCTCATTTTTTGCTATTACTTTGATCGGAAACACCAAAAAAAAAAAAAAAAACAAGAAAGAAAATAAATCGAATAAAAAAGGGTAAAAACCGAGTGTTTCAATTTCAGATATAGGATTTTAGATCGAGTTTTACCGAAAACTAAGTTGAAATCCGAGTTTAGGAGGCTTACCTGAGCAAAATTGTGTCCTTGCATTAGGGATGAGCACGAGTCGGGTAGAGTTAGGTTTTTGGCCCATCCGGACCCGACCCGAAAATAAACACCATAAACCCACACCCGACCCGACCCGAATATATTCTTTAAAAAACCCGACCGACCCGAAAATAAATATATTAAATTCGACCTCGACCCGACCTATATAAAATAAATTAATTTTAGTGACCTAATTATAAAATTAATAATTTTAAGGGATTTAATTATAAAAAGATAATTTTAAGAGACTTAATTGTAAAAAAATTATAATTTAAAGGACTTAAATTATAAATAAAAATTCAATTTTAAGGACTTAATTATAAAAATATATAAAAAGAGGAGTATTATTATAAATATTCTTAAAAAAATTTAGGGAAAATTTACACTATTAGTCTCGGGTAGAGTCGAATCAAATATTTTTCATCATGATCTTGAACCTGACCTGACCCGAGTTTACCCTTAACAAAAACCTGACTCGAACCGAACCCTATTTTTTATTAAAAAATTTGACCTAATTGGGTCGGTTTGAAACCTATCGGGTCCAGATAAAATGCCACCCTACCTTGCATGTTCTTCGGCCACCATCGATAGCGGCGACCATCACCGACAAATGGTGGTCCTCGACTGACACACTACAGTCGACTGGGCGGCGTTGATGGCTCGGCCGAGTGATAGGAAGAGAGAGTTTGTATAAATTTTTTGAGTTATCAGATGAAATGATTTTTTTGGTTGAAATATGGGTATTTTATAGGCGGATGAAACGATACCTTTTTAGGCCCTAGTAACTCGCACGAGACCCGACCTGGATAGAGGATTCGCGCGATTTTTCGTTAAATGGGATAATTGCAGCTTCAGTCCTTCCATTGCTGTATCCTTATAGTTCGACAATTTAGTTTCCATTTCTTTACAGTTTCGTCATTTAATTTACATTTTATTGCAATTTAGTCCTCAATTTATTTTCTGTTTCAATTATATTGTTAATTTCACTAATATTACTTGTTCATTTATAATCTAACATATTTATATATATATATATATATATATATATATATTCTTATATGTCCTATATATGTTTTAATCGAATTTTTAATGACCCATTTTTATTAGGGATTATTGTAAAAAAACGTACCTCAAACTTGAAGGGTGTCACTTTCTATTAATCTCTAATACAAAAAATATCATTTTTAATTCTAAATTATAATTTTCAAAATGGATTCCCTTTATTCGGGAATCTAACAAAAATTATAACCCAAGCGTAAGAGCGTAAATTTCTTTCGTATAAAGAAATATTCTTTTAAATATGTAATTGACTAGGTACCAATTTTTGGGCCTTCTGGGGTGCTCATCTTTCTCTACATGTAACCGACTCCCGAAGCTATTTTTCTGGTTTCACAGACCAAAACTTGTTGTTTTAATAAAAACGACATAAACAAGTTTTTTTAAAACTACCGGGTTTTAGGTGATCCAATCTCACCTAAATTAAAAAGATTGGTGGCGACTCCCATTAAAACCGAAAATAATATTTTTGTAGAAATCGCGTCAAGCTCGTCGCGGGACCGTTATTACAAAAGTATCCAAAATTTATATTTTAAACTGAATTGACTATTTATTTTGCTCAGTAAAATAATAATTTTGTTTAATATTTTTGGACATGGGGATTCTCCGAAAATCACAAGAATCCACGTAGGAAAGATATGAGGACGAAAAAATTCCTGAATCTTTTAATTGTAATTTTCTAAAACTATAACCATAAATATTAGGGACGGAATGAGAAATATAAAACCGTCCCTGCCTCACCCGATTCTCACACCTAATTGAAAAAAATATAAATAAAAAAACGCGGAGGATTATTGTCAACAGAACATTAGTAGTGGGCATTGATGAAACTAATTAACTTGTCCCAATAAAACAAGAATCGATTTTAATCGATTTCTCCGTGTCGTATCAATAAACATATTTTAGTACGATATTTATAAATGTTGATATCAATATGTTTTGATGTACCATTACAGTTACACCGTCGGTCTGATTCCGCCTTCATTCCCTTGGCGTCCGGTTATATTTGGTTTGTGTTGTTTTACATTCTTTTTTTTTTATAATAAAAGCATTTGTTCACATTCCCATTATGAAAATCCATAATTTACCACAAGAGCGATACTCCATCACTTCCGTTACACTAAATCATTAAGAAGAAAAAATGACACTCTTTTCGAAACCCGAAACAGAAACATGAAAGCAACATTTCTCAATCAATTGGCTTCACGCATAGAGTCGTTGTCTCTCCCTCTCTATGCATAGCATCTCCCTCGGAAAATGCCGAGTGCATCCGGTCAATGCTTTGAGTCTTCTTTCTCGCAAAACTTCGAGTATTCGTCCGAGTCCATCAAGTTTTTTTAACTCACCCGAACCATTCATCTCAACCTTAATAACCCATCCATCCCAATGTGGACTCGAGTTAACCTAAATATTTGGGATGAACACATATTGTTGACATGAGCAAAAGTGAATACCATGATCTAATAATGTCAAGACATTTTAATTCCAAATAGGCTTAATAACTAAATAGTTGCTCAAACTAAACACGTGGCTCACTTTTGATGTCTAAATTATTTTTTCTCTAAATAAGTATCTAAACTTTCATTTCGGTCATTTTAAGTGTCTGACTGTTAAAAATACTTTTATCCAATTAAAATGTGTTTAAGGGTGTTGTCACTAAATTTTCACCCTAACTTTTAATAAAAAAAGAAAAAATAGAAAAAGAAATAAAATACAAAATATCAAAAAAATAATAAAAATCCTTTTAAAAACCCACTTTCTTAAAATAAAAACTCATTTTTTAAATAAAAACTCATTTTCAAGAAAAGCTTATTTTTTAATGAAGAGAATAAAGCTCATTTTATGTTAAAGCCCATTTTTAAGGTAAACAGTAAAAATAAAAAGGAAAAAAATATTAATTATGGTGTTTAATAATTAAATTAAAAAGGGGAATACAATGAGATAATAATTATGAAGTGTGATATAAAAAGGAGAAAAAAATAGCAACAAAAGGGGTCAATAAACAGTCAAAAACAATAAAAAAAAGAGAGCCAGCCCGCGCGTCACGTCCACGTGCGCGGACTGGGCTCTCCAAACCCTTGCCGCGAACGATGGAGGCCATCGTTCTCCGTCCACCAGTCGCGGCTGTCGGCGTGGTTGGTGCCGATCGGACCGTCTGGTTGCCGCCGTCCCCGCTTGCCGCCGTTGCCTATAACTGCCGAAATCTGCAAAAAAACTGAAACTAAATAATAAACCCTAGATTCGAATTAAATGAGAAATTCTATCCCGAATTTGGATCAAAATGGATGATTTCTTGGGGGTTTTACCGGGCATCAAGTTTCTTGTCTGATTTTAGCTTCAATTCGGGGATTGAAATCCGAATTTGAATCTAGAAATTTTTGGAGAGGAAATTCGAGTTTGGAGCAATTTTTCGGAGGTGATTTGGAGCATTTCGAGAAGCTTGATTTCGAGTTCATCGTTCGTCGATTTCTCGGTAAATTTTCTATCCTTTTTTTGTTTATTTTTATGTTAATTATATGTTTGTTCTTGGTTGAATTTTGATGTTTTTGTATGTGTTGTTTGTGATTTTTAGGTTGCTTTCTCGAAGTCGGAAAATCATTCACGATTCCGGTAACTTTTTTATTTTAAATTTCGTTTTAATTTTTAGTTTGATCCTAAAATGTTTGCATGCGTTTAAAAAATGTTGTTAAAGTGATTTTGATCTTTAGAAATGTAGAAAATAATTTAAAGGGTGTTTAAATTTTAAATGCATTAAATAAAAATGAATAAATGTGGTTAATTTGAAAAACTTGAAATTAGGGATTTAGTTAGAAGAAATAATAATGTGAGGTGTTAGATAATAAAGTGCTTGATTTTAGAAAATTAAAAAGAGATTTTTTTTGATTTGTTTTAATAATTGATGGGCAAAATAATTTTTAAAAGAAAAAATAATAAAAATGTTTTTTTTTGAAAAAATATAAAAAAATAATTTTTCAAGAAAAATAAAATAAAATGGTTTTAAAGTAAAAATTAGGGTCTAGAATATTTAAATAAATTTTTTAAAAGGGGAAAAATTTAAAAAAAGAGTTCTTAGGAAAAAAATAAAATTTATTTTCTAAAATGGGTTGTTTTAAAAGAAAAAACTTAAAAATGAAAATAAATTTAAAAAGAGTGAAAAAAATTTTGAAAAAGAAAAACACTAAATAGTAAAAAACATAAAAAATGAGAAAGGTAAAAAGCACAAAAAACACAAAAAAGTTAAAATAATGTAAAAGAGGGGTTTTTGTTTAAAAAATAAAAAGTAAAAAAATAATAAAAACTTTTAAAAGGAATAATAAAAAGGGTAAAAAGCAAAAGAATAAAATGTTTGCTTTCTTGTTTTAAAAATAGGTGAAAATTTAAGATTAGGGATTAAAGCTTAGATAGAATTTTTTTTTTATTAAAAAATGTTCTTCATGAAAATAAAATACACTTAAGCATATTTAAACCTTAACTTAGGAATAAAAAACTTAAACGTTTTTTAGGGCTTTTAATAATCGAACCTAGAATTGAATAAAATGCTCAACACACTTAAATTTCTTTGTTGCTTGAAAAGTGAAAACATAATATAATGTGGTGTCTTATCAAACTGGAATGACGGGTTAGCGCCAGAAATGTTGGCGGTGATTAAAGTTCATCTCTCGGGCGATAATGCCATTAAAATAGACTAATATTCATTAAACGGACAAGTAAAGTCAAACTTTTTGAACTTGCAAATTCCAGTTTTGAAAACGATTTTAAAACCAATTAGGTACCAATTTTGGGCGTCGTGAGGGTGCTAACCCTTCCCCACGCGTAACCAACCCCCGAACTTGTTTTCTGATTTTCGCATACCAAAACTGTTATTTTATTAAAACCAAAAAATATTTTATTAAAATAACCTTATTTTTTAAAAGTGATTCAATCACAACTTTTTTTCTTCAAAAAAAATTAGTGGCGACTCCGTTAATTTTAAAAGTATTTTTCAAAATAGTCGAAGCCTCCCGTAAAAAGGCAATTGCGACAAAGGGCAACGACATATGTCATACTACTTGTTTGCCTCATCATAGTTAGCTACTAGAAAAAATTCTCAAGCTACGAGATGTTGCTGCCTTATTACTATTAAATAATTCGAATCAGTTTAACACTCGACGACTTTGGAAAGAGTTGAAGGATAAAGAAGAAAAAGTTTTATGGCACAAACTTGTATGATTTTTCTTTTACATTCTAAGCATGCCATTGTTTTATGGATGAACATTCTCAATAGACTGCCTACAAGGGAACGATTGATTAGATTTGACATTGCTACTGCATCAAGTGCTTGTCACGTGGATTGCATGAAGAGACTAGAGATTATATTTTTGCATCTTGTTTTTTTTTTAGTACTATTTGGACCAAATTTCTCAAACTCTGTAAGATTACAAGAAGCATGCAGTACTGAAATAATAAACTCTTATGGGATGCTTTGCTTTCGTAGGAAAATCGCTGATTGTTACTATGCTTAAAATTGTATAGAGTGCATATGTCTACGTTATACGGTAGGATAGTAACATTATTAACTGCCGGTTGTGCAGAGATTAGAGAATCATCCTTTGATTACTCTGTTATTCTTTTTATAAATTATAATATCTTGCGCTTCATGGATAACAGAATTTCACAAATTATCTCTCAAAAAATGTGATATGTGGCATGATTTTAATTTTAGTTTATTTTAATTAAGTTTTAAATAAAATTAAAAAAATATTAATTTTAAATTTTTACAAAATAGTCCATAATCTCTAACTAAAACTCAAAATTCTCAAATTGTCGTCGTTGACTGCCTCGCTAGATACCACTACTACTGCCGCCGGACTGCCACGACCATTTCCTTCAATCACCCATCGTCGGTAACCGACAATAGGTGTGCCGATTGGCTTTCTTTTTGCGAGTTTGGCGTCCTCCAATGCTAGGAACCCGATCGGCACACCTATCGTGGTTACCGTCGATGGGTTGTTAGAGAATCGTGGTGGTTTGACGACGGATATGGTGACCGAAAGCGTGACCATCAGCTGGGGAAGTTAGGGATTTCGAATTTGGGGAATTTTGTGAGTTTTTGAAATTTTAGGTTTTTTAATCAAGTTAAAAAATAAATTAAATCTAAAAAAGAAATAAAATAAAAAAGGGTAATCTTCACCAGTGGTCCCTTTCGTTTAGGGTGTGTTCTATTTTGGTCACCAGAATTCAAAAAACAGTATTCTGGTCACTTACGTTTAGAATCGTTTCTATTTTGGTCCCTTAGCCGTTAGTCTCTGTTACTTTAAAAAATAGTTTCTAATTTAACCCCCAAACTTTCAAAATTTTATTTTTCACCATCTTCCCCAAAAGTTATAAAATTAAAACCCCATAAAATTAAATCAATGGCTATAATCCACAACTACAACCCATTCCCCAAGATGACACCAACTTAAGCCCGAAATTAACCCGAGTTTCTTCACACCATTTTCTAGATAGATACAGAGAGTTTCTTCTTCGCTGATGTGGAAGATTTTTACTTTATTTTCACTTCAAGAAAAGAGAAAGCTTTTCTGCAGTAGCCTTGAAGTTCCATCAAATCTAAAGTTTGAATTTAAGAAGAATAGGAAAGAAAAGAAATGGCTCGCTCTTTCTCGAACGCTAGACTTTTCTCTGCTTTCGTCGTCGATGGAATCTCTAACGTTATCTCCAGGTACCCCCAAGTTCTTTTTTTTTTTATTTCCATGGCTCTGGTTTTCATTGTCTTTTAATGAAAGATGAATAAAGATTTATTGATGTTTTTTTGTTTGTTCAGACGAGGATATGCGGCGGCTTCACAAGGGGTTGTGTCGACTGGAATAAGAGGAGGAGCAGGGAGGACTGTTGCGGCGGCGGTGAAGGAAGAGATGGCTGTAGGCGGAGCTAAAGAGAAGGTTTCATGGGTACCTGACCCGGTTACCGGATGCTACAGATCAGAGAACTCTGCCAAGGAGATCGATGTGGCCGAGCTCAGAGCCATACTTTTGAAGAAAAACTAAATGCTCCATAAAAGAAGAAGAAAAAAACATGCAGTAGTAATAAAATACTTAGTATTACAACAAAAGCTAACCTGGAAATACTTGAAAGGGTTTGGTTCCATTGTTATAACACCAAATACAATCGTTCTTGTCCTAAAATGACTATTTTCCATTGGCTGAAAAAATCCCCTTGCTTGCTCCTCTGTTCTTTGTCGACCAAACAGATTTGATGATGTAATATTCCATGATAATTTATTATATTCCATGGTAAGTTTCGATTTGGGTTCAGATGCCAACAACGGCTGTTCATGAATTTCGTTGAGTTGCAAGTTAAATTTATTTCGAAAGAGAAATTACTCTCGTTAATCGGTGTTTTCCAAGTTGGTGTCCTCTGCATTTTGAAAAATTGTTTAAACATTCAATCCCTTAGCCATTGATTTAATTTTAATCTTGGGGAATGAGTTGTAGTGGTGAGTTATAGCCATTGATTTAATTTTGTGGGGTTTTAGTTTTATAATTTTTGGGGAAGATGATGAAAAATAAAATTTTGAAAGTTAGGGGGTTAAATTAGAAACTATTTTTTTAAAGTAACGGAGACTAACGGCTAAGGGACCAAAATAGAAACGATTCTAAACGTAAGTGACCAAAATACTCTTTTTTGAATTCTGGTGACCAAAATAGAACACACCCTAAACGAAAGGGACCACTGGTGAAGATTACCCAATAAAAAATTATTTTTGTTAAAAAATTAACGATAGTTAACGGTTAGACATCTAAAATGACCGAAATAAAAGTTTATACACTTACTTAAAATAAAAAATAGTTTAAACACAAAAAATAAGCCATATATATTATATATAATTTAGAGATCTATTTAGCTATTAAGCCTTCTAAATAATAAAGATCAACTATACAAATACGTCACCACTACTATACGGATAAAATGCTCACCACAAGTTCAGGACAAGTGGACAACGTACCAACACTAAAAAAAAGTTCAGGGCCATCTCAGTTTTTGCAAATTTCTATAACACTATATATATATATATATGGTAATCTTCACCAGTGGTCCTTTTCGTTTAGGGTGTGTTTTATTTTGGTCACCAGAATTCAAAAAAGATTATTTTGGTCACTAACGTTTAAAATCGTTTTTATTTTGGTCCCTTAGCCGTTAGTCTCCGTTACTTTAAAAAATTAGTTTCTAATTTAACCCACAAACTTTCAAAATTTTATTTTTCACCATCTTCCCCAAAAATTATAAAACTAAAACCCCATAAAATTAAATCAATGGTTATAACACACCACTACATCCCATTCCCCCAATATTAAAAGCGTCAACTTCCACTGCAAGAGCTTTGACAACGATGTTCATAATCTTTACACTGCCTATCAGAGATATAGTTTAACTATTCTCTAGACTTTGAATTACAAGCTAAAATATTTGAAATATAATTAAATTTTAAGTTTATTTTCGTCCATAGGAAGAAGAAAGTAAATTTGTCATAATGACAGTGCACAAGTGAACTACCTTTAAAGGAGGAGCAGAGTATATGTATGATAGCAATGATCCTCCCAAAGCAAGGTAAAATACAATAGGGGTGTTATGCCCTGCCTATAAAGATGGATTAGAAATGCTTCATCTTTGTACATCTTTTGCGTAAAATGTGCTAATTATTTGGAATTACCTACCCACACGTCTAGTATACCAGCTATGCCAAGGCCTCCTAAGAGTAGCAACCAGATTTGGCTAATAACCTGCAAGAAGATTTTAATGAATATTCAAAGTTTCAAACATAACAAGTACATAATACAAACCAGTTAGTTATACACACCTCATTCTCGGATATTTCTCCAGAAGGGATTGGGCGATAAGGCTCGTTAATTGCATCAATTTCTCTATCATACCAATCATTGAGAGTCTGAAAAGGTTAAATTAGCCATTTAGCCAACCGATTTTGCAGTATTCAAGTTGAATATCACTTTTCTCATTAAACTATATCTCTAATAGGCAGTGCAAAGATTATGAGCATCGTTGTCAAAGCTCTTGCAGTGGAAGTTGACGCTTTTAATCTTGGGAGAATGGGTTGTAGTTGTGGGTTATAGCCATTGATTTAATTTTATGGGGTTTTAGTTTTATAATTTTTGGGGAAGATGGTGAAAAATAAAAATTTGAAAGTTTGGGGGTTAAATTAGAAACTAATTTTTTAAAGTAACGGAGACTAACGGCTAAGGGACCAAAATAGAAATAATTTTAAAAGTTAGTGACCAGAATAATCTTTTTTGAATTTTGGTGACCAAAATAAAGCACACCCTAAACGAAAGGGACCACTGGTGAAGATTACCCATATATATATATATATTATGATCCACTTACATACAAACTATGAGTTTTACACGTTTTTTTTATCGCTAGATGAGTAAAATGAATGGCTAAGATTAACTCTTTACTTTTTTTTTCATATGATAGTCTTCACATATTCTACTGTTAACCTCAGCTATTCATTTCATCCATCAAACGATCCTAAAAACGTATAAAACTTAAAAACTCTTACATTTCGTAAACATATCATATATATATATATATATATGATGAGATCCAGTTACACTATGTAAAACTTAACTAGTTTTACACTAATCCATGACCATCAGATGAGTAAAATGGATGAATGAGATTAGAAGTAGGATATGTGAAGATTATCATTTGAAAGAAAGAAAGGTAAGGAGTTAATCTCATTCATCAATTTTACCGATAGCCATGAATTAGTGTAAAACTAGTTGAGTTTTACATAGTGTAACTGGATCTCATCCTATATATATATGAGTTATGATCAACTTACACAATGTAAAACTTTTTAAGTTTTACACGTTTTTTGGATCGTAGATGAGGGGAATGGATGACTCAGATTAACTCCTTACTCTTTTTTTTCCAAGTGAAAATCTTCACATATTTACTGTTAATCTCATCCATTCGTTTCACTCATTCAACGGTCCAAAAAATGTATAAAACTTAAAGAGTTTTACACTGTGTAAACGGATTCTCTCTCTCTCTCTCTATATATATACATATATGGGATAGGATCCAGTTACACAATGTAAGAGTTTCAACTTTTACACATTTTTTGAACCGTTAAATTGGTGAAACGAATGATTGAGATTAACAGTGTGTTATATAAAGATTATCACTTGAAAAAAAGAGTAAAAGAGTTAATCTCAGTCATTCATTTCACTCATCCAACAATCCGCAAAACGTGTAAAACTATGAGTTTTACATTTTGTGTGAGTGAAACATATGTGTTCGTAGGCAAATATCCAAGAACACAGCTTGAATCAGACTAGCAACAGATTACACCTAATAGAAATGGCAATGCATAACATTATTGATCATAATGAATATGAGGGACTAACAAACAATTTATAGTACATGACGACATTATACACACACGTAAGTTGATCTAAATTGTAAGTAGTACAAATCAAAACCGGAAATTATAAATACAAGTAAAACTCGAATAAAAATAAGTAGCTATTCAAAATGAGCAATATGTATTCCTTCTCTTCGTCCAAACTAAACCATATAAATGACTAAAAATTACCAAATGGAATTATTTTATTACTAACTTACTAAAATAATAAGAGTGATAAATAAGACTCCTAAAAGACATGTATGATCATATGTGTACAATATCACCACTTTAACATTATAGTTTTTTATACGAAATTAATATATCTCGCCTCTTTAACATATGTAATATTGTACATTAACATTCAACATTCAAACGAAAGAAAATACGCAACACTCCGGTCACATAAATAAGACTCCTAAAAGACATGTATGATCAAGACCCAAGGGTGAGCGTACATTTGTTTTTACCGAGTAATAATATATTTTCGGTCTAATTTTGCTTTCAGTTTCTATAGTCTTCGAGTATTCCATTTCCCCCCAATTGGAGTATTTAAAATTTAATCTCTTTCATTTTAATCTCAATTATTTATTTATTTTTTAATTGGGTTAACTACTAGAATGATCACTTATGTTTCCCTCCAGTACATTGTTAGTCACCGATTTTCAAAAAGGACCAGTAAGGTCACTTACATTTTCGGGGTGTAAACTTTTGGTCACCTAGCCGTTTGTTACCGTTAAACATTAACGGGAGGTTGATTTGACATAATAAAACGAAGGATAAATTACCTAAATTGTAACCCTCTCGTCCCGGTCCGGACGCTTGACCGGTCCGAGTGGGCTACACGGGGATAACCGAGGCGAAACCCGTTAAGGCTCCACTTCGGTTAACAACCCGAGAAAACTTTTTCATTTATTATTATCTTGTCTAGATGTATTAATATGTCCTATGTGAAACAACAACATCGGAAGAAACAAGCGAGGCAAACGAACAAACAGACAACTAAAAATAGCCCATTTTAATTTAAACTGCAGGCCGTATCGAAACGCCCAGAGGGTGTATCGATACGCCTTGACTAGGTCAACTGGCCAAAGTCAACCCGAGGAGACCGTATCGAAACGGGTGTTGAGCGTATCGAAACGCCCTCATCGGTCAACTTCTCGTGGTCAACACTACGAAGACCGTTCCGAAACGCCTAGGACCGTTTCGATACTCTCAAATTCTCGTCAAAATCTCAGATTTTCAGTAGCAAAATCGTATCGAAACGCCTGGCCTGAAGCAAGGGAACCGTATTGAAACGAGACCAACCGTTTCGATACACCTGCTGCGAACAGACAGGTTTTAGCTGGTTTATGGCACAAGGCTGCCCCAAAACACCAACTAAGACCTCCAACAACCAACATGCATCACTCTAAGGCAAAACCACACACAACAAGCATGCTTAGCACACTTCATGCATATAAAAGCCATACATTGATAGGAAGCATCAATACAACAAAAGATTCATACATAACATTTAAAGGATTTCATGCTTAGAGCCAACATTCACAAACATTCAAGGTAAACAATAAAGCATGGTTTACAAAACAAGACATGGCATCCACAAGCCATACCAACATCGACATATATCAAAAGCTCAAATCCCATTGCTTGACTATTACATTCTCATAACTTAAAATCCATACTTGATAAAACCAAAAGCTCAACTAGCGCACTTGGAGGCCCTCTCGTTGCACAAGCAACCCACGAACTAAGGATCTGCATTGTCGAACAAAAGAGAGTGTAAGCATAAAGCTTGGTGAGGGTAAGCTCATAAAATAAACCTCGACAATGCAGGCTCCAAGCACGAGCACACAACCAAGGTAGAATGCATGATCTTACCTTCGAACCACATGAGTCATTTATAAATATGATGCATGAACATAATATCAACATCATGCCATGCTCAACAAGTCCATAAACACAACATATGGAAACACATATATTAATGTATTATCAAACACATTCCACAATCCGTATTGGCACCTAGCTATGACCCGAATATGCGGATAACCGTTGGAACTCACATCCAACCACAACCATTACCTTACGGCGGGATTACACTCATCACCGTTTCACGCGGAGGGGATTCCACTCATCCTCACGCCCCGTCGATGGGATTCCACTCATCACCGACTAACACATATATATAAAGATTTTCGGGCGAACCCGTATTCCATCTTGATGACTATCATCACCAAGACCACGCGTGCACTTTGACTCTCGTGTGCACACTAAACATCCTAATGATCGATCATTGTACCCAAGCATACTAGTGCTAATACTAACACAATTCATAACCTTTCACAACACCATTTCATATCAACTTCCGTGCTTAGCACGTACTCACCATGACTTACCATCATGCACAAACCACATTCCAAACCACATGCATATAACAATGCATCAATACCATGCCTCAAGACACATGTATAACACAATATACATAACCACCATAATCACAATTAAACATGAGGCATACTCAACATTTAAAGTTCAACCAAAGTCTCTAACTAAAGCTTGAGATTAGACTACCAATCTATTCCCAACTCTAGGTGGGTCTACCAGGCCCAACCTAGTCCACATGCTTGAACCAACCTTTGAAAATCAATTTTAAACCATGTTGAAATCATTAACCACTCACTGACTATTCCAAGCTCAACCACACTAGCCGATCAGGCTCCCAACAGTTCCGGATTCGTTCCCGAGGCTTCACCAACACAATTCCTTGCTTCTAACCGTCCCAACACAAAAAAACAACTACAAATCAGTCCACAAATCAATGTAGCAACCCGGAACACAAACCAAGCACAAAACACATGATTTCAAGCTAAAGACAACCCAAAAATCCTCATTCCCGAGCAGCCCTTAAGCACAACCAAAAACCATTGATTTCAACTCTTATAGCACTCCCAAAAGCTTCCAAAACAACCCTTATATATCAACTAACCATCAGCCAACAATTTCCCACATCAAACACCCCCAAACTCAACATTTAAACTCTCTAAAACCTCCCTAAAACCCAATTTCGGGAATCAACATAAAACCATGTAAAAATCAAGTATGTTGGACCTTTTAGATAACAAACAACTTATATAACTTCAACAAATCAAAAACTTAAGTTAAAGATAATAAAGATGACATTTTTAATCTAAAACCTCAAAACCCCAAAATGTAAAAACCATGAGCTTTCATGAAAATAAAGGTATGAACTTGTAGAGAATGATAAGGACAAGTCAGAAATGGGTTTACCTTCAAAAAACCTCCAAAATCAAGCAAGAATGGTGATAGAATAGTGAACACAATGGTGAATGGGTTTTTTTGTCGTGAAAGTGAAAGAGAAGGGGGGGAGAAGATGAGTTAAAATGGTATTTTTAATGTTTGTTTAAAATTAAAAGGCCAAAGACCATTATACCCTTAATGAGATAAGGCATTTACAAAAGAGGGATATCCATGGCTATTTGGGCTTGTTTTGAAATAAATCCAACATAATTCATTTGTTTTGAAAACTCGAGGCCCAAAATATTATTTTATTATTTTAATTTCACCCGACCCCCAAACCCGGGTGTTACAACTCTTCCCCACTTAAGGAATTTCGTCCCCGAAATTACCTGACAGAAACAGATACGGAAATTGCTCAAGCATATCAGCTTTCCTCTCCCACGTGGCCTCTTCCACACCTCTATATCTCCACAACACCTTGACCAACTCTATGGTCTTGCCACACAACACCTTACTATCAGAAGCAAGTATATCAACTGGTTCTTCATGTAAGACAAATCCGAATTCAGTTCTATCTCCTCAACGAGCATAACATGAGACAGATCTGATCTATATCTCCTAAGCATCGACACATGGAAGACATCGTGGATCTTCTCTAACTCTGAAGGCAATCTCAAACGATAAGCTACTGGCCTAATCCGCTCAACTATCTCATACGGACCAATAAACCTCGGACTCAACTTGCCTTTCTGGCCAAATCACATTACCTTCTTCCACGGAGATACTTTCAGAAACACTTTCTCACCCACTGAGAACTCAATCTCTCTTCTCTTCAAATCTGCGTAAGATTTCTGACGATCGGAAGCTGCTTTCAAACGGTCACAAATCAACTTCACTTTTTCGGTAGTCCCCTTAAGCAAATCTGGCATAGGTAACAATTTCTGACCCGTTTCAGCCCAACAGATCGGAGTCCTACATCGCCTACCATACAATGCCTCATAAGGAGACATCTGTATACTAGCCTGGTAATTGTTGTTGTAAGGAAACTCAACTAAGGGTAAATGCTTCTCCCAAGAACCCTGAAAGTCAATCACACAACAACGAAGCATATCCTCTAAAATCTGTATCACTCGCTCTGACTGTCCATCTGATTGCGGATGATACGAAGTACTGAAATGCAAACGGCTACCTAGGGCACTATGCAAACAACTCCATAACCTTGCTGTGAATCTCGGATCTCTATCTGACACAATAGACTTCAAAACTCCATGAAGTCTCACAATCTCGCGAATGTACAAATTCGCCAACTTATCTAAAGAATTTGTGGTGTTCACTGCTAAGAAATGAGCACACTTAGTGAATCTATCAACAATCACCCAAACAGAATTCTTCTTCGAAGGAGACAACGATAACCCTGACACAAAATCCATAGTGATTCTCTCCCATTTCTATTCCGAAATCTTCAAAGGCTGTAACAAACCTGAAGGAACCTGATGTTCTGCCTTCACCCTCTGACAAACCATGCAACGACTCACATACTCGTCTATATCCTTCTTCAAACCAACCTAGAAATAATCATTCTTCAGATCTCAGTACATCTTAGTACTGCCCAGATGCATAGAAAAAGGACTCGAATGTGCTTCGCTCAGAATCAAACATCTCAACTCAACATCTTCAGGTACTACAACTCTGTCTCTGAAACACAACACATTCTCACCACTGAAACTATACTCGGTCGGTCTACCTTCGGCTATGTCCTGAACATGCGGAACTAAAGACACATCTTGCAACTGTTTCTCTCTGATCATCTGAATCAAAGAAGGCTTCACTTGTAACTCTATAATCAAACCACCATCATCTAATACACTCAACCTAGCAAACATAGCTCGCAACTCAACTACAACTTTTCTGCTTAACGCATCGGCTACTACATTTGCCTTACTCGGATGGTACTCAATAGTCAAATCATAGTCTTTTAACAACTCAAGCAATCTTCTCTGTCTCAAGTTCAACTCTCTCTGAGTCATCAAATACTTCAAGCTCTTATGATCAGTGTAAACTGCGCATTTCTCACCATACAAGTAGTGACGCCAAATCTTCAACGTAAACACAACTGCGGCTAACTCAATATCGTGAGTAGGATAGTTCTTCTCGTGCACCTTCAATTGTCTTGAAGCATAAGCAACAACTCTCCTTTCTTGCATCAGAACACAACCTAAACCTACGTAGGAAGCATTACTATAGATCACGAACTCTTTCCCCGAAACTGGCTGTACTAACATTGGAGCATTCGTCAAAGCCTCTTTCAATTTCTCAAAAGCCTTCTGTCTCGCATCTGACCACTCAAACTTAACTCCTTTTTGCAACAATTTAGTCAATGGAGCAGCTACTCTAGAGAAACCATCAACAAATCTCCTATAGTAACTAGATAGTCCTAGGAAACTCCTAATCTCAGTCACTGACTTAGGTTATTTCCACTCAACAATGGCTTCAATCTTCGTCGGATCAACACGAATACCTTTAGCTGACACAACATGACCAAGAAATACAAGCTCTCGAATCCAGAACTCACATTTGCTCAACTTCGCATACAACTGATTAATCATCAACCTCTGCAAAACAAGCCTCAAGTGCTCATCATGTTCTTCTTCATCTGGTCTAGATAGTCTCAAAAAACTTTGTTCATCATATCCATGAATGCTGTTGGTGCATTCGTGAGTCCAAACGGCATCACAAAGAACTCATAGTGACCGTATCTAGTCCTAAAGGCTGTCTTCGGAACATCACATTCTTTTACCTTCAACTGATAGTACCCTGATCTTAAATCTATCTTCGAGAACACTGAGGCACCCCTCAACTGATCAAACAAGTCATCTATACGAGGCAACGAATACTTGTTCTTTACTGTCAACTGGTTCAACTGTCTGTAGTCGATACACATTCTCATACTGCCATCTTTCTTCTTCACAAATAACACGGAAGCACCCCAAGGCGAACTACTAAGCCTAATAAAACCACGGTCTAACAACTTATGAAGCTGACTTTTCAACTCTTTCAGAGCCATACGATACGAAGCAATAGAAACTGTAGTAGACCCTGAAACAGTCTCAATCACAAACTCTACATCTCTGTCAGGAGGCAAACCCGGTAACTCTTCTGGAAACACATTCGAAAAATCACAAACTGTTCTGATATCTTTCGGTCTGACCTTACTCATATTCAGATTCATCACATACGCTAAATAAACCCCACAACCGGAATCCATCAACCTATGAGCCTCTAATGCTGACACAACATTCGACAAGAACTTAACGTTCTCGCCTACTACTACTACCTCGTAGTCATCAGAAAGCTTCAACGAAATTCTCTTTGTCTCAAAATCTATACTAGCTTTGTGCTCAACCAACCAATCCATACCCAAGATGATATCAAAACCGTAGAACGGAAGCTCCATCATATCAACCGAAAACACATGACCCTGAATCTTCAACGGACATCTCCTATACATCCGTCTAACTACAACTGTCTCACTAAATGAACTAGTCACATGAATCCCTACATCTAAGATCTCAACAGGTATGTCTAACTTCTTTGCATGCTCACTCAAAATGTAAGAATGCGTGGAACCCGAATCAACTAAGGAGAGAAAAGACATGGACTGTAACTCAAAATTACCTGCTATCACATATGTGTCATTCCCTGTCTCTCTCTGTGCGTAGACTCTAGCTAGTCCACCGGCCTTTGGCTGTAATGCCACCACATGAGCAAGATTTCTCGGTGCCTCTATCCTAGGTGCATCAACCCTCGGCTGGAAGTAACCATGACCGCGCCCACGGCCTCTCTGATAGTCAATGGCTCTCGAAGGAGCCTGTGCTTGAATCGGTGACTGTGCCGCCTGATGCAGACACTCTCTCCTAAAGTGGTCTCTTGATCCACAGTTCCAGCAAGCATGAAAATTACCCCAACACTCTCCTGAATGTTGTCTCCCACAACGAGTGCACTCGGGCAAACGCCCTCCAACTCTATGGCCCTAGTGGCCTCTACCATGGTGGCCACCGCCACGCCTATGGTCAAACTGATGTCCACCGCCCCGATGCCTCTTGGCATCACCATGATCAAAGTTTTTGTGCCTCTTCCCCGAATTAGATCCTCCCGAACGCTTGGTCAGCCCCAAGCTATGCTCGATGTCCTTGGCTCTAGCGACCAAGACATCAAAATCAGAATAATCTGAAGCTAAGGTGTACCTCTTGACTTCCTCATGAAGTCTATATCTGAACCGATTACAACGGTCCCTCTCAGTAAGAACCAACTCCGGAGCATACTGACTCAGACGGACAAAGCGGATCTCATAATTGGTCACTGAAGCATCTCCCTGAACAAGAGCCATGAACTCTTGTTTCTTCTCATCCAGATATCTCGGCCCCAAATACCTTTTTCTGAAAGTAGTTTCAAAGAAATCCTAACCAATCTCGGCCTCAGGCACACCAGTAGTAATGGTGACCCACCAGGTGTAGGCATCACCCTGAAGCAACGAAACTACACAACCCAACTTATGAGCACCAACACATCCCATCTGAGCTAGAATACGGACTGTCTTCTCCAACCACAACTCTGACCTCTCAGGTGTAGATCCCCTGAACTCTTTTGCTCCCAGGCTACAGAGCCTCTCTAGCGGTAAGCTAGCATCATCACCTCTCGGCCGAGCTGTAGCCGAGCTCCGCAAAATGCGGCCTGAAACGCTCCCGCTATAGCTTGAACTAGCGGAGCCTTATCTATCCCCGCAGGACCTTGGCCACCTTGGCCAACCTGAGGCCCCGCTCCCTCAGCTCCAGCCTCGCCTCCCACTTCGGGCTGAGGAGGTGGTGGTGGAGGAGCTCTGACTCCAATAGCAGGATCTTCCACAAGAGCCTCTACTCCAGCCACTGACTCATTTACAGGAGCTGCAACACGAGGTTCCTGACGAACCAACCTCGGTCTACCTCTAGACCTCGATATACGCGCTCACATATACAACTACAACACAATAACATACAAACAGGGTTAGCAAGGGCAAGGATCCAAGTGGCTCAAATATGTTTCCCTCACTTAAAAATCCTTTTTTCCGATGTAATAGAAGCAATGGGACTCTACTCAACATGCTTCAAAAAACATACATACACGATCAAACAAGCATACATCAAGGCATACTTGCGAAACAAGCAAACATGCTTACATGGCAAGAAAACACCGTGCAATAGCAATACACGAAATTAACTTACCTCACTTACCTACCCGAGGTCTCGAAAACCTCAGGCTCTGATACCAACAAGTGTAACCCCCTTGTCCCAACCCGGATGCTTGACCGGTCCGAGTGGGCTACACGGGGATAACCGAGGCGAAACCCGTTAAGGCTCTACTTCGGTTAACAACCCGAGAAAACTTTTTCATTTATTATTATCTTGTCTAGATGTATTAATATGTCCTATGTGAAACAACAACAGCGGAAGCAACAAGCGAGGCGAACGAACAAACAAACAACTAAAAACATCCCATTTTAATTTAAACTTCAGGCTGTATCGAAACGCTCAGAGGGTGTATCGATACGCCTTGACTAGGTCAACTGGCCAAAGTCAACCTGAGGAGACCGTATCGAAACGGGTGTTGACCGTATCGAAACGCCCTCATCGGTCAACTTCTCGTGGTCAACGCTACGAAGACCGTTCCGAAACGCCTAAGACCATTTCGATACTCTCAATTTCTCATCAAAATCTCAGATTTCCAGTAGCAAAATCGTATCGAAATGCCCCCTTTGCGTATCGAAACGCCTGGCCTGAAGCAAGGGAACCGTATCAAAACGGGACCAACCGTTTCGATACACCTGCTGCGAACAGACAGGTTTTAGCTGGTTTATGGCACAAGGTTGCCTCAAAACACCAACTAAGACCTCCAACAACCAACATGCATCACTCTAAGGCAAAACCACACACAACAAGCATGCTTAACACACTTCATGCATATAAAAGCCATACATTGATAGGAAGCATCAATACATCAAAAGATTCATACATAACATTTAAAGGATTTCATGCTTAGAGCCAACATTCACAAACATTCAAGGTAAGCAATAAAGCATGGTTTACAAAACAAGACATGGCATCCACAAGCCATACCAACATCGACATATATCAAAATCTCAAATCCCATTGCTTGACTATTACATTCTCATAACTTAAAATTCATACTTGATAAAACCAAAAGCTCAACTAGCGCACTTGGAGGCCCTCTCCTTGCACAAGCAACCCACGAACTAAGGATCTGCATTGTCGAACAAAAGAGAGCGTAAGCATAAAGCATGGTAGGGGTAAGCTCATAAAACAAACCTCGACAATGCAAGGTCCAAGCACGAGCACACAACCAAGGTAGAATGCATGATCTTACCTTTGAACCACACGAGTCATTTATAAATATGATGCATGAACATAATATCAACATCATGTCATGCTCAACAAGTCCATAAATACAACATATGGAAACACATATATTAATGTATTATCGAACACATTCCACAATCCGTATTGGCACCTAGCTATGACCCGAATACGCGGATAACCGTTGGAACTCACATCCAACCACAACCATTACCTTATGGTGGGATTACACTCATCACCGTTTCACGCAGAGGGGATTCCACTCATCCTCACGCCCCGTCGATGGTATTCCACTCATCACCGACTAACATATATATAAGAAGATTTCCGGGAGAACCCGTACTCCATCTTGATGACTACCATCTCCAAGACCACGCACGCATTTTGTCTCTCGTGTGCACACTAAACATCATAATGATCGATCATTGTACCCAAGCATACTAGTGCTAATACTAACACAATTCATAACCTTTCACAACACCATTTCATTTCAACTTCCGTGCTTAGCACATACTCACCATGACTTACCATCATGCACAAACCACATTCCAAAGAACATGCATATAACAATGCATCAATACCATGCCTCAAAACACATGTATAACACAATATACATAACAACCATAATCACAATTAAACATGAGGCATACTCAACATTTAAAGTTCAACCAAAGTCTCTAACTAAAGCTTGGGATTAGACTACCAATCTAATCCCAACTCTAGGTGGGTCTACCAAGCCCAACCTAGTCCACATGCTTGAACCAACCTTTGAATATCAATTTTAAACCATGTTGAAATCATTAACCACTCACCGACTATTCCAAGCTCAACCACACTAGCCGATCAAGCTCCCAACGGTTCCGGATTCGTTCTCGAGGCTTCACCAACACAATTCCTTGATTATAACTGTCCCAACACAAACAAAACAACTACAAATCAGTCCACAAATCAATGTAGCAACCCAGAACACAAACCAAGCACAAAACACATGATTTCAAGCTAAAGACAATCCCAAAATCCTCATTCCCGAGCAGCCCTTAAGCACAGCCAAAAACCATTGATTTCAACTCTTATAGCACTCCCAAAAGCTTCCAAAACAACCCTTATATATCAACTAACCATCAGCCAACAATTTCCCACATCAAACACCCCCAAACTCAACATTTAAACTCTCTAAAACCTCCCTAAAACCCAATTTCGGGAATCAACATAAAACCATGTAAAAATCAAGTATGTTGGACCTTTTAGATAACAAACAACTTATATAACTTCAACAAATCAAAAACTTAAGTTAAAGATAATAAAGATGACATTTTTAATCTAAAACCTCAAAACCCCAAAATGTAAAAACCATGAGCTTTCATGAAAATAAATGTATGAACTTGTAGAGAATGATAAGGACAAGTCAGAAATGGGTTTACCTTAAAAAAACCTCCAAAATCAAGCAAGAAGGGTGATAGAATAGTGAACACAATGGTGAATGGGTTTTTTTTGTCGTGAAAGTGAAAGAGAAGGGGGGGGGGGGGAGAAGATGAGTTAAAATGGTATTTTTAATGTTTGTTTAAAATTAAAAGGCCAAAGACCATTATACCCTTAATGAGATAAGGCATTTACAAAAGAGGGATATCCATGGCTATTTGGGCTTGTTTTGAAATAAATCCAACATAATTCATTTGTTTTGAAAACTCGAGGCCCAAAATATTATTTTATTATTTTAATTTCACCCGACCCCCAAACCCGGGTGTTACAACTCTTCCCCACTTAAGGAATTTCGTCCCCGAAATTACCTGACAGAAACAGATACGGAAACTGCTCAAGCATATCAGCTTTCCTCTCCCACGTGGCCTCTTCCACACCTCTATGTCTCCACAACACCTTGACCAACTCTATGGTCTTGCCACACAACACCTTACTATCAGAAGCAAGTATATCAACTGGTTCTTTATGTAAGACAAATCCGAATTCAGTTCTATCTCCTCAACGAGCATAACATGAGACGGATCTGATCTATATCTCCTAAGCATCGACACATGGAAGACATCGTGGATCTTCTCTAACTCTGAAGGCAATCTCAAACGATAAGCTACTGGCCTAATCCGCTCAACTATCTCATACGGACCAATAAACCTCGGACTCAACTTGCCTTTCTGGCCAAATCACATTACCTTCTTCCACGGAGATACTTTCAGAAACACTTTCTCACCCACTGAGAACTCAATCTCTCTTCTCTTCAAATCTGCGTAAGATTTCTGACGATCGGAAGCTGCTTTCAAATGGTCACAAATCAACTTCACTTTTTCGGTAGTCCCCTTAAGCAAATCTGGTATAGGTAACAATTTCTGACCCGTTTCAGCCCAACAGATCGGAGTCCTACATCGCCTACCATACAATGCCTCATAAGGAGACATCTGTATACTAGCCTGGTAACTATTGTTGTAAGGAAACTCAACTAAGGGTAAATGCTTCTCCCAAGAACCCTGAAAGTCAATCACACAACAACGAAGCATATCCTCTAAAATTTGTATCACTCGCTCTGACTGTCCATCTGATTGCGGATGATACGAAGTACTGAAATGCAAACGGCTACCTAGGGCACTATGCAAACAACTTCATAACCTTGCTGTGAATCTCGGATCTCTATCTGACACAATAGACTTCAAAACTCCATGAAGTCTCACAATCTCGCGAATGTACAAATTCACCAACTTATCTAAAGAATTTGTGGTGTTCACTGCTAAGAAATGAGCACACTTAGTGAATCTATCAACAATCACCCAAACAGAATTCTTCTTCGAAGGAGACAACGATAACCCTGACACAAAATCCATAGTGATTCTCTCCCATTTCTATTCCGAAATCTTCAAAGGCTGTAACAAACCTGAAGGAACCTGATATTTTGCCTTCACCCTCTGACAAACCATGCAACGACTCACATACTCGGCTATATCCTTCTTCAAACCAACCTAGAAATAATCATTCTTCAGATCTCAGTACATCTTAGTACTGCCCGGATGCATAGAAAAAGGACTCGAATGTGCTTCGCTCAGAATCAAACATCTCAACTCAACATCTTCAGGTACTACAACTCTGTCTCTGAAACACAATTAAGCAAGAACGGTGATGTAATAGTGAACACAATGGTGAAGGGGTTTTTTGTCGTGAAAGTGAAAGAGAAGGGGGGAAAAAGATGAGTTAAATGGGTATTTTTAATGTTTGTTTAAAATTAAAAGGCCAAAGACCCTTAATGAGATAAGGCATTTACAAAAAAGGGATATCCATGGCTATTTGGGATTGTTTTGAAATAAATCCAACATAATTCATTTGTTTTGAAAACTCGAGGCCCAAAATATTATTTTATTATTTTAATTTCACCCGACCCCTAAACTTGGGTATTACATAAATAGTCCCTAAACTATTACTTCAATCCTATTTTGACCATAAAAATAAAATAATTTGTATAATTATAAATTTAATCCTCCATATTTAATTAATTTATTTATTTCTTCTCCCTTCCACCATCTTCCATATTCTTCTTCATCTAACCCAATCCCTAATATTTTACTATATTAACCCTCATTTCACACATCAAAATTGGATTTACCTTTCTTTTTACCATTTAACCAAATAAGAAAATTTAATTTTTCATTTCTTTCTCTTTTAATCTCAATCGAAAGCAATAGTTGTGTAATTATAGTAGAAAATGTTTATGGGCTAATTCAATGATAAATTAAGACAAGAATAAGAAATTTAGTAGGGGCAAAGGGGTTTATGTTTTCCATGCTCATGCTGTTGCAGGTTTAGTTGTTTACAATACTTTGTTTTATTATTACTATTATTATGATATAAACCACATGTTTCTTCCTCCGTTTCTCGATCCAAAGTAATCTTATTACAGACTAGACCACGCGATATTGTTTCCACAAGAAATCTATCTCTTGAAAACAACTCCTTGCCCGTCAATGCCACTGCCACAACTTAATCATGCCATTTTCGAGCCCTTGAAAGAATCATCTTCATCGATCTCGGTGAACCTCGCAACAACGGAGTCTGGGGCAAACATGTTTGAACCGTGGAAATATCTGCCCCCTCTCATCACCGGCATTGTTGCGCCAATGTTTAGGCGACTAACGTAGTCAGGCTTATAAGTTTGTCCCAGTATGTCGTTCACTTGATCACTCAAAGGGTAGAATTTGAACCCCAGATCAAGATGAGCAAAACAATCTTCTTTGGTTATCCCATAGTTGTGAATCCTTGAATCCTCTTCAGTTATGGGCACCGCCTTGGCTGTTATCTTGAACTTCCCTTCATGTTCAACTATAACATGGTTTGTGTCACTTGCTCTGGTGATTGAAATGGTAGGATTGTTTCCTGATTAATATAAGAAATGGAAAATTAGATTTTTTATTTGGTTAAACGGTGAAAATAAAGGTAAATACAACTTTGATGTGTGAATCGATGATTAATATAGTAGAAAATTAGGGATTGAGTTAGATGAAGAAGAATATGGAAGATGGTGGAGGGAGAAGAAATTAAAAAAATTGTAAATATGTAGGATTAAATTTGTAATTATACAAATTATTTTTATTTCGGTGGTCAAAATAGGATTGAAGTAATAGTTTAGGGACTATTTAGGTAATTTATCCTTCTTTTTATTGTGTCAGGTCAACCTTCCGTTAACATTTAACGGCAACAAACAGCTGAGTGACCAAAAGTTTACACTCAGAAAACGTAAGTGACCTTAGTGGTCATTTTTAAAAATCGGTGACCAACTCTGTACTGGGGGGAAACATAAGTGACCATTCCAGTAGTTAACCCTTTTTAATTTTACAATTAAAATCCAATTGGTGACACCTTTAAACATTTTTTTGTTGAATTGAATCGTGTAATACTCTTATTTATAGAAGTGTTATCAATACAAGTATACTAAGGGTGTGCAAAATAAACCATTAACGTTAATCGGTATAAACATTCATTTTATAGGTTAATTAACCTTACTATTAAGGTTAGACGGTTTCGGTTGACCGAACCGCTAAAAAAGATTGTTAATAGTTTACCAATAGGTACTTTTTTTTTTAACTAAGTATGAAGTTTGTGTTTAAAATCCCTCTATTTAAGCATTTTATTTTTGAATTTTTTAATAAAATATTTATCAAAGAGATAGATTTATAATTCTAAAAAGAAATAATGAACATTTGAAAATAAAATTATAACAAGTTACATGTTAACATGTAATCAAATCGTTTCTTAACGATTAACCACTATAATGGTTAACCATTTAAAAAATAACGATTTGTTGTGAATAAAATAAAAAAGAACAAGAATAATGAACAAGAATAAGAGCAAGAGGAAGATTTGTATTATTCTCAAATATAGACTTGTATACAATGCCTTTAATAAATCCTCTATTTATAGGCATAAGAAGTACATAACACATTAAACTCTAATTAATGTAGATAATATTCATAATGATAAAGTAAGTCAAATCTCCTTGATAAAGTTCTTATCATGATAGACATCCATCCACATAGATAAATATTCATAACACTCCCTCTTGGATATCTATGAAGATAATGTGTTTCGTTAAAACCTTACTAAGATAAAAACCAGTGGGAAAAAAATTCATTAGTGAAGGAAAAAGAGTACACACATCTTTAATACGCATAACATGTTGCCTCATTAAAAACCTTACCAGGAAAACATATTGGGATAAAATCTCGGTTAAGGGAAAAAGAGTGCAACATGTATTTGTATATCTATGGATATACTATTTTCTAAAGATCGTGAGGGATAAAACTTTAGAGTAATATGTTTCATGATGTATCCACCTTTCAATTGAGATATACATCTTGCATTATCTCTACACAAGATAGCTTTGTATCATATCTTGTGAAAGTAAATCACATATCTTCTGGATATATTGGGTCAATAGTCACATTTTTGGCGTGCCTCGTGCATAACAATTATTTCTACAAGATTTGAGGAGGCATCGACGAATGTTTGAAGATCTAAAGGTAATGATCTTTGTATATCTATGGATATTTCTTGACCAACTAATATATGGTGCTTCCAGAAGAATTATTTATTTATCTTTCTTCCAAAGATAAATTTATTCACACCCAACAATCTTACAATTATTGGGATACTCAATAGATATGCTTTATCCATATTGAACATTCTTTAAGATTCTTTCGAATTATGTCCATTCATAGACAAAAACACATGTGAGGGGAAAGTTGGGCTGATGACATGGTTACACTTGGGGGCCGTTTTGAACATGTTTAGTGATGATTTGGATGATGAAGTTGATGGGTAACTGATGGGTTGTGTCCGGGTCCGAAAATGAAGAGTTTGGGTTAGTTCTTGGTTTGGAAATGTAGCGAAATTTGTCTTGGGTGGTAATCTGATTTGTGGCAGTGATTTTGTGGATGTTTTGATGTGTAATGCATTGTTTTTGGTTGATTAGAAGCAATGGAAAACGTTGGAGAAGCTTCGGGCTCAATTCTAGGGAACTTGGAGGCTTGATCGACATTTTCGGCTTGTGTTGGGTTTCATCGGTGAGTGGATCGATTTTAAAAGCCTTAAGGTGGTTAAGGTAATGTTTTGGGAGTTTGGATTGAGCTTGAAAGGCCAATCCAAGCTCGAGAGTAAGTTCTAAAGGTTTATGCAATTAAATTATGTTTTACGATTCTTGAAATGTGGGTTGAACATGCTATGTTATTATGTGTTGAATTGCATTGTTATGCATGTTGAAATGTGGGACTTATGTTTATACTTGCATTGTGAGTACATGCCTTGCATGGAAGTTTGGACTTGGTAAGTGGTTCAAGCATCGGTAATGCTTGTGGTTGAAATTGAGTATATTGACATGTGTTGGTTGTTACCGAATATAATTGATCGATCAATAGGATTAGAGTGCACTCGAGGTAAAATTTGCGTGTGGCCTTAGTGATGTTAGATTCCACTAAGGAGGAGTACGGTGATGTGAGATTCCACCAGAAATCATGTTATTACTAGACGGGTGAGTACGGTGATGTGAGATTCCACCGGAAGTGTCTAGTGGATTTGAGAAAGTTATCCGCATATCCGAGTAAAACGTTGAATGCCAATATACCCATGATTGCTCTAATTCTCTTGTTATGCATGTTGTTAATTCCTTATATTTATGCTTATAGCATTGTCGTTTACTTTGCTTACATTATGAGAATGAACATATTGTAAGTTTATGGCTTGTGGTTGCATTCGGTAAATGCACGGAAGGTAAAAGCATGACATTGTGTGTTCAAGCATGTGGAAATGATTTGGAAAAGGGTTTGGTTTTCAAGCAAACTATGTTTTAAAACTACATTCTTGTAGTTACCTCTTTGAGCACCGCTCACTAAGCTTAAACGCTTACGCTCTCCTTTCCAACAATGCATGCCCTTAGACCTTCGGAGAAGCTCGGAGAACAAGGGAGATTCAAAAAAAAATTAGTTTGCTCAAGTATGGTTTAGACTTCGATAATTAGTATTTAAGCAATGGGATATGACCTTTGTGTTTTGTGATGTTGATGGCATGTTCTTTTGTTTAGACAAGTATGTTTAGTTGTTTTGGGCTTGTATTGGCTTATGCCATGTTGAAGTATGCATTTATTTAACTTTTGGCTATGTTGGTGAATGCTAAGTATGTATGTTTCCTCTAAGAATCTTATCTTGTTGAACGTTGCATCGTTCAGTGTTTAAATTGCTTCGTGTGCTTATCCATGGATGTCTTGTGTGGTGTTCGAGTTTGTATGTTGCTTGACTAGTCGTTAAATGCCTCTAGAGTTGAGTCCTTGTGTTTTTAGCAGCCAAAATAAGGTTTGCAGTGTAGGGCGTATCGATACGCTAAAGGGTTGTATCTATATGGTCCCCTACTTTGAACCTTGTTTTAGGCAATGTGTACCGGTACGCAGGGGGTGTATCGATACGCTAAAAGTTCTCTGGAAATCAGAGAAATTAACGAGATTTTAGCGTATCGGTACGGGTCCTGAGAGTATCGGTACAATCTTTGTAGTTTGACCCTGGTAAGTTGACCGTTGAGGGCGTATCGATACGGTCTTCTAGCGTATCGATACGATCTCCCTAGATTGACTTTGGGGTGTTGACCAAGTCTAGGCGTATTGATACGGTCTTCTAACGTATCGATACAACCTGTTGGGAAATCTAAAAAGGGTTGTTTAAATTGTCTAATTTGCGTGTTTTGTATCCATGTGTGTTTTCCGCTGCGTGTCCTCTCACATAGGATATAACTAAAGCATCTAGACAAGATAACTTTAAAAGAAATTTTCTAAGGATGCTAATCGGAGTGGAGCCTTAGCGGGTTTCGCTTCGGTTTTCCCCGTGTAACCCATTCGATGCGATCTGACGGCTAGGCCGGGTCGAGGGGGTTACATATTATATATCTCAAACTACTTGAGATTAATTGAAATTATTTTATGAAATAAATAATACAATAAAAGATATTAATATATAAAAATATAAAATATATTATTTTTATATATTATTAATAATATAAATATATTATTTTTAAAATACCCCAAAATATTCATAAAAATAAAATATTTATATTATTAATAATATATAAAACCCTAAACCCTAAACTATTAACCCACAAACCCTAACCCTTAAATTTAAATCCTAAATTTTAGATTTTAGTATTTAGGGTTTAAGGATTTTTTATATATTAATGTTATGAATATTTTGGGTTTTAAAAATAATATATTTATATTATAAATAATATAAAAATAATATATTTTTATTTAAATTATATAAATTTGTCCATTTAGTTCAACCAAATTATTTTATGAAAATAATAATATAATAAATAATATATTATTTACATAAATCAATAAAAATATATTATTTTATGGTTTTTACATATTATTTATAATATAAATATATTATTTTAGAAAAATATTTATTAAAATAATATATTTATATTATAAATAATATAAAAACTATAAACCCTAAACAAAACCCTAAAACTCAAACCATAGGTTTATGGTTGGAGGTCTGGACTTTATAGTTTAAGGTTTAGGATTTACGGTTCAGAATTTTTATATATTATTTTTATAATATAAATATATTATTTTTATGACTATTTTAAAGTTTTTTAAATATAATATATTTATATTATAACTATTGTATAAAAACAAAAACAATACACTTTTATTTATATATATTGATATATATAGAAATAATAGATTTTATATTATTTATATATTAATATTATTTATTTCATAAAATAATCCGAATTAATCTCAAGTAGTTTGAGATATATAATATTTATGCTAAAACATTACATAATTTCAAGCTGTTTTAGTGATTAAGGTTTAGCCCTTATATTTGAAGGTCTATGGTTCAAACTCCTCCAAGCACACGGTTTTAATATTTTTCCTCCAGTAAAAAAACGTCATCTTGGGCTAAATTAGGCTTCAAAATAGCCACACCAAAATGATGTCCTTTTTACTTAACGAGTGTGTTAAGAGTTAACGGCGGAGTGGTATTTTCGAGTCACAAACTAAAGTTTAGTGTTAGTTTTGAACTTTTTTAAAGTTCGGTGACATTTTCGAGTCAACTGCCATAATTGAGTGGTATGTAATGTAGTTTACCCTATTAAAAATATATTTAGGATTTATGGCTAAACTTTAAGGTAAAGGATTAGGGTATAAGGTGTTCACTACAAAAAAATTAAATTATTGAGAAATTACGACGACTTTAAAATTTTTCATAATTTACCGATGAAAATAAAATATTCTATCACAAAGTTTTGAGCTAGGTTGTTGTTTTTGACGAAATTGTTTTTTATTTAGAAACTTTGTTGATTTTAATAAAAAATTCTGAGAGAATAGATGTACTCTATCGGGAATATAGAATATAGTAATATATATATATATATATATATATATATATATATATAATTTTTCGAGGGAATAAACATAATTCACCTCTAGTTTTCTTCGAGGGAATAAATGCGTCGATTACCCACACTATGCCGATCAAATATCTACCATAGTTTCTTCCATGGACGGAGTCATACTGATAATTGGGGTGTTTGTTGACACCCTAAATTTTAATAAAAATTATATATATTTTTTATATAATTTATATATAAAAAATTACAAAAATATGTAATTAACAATTTTTATAAATAAATAATTTTTCTTAAATACAGTTAAAAAAATGATATCCCTTAAATTTTTTTTGACTCTACCTCTGGTTCTTGTCAATGAAATCGGAGTGGTAGATTCGATACGATGATGTCCAACATTGCCGGCGACCACTCTCTCGTTTCCCCATCCTCTCAAAAATTAAAAATAATAATGTCTAATTAAAATCCTATTAACTATCTCAACCAACTCAACTAACGATAATTAAAATTTTACGCTAATAATATCCGTCGATGCTCGTCAATGCGCCTGCTCATAGTCGTTGATTTGCTTCAAAAAGGACAATACTCAACGGAACCTACATGGGAGATTGTTTGCTGGAAAAATGATTACCACAACTTTCATGGTAAGTAGAGGTGGATTACAGGTCATTCGAATTGGGTTCGGTTTGGTTTATTCGATCCGGATCGGGTTTAATTTCAGTTTAGTTCGGGTCGGGTATCAGTCTGGGTTAGATCACATCGGGTCGGTTGATTTTCGGGTCAGGTATCAGTCTGGATCGGGTCACACCGGTTCGATTGATTTTTGGGTCGGTTGATTTTGTGTCAGGTATTTTAGGGTCGGTTGATTTCGGGTCGGGTCAAAATCGGTTCAATGTGAGATCAATATGTTTTAGTCGGGTTTTTAGGCCGGATCAGTTTTTGAAACTCATATATGGCTTTATAAAGCTATTATATTTGATTTTTTGTGAGCTGTGCGACGATTCACATCAAATCTTTCATTATTTCTTTTAATATATTTTCTTTATTTCGGGTTGCTTTCGGTTCGGATAAAATCGGTTTGGGTCCATTCGGTTCGGTTAAAAATCGGTTCGAGTCCATTCTGTTCGGTTGAAAAATCGGATCGGGTCCATATCAGTTCAACTAAAAATTGTGTCGGTTTAATTCGATTCGATTTGTTTCGGATTTCGGCTCAAGATCAGATCATCCTATTCGGGTCGATATCGATTCAAGAATCGAATAAAATTAGTTCGGATCTCGGGTCAGTTAGTACCATTTCTTTTGTTCATATTACCTATTTTTATTTTTATTTTCATTTTTTTGTATTTTTAAAATAAAAATGTGCGGCTTACAGGTGTCACAAACTTGCAAGGCAAAGCTTTCATAAAGCAACAGTTAGTTGGATGATGTTTGTTTAATGAAAGGTTGTTTCTAAAATCAAGAGGTTCAAATTCCGACATGAATTACGAACTTGTTTGGTAAGGAAAATTTAGACATATACATTTGGAACTAGATGTGATGTTCTTACTAATTTGATTTTCCTATGTTTTATATACCACTTGAAGAAGGTAGGAACGTCTTTTTGGTACAACGAAGGATAGTTGTGATCAGGGGTGGATCGTTTAAGTACTTCTTATTTCTCTCTAAAATTTTGAAAATTTTAAACTTTATCCTTAAATTTTTTGAAAATGTTAATTTGACTCACTCAAGATTTTTAAAAATTTGTATTAAGCTTTAAAATTTTAAAAAATTTTCATTAAATTCCCTCTCAATTTTTATTTTTTTTTGTTAAATCTCTTAAAATTATTAAATTTATTTTTGTTAAACTCTTAATTTTTTTAAAATTTTCGTTTAAGCCTCTATTTTTTTAAAAAAAAATTTAAGCTGGCCCCTCAAGCTTTTACTCCAAGTTTCGCCACTAGTTGTGATGATAATGAAATGATAGCGAATGCCTTTGTGTGTTTAATTGTAACGACTCAATTCTTGGGTTAGTGAATCAGGTCTTGAACTCGGGTTATAGACCTTTATTTTAGAAGTCTAGTTAAGAATATTTAAGTTGGTCCCATTACATTGGGGGAGATGTTTGAATTTTAAAAGGATGAGGATAGGAGAAAAATATATTATGTGGGGGAGAGAGAAAAAGTAAATAGGGAGAGAGAAAATGGAAAAGGGTCGAGAAAGTAAGGGGGAGTTGGGTTTGAGTATCATGCGGCCTATGAGGGGCGATCAAGAATTACAAGTGATGGTCAGGTAAGAGAGTACCGATATCAGCTCCATGTAGTATCGGTACTCGATTCATCTGGTGTTGGTACTGATCGGTCGATATCGGTACCTTGAGTTTCATTAGTTAAGCTCCGAGTTAAGGGTTGATTTATTTTGGAAGCCGTGAGAAGTAGCATCTAATTGCAATTAACATGATACAATGTTATGGTTGAATTTGGGTCCGGTGGTTTTCGATGGACTTTGAGATCTTCCTGTGGGTGTCTTAGAGAAACATATATCAAGGCAAGAGATTCTTCTCATATAGTACAATAGTCAGTATATGGTGAATTTTGAGGGCGACAATTTGTACCAAACTTTCGTCATGTGTTTTGGGAGATAATGTGGAGTCGTGTATTTAGGATAGTGATAAGTGTCTGACTTGCTGTCAGTTGGGAGTCAAACGTTGAATTCCTCAGAGTTGTTGTGATGCTTTGATATTCATCAGTGAGAATTAAATAGACGACATTGAATCCTATAAAGGACTGTGAGTGCACAGTTTTAGAGAGATTTCGTTGAGTAATGGCATAGTCCTTGGTAGGTATTGTTTGATATTTTCGGAAAAGGTGAGATCCAAATAGAAAGTCTACTTGGATTGGTTGTGGGTTGGGATGTACGAAACTGTGGTGTGTGCATGCTACCTTTTGACACGAGATTCGAGGTTTGTGGTGGAACCTTATCCCTTGGTGAGATTCCACGCGATGACAAATCTGAGTGATGGTACAGATGACATGTTTTACATGCGTTATAGTTTAGAGTGAAGGACTCTTGCGAACCGAGTTAGTGGGAGTTGTATTAGTTGCCATTGTGAGTTATCATGCCGAGTTAAAAATACGTTCTTGAGACGAGTCGAGAAGCCGTTCATTTTCAGAAGTATTGCACTAGGCAAGAAATGATATTGATAAAGGATGCCATTAGAGTTGGAGTCTCCTTTAGGGAGTCACCTCGAGAAGAATCATTTCATTTTGGTTGCAACGATTGTTTAACCTCATGTTCTTTTAGATCATACGAAGTGGTGAAAGGATTTTGTTGTGCATCAATCTTTTTGATTCTACAATATAAGTTAAGTATTTTTGATGACGTATTCATGTGACAGTTTTTTGGGGTACCATTAGGTTTTGCTTGTGGCCTGTAATGTACCAAGCGAGGATGGATTCCTTCTAAGGGAGAGAAGTAGTTGAGATTATGTTGTACCATTAGAAGACAAGGGTTATAATTGATAAGTGATGAGATCAGAGTAGTGCAACGAGTTATGTTTTAGGGCACCGAAGAGTTATAAAGGTTTTAACATCTTCTTTGTTTTATGAATACAAATTTCGAGGAAAGAATTTTTTTTAAGGAGGGGAGAGTTGTAACGACCCAATTCTCTAGTTAGAGAATGGGTCTCGGGACCAGGTTATAGGCCTTTATTTTGAAAGTCTGGTTAAGAATATTTAAGTTGGACCCATTACATTGAGGGGAGGTTTGAATTTTAAAAGGGTGAGGATAGGAGAAAAATGGGGGATATTATGTGGGAGAGAGAGAAAAAGTAAATAGGGAGAGAGGAAATTGAAAAGGGGGAGAGAAAGTAAGGAGGAGAGTTTTAAACTCCAATCTACGGAGATCTGGCCATCCTTTATCGACACCTCCACCGCCATTGTGTTCTTCTTATCAAGACAAGTTCGTCGGTACCAACAAAGTCGTCGTCGCCACTACCGTTTGCCGGGGTGAGAGGAAAAAAGTTTTGGGTTGCTCGAAATGGGCACTTTCGGTGACCAAATCATAAAACAGAAGGCACCATCATGTTCATCGACTTTGAGAAAATGAGACTCCAGCTCCCACCGTCGTACGACCGTCAGAGCAGCCCTCACGCACCCCCACGTGCTTCCCCTGCGCATGGGCGACGTCCAGCTATAGTGGGCAACTAGCACCAGCTCAAGCCGAACCGTTTGGGCTGGTTGCTGGGCCAATCGGTCGAGCCGGCCTGGTGATCAAACCGAGCCGATCTAACAAGCCGAGTCGAGAGCCGCGTTGATCGAGCCATTTATCGTATTGACCGAGTCGTTGACTTTTTCTGAGGGACCCTATCTGGAGGTTTCTCGACATTCTGAGTATGTTGGTGCAGTTCGTTTTGCCGAATTTGAACCTGATAAGCTGTTTTTATTTTATCCGAGGAATTGGTAGACTAGAATATTAGAATTAAATAGATGTTTAGAGGAGCTTGAATGGTGATTTATCACTTTGGGTTGAGGTTAGTACACCTCTAACTCTTATTATTTCATGAGCATCATAAATGTAATTGCCTTGCTTGCTAGTGTTCACAAAATAGATAGATGGCGAATAAGCATATTGTGAAACCGGTATCACAAGACTTGATATTTCTATGAGATGCATGATGATGTTACGAATATGATGAGACTCGTGGAGGCTTTAGAGACCGTGTAGGGTCATTTGAGATACTTGTATAATTACTTGATGGTTGTTTGACTGGTTGATATTGTGATGCCTTGTATGTTTGTTCGAAATAAATTAACGTGAATTGATGGGAATTATGCTTAAGGGATAAATACTCGATTAAATGATTATGAAGCCGATAATTGTTATTAAATGAATGAATACATTAGTAAACAAACTCTAATGACTTTTATAATATTAAAGGATCGGATAAAGCGTGGTAAGATCGTAATTCGAGGGAATTGTATGAACCCGTGAATAGGGTATCAGTACGAGCTTTAGCCGTACCGGTACGCAATTAGAGACCATATCAGTACGGGTCAACCTGTACCGGTACTTGTGGAAATTAAAGATTTCCAGTAAGCTGTATTAGTATCGGTACGCGTGTGAGTACTAGTACCCAATGGTACTGTATCAATACTCGTGTTCAAGTATCAGTACCCTTTGATCAGAATAATCTATAATGCAAATTAAGGATGGAAATTGCTGTGAATATTAATAATTGAATTATGCTTTGATAAATGAGATAATTTGGATTAATGGAGACAATGAATGAGATTAATTATACACTTTCCCATAATGTATTAACAACTCGGTAATGTAAAATAAATGATTTGTTGACGATTAGCAACAATTGGGTATCCTCAGGATCGCGTTGCTTCTATGTTGAATAAGCATTTGATTGGTTAAGTCGATGATTGATGGGATCTGGATACCTAGTGAAATAATATTGGAACACCATGGTTAGAGATACCGAATGGAGCTATGTGATCCGGGCCTCATTCGAAGATACTCGATGGGAAATTTTTAATATGGGTGTATTTTCCAATGCTAGGTGATCCGACGTCACCTAGAGTGTAGATGCTCGAGGGGAGATTCTGAGAAAAGGTGTATGTTCCGATGCTATGTGACCCGTCTCACCCGGAGTGTATGTTTCGATGCTTCGTGACCCGACCTCACTCTAGAGTGGTTGTTGTTGTTGATATGTGTTTTGCCTAGATGATCTGATGAGATCTCAGATATGGTTGAGTCATGAGAGTCATGTATGATAATTGCTTTGATGAGAGCGTGTGTTTAGGAGACTGGTGGTAGCGTCACATGTTTATTTATGTCTCCTTATTGCTCGTACTAGCTTGCATGCTTATGTTTTATGATTAGCATGAAGTATAGTAGAGTAGATGTGTACAATTGAGCTTTTTAAGCTCAGCGCTCGGAATCGTTGTTTCTGTGCGTAGGTTGATCGTCGGATCGTGGAGCACTATCAGTACGAGATTTCAGGATGTGGTGTTTTCCAGAGTACGGAACTTGTGTTTAGTGAGATGTTTATTTATAGGACCTTACTTGTTAGCGTCTGTAATCCTTATATTTGAAATTGTATTAATTAAATTGAATGTTCAAATGTTTTAATTTAAAATGGAGCTCATTCATATCGTTTTGATTATTTATCTATATTTTTCACTATTGATTTTAAATCTTTTTGAGAATTACTTTTTGGTTAAATCAAATCGTAAAATATCATAATTTTAAGTTGTGCTTGAAGCCTAAATGTAACATCCGGATCAAAGTTCTTGCATTAATATAAAGGTTATCATGTCAAAAAAAAATATTTTTTCTTATCTGATTTGTTTTGCTACGGTGGTGTCGCGTTTTTTTTGGTACAACGATTGGAGTTGATACTGTATTTTCAGGGTGTAAATTGATTACTGTAAGTATTTTTATGTTAATTTATTTTATGTTAAACATTTAATTTTTTTTCTTTTATATGTCCACTTGGAATCGAATTTCTTATTGTTATATATTTATGGTAAACTACACCACATACCACTTAACTATGACTGTTGACTCAAAAATGCCACCGAACTTTAAAAAAGTTCAAAATTAACATTGAACTTTAGTTTGTGACTCGAAAATACCACTCCGCCGTTAACTCTTAACACCTCTGTTAAGTAAAAACAACATCATTTTGGTGCGGTTGTTTTGAAGCCTATTTTAGCCCAAAACGACGTCGTTTTGCTGGAGAAAAATATTAAAACCATGTGATTAGAGTAGTTTGAACACAAGACCCTCAAATAGAAAGTTTAAACCTTAACCACTTAACCAACTTAAAAATTATATAATATTTTATCACGAATATTATATATCGCAAACTACTTGAGATCAATTCAAATTATTTTATGGAATAAATAACACTATAAATGATATAAAATGTATTTTTTTTGTATATATTTGAATATATATAAATAAAAGTGTATTGTAAAAAAACTTCAAAATATTCTTACAAATAATATATTTATATTATAAATAATATATAAAAACTCTAAACCCTAAACCTTAAACTACAAAGCTAAGACCTCAAACCATAAACCTTATGATTTGATGTTTGAGGTTTGGGGTTGATGGTTGATGTATTTATATATTATTTATAATGTAAATATATTATTTTTAAAAAAATATTATTAAAATAATATATTTATATTATAAATAATATATTAAAAATCATAAATAATATATTTTTATTGATATATATAAATAATATATTTTATATTATTTATATAATAATATTATTTATTGTATTATTTTTTCATAAATAATTTGGTTTAACCAAATGGATAAGCTTATATAATTTAAATAAAAATATATTATTTTAAAAATGTAAAATATTTATAACATTAATATATATAAAACTCTTAGACCCTAAATCCTAAACTCTAAAGTTTAAGGTTTAAGTTTGAGGGTTTGTGGGTTAATAGTTTAGAATTTAAGGTTTTTATATATTATTAATAATATAAATATATTATTTTTATAAATATTTTGGGATTTTTTAAATAATATATTTATATTAATAAT
The DNA here is from genome assembly GCA_958450335.1 of Hibiscus tridactylites. NCBI lineage: Eukaryota > Viridiplantae > Streptophyta > Magnoliopsida > Malvales > Malvaceae > Hibiscus > Hibiscus tridactylites. The sequence continues at coordinate 79,670,346 of OY288278.1, read as the reverse complement.
AATATATAAAAATAATATATTTTGTATTTTTATATATTAATATTATTTATACTATTATTTATTTCATAAAATAATTTGAACTAATCTCAAGTAGAGGTGGCAAACGGGTCAATCGGTTCGGGTTCGGTTCGGGTCATTTCGGTTTCGGTTATTTCGGGTCTAATATCATTTGGTTCAGATTCGGTTCGGTTCGGGTTCGGTTCGGTTCCAGTTCGGTTATATTGTTCGGTTGATTTTCGGGTCGGCTGATTTTCGGTTCAGTTGATTTTCGGTTCTGTTCGGTTCGGATCGGTTCGGGTCAATTTCTGGTTGATGGGAGATCGGTCGGTTTTAATCAAGTTTTTAGGTTGGTCAGTTTTTTTACACCCTTTATATGGCTTTATAAAGCAATATATTTAACTTTTTGGTGAGTTGTGCGATTGTTCATATCTCATCTTTTTTTATTTCTATTAATATCTTTTATTTATTTCGGGTTGTCTTCGGTTCGGGTCCATTCGGTTCGGTTTCATTCGGTTCGGTTCGGTTCGGGTCTATCGGTTCGGGTCCATTTCGGTTCAACTAAAAATCAGTTCATTTTCGGTTCGGTTTCGGTTCGGTTTCGGGTTTCGGGTTAAATTTCGGGTAAGCATGTTCGGTTCGGTTTCGGGTTCGGTTCGGGTAAATCGGTTCGGTTTTCGGGTCTCGGGTCAAGTTTGCCAGGTCTAATCTCAAGTAGTTTGAGATATATAATATTTCTGGTAAAACATTATATAATAACATGTTTGTTCAGTAATTAAGGCTTAGGCTTCAAAACAGCCGCACTAAAACGACGTTGTTTTGACTTAACGAGGGTGTTAAGAGTTAACGGCGAAGTGGTATTTTCGAGTCACAAGCTATGTTCAGTGTTAGTTTTGAACTTTTTTAAAGTTTGATGATATTTTCGAGTCAATGACCATAGTTGAGTGGTATGTAGTGTAGTTTACCCATATATTTAAAATTTCTTTTTTATGCAAGTTTGTTATCGTTTTGCTATCAATGTACTGTTAATTAACTGTGATTTTTGACTATATTAATGAAAGTTCTATTGCTTACCACATAAAAATTGAGACTATTCCCTTACAAAGATTATTGCTTTGCATTTGCATGCTCACCGGTAATAAAAGTAGTGAATCTCCAATTGGCTTAAGAAGCCATGCATGCAAAATATAACAAGAGTGAAGAAAATATTTTTGCATGTAACATAGATTAATAATGCCATAAGCTCTACTTCTTATTTTCTTTCGGAATAAAAATTTAAAAAATAATAATATATATTAAGTGCAACGCTCGGGGTTTGTGGCCCGGGAGATAACCAGGTTTAGTTAAACCAGTTCGGGTTAATCTAATTGAAAGAAAACATTTTTAATGAACAAAAAGGTGTTTTAATGAATAAGGGCAAAAAGGGGTTATGAGAATTTTTAAAGAAAGACTTTTTTTTTCTTTCAAAATATCATCATCTTCTTCTTTCCAACACTTTTCACATTTACTTTTCTCAAAAACCTCCATTGTTACAATTCCATTGCTCCCACTTTTCCCACAAACAAGTTTTCAAGGTAAGCATTCCATTGTTTTGATTTTTCTTTCCTTAAGTTTGTTATTAGCTAAAATTTCCTTAAAACCCCATTATTTAGAGTATTTCAAAAATGCTTTGAGTTTGAAAAATAATAAAATGAAGAGATTTTCTTTTGGGGTCTTTTGATGCCATGTTTAAGGGTGTTTTTAATCTTGTTTTGGTGTCTTAAAAATGCTAAAATAGTGGCTAATAGTAGGAAACCCGAAATGGGTATAAAAATGGGATTTTTGGGTTGAAAAGGTAGAATTTTTTGCTTGGTTTTGGGTTGGAATCGTGGCTGATGATTTCATTGCTGTTGGGGGTGATTTTAGATGATATTTGGTGTGTTTGATGTTTGGAAATGACATGCATGTTCAGCTTGAGGTTTCACTAGAAAGAATTTGGGTGAAGTTTGGGTTGAATGTCGATGTGTTTTGTTGCAAGATTGTTGAGTTTTGAATTGCTGCTATGTTTGTGGGTATATTAGCATCCTAATGTTCTATTTTGGGTTGCCTAAAGCAGAGGAAACATATTTGGGCTTCGTGGACGTGAATCCGGGTAGTTTGGAAACTTGAATCTGGGATTCAGCTATCGTTTGAGCTCAATCGGTGAGTGGAAATTGTTTCGAAGCTTTAAATTGTTCAACAAAGTTTTCTTGGGGTTTGAGTTGAGCCTTAGAGGCTAGCCTAGACCCAAGCGTAAGTTTATCTATTCTTGCCTTGTTTAGTTGATTGTTGGCATTCATGTTTATGTGTGTTGTGGTGTTGATTGCAGAATGCTTTTATCCCCGTTTAAATGTTGTTGTGTTGTCGTAGTTGATGTCAAGCCTCACGTGATGGTTAGTCGTTGTGTATGGTGAAGTGTAGTCCCACTTGTAGTGACTAGTAGATGAGTATGATGATGTGTAGTCCCACCGAAAAAATGCTAGTCGATGTGTACGGTGATGTGTAGTCCCACCAGAGATGGTTGTGCATGTGCAAACCATGTTTCATTTATGCTTCCATTTCATTGTATATCCTTCTTAAGTGGTTTCGTTTTTAAAACTAAGATATATGTTTTGAACTGCATTTGTTGTTGTGTTTTAGAGCTCCACTAACTAAGCTTTTAAGCTTACGCTCTGTTTTTCCAACAATGCAGATCGTTAGAGGCTCCGAGAGGCAAGTGGGAAATGGAGGAGTTCTTGGAGTTCCTTGCTAGCTCAAAGTATGGTTTTCTTAGTTGTAATAATACTTATGCAATGGGAATGCTAGGCTTGTTGTTAGGGAGTTGGTGTTCAAACTCCTATGTTTGGCTTTTGTTAATGTTGCTAGCATGTTTTAAATGTTGATACCATGGTATGTTGAGGCTTGTTATGGCCTTAGGTTAGTTGTTATGTGTTTTGACTTGTTAGTGTTTTTTGAACTAAAGTGTTCTTATAAGCTTTTGGGTTTGAGATCCATTTTTGTGTGTATGCATGTTTGAAGGTTGTCTTTAGGGTGTTTTGCCTCTAGATTGTTTGTATAATAAGTTGCCATATGGTTTGTGACATTTCGAGGTAAGTTTGGGAACTTTTGGAGATGCTAAAATGTGTTTTCGGGCCAAACTGTGTCCAGGCGTTTCGGAACGCCTGATATGGTTTCGGAACGACCAAGCTCCAGGGGCACCTGTATCGGAACGGAGGTGGTGTCGTTTCGATATGATTTGCCACTGGAGGCTCCTATTTCGGAACCATGAGGGGCCGTTCCGGAACGACCTATTGTTGCTTTTTAAATGAAGCCCGCATTTCGGAACGGGTAGCCCTGTTTCGAAACGCATGTAGTTAAAACGGTTAAAGAGCATCTTTGAAGGTTTCCAAATGTTACATTTTAGTCTCTAATGCTTGTATGCTTCGTAGTTGAGTTTATATGTGTCATTTGTGATGATTTTGCCTCGTGTGCATGAAACTTGACTAATAAACTACTTGGTAAGTTTAATTCACCGTATGCCTCTGCTCGGTTCGTATCTATGTTCGCTTTTTCGTTGGTTACCTTTACACATAGAGTTAAATGTGACATCTAGACAAGATTAATAAAATGAAAAAATAGGGTTGCTAATCGGAGTGAGGCCTTAGCGGGTTTTGCTTCGGTTTTCCCCATGTAACCCGTTCGGATCGGTCTGCTGGCTAGGCCGGGACGAGGGGGTTACATTTGATGGTATCATAGCCTCAGTTACGAGGTCTCCCATGAAGGTTAGTCATGTAAGTTGGTTTGTTTGGTTTGTTTGCCATTGCACGGTGTGTGAAAGCATGTTTTATTGTTCTTGTTGTTGGTTGAAGTTTAGTCGAGTGTTCCCATTGTTAGGTGTGAAACCGATATTTTAATTTTGATATAACTAAAGAACCTAAGGACTAAATTGAAAATGTGAAAATGAATTTTTAAGTCCTCAAACATTCCTATATGTTTTAAAGAATATGCCTAAGTTAAAAACTAAGTTTTCCAAATATTTTCTAAGTGTTTTTAAAGCCAAAACAGTGATTTTCGAGTCCCTGTTTCGAAACGGCCTAAGGCGTTTCGAAACGGTTTTGAAACTATCAACCCATGTTTCGAAACGGGTATCGAAACAATTTCACCACTGCCAACTCGTGTTTCGAAACAAGTTTCGAAACGGCTTTAGAACATAGAGAAACCGTATCAAAACGATTTACAGTGTTTTGAAACGACTCTTCATTTGATTTGAAAAATGTGATCGTTATAAGTTTTTAACTGAATTTTAAGAAACCGTTAAGGCGTTACGAAACGGGTTCAAGCTGTTTCGATACGACTCTTGACAGTGGCAAAAGTGTTTCGAAACAAGTTTTGAAACGGCTCTTAGCGTATCGAAACATGTCAGACCATTTCGATACGGGCTCTTAAATGCACCCCAACGACTCTTTCTATTTTGGTCTGTTTCGAAACAGGGTCGGGCGTTTCGAAACGAGTGGTTGCAGACTACATTTATGGAAGTGAGATAACACTCCCAACGGCTCTATTGATTAATGCAACAACCACAACGGATAGAAATCAATGAGAAGGTATAAAAGAGACCTCTAAAGCTCCAGCAACAACTATTGATCCAAAAGAAAACATCCAAACATCAAATCCAAGCATTTGTGCCTAAATCCCAATATTGTCTAGAAACCCCAATTGTATTTTTCATTCTTATCATTTCAATTGGGTTGAGTGCTTGTAATTGGGCTACAATTTGTATTGAGAGATACTTTCTTAGCCAACAAAAATGTTGTTCTATTTGTGTGAGGATTGGGTTAAATTTTGGGTAGAAAATTTAACCGAAAATTGTAAGGGTTGCCTCCTTAGCTTAGAAAAGGGGAAGATCAATTAGTGGAATTGTTGCAAATCCTTAGTGAAGCTAAGGTAGTGGATGTAGAGTTCATTTGGAACTTGAACCACTCTAAAATTCCTTGTCTATCTTTTTAATTTGCAATTTCCACCACCTAAACCTTTAAAAATTCAATTCACCCCCTCTTGGTTCATTTCGATCATTCAATCCACTCAACAATTGGTATCAGAGTCTACCTCTTTGAGGATTAACAACCACAAGAGGAGTTCCTAGGAAGAGTGTGATCATCCAAAAATCAAGAGATGACTTCTCCCTTCTTCAATGGTGACAACTATCCATTTTGGAAGAATAGAATGCGTCTCTTCATCAAGTCCAATGACTACTTAGTTTGGGATGTCATTGAAGATGACCCTTACATTCCATTGAAGCAAGATAGTGAAGGGAAGATGGTTTTGAAGAAAAAAGTGGAAATGAGTGAAGAAGAAAGGAGAAAGATCCAAATAAATGACAAAGCTCTCCACATGCTCTTTTGTTCATTTGGTCCGGACATCTATTCCAAAGTGTCATCCATTGAGAGTGCCAAAGAAGTGCGGGACACTCTTGAGACTACCTATGAGGGAACCAATGATGTCAAGGAAACTAAGATTGTAATTCTCAATCTTAGTTATGAAAATTTCAAGATGAAGCCCGATGAGACGGTGTCCAAGATGTTTGATCGCTTCTCCATGATAGTCAATGGGCTCAAAGGATTTGGAGAGACAATACCGGAAGACAAGCTTGTCCGAAAGCTACTCTATTCACTTCCCGAATCTTGGGATGGGAAGAGAACCACCATCATAGAAGCTAAAAATTTGAAGACTTTAAAGCTTGATGAGCTAGTGGGTTCTCTTCTTACTCATGAGATTATGAAGCAATGAAGGGAAGAAGAGAAGAAGAAAGAGGAGAAGAGAGTAGAAAAGTTAGAGGTAGAAAAGAAGAAGAAGATGAGAATAGCTCTCAAAGCTTCATTACTTGAGGAGAGCTCTTCTAGTGAGGAGGATGAGCTAGAAGAATTGGCTATGATAGCCAAACGATTCTCACGCTTTATGAGGTTCAATCGGGGAAGAAAAATTCAAAGGAAGATGGAATTCAAAGGTAAGAACAAAAAATAAGCAAGGGATCAAATCATTTGCTTCGAGTGTAATAAACCCGACCACATACGTTCGGAGTACCCTCAACTCAAGAAGAAGGGCTTTGAGAAGAAGAAGAAGCTCAAAGCCAAGCTTGCTACTTGGAGTGATGAGGAGTCATCGGAGGATGACGAACAAGAAGTGGCCAACCTTTGCCTCATGGAACTTGAGGAAGATTCCTCCATGGTAACCTCTAACTTATCAACTTTAGATTTTACATATGATGAATTGAATGATGCATATGATGAGTTACAAGAGGTCTATGATGAATTAGTTGAGAAATACAAGGAGTCGGTCATTAGGAATAAGAAAATTATTTTGGAACTAAATGAGAAAAATGACTCACTCTCTCAAGCTAATTCAAAATTTGAGAAAAAGATATTAGGGTTGAAAGATGAACTAAAATTTTTTCAAGATGAAAATGTTGACCTTAATAATCTTTTATCTCAATGTAATAGTGAACACCAAAAGGTGTTGAATGAGCTAAATAAGCTCAAAGAGTCTTTTAAAAATGTTGGTAGTGTCAAGCATGAAATAGGTGAATCTTCAAGAAAAAATCAACCTAAGAAAAAGACTAACTACTACAAACAAGGTAGCTTTCCTAGACATAGTAGAGCTAAAAGAATTAGAAGTGTATGGGTTCCTAAGGAACTTGTAAAATCTAATAACATTATTGCTATGTCATCTTGGATTCCTAAGGGAACCAAGGTTTTGGGAGCTAACACTCATGGACCCAAAATGTTTTGGGTACCAAAAACAAAAGCTTAATATCTTTGTTTGTAGGGGGAGCATTGCTACAAGGCCAAAGCACAAAGTCAAAACTCATGGTACCTTGATAGTGGATGCTCAAGGCATATGACTGGAGACATGTGTAGATTTATGAATCTAAAGCCAAAAAGTGGAGGAGTGGTGACATTTGGTGACAACTCCAAAGGCCACATTAAAGGTATTGGCTCCATAGGTAATCACTCTACCATTCTCATTGAAAATGTATTGTATGTCGATGGTCTTAAACATAACTTATTGAGCATAAGTCAATTGTGTGATAAAGGATTTAATGTTTTATTTGATAAAAATGGATGCGAAATTGTTGACATTAAATCTAATAATATTATTCTCATAGGTCATCGCAGAGAGAACATATACATGGTGCATCTAGATGACATACATACATCCCATGCATGCTTAGTAGCACAAAATGAAAATGATGCATGGTTGTGGCATAGGAAACTAGGACATGCTAGCATTAGTGTTTTAGAAAAACTAGTTTCCCTTGATCTAGTTAGAGGTTTACCTAAGATAAAATTTTCAAATGATAAAATTTGTGATGCATGCTCTAATGGTAAACAACATAAGTCTTCCTTTAAATCCATTAATGATGTTTCTACAAGTAGATGTTTACAACTTATCCATATGGATTTATTTGGGCCAATTAGGACTATGAACTTGGGTGGTAAATCTTATGCATTTGTACTTGTTGATGATTTTTCTAGATTTACTTGGGTTCTATTTTTAAGTACTAAAGATGAGGCTTTAGAAAAATTCATCACATTTTCAAAACTAACCCAAAATTATCTTGAACTTAGAATTTCACATATTAGAAGTGATCATGGAACTGAGTTTCAAAATTTAGGGTTTGAAGATTTTTTGAATGAAAATGGTATTAGCCACAATTTTTCGGCTCCTCGAACTCCTCAACAAAATGGGATAGTTGAGAGGAAAAATAGAACTTTGCAAGAAATGGCTAGAACCATGCTTTGTGAAAATAATTTACCTAAATACTTTTGGGCGGAAGCCACAAACACCACTTGCTATATTGTTAATCGAGTAATGATTAGGCCAATTTTAAAGAAAACACCTTATGAGATTTTAAAATCTAAAAAGCCTAACATTAGCTATTTTCACCCTTTTGGTTGCAAGGTTACACTCAAGAAGAGGGAATAGATTTTGATGAAACCTATGCACCCGTAGCTAGAATGGAAGCCATTAGGATGTTGCTTGCATATGCATGTTATCATAATTTCAAGCTTTTTCAAATGGATGTTAAAAGCGCGTTTTAAATGATTTTATAAATGAAGAAGTGTATGTGGAACAACCACCGGGTTTTGAAGACTCAAAATTTCCAAATCATGTTTTCAAACTCACTAAAGCTCTTTATGGTTTAAAACAAGCTCCCAGAGCTTGGTATGAAAGACTTTCAAACTTTTTAATTGAAAAAGATTTTGAAAAAGGTAAGGTGGACACTACACTTTTTATAAAAATGTATAAAAATGACATCTTAGTAGTTCAAATTTATGTTGATGATATTATTTTTGGTTCTACTAACGAATGTCATTGCCAAGAGTTTGCTAAGCTAATGCAAGGTGAATTCGAGATGAGCATGATGGAGGAGCTCTCATTCTTTTTGGGACTCCAAATCAAGCAAAAGAAGGATGGCACCTTCATCAATCAAGCAAAGTACATAAAGGATATGCTCAAGAAGTTTGGCTTGGAGAATGCAAAGCCTCAAGCCACACCTATGAGCTCATCTACAAAGCTTGACAAAGATGAAGGAGGTAAGTGTGTTGACTCTAAGCTTTACCGTTCTATGATTGATCATTACTTTACCTTACCGCAAGTAGACCGGATATCTTGTTTAATGTTTGCTTGTGTGCTAGGTTTCAAGCTAGTCCTAGAGAGTCTCACCTTATAACCGTTAAGAGAATCTTTAGGTACCTTAGAGATACTCCTTGTTTAGGTCTTTGGTACCCTAGAGACTCCACCTTCAACCTTCATGCTTATTCGGATGTGGATTATGGGGGTTGCAAAATCGATAGGAAAAGTACTTCGGGAACTTGTCAATTCCTAGGTAGTATGTTCATATCTTGGTTCTCTAAGAAACAAAATAGTGTAGCCTTATCTACCACCGAAGCCGAGTACATATTCTTAGGGAGTTGTTGCGCTCAAGTCCTTTGGATGAAGCAACAACTCTTAGATTATGGAATTAAAGTTGAAACCATACCCCTAAAATGTGACAACACTAGTGCTATATGTTTAACAAAAAATCTCATCCAACACTCTAGAACCAAACACATAGAAATAAGGCATCATTTCATTAGAGATCATGTCCTTAAAGAAGATGTGGTTATAGAGTATGTAGACACCTTAAATCAATTAGCGGACATACTTACAAAACCTTTAGACAAAGAGCGTTTTTGGTCCCTAAGGAGAGAATTAGATCTAGCTAGCCTATATTGACCTTTTAAGACCTCTTTTGTGCTTAAAATTGCTTGATCTTGTGAAATGCCATGTTTATGTGTTTTTACTCCTAATTTCATCCATGCTTATAGCTAGGGGGAGTATGTTTATGTTTACATATGTTTTCCTGCTCATTCATGTCATTCATGCAAGTTAGGCCTTAGAAAAATTCAATTTTCTGCACTTTTAGAGCCTCATCTGCACTTCCAGGCCCAGGTGTATCGAAACGGGTCAACCTGTTTCGATACAGATGCTTTAAATTCATATCTGAGAGAAGGGCATTTCGAAACGCCTTAATAGGGTTTCGAAACGTTTTGGCTACTGCCAAGGGGTGTATCGAAACGAGTTTCGATACGAGTCAACGGGGCTTCGATACGGTCAAACCTGTATCGAAACGGTCAGCTGAAGTCCAAAAGACGGTCAAACCTTCATGCCCGCGTTTCGAAACGGTCAAGACCGTTCCGAAACGAATTCACGGACTGCTTTAAGAAGGGCTTTTAATGTTAAAGTTCCACTTTAATTAAAACTCTCCCAAACCCTAAAAACCCTAGCCCGAATTTTTCCTATAAAAACCCTCTAAACCTCTTTGTTTTTCACCAAATCTTGAGGGGTTTTTCTCTAAATCACAAGTCTAAGCAAGTTTCAACAATATTGTGCAAGGATTTTCATCCATTCATCCAAAATCCCAAATCAAGGTATTTTTCCTCTTTTTCTTTTTCCTTTAATTTGTATTCGAATCTTAGGTTAGAAAATTTTATTTTTGTATAGTTTATATGTTTTTATGCTTGGGTTTTTCATATCTTGTAAAAAATTTTCAAAATCTTCAATTTTTTGATTCGAATATAAAAATTTTCACTCGTATTTTTTTACTATTTTTCTCTTAAATTTTTTTTTTGTTTTGTTTTAAATTGTTTATTTGATTTTAAAAACTTGTTTTTAAACCTAAGTGGGATTTATCATTGGATTGAATTTAGAAATCTATGCATACACTTAATTTTTTTCTTAAAACTTGCTTGCTTAATGTTTTTAGGATGACTTTGGAAAATGTTAGCAAAAAGCGTAAGACCGGTCAAGCTAGTGACTCCAGTATTCGTCCAAACCTCGCCTTGCTCTTTCAAAAATCTCTTCGAACTCCAGAGATGAGAGATCGTTTCAAATATGTCAAGGATTACAAAGTTCGTCGTGAGTGTGTGATTGATATCCACTTCCTTGACTTCGGGCGCTTTCTTTTCCGTTATCTCGAGCGTTTAAGAGAATGGGATTTTCTTATCTTATTGAGCATCCCAGACATTTGCTACAAACACATGGTACTTCTCTTTTACTCTAATGCTCAACCTATCAATGATGAAGAAAATTCCGAAGTTGTTGGGATTGAATCTTTTATTTTGGGGAAAAAGATTATTGTCAATATCCCTCTCTTGGAGTCTACGTTTTCTCTTAAGAATATAGGAATTGAGAATGAGAGTCACTTTGGTTCTCACACCGGTCAAGTGCTTACTTTGGATGTGCACGATCGTTTCCTCCATTTGATGGTCTCATGGTTCCTTCGCCCCTTCGGAGGTAAATATTCTCACATCCATCAAGTTGACTATTTTTGGCTTGAGTGTTTCCGTCGTGGTGAGTGCCCTAATCTAGTTAAGATCATATTTGCCGAAATGGTTAACAATGTTAAGCTTATTGACACCGATGCTTTGAAATCCTTTACTTATGGAATGGTTTTAAGTCACATCTTTAGCACGCTTAATCTTGATTGCACCTATGACTCTCTGGAACCTCGCAAGTCAAAAATTGGTGAGTCCTCTCTCCGGAAGTTCGGTTTTCGCTATGTCAATGATGGAATTTGGGAACGTGTTGATAGGGCAGCACCTGCTCCTCCTCCTCCCGTTGAACCTCAACCACAAGCTCAAGTTGCAAACAATGAAGCTCTCACGGCTTTCCTTACCGAGCGGTTCAATGCCATGGACACTAACATGGCTTCGGGCTTTGGTGCTATCAATACACGTTTGCAAAATGTAGAGGATCGACTCCGATCCGTTGAGATTCAACACTCGACCTTGGATATGTCATTCTCCACCTTCTATGGCCAATGGATGAAGTTTCGCCATTCTCAAGTCAAGAGCGATGATGAGACTTCGGATGATGATGGTGACGACGAGGCCTAGGATATTCATGACATATCATATTATCTATGCATTTTAGGATTAAGTTTGCATCTTTATTTTAATTATGTTTTATGAACCTTTGATTTTAGTTTTATTTGGGATTATGCTTTGAACTTATTGTGAAAGATTTATGTTTTGGATATTTTAATTTTATGAATTAATATTATTGTTGCTTATTACTTAATGCTTATTGGTACTAACCCTATCTTTTCTCTATGAGCCTTGTTTATTATTTTTGATCTAACAAAAAGGGGGAGAAGAAATCTAAGAGCCAAAAATTTCGTTTTAAATGTTTAAAGAGTTTTTAAGTTTTAAACCTTAAATTTCAAAGTTAAATCTTTTTAAAACTTTAAAAACCAATCTTAAATTGAGGGGGAGTTAGAATGTAATCAAAATTTTCAAAACTCTTAAAAATTCTAACTTTGGTTTTATTATATCAAAAAGGGGGAGATTGTGAAACCGATATTTTAATTTTGATATAACTAAAGAACCTAAGGACTAAATTGAAAATGTGAAAACGAATTTTTAAGTCCTCAAACATCCCTATATGTTTTAAAGAATATGCCTAAGTTAAAAACTAAGTTTTCCAAATATTTTCTAGTGTTCTTAAAGCCAAAATAGTGATTTTCATGTCCCTGTTTCGAAACGGCCTAAGGTGTTTCGAAACGATTTTGAAACTGTCAACCCATGTTTCAAAACGGGTATCGAAACGATTTCACCACTGCCAACCCGTGTTTCGAAATAAGTTTCGAAACGGCTTTAGAACATAGAGAAACCGTATCAAAACGATTTACAGTGTTTCAAAATGATTCTTCATTTGATTTGAAAAATGTGACCGTTATAAGTTTTTAACTGAATTTTAAGAAACCGTTAAGGCGTTTCGAAACGGGTTCAAGCCGTTTCGATACGACCCTTGACAGTGGCAAAAGTGTTTCTAAACAAGTTTCGAAACGACTCTAAGCATATCGAAACAGGTCAGACCGTTTTGATACGGGCTCTTAAATGCACCCCAATGGCTCTTTCTATTTTGGTCTGTTTTGAAACAGGGTCGGGCGTTCCGAAACGGGTGGTTGCAGACTGCATTTATGGAGGTGAGATAACACTCCCAACGGCTCTATTGATGAATGCAACAACCACAACGGCTAGAAATCAATGAGAATGTATAAAAGGGACCTCTAAAAGCTCCAGCAACAACTATTGATCCAAAAGAAAACATCCAAACATCAAATCCAAGCATTTGTGCCTAAATCCCAATATTGTCTAGAAACTCCAATTGTATTTTTCATTCTTATCATTTCAATTGGGTTGAGTGCTTGTAATTGGGCTACAATTTGTATTGAGAGATACTTTCTTAGCCAACAAAAACTTTGTTCTATTTGTGTGAGGATTGGGTTAAATTTTGGGTAGAAAATTTAACCGAAAATTGTAAGGGTTGCCTCCTTAGCTTAGAAAAGGGGAAGAGCAATTAGTGGGATTGTTGCAAATCCTTAGTGAAGCTAAGATAGTGGATGTAGAGTTCATTTGGAACTTGAACCACTCTAAAATTCCTTGTCTATCTTTTTAATTTGCAATTTCCACCACCTAAACCTTTAAAAATCCAATTCAACCCCCCTCTTGGTTCATTTCGATCATTCGATCCACTCAACACTAGGTGTTGTTATTGGAAAATGGTTTCGATTTAAAAGAGCTCGAGTACTCGGATCCTTGCCCTTGCTAACCCAATGTTTTCTTGTGTGTTATATGTTTATTGTTTAGATTTTATCTTGTTGTGGTAAGACTGCGAGAACGACCTAGAGCGGGTAACCAGGCACCTGGGGATGTGCCTCACGTTCCTCCTGCTCCCGATGATAATATGGTGGATGTCGGAGATAATGTGCCTCAGGTCGGTGTGAATGTTGGAGGTGATGGTGATGGACCTCAGGCCGGTGCGAATGTTGGGGGTAATGGAGTTCAGGCTGGTCAGGGTCCGGCAGGTGCGAACATGACTCATTTGATTTAGACTATAGCTGGGGCTTTTCAGTCAGCTTTGGCCATTATACATGCTGCAACACCACCTCAGGGTGCGGGGACAAGTTTACCCCTTGAGAGGCTTCGTAGTTTGGGTGGAGTTTAGTTTTGTGGTTTGACTCCCGAGGGTTCAGATGCTTGGCTCGAGAGCACTACACGCATCTTAGGTCAGATAGAGTACTCAAACACTCGTGAGTTGGGTTGTGTCATCTTCTTGCTTTAGGGAGATGCGTATGCTTGGTGGACTATCGTTACTTCGGGTATGACAGAAGCGAATGTCACTTGGGAATTCTTCAGAACAACCTTTAAGAAGAAGTATCTTGGAGTCCGATACCAGGATGAAAAGAAGAGATAATTTATGGCCTTGGTTCAGGGTAGTAAGACGGTATCAGAGTATGAGGTTCAGTTTGTGAGGTTGAGTCAATATGCTCCCGAGTTGGTTCCTAGTGAGAGAGAACGGTGTGAGCGTTTCCGTTATGGTTTGACTAGGGATGTGAAGACTTATATGCTCGCTTCTGATTACACCGAGTTTGATTTTTTGGTCTCTAGGGCCAAAGATATTGAGCAGAACTTAGGCTCGAGTACTCGTGCTAGTGGGTCTGATTCTGGGAAGAGAGATGCGGATTGGGATAGAGATCATGCCAAGAGGCACAGAGATAGGAGGTATCAGTCCGATTCGAGACATAGGGGCGGTAACCATGGACGGAGCCATTAGGGCCAAGGAGCTGTTGTTCACACTCCTGAGTGCACTAGATGCAGAAGACGCCATCTGGGCGAGTGTATGGGTATCTTTAGGGTATGTTGGAACTGTGGTTATCGAGATCATTTGAGGCGTAACTGTCTACACCCGGCTAGGGGCGAACCGGCTCCAGCTAGGGGGTTTGAGCATCAGAGAGGCTGTGGGCGCGGTCGAGGTAATTTTCAGCCGAGGAATGATGGTCAGAGGAACTTGGCTCATGTGGTGTCAGTTCAGTCCAAGGGTGGAGGACCAGCTAGGGTGTATGCACAACGAGAGGCTGGGAATGACACAGATGTTATTGCATGTAATTTCTCATTACAGTCTTTGACTTTGCTTTCTTTGATAGACTCGGGTTCGACAGATTCGTACATTTTGGGTGAACATGCAAGGTCTCTAGGTTTACTGTATGAGTGGTGTTGCGTGTAAAATAGACTATCGCAATTGTAGTGCAAGTGTACACGACGCAAGTAGTAAAGTGATACGAAGTATCGGATATCGTCTCCACAGGGATCTGGGTTAATAAAGTAAAAACGTAAATAAAAGGATTGAGAAATCAAGATAGAGAGAATGGGCTGGTATTGAATTGCTCAGTAGTGCAGGTATTGAATTGCTTAAGATTTCCAATTCTGTCGTCACGCCCGTCGCCGACAGCACCTGTCGCGGCGACTGTCCGTTAGCTGTCGCGGCAGCGAACACTAACTCCGTACTTCAAGCTTGGCAAGAATCCCAGATCTGCCTTGCCCTATCCCTAGGCACAAGTCTGTCGATGATCACGTCTTTGATGATACCTCCCAGCGTGAATCGAAGGATGAACACCGATGTGTATGAATTCTTCCTTAGCCACTTAACCTCGCCTTATCCCTAAGCACGAGATGGTTCAACTATAAACTAGAGAACGCGCTTTTATCTCTTTCGTATACTTAACTCTCCCGATGCCAAGTAAATGGATAACCTCACAATGCTCTCCCGATGCTCTTGCAAGATATTAAAACCAAGATAAAAGAACTTGAAGTTTATTTTATTGAACTGAAAAATCCTAAAACAAAGCAACCCTTGCAACTACTTTACAAAACAACCCGTAGCCCTAGGGGAATTTAGAACATGTCGGTGACGGGTGGACGGCAGGGGTTTGGTTTTTGTTATGGGGTATCGGTTATGCTCCTAGGTTAAATCTATGCCCTTATATAAGCTTTGGGCTCAAGTTATCTAAGGTAACAAGGATTACAACTTTAATTAAAAGTAAGATTCTAATAAAGACTAAATCTCTAAGGATTCCTACTTTCCAGCCGCATCCTTGCTTTATGGGAATTCCTCTCTTTGAGCTTTGGCTTGACATATCTTTTGATCCGGGGCTTGGAAAAATATTTGGCTTCCACACGACAGACGAGCAGATTTTTCTCTATCTATCGAGGTCCACTTTACTTTTCCTCTTCATAAATCTGCTGTCACCATGCTGTCACGACAGGTCCATGACAGGTTCGTCTTCTTTGGCTGCTTGTCCAGTTCAGCTCTTCTGCTTATCTGCCCTGCGCCTGCCTTCATCGTCAACCATAGCAGCTACCTGCAAAATACGCCATCTTTTAGTAGAATCCGTGCCTTTTATATAATTGTGATGTTTTATTGAAAACTAACCTAAATGCAATGCAATGATGCTTGAATGCAGCAGAAATATGGGTTAAAAAGGGTGTAAATAATAGAACTTTTACACACTCAACACACCCCCAAACTCAAGTCTTTGCTTTCCCTCAAGCAATTTAAACCTAAAAGAAAAAAGAAATTTTTGTGTTGGCCTTCAAACAGTGAACTGTCCCTTACCCGTCGCTCATTCTCTGTGGCAGCAGCAACCTGTCGGAACGATTAGGATCTGTCCGGAATCTCCATATAGCTCTCGTGCAGTGTGTGCATGCTTGTGAACAGTTATATGCTAAGACTCTCTTAGTTTCACTAGAATATTCAACTCCTTAACTCGAATTTTTATGCCAAAGTTTACTTTCTTGAAGATACATTTTCATGCTTCTTTTCTATTTTTCAAGCTAAGTTTTTCTAGAGCCAGTTTCGGGCACCTCTAGTTTACTAGAGCCGGTTTCGGGCACCTCTAGTTAGCTTCCTAGAGCCGGTTTCGAGCACCTCTAGGTTTTCAAATTTCTTTTGTTAAACTTCTTTCCTAGAGCCAGTGTTAGGCACCTCTAGGGGCTATTCAAGTTCTAAGCATCCTATTCTAGTTTGGCTAAAAGAAATCTAAGCAATATAACAGTCACAAAAGTGTTTAAGTTTTCAGAACTATAGAAAGGCTCTAAACTTTTCCTTAACCTGTCCTAAAGATGCTGCCACGACAGAGCTGTCATGACAGGTAAGTTAACTTCACAGTTTTAAGCCAACAGTTTAAATTTTCTGATTTTTTTTTAAAGAACTTAAATTAAAAATAAGACACAACAAATAATAAAAAGATGTGCATAAGACTCCATTAATGATGGAGGGTTGCCACCCCCAAACTCGAGGGTTGCATTGCCCTCAATGCAAAATGACATGAAAAATCAAAGAAAGAAAAAGTACATCACAAAATATAAAGGCAGGCAGCAGTAAAGGAAAAATAATAATAAAAAAACTTAAATTTTATTCGCTGTCCTCGCTGCTGCTGCTGACGCGGATCCGATGGCGGCGTCTGCGCTGTGGAGGGGGCTGGGCAGGTTCCGGAGCAGGTTGATCAGCAGGTTCATCAGCCGGTTGGGGGACAGGTTCATCGGCAGGTTGAGGTGCAGGTGGCTCCACTAGCCGGACGTCGGAACTGCTGCCGCTGTCCCATGAGCTGCTGGTTGTGATGGCTTTGGACAGCCTTTTCTTGTTGGCCACGTGCTTAATACGTTTGACCCGCGTGAAGTCGCTCTCCAAATTCCTCCGGACAAGAGGGCTGTCTTCAGTGGCAGCTCGCTTGGTTCCTCGCGGGGAGGTGTCTGCCGGTGGGCTGCCGGCTGCCGTCGGGGCAGGGGATGGTGTGGAAGTGGCAGATTGTGTATGGGGAGAGACAGGTGGTGTGGGAGTGGGGGAGGGGATATTGAAATAATGTGCGGGGAAGGTGGGGTAGATGACATCCGAAAAATTCAAAGTATTAGTGATGAAATTTACCATTGCATTTGAGAAGTCACGGATAAAAGTCATCAAACCCATCTGGTGCTCCTCTACCCTTAGGATGGCAGCAAGGATGTGGGCAGATTGATCTGTCGGAGCGGTGTCGGTGGCAGCTTCTGGGGCAGGTTCATCATCGGAATCAGCAGGAGGGGCGTTTGGGTCGAAGGCATTGATGGGCGATGCGACTATGACCTCCATGAGGCTGGAGATGTTGTTGTCTGTCCAGCCGCTGCCCGTCTTGATTTTGTCTGAGGGCTCCTCCGGTACGGCAGCACAGCGGCAGAGGGCGGTAATGGTGAACGGCAGGCATAGTCGTGAGTCCGAGCGGAAGGCACAATCGAGGATGCTGTCCCTCATATATCTGCCCACATTTATGGGCCTGTCGTGCATAATGGAGTGGATAAGGGCCAGCCGCTGTCGGTTGACTGTCGTATGGTGGGACGAGGGCAGGATACGCTTTTTGATGAAAGCGTTCCACAATTTCGCTTCGGGGAGTAGCTGCCCCTATTGATGGAGTGGGGGTTCTTCTTGCTGGTGGTCCATGTCGTCCCAGCCTCTGTCAATTCCCTCATGACAGCATCATGGGCAGCAGCGTCGAGGGTGTCCCAAAATTGTTGGTGCGCATCGTCATTGGGGCCAAAGAAGAGGCCGAACGTGTGGTTGATGTTGTTGGCGGTGAAGGGTACTGCCACTCCTCGGACGGTGACAAATGTCGCCGTTTTGCTTTCGATAGCCTCATAAAATTCTCGGACCAACGTATCCTTAAGCTCTGCCGGCTGCTCGGCAAAGTCCTCCCATAGTTGTGCTGTTATGGCCTTCATAATGAACGGCTGGAGTCCCATATGGGGGGCAGCTCTGTTGGAGATGAAACCACGCTCCTCCCATAGTTCCTTGTTAATGAAGGGTGATGCTGCTGCTGAAGAAGAAGCGGCAGCAGCGTTTTGACGGGTTTGTCTTGATGACATTTTGGTTGCAAGGGCTGAAAAAAGAGAGAAAATAGATAAAACTAGAGGAGAATAACAAGAGAGAAAAATCAGAAGTGATGAAAAATGAAAAGGGGAAGGGGTTTATATAGCTGTCGAGTAGCTGCCCATTTAATGCCGCAACGGCAGGCGGGAATAACGGGGTGGCAGATTGAATGTAGCGTGTCTGACGCGTCTGACACGCATTTATGCGTCTGCTGTGCGTCTGCCGCACGCTTCTGCGTCTGCAGTGTCAGCCTGTTGACAGCCTGTCAAGTCCGTCTGCGCCGGCAGCTGAAACGACAGGTTATCATAAACGGGCTTTATTGGGCTGGTGGATGGGCGGTGGTCTTGGGCCACTTCTCCTTTTCTTCTTGGCTCCTTTATTTCCTAAAAACTGAAATTATAAAAACAAAACATTATTAAAATAAATCTAATTTCCTAATAAATAATAATAAATAATAAAATAAATAAAAATTAGGTTAAATTAGGGATGCCTTGAGGGGCATCACCTAAAGTAACCACTTCCTGTATTCCTGGGGCTTCAGTCCCCTGATAATGCTTGAGGCATTGTCCATTGACTTTGAATTGGTGCCCGTCTTTTAGTGATTGAATTGTAATGGCACCATGGGGAAAAACTTGAACCACTTGGAACGGGCCAGACCATCTAGATTTGAGCTTCCCTGGAAAGAGTTTCAACCTAGAATTAAACAACAACACAAGCTGCCCTGGGCAGAACTGTCGTGGCAGCAACTTCTTGTCATGCCACTTCTTAGTCTTTTCCTTGTAAATTCTTGCATTGTCATAGGCCATTGTCCGTATTTCATCGATCTCATTCAAATCTAACAGCCTTTTTTGGCCTGCCTTGTCCAAGTCCATGTTTACTGCCTTAATTGCCCAATATGCTTTGTGCTCGATCTCGACAGGTAAGTGGTAAGTTTTCCCATAGATCAATCGGAATGGAGACATGCCCAATGGAGTCTTGAAAGCTGTCCTGTATGCCCATAATGCATCATTCAGAAGCAAAGACCAATCTTTCCTAGTTGGTTTAACCATCTTTTCAAGGATGTTCTTTACTTCCCTATTGGAAATCTCAGCCTGTCCATTGGTCTGTGGGTGGTATGCTGTCGCGATCCTGTGCTTGACACCATATTTCCTCAAGGCGGCAGCTATTACCCTGTTGTCAAAATGTCTCCCTTCATCACTGATAATCGCCCTAGGGATGCCAAATCTAGAAAATATGTTTTTGTGCAAAAACTTTTGAACCGTTTTGGCATCATTCTTTTGAGTTGCGATTGCTTCTACCCACTTGGAGACATAATCCACTACTAGGAGGATGTAAAGATTTCCACATGAAGATGGAAAAGGTCCCATAAAATCAATCCCCCAAACGTCGAAGATCTCGACTTCTAAAATGTTCTGCAGTGGCATCTCGTTTCTCCTCGAGATGTTACCTGTCCGCTGGCACCTGTCACAGTTCTTGTAAAATTCCTGTGCGTCCTTATATAGTGTCGGCCAGTAGAACCCTGACTGCAGCACCTTGGCAGCAATTTTATTGCCGCCTAAGTGTCCTCCATATTGTGAAGCATGACAGTGATGGAGAATGTCTTCTTGCTCTTCTTGTGGTATACACCTCCTTATAACCTGATCTGCGCATATTTTGAAGAGAAGAGGTTCGTCCCAATAATAATGTTTAACATCATTTTGAAACCTCTTCCTGGCTTGATAAGTAAGATCAGCAGGTAATATTCCGCTAACTATGAAATTAACGAAATCAGCATACCAGGGAAGGTTAGAAGACTTACCTGCCGCCATGGCTGTCGCGACAGCGATTGCGGCAGCAAAGAGCTGCTCATCTGGGAAGGTCTCCAGTATGTGTGTATCATCAATGGGTAGACTCTGTCCCGTCTCCAACCTCGACAAGTGGTCTGCCACCTGATTTTCTGTCCCCTTCTTGTCTTTGATCTCAAGGTCGAATTCTTGTAATAGCAAGATCCACCGTATCAATCTAGGCTTGGCATCCTTCTTTGCGAACAAGTACTTAAGGGCAGAATGGTCGGTGTGCACTATTACCTTCGTCCCAAGTATGTAAGAACGAAACTTGTCGATGGAGAACACCACAGCTAACAACTCCTTTTCTGTGGTGGTATAGTTCACTTGGGCATCATTCAATGTTTTGCTGGCATAATATATGACATGAAACAGCCTGTCTCTGCGCTGCCCAAGTGCTGCCCCGACAGCATAGTCACTAGCATCACACATAATCTTAAACGGCTGCGTCCAATCTGGTGGCTGTACTATGGGGGCTGTCACTAGCTTTTCCTTCAGAACCTTGAATGCTTCAGTACATTCTTCATTAAAGTCAAAGGGTCAGTTCTGCTCTAAGAGATGACATAGGGGCTTCGTGATTTTTGAGAAATTTGCAATGAATCTCCTATAAAAACCAGCATGCCCTAGAAAACTCCTAATGCCCTTGACAGTGGTTGGCGGCGACAGCTTCTCAATGACTTCAATCTTTGCCCTGTCGACTTCTATCCCACGGCAGCTAATCTTATGGCCTAGAACTATCCCTTCATCTACCATAAAATGGCATTTTTCCCAATTGAGAACAAGATTAGCTTTTTCACATCTTTCAAGTACCTTTTGAAGGTTGCCGAGGCAGCTCTCAAAATCGTCTCCAAAGACGGAAAAATCATCCATGAAAATTTCTAGGAAGTCCTCTACCATGTCGGAGAATGTGGCCATCATGCACCTTTGGAAGGTGGCAGGTGCGTTACAGAGTCCAAACGGCATCCTCCTAAATGCGTATGTACCGTAGGGGCATGTGAAAGTCGTTTTCTCTTGATCCTCTGGTGCAATAGCAATTTGGTTGTAACCTGAGTAACCATCAAGAAAACAATAATAAGGTTTACCCGCTAATCTATCAAGCATTTGATCAATAAAAGGTAAAGGAAAGTGGTCCTTTCGGGTAGCTTTGTTAAGCTTCCGATAGTCCATACAAACCCTCCAACCGGTCACAGTCCTGGTTGGGATTAACTCATTGTTTTCGTTGGTTATCACGGTCATGCCTCCTTTCTTGGGAACACATTGCACCGGGCTTACCCATTTGCTGTCGGAGATGGCGTAAATAATACCAGCATCTAACCATTTGATTATCTCTTTACGCACTACCTCCTTCATCGCATGGTTTAGCCGCCTTTGGGCATCTATAGTCGGCTTATGATCTTCCTCTAGGAGGATTTTGTGCATGCATAACGTCGGACTAATGCCTTGAATGTCTGCTATCGTCCATCCAATCGCCCTCTTGTGCTGCCGTAACATGTCGATTAGCTGTCGTTCCTGTTCCTGCGGCAGCTTAGCAGAGATGATTACGGGTAGTGTGTTATCACAACCAAGATAAGCATATTTAAGCTGCCCTGGCAGGGGCTTAAGTTCTAAGACAGGTGGTTCAACAGTTGATGGCTTTTGAATTAAATGGTTATCCGAAGTGTAATTCAAGGGTTCGAATAACTTATCTGGACGATGGCCTAACCAGTTTACCTCCTTTTGACCTTCAGTGTCAGATGTATTGGATTCAGAGGAGTTGCTGTCGTCGGTGCTGTCGTCGTTACTGTCATCGTCACTGTCGTGACAGGCCTGTAAGTGGCTGTCGCAGCAGTGACCAAATTTTATATCACTGCAGCCCGACCTGATGCAGGGTTGATCAAAGGTTACCTCAATGATGGCCTTACATTCCTCGTCCACATCAGCATGTTTCATTGCTTGGAGAACATTCAACTTAATTTCTTGATCGTTCACGCGCATGGTGAGTTCTCCTTTCTCCACATCAATCAATGATCTTCCCGTGGCTAAGAAGGGTCGCCCTAGGATGACTGGTGCGTTCTCATCTGCCTCACAATCTAAAATAAGAAAGTCAGCAGGAAAAATAAGCTTATCCACTCTTACAAAAATATCTTCAATTTTTCTCTCGGGATGAACATAAGAGCGGTCGGCTAGCTGTAGGGTAACTGTCGTGGGCCGCGCCTTCCCAATACCTAATTTCTGAAAAACAGATTTGGGCATTAGATTAACACTAGCACCTAGATCACAAAGTGCCTTACCCACAAATCTGTCGCCGATTACACAAGGTATGATGAAACTCCCCGGATCCTTCTTTTTCTGGGGCGGCTGCCTATGAAGAATACTCATGCAACCTTCTTGCATCCTTACCGTTTCAAATTCCCCAAGTTTAGATTTTTTCGACATAACATCCTTGAGAAATTTAGCATAACCGGGCATCTCCCTAACAACATCTAACAACGGAATATTAATATGAACCTGTTTAAAAATATCATAAATCTTTTTAAGTTGAGATTCATGCTTAGCTTGTTGTATCCGTTGAGGAAAAGGTGGTGGAGGACGATAATCAGCAATGCGTCCTTCCCACTGCATGCGAATCTGAGGACGATAATCTTCTTTTTTCTCCTCTGTCGCTTCTGCTGTCGTGACAGGATCATCGGCAGCAGTCTGTTTGTCACCTGTCGGGGCAGCTTCCTCGGCAGGTTTATCTAAGGCAGGTTCCTTTTCTGTTTCAGCTTCTTTTTCCGGCCCTGGTAACTTTTTCCCACTCCTAGTAGTAATCGCCTTACATTGCTCATGTGGGGGCGGTCTAGCATTTTCAGTATTGCTAGGAAAACCTCCATTCTGCCTCGGCTTAATATGTTGTGATACCTGACCCATTTGTGTCTCGAGAGATTTCAAGGTAGCCTCATGGTTTGTCATTCTCATCTTGGTTTCATCTATAAAGTTTTCCGTCTTCTTGACAAACTGACTGATTAATATTATCCATATAAGTACCAGTCTGAGACATAAAGGTGGCCAGGGTCTGCTCTAATATACTACTTGTGGCAGGTGGTGGCTGCTGTTGCTGCTGAGGCGGCAGGTTCTGCGGCAGGTTCTGCGGTGGCAGTTGCTGTCGCGTCAACAGTCTAGGACCCCCCTGATTCTGATTATATGCTTGCGGATTCAGGGCATTGTTAGGATTACTCCAGGAAAATTTGGGATCCTTCCTCCAATTAGGGTTGTAGTTGTTGGAATTGTAGTTCGGCTTGTAATTTCTAACATATTTTCCCTCTTCTATGTTTATCGGGCACTCATCCCTACTATGATTTCCCTCACAAGTAGCACAAACTTCCTCGACAACAAATCCTTGTAATTCATCATCATTCAATAGCTTTTTCATTGCCTTAGTAAGGAATGCTACCTGCGATTTCATAGTGCTGTCGGCCTCGTAGTCCTTGACAGCAAGTACCCGTTTACCCCCTCTTCTAGCGGTTGGAAACTGCTCCTCATTCTTAGCCAAATGTTTCAAAACTTGCAGGGCCTCGTCCGGATCTTTATCCAATAATAGTCCATTTGCTGCAGAATCAATTCGAATGCGAGTTTGTAAGTTAGCAGCATTATAAAACTTAGTTACCTGATTCCAGACGGGGAATCCATGCATAGGGCAGTTCCGCAGAAGAGTAGTAAACCTGTCCCAGGCCTCGTGCTTCGGCTCGTCGTCTTCCTGTTGAAAAGTAGCAATTTCATTACGTAATCGCTCAGCTAAATGTGAAGGATTAAAACGAGATAAGAATCCACGAGTTAGATCTGCCCAAGTCATAATGGAACCCGGTGTAAGTTTATTCCACCAAGTTTTACCTCTGTCCCTCAATGAATGGGGGAATAACCGAAGCCTCAGTATCTCCGGACTAACTCCTGGTAGCCTAAACGAACCACAGATCTCCTAGAACGTTTTGAGATGCTCCATTGCATCTTCTGTCGCAGAACCACTAAACTGCCCGGCATTGTTGATCATACTAAACATGACAGGTTTAAGCTCGAAGTTGTCAACATCAATATCCGGCAGCGTGGTCTCCAGCTCTACATGATCGTTCAGCATGTAGTCACGACATGATCGTCGTCCATCTGCCCTCGGCGGGTCGCCGACAGGCGGTATATCTCCACCAGGGGGCTGGTTACGTGCCATCTGCTCTAGCTGTTCCTCGAGGTATTCGTTTCTGTCTAAAAGGCGGCGAAGTTGTTTCTTGAGATTGAAGGAACGTTCGATCTCCGGATCTAATTTATACTCAGGATCTTCACCTCTTTTGGATCTGCGCATAAACAAGAAAACCTCGTGAAAAGCAAGAGTTGATAACACAAAAGAAAAATTAAAGAAAAATAAAAATAAAAACGAAAAGTGCAAGGAAAGAAAGGTGTAGTTATGTTGCCAATCCCCGGCAACGGCCCCAAAAACTTGTTGCGTGTAAAATAGACTATCGCAATTGTAGTGCAAGTGTACACGACGCAAGTAGTAAAGTGATACGAAGTATCGGATATCGTCTCCACAGGGATTGGGCTAATGACTTCACCTAATTTCACTTCACGAAGTAAAGGAAATAATTAAGAGTTGTCACGAGATTAATAAAGTAAAAACGTAAATAAAAGGATTGAGAAATCAAGATAGAGAGAATGGGCTGGTATTGAATTGCTCAGTAGTGCATGTATTGAATTGCTTAAGATTTCCAGTTCTGTCGTCGCGCCCGTCACCGACAGCACCTGTCGCGGCGACTGTCCGTTAGCTGTCGCGGCAGCGAACACTAACTCCGTACTTCAAGCTTGGCAAGAATCCCAGATCTTCCTTTCCCTATCCCTAGGCACAAGTCTGTCGATGATCACGTCTTTGATGATACCTCCCGGCGTGAATCGGAGGATGAACACCGATGTGTATGAATTCTTCCTTAGCCACTTAACCTCGCCTTATCCCCAAGCACGAGATGGTTCAACTATAAACTAGAGAACGCGCTTTTATCTCTTTCGTATACTTAACTCTCCCGATGCCAAGTAAATGGATAACCTCACAATGCTCTCCCGATGCTCTTGCAAGATATTAAAACCAAGATAAAATAACTTGAAGTTTATTTTATTGAACTGAAAAATCCTAAAACAAAGCAACCCTTGCAACTACTTTACAAAACAACCCGTAGCCCTAGGGGAATTTAGAACATGTCGGTGACGGGTGGACGGCAGGGGTTTGGTTTTTGTTATGGGGTATCGGTTATGCTCCTAGGTTAAATCTATGCCCTTATATAAGCTTTGGGCTCAAGTTATCTAAGGTAACAAGGATTACAACTTTAATTAAAAGTAAGATTCTAATAAAGACTAAATCTCTAAGGATTCCTACTTTCCAGCCGCATCCTTGCTTTATGGGAATTCCTCTCTTTGAGCTTTGGCTTGACATATCTTTTGATCCGGGGCTTGGAAAAATATTTGGCTTCCACACGACAGACGAGCAGATTTTTCTCTATCTATCGAGGTCCACTTTACTTTTCCTCTTCATAAATCTGCTGTCACCATGCTGTCACGATAGGTCCATGACAGGTTCGTCTTCTTTGGCTGCTTGTCCAGTTCAGCTCTTCTGCTTATCTGCCCTGCGCCTGCCTTCATCGTCAACCATAGCAGCTACCTGCAAAATACGCCATCTTTTAGTAGAATCCGTGCCTTTTATATAATTGTGATGTTTTATTGAAAACTAACCTAAATGCAATGCAATGATGCTTGAATGCAGCAGAAATATGGGTTAAAAAGGGTGTAAATAATAGAACTTTTACACACTCAACAAGTGGTTAGAAGTAGGTGTGAATGTTACTAGTTCTTTTGGTGAGACCGTGGTAGTTAGAAAGATGTATAGGAGGTGTCCTTTGATGATTAAGGGCCATGTGTTTCCAGTTGACATGATGGAATTTTCGTTATATGGTTTTGATGTGATTTTAGGCATGGATTGGATCGTAGAATATATAGCTAGGGTGGACTTCGAGACCAAGAGAGTCTCCTTTAGGCTTATGGATGATTTTGAAGTTTTAGTGGTGGGCGAGAACATTAAGTTCTTGTCCAATGTTGTTTCTGCTTTAGAAGCTTAGAGATTGCTGGATTCGGGTTGTCAGGCGTATTTGGCTTATGTGATGAATCCAAATATGAGTGAGGTTAGACCGCAAGACATCAAAACAGTTTGTGATTTTCCGAGTGTTTTTCCGGAAGAGTTGTCAGGTTTGCCTCCAGATAGGGAAGTTGAGTTTGCTATTGAGACGTATTCAAATTCTGCACCCGTGTCTATTGCTCCGTATAGAATGGCACCGAAAGAGTTGAAAGAGTTGAAGACAGAACTTCAGGAGCTATCAGATAGAGGTTTCATTAGGCCTAGTATTTCTCTATGGGGTGCTCTGGTCTTGTTTGTGAAGAAAAAGAACGACAATATGAGGATGTGTATAGACTATAGGCAGATGAACAAGGTAACAGTGAAGAACAAGTACCCTTTGCCAGGGATAGATGACTTGTTTGATCAGTTGAGAGCTGCTTCAGTGTTTTCGAAGATTGATTTGAGATCGGGTTACTATCAGTTGAAGGTAAAGGATGTGGACATACCGAAGACAACCTTCCGAACACGTTATGGGCACTACGAGTTCTTGGTAATACCTTTCAGTTTGACTAATGCTCCAGCTGCATTTATGGACATGATGAATTGAGTGTTCCACGAGTTTTTGGATAGGTTCGTGGTAGTGTTCATAGATGATATCTTAGTGTACTCCAGGACCGAGGAAGAGCATGATGAGCATTTGCGACTAGTGCTTCAGACTTTGCTTGAAAATTAGTTGTATGCCAAGTTAAGTAAATGCGAGTTTTGGATTAGGGAGGTAGTATTCTTAGGTCATGTGATCTCAGCCAATGGAATTAGTGTGGACCCCAAGAAGATAGAAGTCATAGTGAATTGGAAGCAACCGAAGTTGGTGACCGAAATCTGTAGTTTCCTAGGTTTGGCGGGGTATTATCGAAGATTTGTCGAGGGATTTTCGAAGATTGCGGCACCCTTGACTAAATTGCTTCAGAAAAATGTTCCATATGAGTGGTCACACGCAAGACAACTAGAGTTTGAGAAGTTGAAGAAAGCTTTGACCGAAGCTCCTATTTTGATTCAGCCTGAACTGGGAAAGAATTTGTGATTTACAGTGATGCATCGTATGTAGGGTTAGGTTGTGTGCTTATGCAAGAGGGTAAGGTTGTAGCTTATGCTTCGAGACAGTTGAAGGTTCACGAGAAGAACTACCCCACTCATGATATAAAGTTAGCCGTAGTAGTGTATGCTTTGAAGATTTGGAGACACCATCTTTATGGTGAGAAGTGCACAGTTTATACAGACCACAAGAGTTTGAAATACTTGATGACTCAGAGAGAGTTGAACCTTAGACAACGTAGTGGATAGAGCTTCTTAAGGACTATGACTTTACAATAGAGTACCATCCGGGTAAGGCGAACGTAGTGCTGATGCTTTGAGTAGAAAAGTGGCAGTTGAGTTGCGAGCTATGTTTGCGAGATTGGGTGTGTCACAAGATGGCGGTTTAATAGCCGAGCTACAGGTTAAACCTTCGTTTGTTCAGTTGATTCGAGAGAAACAGTTGCAAAACGAGTCTTTGGCACCTCATGTACAAGATATAGCCGAGGGTAGGCCTACAGATTTCTGCTTTGGTGAGAATGGGATCCTATGTTTCAAGGATAGGATAGTAGTTCCAGAAGACGCCGAGTTAAGGTGTACTATCTTGAATGAAGCCCATAACAGTCCTTTTGCTATGCATTCAGGTAGTACGAAGATGTACCGTGGGTTAAAAGAAGAGTACTACTGGATTGGGTTGAAGAAAGATGTGGCCGTGTTTGTGAGTAGGTGTATGGTATGTCAGCTAGTTAAGGTTGAGCATCAGTTTCCTTCAGGTTTGTTACAGCCGTTGAAGATTCCGGAATGGAAGTGGGAACGTATTACCATAGACTTTGTGTCGGGTTTACCATTGACTCATTCGAAGAAGAATTCAGTGTGGGTGATAGTCGATAGATTCACTAAGTGTGCCCATTTCATACATGTTCATACTACCTACACCTTAGATAAGTTGGCTGATATGTACATCAATGAAATAGTGAGGTTGCATGGGGTACCGAAGTCGATTGTATCAGACCGAGATCCAAAGTTTAGAGCAAAAATTTGGGAGTGTTTGCATCGTGTTTTGGGTACTTGGTTGAACTTCAGCACTTCGTATCACCCACAGTCAGATGGTTAGTCAGAGAGAGTTATTCAGGTGTTGGATGACATGTTCAGGTGTTGCATCATCGACTTTCAAGGTTCCTGGGAGAAACACCTACCGTTAGTAGAGTTTGCGTACAATAACAATTATCAGGCTAATATTTAGATGGCACCGTATGTGGTTCTGTATGGTAGGAAGTGTAGAACACCTATTTGTTGGGCCGAGGCCAGACATAAGCTTGTACCTATGCCCGACTTGCTTAAGGGCACTACCGAGAAGGTAAAACTGATTTCTGATCGCTTGAAGGCGGCTTTAGACATACAGAAATTGTATGCCAATTTGAGAAGAAAGGAGATAGAGTATGTTGTGGGCGACAAAATGTTTTTGAAAGTCTCACCTTGGAAGAAGGTGATGAGGTTTGGGAAGAAGGGTAAGTTAAGCCTGAGGTTTATTAGTCCTTACGAGGTAGTTGAGAGGATTGGTCTCGTTGCTTATAGATTGAGACTGCCGACAGAGTTAGAGAAGATTTATGATGCGTTCAACGTTTCGATGCTTCAGAAGTATAGGTCGGATTCGTCTCATGTAATGCCGGTGGAAGAGATCGAGTTGAACCCAGCCCTGTCGTATGATGAAGAGACGGTTGAAATTCTTGCTAGCTTATACCCAAGTGTAAGTTTATCTATTCTCACCTTGTTTAGTTGATTGTTGGCATTCGTGTTTATGTGTGTTGTGGTGTTGATTGTGGAATGCTTTTATCCCCGTTTATATGTTGTTGTGATGTCGTAGTTGATGTCAAGCCTCACGTGATGGTTAGTCGTTGTGTATGGTGAAGTGTAGTCCCACCAGTAGTGACTAGTAGATGAGTATGGTGATGTGTAGTCCCACCGGAAAAATGTTAGTTGATGTGTACGGTGATGTGTATTCCCACCGGGGATGGTTGTGCATGTACAAACCATGTTTCGTTTATGCTTCCATTTCATTGTATCTCATTCTTAAGTGGTTTCGTTTTTAAAACTAAGATATATGTTTTGAACTGCATTGTTGTTGTGTTTTAGAGCTCCGCTCACTAAGCTTTTAAGCTTACGCTATCTTTTTCCAACAATGCATATCGTTAGAGGCTCCATGAGGCAAGTGGGCAAGGGAGGAGTTCTTGGAGTTCCTTGCTAGCTCAAAGTATGGTTTTCTTAGTTGTAATAATACTTATGCAATGGGAATGCTAGGCTTGTTGT
Organism: Hibiscus tridactylites; assembly: GCA_958450335.1. Classification (NCBI taxonomy): domain Eukaryota; kingdom Viridiplantae; phylum Streptophyta; class Magnoliopsida; order Malvales; family Malvaceae; genus Hibiscus; species Hibiscus tridactylites. The sequence continues at coordinate 79,640,769 of OY288278.1, read as the reverse complement.
TAGGGAGTTGGTGTTCAAACTCCTACGTTTGGATTTTGTTAATGTTGCTAGCATGTTTTAAATGTTGATACCATGGTATGTTGAGGCTTGTTATGGCCTTAGGTTATTTGTTATGTGTTTTGACTTGTTAGTGTTTTTTGAACTAAAGTGTTCTTATGAGCTTTTGGGTTTGAGATCCATTTTTGTGTGTATGCGTGTTTGAAGCTTATCTTTAGGGTGTTTTGCCTCTAGATTGTTTGTATAATAAGTTGCCATGTGGTTTGTGACGTTTCGGGGTAAGTTTGGGAACTTTTGGAGATGTCAAAATGTGTTTTCGGGCCAAACTGTGTCCAGACGTTTCGGAATGCCTGATATGATTTTGGAACGACCAAGCTCTAGGGGCACCCGTATCAGAACGGGGGTGGTGCCGTTTCGGTACGATTTGCCACTGGAGGCTCCTGTTTCGGAACCATGAGGGGCCATTCTGGAACGACCTAATGTTGCTTTTTGAATGAAGCTTGCGTTTCGGAACGAGTAGCCCTATTTTGAAACGCAGATAGTTAAAACGATTAAAGAGCAATTTTGAAGGTTTCCAAATGTTACATTTTAGTCCATAATGCTTGTATGCTTCCTAGTTGAGTTTATATGTGTCCTTTGTGATGGGTTTGCCTCGTGTGCATGAAACTTGACTAATAAACTACTTAGTAAGTTTAATTCACCGTATGCCTCTGCTCGGTTCGTATCTTTGTTCGCTTTTCTGCTGGTTGCCTTTACACATAGAGTTAAACGTGACATCTAGACAATATTAATAAAATGAAAAAATAGGGTTGTTAATCGGAGTGAGTCCTTAGCGGGTTTCGCTTCGATTTTTCCCGTGTAACCCGTTTGGATCGATCTACTAGCTAGGCCGAGACGAGGGGGTTACATTAAAAGTAGTTAAAACATTTTTGCACAATTAATTGATGACTCCACAATATAATTAAATATTGAGATTGTCGAAGTTAAAGATGATTCAGACGAAGACGAAGATGAAAATGAGAATGTGTACTTTAACTTAACATAAGACAATTAGACATAATTTTTGGTATGTATTGTCAATTTTCGTTTTATTTGTGTATTTAATTTATCAATATAAAGTAGACCTACAATAACATGTTTTGTGCACATATTATATTTGGAGATAGAAGTAGAGGAGTTCGTCTAACTGTTCCATACTCATCCTTTACAAGGACTCATTTACCAGTTGATGTTAGATTAGAGGTTCTTTGTGATACTGATACGAATATCGCTTTAGAGACAATTGACAGTTCATACCACTTCTCATGACGGCTGTACTTCCTAGATAGTTCAGACCACTACTCATGTTGGTTCCACTGCGTCGATAATTGACTTAAGTGTGCCATCGCCTGGTGTGATACTAGATTTTTCAGGACGAGTGCAAGTTTTACGGCATGGTCCTTTTGCTACATATTTTTTTCTTACTAAGTTTATTTGTAATTCATGATCATATATGTATATATATTTCTAAATATTTTTTTTTTGCTTAGTATAGTGAGAAATATGTATTTAAAAAGCGTAGTTATTACAAAAACCAATTGGAGTGGCTATAAAGTAAAATTTTCATCCTGATGCCTACCTTTGAAACTAACTTACATTATCTATAGAATTCCAACATTGTTATTAATATTCATTGTCTCTATTCAACTAGACGCTTGAAATGTGATATAGAGTGATGAAAAAAATAAACAACCTTGCAGGCTGTTTCGCTGAACAGATCTAAATACAATAACAAATAACCACAAAAGAGGATCAAACTACTGAAAAAAGTAAAAAAATATAGATCAAATCCTAAGGTCGTGAAAAATTCTACACGAGCGCAAATTTATCACAAAGGTCGATGAAAATTATACCACAATACAGAAAACAAAGTGATTACAAACGTGAAAAAAACCAACAAAAAGAAAATGAAAAAACGAAATATAAAAAAAAATCAAGGGAAAATGAATATTAGAGATCGATGACTAACTCTAAAACTCTGAAGTCGTAGCCGGCCAATGAAATAACTAATTAATATGATAAATTAATAATTAGTTATCAGCCTAAAATATGATTAATTAGTAATTAATTATTAGTCTCTAATGATATAAAAACGTGATGAAATGAATAATTTTTATCCACGATGCGATGAACACTATAATATAATTAATTAATAATTAGTTATAAGCCTATAATATGATTAAAATTATAATAAATAATTATTTATGATCCTACCATAGGGTAATTGTCTTGAAATAATAAGAACAATTTTCGTAAAGAAATATTTATCACTCGCACAGAAAAATAGAAATTTTCTGCTCCTTTTGGTATTTTATTTATGTTAGGATTTAAGTTTTATGAAATTAGAGATTGGGTGTATTTTTAGAGCTTAGGGTTTAAAATTTAGAATTTAGGGTTTAAAATTTAAAATTTAATTTTTTTTTGTGTTGGGACATAAAAGAGGATAAATGGTTTTTGGTCTGACATAGACAACAATTATATAAGGTAGTTTTAGGGTGAGACACCCTTATGGTGTGGCTAAAATAAGGAGATCATACACAAATTCTTACTAAAATATAAGAATTCATGTTATAATATACTAATTTACGTAGTTAAACAATTCTTACCTACGCAAAATCTACAAAAAATTATGTAGTTATACATCTTGCCTAATCTTATATATTTTTTTTATACTTTTTGTAAGCATTTATGTTGGCCGTATTTTAGCCGCATTTTAAACAGTTTTTTTAGACTTTCCCCAGTTATATAAGGCAGCTTCACGAAACACATGGCAACACAACCGGCTCCCATTCCCAGGAGACAAATCAAAGTTTGAGTAGTGTAAGAAATGGGCAGCCTTGCATCTTTCGATGAAGTAGAGAACGGTTTCAGCAACAACGTTAACCCCCTAGATCCTGAGGAATTCAGGAGCCAAGGCCACATGATCATTGATTTCCTAGCTGATTATTACCAGAACATCCAGAAATACCCGGTTCTGAGCCAAGTCGAACCGGGGTACCTCGTGAAACGCTTGCCGACCACCGCGCCCTATGTCGCCGAGCCGGTGGAAGCGATCCTTCAAGATGTGCAGCAACATATTATCCCCGGGATAACTCACTGGCAAAGTCCCAACTATTTTGCGTACTTTCCGTCCAGCGGTAGCGTCGCCGGCTTCCTCGGTGAAATGCTTAGCACCGGTTTCAATGTGGTGGGGTTCAACTGGATATCGTCGCCGGCTGCGACGGAGTTGGAGTCCATTGTCATGGATTGGCTTGGACAAATGCTTGATCTTCCTCGTGCTTTCCTTTTCTCCGGAAACGGAGGGGTTTTTTGCAAGGAACAACCTGTGAGGCCATTTTGTGCACTGTAACAGCCGCGAGAGATCGTATGTTGCTCAAAGTTGGGAGGGACAACATTGGAAAACTAGTTGTCTATGCCTCCGACCAAACACATAGTGCTCTAGCAAAGGCGGCTAAAATCGCCGGTATTGACCCTAAAAATTTCAGGGCCGTCAAGACAAAGAAATCAGCAGCATTTGGTCTGTCACCAGAATCATTACGACATGCAATAAGCACAGACGTAAAAGCCGGACTTATCCCTCTATATCTGTGTGCCACAATCGGGACAACATCGACCACCGCTGTCGATCCATTGATTCCGCTCTGCGACGTTGCCAAAGAATACGGAATGTGGGTTCACGTCGATGCTGCATACGCAGGAAGTGCCAGTATTTGCCCCGAGTTTCGACATTTTATCGATGGTGTGGAAGGAGCGGACTCGTTCAGTCTTAACGCTCATAAATGGTTCTTCACCACATTGGACTGTTGTTGCATGTGGGTGAAGGATCCAAGTAGTCTCATAAAATCACTCTCGACCAATCCCGAATACCTCAGGAACAAAGCTAGCGATTCGAAACAGGTGGTGGACTACAAAGATTGGCAGATAACTCTCAGCAGAAGGTTCCGAGCCATGAAACTTTGGCTCGTGCTCAGACGTTACGGTGTGGCCAACCTCAGAAACTTTTTACGTGGCCACGTTAAAATGGCAAAACGTTTCGAAGACCTCGTGGCCGGCGACGGTAGGTTCGAAGTCGTGGTGCCCAGGTATTTCGCTATGGTATGTTTTAGGGTTCTGCCATCGGCATTGCCGTTTCGAAATCAAGTCGGCAACGACGAGACTCGCGCCAACGAGTTCAATCGAGAATTATTAGAGACGGTGAACGCAGCAGGGCGCATATGTTGAAAAAATATAATTTAAACTTTTCATGAATAGGTACAACTATTCATGAACATATGTTAATGAATGGATGCAACCATTCATCATGAATAGATGTAACCTTTGCATGATGAAAGGGTGCAAAATGAAGAGATGTAATTCTTTGAATAGCCACTAACAAGCATATATAAAGGATTGTTAGTGATGGAACAAATCATTCAATTTTGTATTCTTGTAATATCATTCTATTTCTCTTCCTCTCTATAAAAGTCTTATAATTCTTCCACCTATTTCTAACAAAGTGGTATCAAGAGCTTGGTTTGATAGTTAAAAAAAGAGAAGAAGATGGCCAACAATGGTATGTTTCCATTTCAATCTCCTCGTCTTACAAAAGACAACTATGAAAATTGGTGTCTCCGTATGAAGGCTTTACTTGGAGCACAAGATGCTTGGGAGATCACTCACAAGGGTTATGAGTCTCCTCAAAACGAAGCGTTGTTGTCACGACAAGAAAAGGAGGCTTTGACGAAAACAAGGATGAAAGATCAACATGCTCTCACCCTCATTCACCAATGTTTGGATGATTCGATGTTTGCAAAAGTGGCAAATGCCAACACCGCAAAGGAAGCATGGGAGATTTTGCAAAATTCTCTCCAAGGAGTTGACAAAGTGAAGAAGGTTCGACTCCAAGTATTACGAGGTGAGTTTGAAACCTTGCGGATGAAGGAATCCGAATCCATTTCGGATTATTACTCAAGGGTGATGACTGTTGTTAATCAAATGAAGAGATATGGAGAAACCATAGAAGATGTTCGTGTGATTGAAAAGATCCTTCGTTCTTTGACTCCAAAGTTTGATTATGTGGTTTGTGTCATTGAGTCAAAAGATTTAGACTCTATGACTATTGAAAATGTTATGGGTGATTTGCAAGCTCAAGAAGATAAATTAAATAGAAGACAAGAAGAGTCCATTGAACAAGCCCTCAAAGCCAAGGTATTTTTGAAAAATAATCGAGAAGAAAAGAATCAAAAAGGACGAGGACGTGGACGAGATCGAGGTTATGACCAACGAGGATGTGGAAGAAGTGATCGTGAAGATCGTACATCATCAAGAAACCGAGGAAGATCAAGAGGAAGAGGAAGATTTAATTATCAAAGACCGAATGAAAAGAAGCATGACAAGTCCAATATTGAATGTTATAATTGTCAGAAATTTGGTCATTTTTCTTGGGAATGCCAAAATGAAGGTAGAAATGAGGAGAGAGTCAATCTCATTGAAGATCAACAAGATATTGAAGAGCCAACCTTGTTGCTAGCAATGAAGAATGAGGAGAAGAATGATGCAAGCACATGGTACCTTGACAATGGAGCAAGCAATCACATGTGTGGAGATAAAGAGGCATTTGTGGAACTTGATGAGAAAGTTAAAGGCAATGTTTCATTTGGAGACTCCTCGGAAGTCCAAATTCAAGGGAAAGGTACAATCTTAATTTCTCTAAAAGATGGGAGCCATAGCCTTATTACTGAGGTTTATTATGTGCCTAAGCTAAGAAGTAATATTTTGAGTTTGGGACAACTCCTTGAAAAGGGTTATGAAATTCATATGAAAGATTGTTGTCTTTGGCTAAGAGATCAATGTGGGAACTTGGTGGCTAAAGTATCAATGTCGAAGAATAGAATGTTCATGTTAAATCTCAAGACGATTGGTGCAAAGTGCTTGAAGGCTAGCGTGGAAAATGAAGCTTGGTGTTGGCACATGAGATTTGGTCACTTGAATTTTGGAGCCCTCAAAATGCTTGGAGAAAAAGAGATGGTAAATGGAATTCCAACCATTAGTCACCCTAACCAATTGTGTGAAGCGTGTCTTCTAGGCAAGCATGCAAGGTCAAGTTTTCCAAAAGAAGCAACATCAAGAGCGACCGAGCCCCTTCAACTTATTCATACTGATATATGTGGACCCATCAAGCCGTTATCATTTGGTAAAAGCAGATACTTCTTACTTTTTATTGATGATTACAGTAGGAAGACTTGGGTGTACTTCTTGAAGCAGAAATCTGAAGCATTCGTTGCTTTTAAAAATTTTAAAGCTCTCATTGAAAAAGAAAGTGGCTACGAGATAAAATCTCTGAGATCCGACAGAGGAGGCGAATTTACTTCTAATGAATTCAATGCTTTTTGTGAAGCAAATGGAATTCGTCGTCCTTTGACAGTACCCAGATCCCCACAACAAAATGGCGTTGCAGAACGAAAAAATAGGACCATTTTGAACATGGCAAGAAGTATGTTGAAGGCAAAGAATATGCCCAGGGAATTTTGGGCCGAAGCTGTTTCATGTGCAGTTTATCTATCCAATCGCTCACCAACAAAGAATGTGGATAATGCAACTCCTCAAGAAGCTTGGAGCGGAAGAAAGCCAAGTGTAAGACATATTCGGGTGTTTGGAAGCATTGCCTATGCACATGTACCTGACCAAGGTAGATTAAAGCTTGATGATCGGAGTTCTAAATATGTTTTCATTGGCTATGATTCAAACTCCAAAGGCTACAAGTTGTACAATCCAAGCAATGGAAGGATTATCATAAGTCGTGATGTTGAGTTCGATGAACAAGCAAGTTGGAATTGGGAAGTACAAGAAGAACAATCTTATGATTTCTTTCCATACTTTGTGGAAGAACAAGATATGACTCCAACACAAGTAATGAACCATCTGCCAGACATGACTCCTCAACAAGACATGACTCCTCCCCCTTCACCTACTCCGGTCCATGAAAGTTTTGAAGAAAGCTCTAGCTCTGGAGAAAGCTCAAGTGAAACGCCACATAAATTCAGAAGTGTCGAAGATTTATACCGTTCCACTGAAGCTATCAATAACTTGTTTTGTCTATCTATAGATAACGAGCCACTTAACTTCGGTGATGCAATGAAAGATGAGAGTTGGAGACTAGCCATGGATGAAGAAATAAAATCAATTGAGAAGAACAACACTTGGGAGCTATCAGAACTTCCAAAAGGACATAAAGCTATTGGGGTCAAGTGGATTTTCAAGAAAAAGAAGAATGCAAGAGGAGAAGTGGTGAGATACAAAGCAAGACTTGTTGTTAAAGGCTATAAGCAGAAGCATGGGATCGATTATGATGAAGTCTTTGCACCAGTTGCTCGAATTGAAACTATTCGATTGATTATTTCTTTAGCGGCTCAAAAGAAGTGGAAAATCCATCAACTTGATGTGAAATCGGCATTTCTTAACGGTTTCTTAGAAGAGGAAGTTTACATTGAACAACCCATTGGATACAAAGTCAAAGGGCAAGAAGATAAATGTCTAAGGTTGAAAAAGGCATTATATGGATTGAAGCAAGCGCCTCATGCATGGTACAGCCGCATCGACAAGTATTTTCAAGATAAAGGTTTTGATCGTTGCCTACATGAACATGCACTTTATATTAAAGTGAAAGATGGTGGAGATATCTTGATAGTTTGTCTGTACGTGGATGATTTGATTTTTACAAGCAACAATCACAACCTAATTGAAGAATTCAAGAAGGATATGTCACTTGTTTTCGAGATGACTGATGTGGGTCTAATGTGTTATTATTTGGGCCTAGAAGTGGAACAATCTGAGGATGGAATATTCATCTCACAAAAGGGCTATGCAAAAGAAGTGTTGAAGAAATTCAAAATGCTCGATTGCAATCCTGTTAATACTCTAATGGAATGCGGGGTAAAGTTGTCTAAGTTCAATGATGGAATAAAGGAAGATTCAACACTCTTCAAAAGTCTTGTAGGAAGTTTGAGATACTTGACTTGTACAAGACCTGATATCCTATTTGCAGTTGGTGTAGTAAGTCGCTACATGGAAGCTCCTACATCAACTCATATGAAGGCTGCTAAAAGAATTCTTCGTTACTTAAAGGGTACTATTGATTTTGGGCTATTCTACTCCTCTTCTCATGACTTTCAACTCATGGGATTTTGTGATAGTGATTTTGCCGGCGACATAGATGATAGAAAAAGCACCTCTGGATTTGTGTTTTTCTTGGGAGATTGTTGCATCTCTTGGAGTTCAAAAAGCAACCCATTGTGACTCTTTCCACATGTGAGGCAGAATATGTAGCAGCAACTTCTTGTACGTGTCATGCTATTTGGCTTAAAAGATTAGTTAAAGAACTTCACTTGCCACAAGAAGGGCCTACTAAAATTTGCATCGATAATAAGTCTGCACAAGCACTTGCCAAGAATCCGGTGTTTCATGATCGAAGTAAACACATTGACACCCGATATCATTTTATTAGAGATCATATTGCCAAGAAGGAAGTGGAGCTCAAGTTTGTAAAGACTCAAGATCAAGTTGCAGACATTTTCACAAAACCTCTCAAGTTTGAAGATTTTCGAAGAATGCGTGAAAGCCTTGGTGTGATCAAGAAAAGTTAAAATTAAGAGGGAGTGTTGAAAAAATATAATTTAAACTTTTCATGAATAGGTACAACTATTCATGAACATATGTTAATGAATGGATGCAACCATTCATCATGAATAGATGTAACCTTTGCATGATGAAAGGGTGCAAAATGAAGAGATGTAATTCTTTGAATAGCCACTAACAAGCCTATATAAAGGATTGTTAGTGATGGAACAAATCATTCAATTTTGTATTCTTGTAATATCATTCTATTTCTCTTCCTCTCTATAAAAGTCTTATAATTCTTCCACCTATTTCTAACAGCATATACATGACTCATGCAGAGGTGGATGGAATTTACATGTTAAGGTTCGCCGTCGGCGCAAGTCTGACGGAGGATAAACATGTTATCATGGCTTGGAAGGTGGTCCAAGAGACGGTGGATGCCATGCTCAACACTCTATAGTTTTGTTCATCTTCCTCCTCTCGTCTTTCAGCATTGTGCTTCTTGGTCTGCACTGAAATTTGTCGCTACTTTTCTGTGCACAATAAATTTATGCAGTGTATTATCAATAAAACAGAAACAATTAATCTAATAATAAAAAATATCATTAATACACATGACATAAGATCATTAAAATAACATATTAAAGAACACAATAAAAAGATATGGATTTTGTTTTTTCAGATAACAAATTTGTTTTTGTTTACATGAATTAATAATATCTAGTTCTGGTTTGTAAGCGCTTTGAACCATAACAATTTGCTGCCCCTTTCACATTGATAATAAGCGTAGCTTGTCAAATTCATTATCGCCATTGTTGTCATGTTCATAAAGGTTGGATACATTATAAGACCCTACCACATCGATATTTAATGTACACAATATATATAAGATAAATATTCTATACACAGGCGGTTAAAATTGAAAGTTTCCACAAGCGTCTTAGTTTTAGGGTATAAGGAGTTAGTTTAGGGTATAAGTTTAGGGGTTTAGGTGTAGGGGGTTAGAATTTAGGGATAGTTGTTTCAATTTAAGGTTTAGGGTTATAATTTAGGGTTTATAGGTAGGGATGGGCACGGTACCCGGACCCGACGGGTTCCGACCCGACCCGGCCCAATTGGGTCGGGTATTTTTATGAAAAAATCAGGTTCGGGTCGGGTTCGGGTTTTAGGGTGAAAAAATCCGACCCGACCCGACCCGGGACTAATAGTGTAAGTTTCCCTTAAATTTTTTAGGGATATTTGTAATAATACCCCTCTTTATATATATATTTTTATAATTAGGTCCTTAAAATTAATTTTTTATTTACATTTTAGTCCTTAAAATTATTATTTTTTATAATTATGCCTCTTAAAATTATTTTTTTACAATTAGGTCCCTAAATTAATTTTTTTCTATAGGTCGGGTCGGGGTCGGGTTTAGAATATTTATTTTCGGGTCGGATCGGGTTTTTTAAAGAATCGGATCGGGTCGGGTCGGGGTCGGTTTTAGGATGATTAGTTTCGGGTCGGGTTCGGGTGGGCCAAAAACCCGACCCGTGCTCATCCCTATTTATAGGTTAAAACCTAAATCCTCATCATATTACCCTAAAAACTAAACCCTAACCTATAAACCCTAAATTATAACCTTAAACCTTAAATTGAAACAACTATCCCTAAATTTTAACCCCCTACACCTAAATCCCTAAACCATATACCATAAACTAACTCTCTATACCCTAAAACTAAGGCGCTTGTAAAAACTTTCAGTTTTCACCGCCAGTATATATGATATTAATCCACATATATATATACATGGGCTTTAGAATAATTGTGTATTTAGCTTTGTGAGACGGGCTTTAGAAATAAAATAAAATCTTCATAAGGGCTTAAGTGCAAGTTGATGATAGTTATATCAAAATATCATATTTTTGGCCAACAATAAATTGTTCTAGCAAGATGAACCGTAATAATTTTTGACGTTGTGAAAGGAGAAAACTGAATTGTTAGGATAATTTTTATATTGAGACTTTGCAAAATTCAATATAAATTAGTCGATCAATGAGTCAGATACCGGTAATTGAAAAATATTAATTTTTGGGTTTTCTTTATCACTCTACTGCAAATTCAACCTGCACGGATCATAATCAAGATCTAAATAAACCTAGCTATTAATTCAAATTTTTTCTGTTGATTTGTGGTTCTGTCGAGAGTTATAATTAATTTTATACTTTATCAATGTGTGTTTATACCAAGAGTCTTAACAAGATCCATTGAAAAATATCGATACTTGAGAATCTCGTGGATTCATAAAATTGAAACCTCAACACATCGTATATTAGAAAGGGAAGCGTTTCTTGGAGAGTCAACATTAAGCTAAGAAAAAGAAACCGATCGTAATACCTAAATTGCTAAACACTAACGAACTACTGGGAAGTCAATTTTTTCTAGCTTTGTTTTTCTTGAACTGGTTTTCTCTTTTTATTTTCAAATTCACATATATTTCTTTGAAAGTTTAGAACCAACATAAAGTCTATATTGATTGTTTTTGTAATGGCCAAAAAGAAAAGATATTGTGTTTGGTGATTGTTATTGGTTGATAATTCATTTTACATTTAATATTATGGTTTAATTCTTTTCCAAAAGATTATTTTTCTCATCTTTCAAGCTCTTTTTATTTAGTTTATGTTATGGGTTGTTTTTGTTCTTCTTATGAAGTGGGCATTTCTTATATTGTTGCTAAAAATATATATAGCAAACTCTAAAAGTGTGGGTTTCTTGCAAATAATATGATATATTAACATAAAAAAAACAAAAAAAAACAAGTGTTTGTATACCTTTTCTATGAACATAAAAGTTACTATGATATTTATAACTTATTTATTTTATTAATACAGTGCTCATGTCTTTGTTTTTATATATGCTGAGCATAATAAGATATCTTAATTAAAATGTGTATCTTTATTTTTATAATTAATCTTCTTAAAGTTTAATGTCAGGATTTATCTTTGCATACACCTAATTCGATATTAAGTCATACCAGCACGGGGGACAAAACAACACAAACCCAATGAACTCGTAAGAGTAGGGATGGACCGAGGGGGGCTGCGGATGGGTCACCCCTGAAAATTTGAATTTCGTATATAATTTTATTTTTTATGTAATTTTTATTGAAAATCTATTTTCGCCTCCTGAAATTTTATAAGTTCATCCTCCCTATATAAAGTCTTGCGTCCATTCTTGCCTAAGAGATAACACAATCCCTATCGAACAAAGGAAATTATCAAGTCTAAATAAAGGGTTTAAGCCATTAGAGAGAACAATATTTTTTGTTCTGAAAAAGAAACCATTTGAAAAGGTTTCATTGTTTGAAATGAACTTTTAGATACGTAGTTTTATCAAGATCAAATTTGTAAAAATGAATAAATTCTTTCTTACTATAAGTTAAACATGATGAAAAAAGTGAAGTCTTTCGATTTTTACTGCATTCAAAATATGTATATTATGAAGGGTTGAAGGATTTTTATTTTTTGTGAAATTTTTTAAATGTCATCCAACATATAATAAATGAACCTTAGAGCAGTGCCTGGTTCTCCCAGAACCAAAATATAATAGATATGAAATTTAAACTCATGATCTATCATGTCAAATTATCAAAAACAATAAACCGTATAAATTGAATGCGGAAGCGTACATGAATTAACCGATAGATTGAAAACTTTGAATCCTTTGGTGAAGATCGCCTAAAAGGTGGTTGTGATCTTCCAAGAAGATATATTAATACTTGTCGTAAAAATTCTCTGACGATAAGAGTAATACAAATTAACCTATTTCTTGGATCACTACCACTTTATATAGTTGATTTAATAAATCAACTATTAAATATTTATATTGAAACAAACTATTAAATATTTATAACTCTGCCCCTCATTGAATTATAGATATATCTTATGGTATCTATACTTTTATTTCCATAACACTTTAATACCTATGACACACTAACATAATTGGTCACTTAATTTTGTGTCATACTTTATAATAGCATCATATATTTTACATATGTGCCCACAATTGCGAATTTTAATCCAACAATCTCCTACTTGGGCAACATATGTTTCTTGATAAATGTACAATCTTATGAGTTCAAAAATTTTCTATTATATAATAGGTATTTTATAACAATCCCGTCCATCAACTATATCCATATAGGATCAAAACGGTATTCGTCATATCAATCATGATTGGACCCATCAATGGTCACATATACAAATATAGTCAAATGACATAGATCAATCATGGATGTGTAGCATGAAAAATTACATGAAATGTGAACCGAACATGTCTATTTTTAACTAGTCCTCCTAAACCTTTGTGAAATTAACTTTACTAAATTTAGAGTGTACATAAACTAAAAGAACTTTATTTATGCAGAAAATAATCTTAAATAACTTTAAACTGAAGTAACTGAAAATGTGTGTAAAACGAATAAGCATTCCTCAAATTACAAACTCCCACTAAAATTAAATATCTTTAAATAACATTATACCTACATGAGTTGTGTGCTCATGAAAGACATAGAGTGATAGTTTCTTAATAAACGCGCAACTATGGAGTTTGTACCAACATACTTTATAGACACAAAATCACTCTAAATTTTCTTGAACAACTAGGAATTTAATATTTATTTGCTTCAAATTTAAAGTGTTCCTATTGTTTATAGAATAAATCAATGCAATTTATTGTCACAAAATAATTAAAGTGGTCTTTCTATTCAATCTATAATTAGCAGCCCATGTAAAAAAATTCTTTTGCATCGATATTCTAATAAAATCGAAATCTGTAAAATTGATGATCTCCAACTTACCAAAACTCCGATATATAAGCATGTAATTTTTTTTTTCTCTAAAAATATCTCATAACCTATTGGCTGCTATCCAATGGTTCATGCTAGAATTGTTTAAATATTTGTCTAACATTCCTACAATGTACACAATATCTGGACACATACATACTTGAGCATAAATTAGATTCTTAAAAGCTTATGCATATGGAACCTTTTGTATTTTTTCTAAATTTCAAGGTTACTTTTACGACACTGAGTAAGACAATATGTCTTCTTTAGCAATATAAGTATCACTTGGTTTACTCCCACTGAACTTGTAGTATATACAATTGTCAACCAAATTTAACTAAAAAATGAATGAGATAATCAATATGAAATTTATAATTTCATTAATGAGAGTCTTACTTAAGCTCATCGATGAATTTCTTTATTTTACATATCATTAATTTTGTATCATAAGATACAAATCTATGATTGTACCATATAAATAATTTTTTCAATGTTGCCATTGAAAAACACAAGCTTAACATCCATCTTATATAGCCCAAGATTAAAATAAGCAACATGCGTCATGATTATCTTAAAAGATTCTTTCAATTAAACTGAAGAGAAATTCTCTACAAAATTAATGTCTTCTTTTAGAGTATATCCTTTAGATACAAGACGTACCTTATACTTATCCACATTATCATTTTTATCTCTATTGATTTTAAAAATTCATTTACAACCAATTAATTTGCATCTTAAGGTAATGTGATAAGTTCTTAAACTTTATTGTATTGCATAAAACTGTACTCTTCTTGTATGACATCAACCCACTTTTGAGAGATAATTTTTATGGTCTAATAAAAAAAATTAATTTTTATTTTTTTTAAGAAATACAATATAATAATTCGAAATAGTATTTTATTTTCCTCCCGTGGACCTTTTTAATGACACTTGTTTTTTAAGGTTGTTGAATTTGTTCTTCTGAACAATTACCTTATCTTGAATGAGATTTGTTCAATATTATTTTCTTGAGGTACTAGATTCATTTCTTGATAAATGATAGGTGTGGAAATCTAAACATCGTCAAAATTGATAGTAGGAATTAGATTATAATCCAGTTCCTCCTCAATAGAAATGTATCTAACCTTATTTCCCATTCTAAACTTAACATCCTAAAAAAATAGATCTCTCTTTAACTAATTTCTAATAGTGGGATTATAAAACTTACAGCCCATGAATCACGCAAAATAATCGAAGTAGTTGCTTGCTTTTGAAGTTTAATTTCTTCACATATGTCCTAAGTTATACAAAAAATCAACACTTTGTATAATATTGCTTCCTTTGACTAGGACTCTTAGCAGCTTTATTCTAATATTTTCTTTTATTGCACTTATTTTTAGAGACACTAACTAAATGAGCACTAATTAAATGAGTACTTTTACACTTATAATGCTTCAACTTTTCTTCCTCTTGAACATGATGAGAAATCAAACTAATTAGAGTTTATTTCTCCTTTTGGCAGTTGTAACTGAGTTTGAATTGGTTAAATTATATAGGAAGCGACACCAAAATCATAAAAACAAACAATTATTAGAGAGTTTGATCTTATTTACCTTAGATTTTGATGCTATTAAAAAATTTTATAATTTACTCTCTCGCATTTTTTGACCCTTATACTTCATAGACATCAAAGAAAACATAATTTATGCCATCTTAACCTTTATGTTTTAGGTAAAACATTTCATAATTTCATCAAAGAAACCCTTTGTATGTGTAATCTCTTTAGATTTGTGCTCCAAAAGACATCTAGAGTGTTGTGCTTTATGATCATTAGACTCACGCGATTCATACGATCTCACCTCTCAAAATATCTTTTATGGGTGCTTATCGCAGTGAGAGGTACATAATGTTTTTTCCTTAGTGCAAAGTATATGTTCATATAACCATCAAATTTAATATGTAAGTGTCTTTTCTATTCCTTGAAATTAGTTTCACTAAACATGAGTGTAGAATGTATTTAATAGATATTGTGACAACAAAGATAAATAACCTAAATATAGAACAAAAATAAGTAAATAAAATAAAAAAACAAGCTCACATAAACATTCATAAATGAACAATTAAATTCAAAATAATGACTAATTTCCCTCAAGATACCAAGTACAACATTAATATCAAGTCTTTGGACAATAATATTAACTGTAAGCGGTACTCTTGCTGTAGCAATCAAACATTGACAATAAACTATGTCAAATAATAGATTAATCATTGAACTAACATATTGCTCACATAAAATACCTTATAATTGTTACTTATTTATCGCCACAATTGTCGTAATAATTCTGCCAAATATTAACTTTTCTTTGGGCCAATTAATAAACGCATGAACTATAAAAACCGATAATTATCTTAATATCTTAAATAAACTAATCTATACAAAAGCGGTCACTTTAGTGACATTATGTTTCAATTAATCCATTAAAATATTAGACATCCGAAGCCAAAATATGAATTTAATTGTTTCACTATATTTGTCTTAATTTTATCTTTCCATCAAATTAAAAAATAACCAAAATAATACTAAATTTGAATAAAGATAAACCTCATATCAAGATACTGAACACTCCATTAATATTTCATCTTTAGACAAAATATTAACTTGCAAGTGATATATTGGTACAGTAATCAAACATTGATAATAAGAGCATGTCAAACATAAATCTTCTTTTGGGCCGATTTATTGCTCACATATAAAACTGAATAATTATCGCATGTTTATTACCACAGTTGCACATGTATTAATTTTAATTATTAACCTTCCTGTAACCCCCTCGTCCCGGTCTGGCCGGATGACCGGTCCGGGTGGGCCACACGGGGAAAACCGAAGCGAAACCCAAAGGGTTCCCCCTCGGTTAGCAACCCTAATTTTTTTTTCATTTAAATCTTGTCACATTCGAACCTCAAACCACATTCAAACAGCCAAATTCTAATCTTGACTATAGGTAACTTAAATCCTATGTGTTTTTCTCTTTAAAAAGGCCAACAAGTCAAAACAGTGCAGTTTTAAGCAAAGGTTTCGAAACCTTCACAAAAGGTTTCGAAACTTTGGCTGGCAGTGACCCCTGGAACCCAATTTTCACCAAAAGTTTCGAAACCTTGGGGAAGGTTTCGAAACCTTTGACCATAGTTTCGAAACCTTACCCAAAGGTCTCGAAACTTTGGTTGGCAGAATGTCCAGGAATCTCAAAATTTACAAAGGTTTCAAAACTTTACCCATAGTTTCGAAACCTAGGTGCAAGGGAGCACTTACTGCTTAACTCTAATGACTTTCTACGGTAAAAACACAACAAGAACGTATATAATCATACATAAGAGCTTAAAAGGGGCTAAAGGCACACCACACCAACAACCCAAGTCTAGAGGCATACGTCCTAGATTAAACGTACCCCAACGTACCCAAACATACTCAAGGCTTGAATATGAACGATCATACATACATGGTAAATTAGACATTAAGAGCCTTTCATACAAGCATGCTTGAAACATTGATAAGCAAAAGCACCATTCATCACATAAAGGTTTACATGCCTTCAAGCAATTTAAACATCCACAAAGCATACATCACTCAAGCATTCATCAAGGCATGCATCAACAACGATATTTATAGCTCAAACAAGGCATCCAAGAATTAAACCAACATCGACATACATCAAAACTCAATCATCAAAACCTATCCCATTGCTTAACTATTACATTCATTTACTCAAAACTCATACATTGAGCTCACCATAAGCAACACTTGGAGACCTTTCCTTGCCCTTGCCACCCACAACCTATTTATCTGCATTGTCGAACAAAAGAGAGCGTAAGCATAAAAGCTTAGTGAGGGTAGCTCATAAAACAAACCTTCGACAATGCAGGGTCCAAGCTCGAGCAACTATCATGATATTATACATGATTTTATCTTCGATTCACATGAGCCATAAGTATAGGTGATGCATGAACATATTACCAAATTCATGCCATGCTCAACAACTTAATAGTTCAACATACAATGATACATAACTCAATGTATTAACCACATCATATATCGTTTCACATTGAAATTCACATTTCATATCACATTGATACACATATCAATTCATATTATCATGTATGCATAATTTCATATTGGCATAAACATACTTTCTCTTATTGGCACCTAGCTATGACCCGAATACGCGGATAACATGTTGGAACGCATTTTCAACAACAACATTACTTCGGTGGGATTCCACTCATCACCGGTCCTTGCATGTGCGGGATTCCACTCATCGCCACATGCCCTACGGATGGGATTCCACTCATCATCACGTAGAAATATATAAAAGCTTCCGGTGGAATATTACATCACCGTACTCCTCCTTGGTGCCTTAACGCCACCAAGGCCACGTACGTTTTGACTCAATTTGTGTGCACACTCATCCTAATGATCGATCATTGTACCCAAGCATACTAGTGCCAATTAATCAAATTTCACAACCTTTGATGTTCAAGAGTCATAATATGGCATCTTACATCATATTAAGCTCAACATCAATTATCTCAACAACATAATATCATAATGTCATGTTCAAGAGTAATAATATGGCATCTTACATCATATTAAACTCAACATCATCATACACAATTACAATCCAAACCACATGCATAGCAATGCATCAAACCATGTCTCAACAACATGTATAACACATTATACATACACAGATAATCATGAGGCATAACATCAATTAAAGAGATCATCCAATGTCTCTAACTAAAGCTTAGGATTAGGCTACCACCCTAATCCTAACTCTAGGTGAGTCTACCAATCTCAACCTAGTCCACATGCTCGAACCAATTGCTCAAAACCATTTAAAATATTTTAACCACTCACCGACTACTCCATTAGCACAAGCCGACAAGCCTACCAAGCATCCAAGTTTCCGGATTCGAGCCCGAAGCTTCACCATTGATTTCTCTTGCTTCTAACCATTCAAAAACAATATATATTAACCTCAAAATCAGACACAAACCCAAAGTTTAACATCAACACACAAATTCACTTTAATTCTCACAATTCAAAGCCAAGTTCATTCTTCAATTTCTCATTTTCGCACTTCCACTAAAACCCGTCAAAAATCAGAATTGTAGTCATCCAAAATACTCTTAAACATGTTCAAAACACTGCCCAACTATAGTATAACCATCAACCCCCAATTTCCAACATTAAACACATAATTTAAGCCATAAACAATCCCCAAAATCATCAAATCCGAGCAGCCATGAAAAACAGTCCAAAACTTGTGATTTCAACATATTTAACACATTCAAACACTTCCAAAACAACCCCCAACTATTACTCTAACATCAACCCTCAAATTCCAACATAAATCATACCCAAACTCGTCTAAAAACCTTCCTAAAAATCCACCAAAACCCAATTTCGGATTTTTACCCAAAATTACTCATTTTAACATATTATGTGTATTTTAATATGATTAAACAAAGCCCCAACTCAATTTGTCAAAAAAGATGAAAAACCCCTTAAAACCCCAAACTTTGATATAAACCCTAATTTTCAAAAGTTCATATTTTTAAAACCTAAGACCATTTATGAATAGGAAATGGAAAGGAGAGTTCAAATATGTGATTACCTTTCAAAAGCCCCTTGAATTGATGAAGAAATCGAATGAAATTAGAGCTTGAAAATTGAGAGAGTTTGGGGAATGGGGAATGTTTCTCACGTTGGGTATAAAATGAATAGGGGGAAGAAATGACAATTTGAAAGTTGTCATCTTTTTTTTAAAAGCTTTTGGGCAAATTACAACATAAGCCCTTCCCTTTTTTATTAAAGTTCAATTACACCACATTTTAGGTTGAATTTATTTTAATTTAATTTTATTGACTCGAACTATAAACCCGGATAACTCCTAACCCCAAAACACGGATGTTACACTTCCTTTGGGCCGATTAATACTAACATAATCCGACTTACAATAGAGGTCACTTTGGTGACTTAATGCTTCAATTAGTTTATATCAAAATATATACCATAAATATACTAATATTCAAATTTAAAATTTTTTAACAGTCAAAACTGAAATTTCTAATAACACTTAAGTTTCCGAAATAACTCAAAATAAGTCTAAATGGGGCTATCAGAAATTGAAAAAACTAAAATATTTGTTTGTTTTTCAAAAAATTCCTTAAACATGCATTTACCAAAATTAAAGTCAAATTTAAAACAATTAATCTTTAACTAAAAGTAAGAACCAAAGTATCATATTATTGAATTCAACAATGATAGCATAAAACTTTAATTTATCCATAATAACCTAACGATCACAATAAAAATTCTTGAACATGCCGAATCAAATATAAATTCCATTAGATTATTTGTCATGCTTTCCAATGCTAAAGATAAACAATAGAGTGATTCAAAACCAAACATAAACATAATTCCATAATATCTTGAATATAAATTCAAGATTCAAAATCGATTCATTATTCCAAATACATAATAATCAATATATAAAACAAACGTCCACACAATATTTCCAATGAAAAAAGAAATTCATTATTAGAATATGGCTCTAATCTAAGCATATTCGTTATAAAGAATCCGTCAAAGCACTATTATAATTGCTTTACTTCCCCTGCTCCTACATGCCATTATTACTACTTTGTAATAATTCTAAATTTAAGATATCGAATTGTCAGGGAAAAATAGAAAAATAATAATAATAATAATAATAATAATAGTGCTAAACTTTTAAGGAAACAAAACCTTATTTTTTTAACTCCATTTATTATAACATAAACCAACGGTGGACAATTCCACCATGTGCACTAATCTTCACTCAAAATTGGTAGCGAATAAGAAGCCATAACAACAATCTAAACATCCAACTAAGAATGTCGTCATCAAAATTTTTGAGTACCATATTAAAATTGAAACTTTTTAAAATATTTTAGGACAAATCAATCAAAATTAATAAATTGACTGCTTCTTAATAATTCAACATGACGAGGTGCTGATGCCACTTGTTGATAAAATTTAAACCCAAGATTTATCATGTCAAATCATCAAAAATAATAAATCGAATAAACTGAATGCGGAAGCGTACCTGAATTAATCGATAGATTAAAAACTTTAATTCCTTTGATGAAAATCGTCTAAAAGGTAGTTGTGATCTTCGAAGAAGATAGGTTAGCCCTTACCGTAAAAACTTTCTAACGGGGACAAGAGTAATACAAGTTACAAGTTAACATATTTCTTGAAAACCACTACCTCTTTATATAATTGATTTAATAAATCAACGATTAAATATTTATAACTCTTTCCCCTCATTGAATTATAAATATATCTTATGATATCTACACTTTATTTCTATAACGCTTTAATACCTATGACACTAGCATAATTAGTCATTTAATTTTGTGTCACACTTTATAATAGCATAATACATTTTACATATGTGCCCATAATTACGAATTTTAATCCAACACCCTTGAGTTCTTACCCTTTGTCAGGTTGTTTTCCCACGGTACCAAGACATCTTATGGAACCTCTGGCTTTGGTTCATACTAGTGAGGAAATTTGGGATGCCCTTCAGTCTATGGCCCCCTTAAGGCATTCGGGTCGGATGGCCTTCACGCAAATTTCTTTTAGAAACATTGGTCTATTATGGACCTGATATTTGTCGTGTTATCTGCTTGGTTTTTGAAGAAGGTGAGCTGGAACTTGCGTTTCAACACACCACTGTTGTGCTCATTCCCAAAGTTAATGTCCCTCAATCCTTTGCGGACTTTCGCACTATCAGCCTGTGTTCTGTTATATATAAATTTCTGACAAAAATTATTGCTCGTCTGAAGCAAATCATGCTCCTACGCAGACTAACTTTATTACTGGGCGTTCTATTACAGAGAATATTATCCTTAACTAAGAGATTATTCACTCCATGAGATCCAAGAAAACTCAGCAGGGGTGGATGGTTTAAAGGTTGATTTAGAGAAAGCTTTTGATCGCATAAGTTGGGACTTTCTGCACACACTCTTCATGATGTAGGCTTCCCTCTCGCTCTCATTCGCATTATTATGCATTGTGTTTCGTCCTCTTTGGTTTAGATTCAATGGAATAGAGTTTTGTTGCCTGTTTTTCGGTCTGAAAGGGGGTCCGTCAAGGCGATCTATTGTCACCTTACCTATTTGTTTTGAAAATGGAGCGTCTTGGCCATGCGAATCGTCCGGCCGATGATAATGGCCAGTGGGTTCCTTTAGAATGGCTCGCCATGGTCTCCTTCTCTCTCATTTGTTCTTCGCGGATGATTTAATTCTATATGCTAGAGCTGATCTTGACCAAGCATGCACCATCTCTGATATCCTTATTGATTTTAGGTTTCACTCCGTTCACCGTGTTAGTGCTCACAAATCTCAGCTTTATTTCAGTCGTAACACTGATCCTAATTTTGCTGCAGCTATTAGTGCTGGCCTCGACTATAGTCAAACGCATTGCATTGGGATCTATTTGGGTGTACCTGTCCTTCATTAGCGCATGCGAGTTTCTGACTTTGATTTTCTACTTGATCGGATCCGTGCTAAGCTTAATGGATGGACGACTAGTTCTCTTTCTTTTGCCAGCCGTGTCACTCTAGCTATATCAGTGTTGGCGATTACTGTTTGTAATGAGATAGAGATAGACAAAATCATTTGTGGCTTCATTTGGGGTTCTTCCAACAATGTGCGGAAGATGTCGTTGGTTAATTGGGTTGTTGTTTCTCAACCTAAGAACCATGGTGGCCTCGGTATTCCCCTCTCTAATGAACGTAACTTGGCTTTCATGCATAAGCTTGATTTTACTTTGGTTAGCTCTCCGGATGTTCTCTGGGTTAAAGCTCTACGACAAAAATACATAATGGTTGCACCTTGCCCTCTCTCTATCACTCGCATGAATTGCTCTCCCCTTTGGTGCTTTTGTCAAATGTGTGGGAGTTGGTTCGTAATAATACTTTCCGGGTTGTGGGAGATGGTGCTGCTTTGCATATCTGGAACAATCCTTGGGTTCCATCATTGGTTGCAATCGTCTACTCAGATTTCGGATGATATACAGTTGGTAGATCTGGTTCAAGCTTATGGGCATTGGGATATTGAGAAGCTCTTGGGTTTCTTGCATCTAATTGCGATCCCTCATGGGATCATCTCGTCTCTAAATGGTCTCATATTTGGTCCTTACCGGTTACTCAATGCATTAGAACCTTTTTGTGGCTTGTTCTTCGACACGGCTACAGACAATCTTTGAGCGTTCACATCACGGTCTAACCAATGATTCGTCATGCCCCTTGTTGCGAGTGTTCTAGCCAAACAATTATTCATGTGCTTCGTGATTGCCCTCCTACTCGAGCCTTATGGCAATCTATTGTTCATGGCAGCATGTAGACGTCTTTCTTTAATGGAACTTTGGACATTTGGATTGTTTCTAATATTAGCATTTGTGCGTCTTTTGGGCCTAATGCAGTCCCTTGGCAATGTTTCTTTCCATCTCTTCTGCGGGAGCTATGGAAGCGCATGAATGATTTTATCTTTAATGGCACTTGCCTTCCGTTACTTGAAGTATATAGGATTGGGTCGGCATGGGCATCTTATTTAGCGGAATCTATTACGCCTTTGATGCCACGCTTGGCCAGTGTCAGGTCTCATCATTAATGGCAGCCTCCGTCCCCGGTGTAACCCCTCAACCCGGCCTAGCCGATAGACTGAATCGAACGGGTTATACGAGGAATATTGAAGTAAACTAAGAAGACTTACCTTAATAAACAACCCTATTATTTTTTTTATTATCTTATCTAAATGCAAATTAGGTTCATGTGTTAAACATTGCAGCGGATCATTCGTAACTCGATCATACATCAATTTCATCCACTTAAGGCTTCTAGGGACCATTTTGTAATTTTTCCAAATTATAGGGACTTAAGTCATTTTTGTGTTATCGTCCTTTAATTAATCTACCGGCGAAACTGTTGACAGCATGGATCATATTGTTGATAATGTGGTCACCTTAGAACCTGTTGATGGAAATATAGAAGGCATAGAACCAGCTGGTGGTGATGTGGACCCTGTTGGTAAGAATGTGGACATCATGAAACCTGTTGATGGAAATATAAAAGGCATGGAACCAGCTGGTGGTGATATAGACCATGTTGGTGAGAATGTAGACAACATGGAACCTGTTGATGAAAATGTATAAGGCATGGAATCAGTTGGTGGTGATATGGAACTTGTTGGTGAAAATCTCTCCTTTTGTGTTGTTGCAAGTACAGCTAATGACCCTGGGAAAACTTCTAATTCCCATCATATGGTTACACGTATTAAGGCTGAGATTTATAAACCGAAGCTCTACAATACAAAACTTCATTTTACACCAACATTGTCCATCAAGATCTTGCTCATCACAAGTGGTTATTGGTTCGAACTGGCTCATTAAAATTAACCTTAATTCAGATGGTACAATCAGTCGATACAAGGCTAGGCTGGTTGCGAAGGGCTACTCGCAAATTCCTGGATATGATTTTGGAGAGACCTTCAGTCCTGTAATCAGGTTCTTCACTGTTAACATTTTTCTTTCCATGGTTGTTACTAATCGTTGGCTGGTGCATCAAGTTGACGTCAACAATGCTTTCTTAAAAGGTGAGCTTTTGGAAGATCTCTATATGACTTAGCCGGATGGTTTTGTTCAAAGTGATGTTGATGGTGTGGTCTTGGTCTACAAACTTAAAAAAGCTTTATATGGTCTTAAGCAAGCCCCTAGGAATTGGTTCAACAAACTTAGGGATATTCTGTGCAGTATTGGGTTTCGATATTCTAGTACTGACAACTCTTTGTTCGTTAAACTTGACACAGTTACTATTACTTATATAGTTGTGTATGTTGATGGCATCCTGATTACGGGAGCGTCTAAAGAGTACATTAGACAAATTATTCAGGATCTTGATGATAAGTTCTCACTTAAAAATCTTGGTCGTATACAATATTTTCTGGGAATTGAAGCTATTCATTGTGGGAATGGTCTCTTTCTTAGTCAAAGGAAGTTTATCGAAGAGCTGCTTGTCAAGACAAATATGTTCAGTACAAAACCAGTAGACACACATATGGTATTATTACCCAATTTGAGCAAGGATGAAGGTGAAGTGTTTGTGGATCCTCAATTATATCGACACACAATAGGTGCACTCCTCTATATTTGTCACACTCGGCCTGATGTGTCATTTGTTGTGAATAAAGTGTCACAATATATGCAGCGACCAACAGATGCTCACTAGAGGGCTATGAAATGTATATTACGATATCTTAATGGCACCATTGACTATGGTATGTGGTTTTCCTGTAACACCCGTGTTTTGGGCCTAGGAGTTAACCGGGTTTATAGTTCGAGTCAATAAAAATTTAATTAAACCAATTCAACTTAAATAAAGACCTATTTGAGACTTAGTAAAAAGGGGAGGGACCTATAATGTAATTTGACCCAAAAGTCTTTAAAAGCAAGACAACTTTAAAACAAAAGTTGTCATCTTCTTCATTTAACCTTTCCAACGTTAAAAGGGGGTAGACTCCATTTTCAAAACCTCTCAAAGCTAGTTACTATTCCATTGGATATCTTCATCATTTCAAGGTGTTTTTGAAAGGTAAAATCATTTTCTTACTCTCCTCTTTATCCTCTATCTACCTATGGTCTTGAATTTCAAAAACATGGACTTTTAAAATGTTAGGGTTTTACTAAAAGCTTGGGTTTTTATGAGATTTTCATTTTGTTTCACAAAATTGAGTTGGGGTTTTAGTTAATCATGTTAAAAGGTGTAACATATATCAATTTGGTTGAATTTGGATGAAAATCCGTAGTATGGTCTTAGGGCAAATTTTAAGGTATTAAAACTTGGGTTTTTGGGAGGTTTAAGGTTGAAATTGAAGGGCTGTTGGTCTACCTATGTTATGAGGATGTTTTGGGATCATTTGAGAGTCATTTGGAGGTTTAGAAATGGAAATTTCAGCAAGGTTGTTGGGGAGCACGAAAATTGGCATTTTGGGGATTATGTGGATTGAGAGTTTGTGGATTTTGGCTTGTGTTTGTAAAGTAAGTTAATGGTTGGGTTTTAGCATTGAATTGTGAAGTAATGTATGTGTTTTGCTTGGCTAGAAACAAGAGGAGTCGTCGAAGAAGCTTTGGGACCGAATCCGGGTTCGTAGGAGTTTCGCTTGGTAGCTAAGGAAGGGCGGTGAGTGGTTTCAAACTTGATTTTAAGTTTGGTTCGAGTATGTGTAGTGTGTGTGTAAAGTGTGCTTGGTAGGCCACTTCCTTTGTACTCAAGTAGTTAAATTGGCCTTTGTTCACCTTAAATGCTAATATGCTTGTTGACTATGCTCTTGTGCTTGTGGTAAATTGATGCTTGTGTATTCACGAAATGTATATGTATGTGATGAGCATGGAGTGTGGTTGATGATATATAATGTGGGTATAATAATTGGCACTAAATAAATTACCGGTTGTAAATGATCGATCATTAGGATTAGTGTGCACACAAATTGAGTCAAAACGTACGTGGCCTTGATGGCGTTAAGTCATCAAGGAGGAGTACGGTGATGTAATATTCCACCGGAAGCTTTTATTTATTTCTACGGGATGATGAGTGGAATCCCATTCGTAGGGCATGTGGCGATGAGTGGAATCCCGCACATGCAAGGTCCGGTTATGAGTGTAATCCCACCGAGGTAAAGTGTTGTTGAGGTTTACATCTGCACAATCGGGGTAATTTAAAGTGGCCAATTAACTTGTTCATATATTGTGATATGTGATGTTGATTTATGATTGTTGATTATTGATGCTTGATGCTTAGTATGAAGTAGGATGACATACTATGCCACTTGAAAGACTAGCTAGGTCAACTTGTTGCATGTCAATGCTTGATATATGTGGGATTAGGATTTACATGCTTGAACCCTGCATTGTTGATGTTTTTCGTTTTAGAGCACCCTCACTAAGCTTATAGCTTACGCTCTCAATGTCCAACAATGCAGATCATTAGCGTGGTGTTAGCTCGAGGCAAGGCAAGAAGGGCTTCCAAGTTTGTGACTCAAGTACGGTGGTGATTTTGTATTAGTTAGCAATATGGCAAGGGTTGTGTATGAGCTTGTATGACTCATTTTCAT
This sequence comes from Hibiscus tridactylites, assembly GCA_958450335.1. Classification (NCBI taxonomy): domain Eukaryota; kingdom Viridiplantae; phylum Streptophyta; class Magnoliopsida; order Malvales; family Malvaceae; genus Hibiscus; species Hibiscus tridactylites. The sequence continues at coordinate 79,614,113 of OY288278.1, read as the reverse complement.
GTGTTGATGTTGGATTGACTATGGTTTGTAAGCATGATATACTTTGATGAATGTTGGGTGTGTTAGCATGTCTTTAGATGCTAGGTTGCCTTGTTATAGTGCAAACCTCTTTATGCTTATCTTGTGCCCTCTTAAGACCCTTTTGAGTCTTTATGTATGCCAATATTGCCTAAATTGCTCTCTAGTTGAAATGCTATGTATGAGTGCTTTGATCCATGTATGAATGCTTCCTTTGGCTTAAGTATGTTTGCTTGCATGTTTGTAAACGCCTAGGTGAGTCGAGAAATGCATTTAGAGTCATGTAGGGGGCGTTTAAGTTGGAATTTGTGGAATTGCAGTGCAGGGCGTATCGATACGCCTCATGGCCGTATCGATACGGTCTTGTCCAAAGGCCACAGATTTTGCCTAGCGTACCGATACCCTAAGGGTATCGATACCCTCCAAAATTACTGGAATTTGGAGTTTTGGGTGAGAGTAGAGCGTGCCGATACGGGGTTCCCGAGTATCAATACGGGTCTACTCTATTGACCAAGAAGGGTTGACCGAGAAGGGCATATCGATACGCTCAAGGGCTGTATCGATACGGACTTCTCGGGGTTGACTTCTTGGGTTGACCTAGACAGGGCGTATCGATACCCTTAGCTAGGGTACCGATACGGTTTGCCTTATAAGTTTAAAAATTGACTGTTTATGCATGGTCGTGGTTCGAATGTGTTTCCTTGAATGTTTTCCGCTGTTGTGAATCGCTTAGGATTAATACGCCTCTAGTCAAGATTAAAATAAAAGAAAAAAAATATAGGGTTGTTAACCGAAGGGAACCTTAACGGGTTTCACTCGGTTTTCCCCGTGTGGCCCACTCGGACCGGTCATTTGGCCAGACCGGGACGAGGGGGTTACATTTCCCCTCAAACTCAGCCACATTTACTACAAGTCTTTTCTGACTCTAACTAGGGTAGTGATGTCGATGAACGACGTTTTGTTTCTGGTCAATGTGTTTGTCTTGGCTTGCATATATTGTGTTGGGGATCGAAGAAATAGCGTTCTGTGTCTCGATCTACGGCTGAGGCTGAGTATCGTAGTCTCGCAGATGCAACTTGTGAGCTTCTTTGGGTTCATGTAACACCCGGGTTTAGGGGTCGGGTGAAAATAATGTTTTAATAATTCGGGTTCGGTTTTATAGTTTAAATAAATTAAATATTGGTTCGGGTTTTGTTTACAAATAAAATAAAGGTGTTGGACCCAATCTTTAAACCAAGCCCAATAGCCATTCATTAATGGCATTTGTGTAAATATTTGGTCTTCTAAATTAAAAACCCTCACTTTTAATTTAAAACAAAAATGTTGTCATCTTCCTCCCTTCCCATTTTTCCTTTCCTACGACAAATGAGGAGCTTTTCTCCAAGAGACTTTCCCACCTCCTTTCTCCCTCATTTTGGCTCGATTTTGAAAGGTAAACACGTTTTCGACTTGCTCTCACCTTCCTCTTTTCAAAAGTACAAGTAACTTTCATTTTCATCCATGTTTTAGAATTTGGATTTTTGGGAGATTTGAATAAAAGTGGTAGCTTTATGTTGTTAAGCTTAATGTTTTGATTTAATACGGTTAGTAATGATGTATAGAAGTTAAATGGTTCAACATATATGATTTTTAAAGGGTTTTGTCAAGTTTCCCGAATTTGGGTTTTGATGGGTTTTTAGGAGGGTTTTTAGTTGAGTTTTGGGTGTGGTTTGTGTTGGAAATTGAGGGTTGATGTTAGGGCTTTGGTTGGGGGTCGTTTTGGAAGCATTTGGAAGTGTTAAATGAGTTGAAAACATAAGTTTTGGACTGTGCAAAGGGGCTGCTCGGGAATGGCTTTTTGGGGGTTGTTCTTGGTTCGAAAAACAAGTGTTTGATGTTTGAATTGTATTCCGGGTTTACTACATTGTGTTGTGGACTGATTTGAGGTTAATTCACTTGTGTTGAGGCGATTAGAAGCAAGGAATTGCGTTGGTAAAGCTTTGGGATCGAATCCGGAAGTGAGGAGGCTTGAGTCGGCTTTGCTTGTTTTGCTTAAGGAAATGAGGTGAGTGGTTAATGTTTTAAATTGATTTCAATGGTTGGTTTTAGCATGTGGAAGTGAAAATGTTTTCAAGTGATGTTTTGGTTCAAGGGTAATTTTGAAAGTGGTTTAGATTCGAGCTTGAAAGTGACTTAAACTTAAAGAGTAAGTTGATGTGAAATGCCTCTTTAATTTCCCTTGTTATCATTGTTTTCGTTGCTTGAAATGATGGTTTGTTAAGCATGTAATTTAAATACTTGAGTAGGAGCATGTTGCCTATTTCTATATCGTTAATGATGTATGATGGTATTAATGACGTTGTTGTACCTTGTAAGATGTGTGTAAGTTGGTGCAGGTTGTGCATGAAAATGGTGGGTGAGACCATTGCGATTGGTAAGATTGTAAGTAGAAAGAGATGCCTATTTGTGGACATTGTTTGCAACTTGTTTTGGTTGTGCATGATATAGTGAGTACATGTCGCATGATTGTGATTGTATGTTGTGTTGCATGGTTGGTGTCGAACCTCACGTGATGGTTGTCGTTGCTCCGGTGATGTGTAGTCCCGCCGGTAGCGAATGATATAAGACTCCGGTGATGTGTAGTCCCACCGGTAGTGACTAGTAGAAGAGTACTTTGATGTGTAGTCCCATTGGAAAACTACTAGTCGAAACGGTGATGTGTAGTCCCACCGTGTGTGTTTTGGTTATGCTTGTGCATGCCATGTAATGTTCATGTTGTATCTGACTATATCATTGTCTTCATATTGTCTTGCTTTAATCTAGGATTATGTCCTCACGCATACCATGAAGTGTAATGCCATGTTAAACGCCTATATTGTTGAATTGTGGTTGAACTTGCATGTTAGTAAGAGGATTAGATAGTTGAATGGATCTTTTGGTGTTGGCCTTTATTTAAAGAAAACTTTGAACCCTGCATTGTCGTAGTTATGTTTTAGAGCTCCGCTCACTAAGCTTTATGCTTACGCTCTCCTTTTTCCGGCAATGCAGATCTTTAGCTTGGAGTTAGCAAGGAGCAAGATAAGGGCGTCCAAGCGTGTGGTGGTTTGCTCAAGTATGGTTTAATTAAATAATGTAATAGTCTAGCAATGGGAAATGCTACGTGTTTTAGGAGCTTGTATCTAGACTCCTTTGTGTTGGCTTATTGTTGTTAATGCCTAATGTTGATGTTTGAATTAATTATGGATGGTATGCATGTAATACCTTGATGATTGTTGGTGTGTATGATGGCATGCTTTAGGGTGTTTAGGTTGCCTTATGTATGGTTGCAAACCTCTTGTGTTTGACTTGTGCTTTTAAGACCATTTGAGCCTTCATGTATGCTTATTATTGCCTAATTTGCTCTTTAATTAGAATGCTATGTATGAAAGCTTTAATCCATGTTTGAATGACACCATGGCTTAATTATGTGTGCTTGCATGTTGGTATACGCTTAGGTGAGTCGAGAAATGCATGTAGAGTCGTGTTGGGGTCGTTTTAGTTGAGATTGAGGAGTTGCAGTGCAGGGGGTATCGATACCCCTGGTTAGGGTATCGATACTCTCTTGCCCAAATGCCTCAGATTTTGCCTAGGGTATCGATACCCTTAGGGTATCGATACCCTCCAAAGTTTATGTAATTTGGATTTGGGAGTTAGATTGGAGCGTATCGATACGGGGTCCCGAGTATCGATACGGGTCTAATCTGTTGACCAAGGATGGTTGACCGAGGAAGAGGGTATCGATACGGTCTTCTCGTGTTGACTTCTTGGGTTGACCTAGGAAGGGGGTATCGATACCCCTGATTAGGGTATCGATACTGCTTGCCTTATAAGTTTAAAATTGCATGCTTTTGCATGGATGTGTTTCGAATGTGTTTTCCTTTGAACGTTTTCCGCTGTTGTGATTCACATAGGACTTAATATTCATCTAGGCAAGATTAATATAAAAAGAAAAAAAATAGGGTTGCTAACCGAGGGGAAATCCTTTGGGTTTCACTTCGGTTTTCCCCGTGTGACCCACTCGGACCGGTCATCCGCCTAGACCGGGGCGAGGGGGTTACAGTTCAGGCCATTTTGTCAGACATGGGGGTCGCTCTTTCAGATGTTGCTCATGTATGGTGCCATAACAACAGTACTGTCGCCAATGCCACTAACTTGTTCTGCATGCTAAAACTAAGCATGTAGAATTAGATTTACATTTTGTCCGTGAGAAAGTGTTACGGCGTCAGCTCAAAGTCAACTATATTCCAGCTCAAAGTCAAGTTGCCGACATTCTAACTAAGCCCCTACCTGTAACACGATTTCATGATTTGCGTCGAAGGCTAAATGTCTGGGTCATTCAACAAGTGCGAGAGAAACCAAAAAGTAGGGTGAATGTTGTGTGATATAAAAAGATGTGGGCTCTTCAGCTTGGTTGTTCTAACTAATTGAATGTCGTAATTGATTTTCATAACTGATCAACTCTCTAGTTATTGGTTTAATCAGCTGGGCTATATAAACCCATAAGGGAAATGGCCTAAACAATCTTTTGGCCTACACTGGAAATTATCAATCTCTTCCTCTTCCTTTTTTCTTTTGTTCTTTGTCTGTTTGGCTCTCTCTCCTCACAGAGAATCTTAACCTCTCGTTGCTTCATTTTTTCGTTCATCTTCCCGCTCACCGGAATTCTCTCGATAACCACTAAAAATCTCTTACAAAGGTGCAAAGAAAAGCATACACTTCTATCGAGATTAGCATACCAAAATTTAAAAACCTTCATGAATCTCTTTGTATGTATTTAAACGAGATGCTTTACAGGGATGAAAAAGGAGTGGTGAACGAACAAACTATCAGGGAGATTGCTCTGCTACCCAGATCTGATTACATCGGTAGCCAACCATCAACCGAGTAGGAATCCATCTTTCTAAGACCGCCGACGAAACCATAATCAGAGATTAGCGCCGTGAAGATCTCTGTACGAACACCAACTTATCGCTAAAGTATGTTGAAATCATGCCACAAGGACATAATGAAACAAACCACAACAAAACAAAGAAAATTTTGTCACAAGGACAGAGGAAACATGTGCCACAAAAGCATAGATACTTATTAAAATATTAAAAAATAATAGATTCGGTGGTCGACAACCAATTCTAAGATTAATTGCCAACCACCGATCAAAGGAATTGCTGACCATCGACAACCAATACTAAGATTGATTCGTAACTTTTTCGTATTGAATAATATTATAAAATTGTAATGATTTATGTTTCTTTAATAACATTCTACATATTTTATCTTAATTTTAACTTAAATTAAATTTCTCACCCTAAACCTACCAGAGATAAGTGGTTATACAACTGCAGTACACGTTTCGAATCTTAAAAAGAAATTGTCAAACCCTTTCCATCAAGAAAGAAAGAAAAAAAATCAAACTCTAACAAAAAAATTGCCAAAATTCAAAGGAAATGTATACATGTTGAAAGGGAAATTTGCATTCGCTTCTATGCTCAAGGTAAAATGTCAAAGTGAAGTCAATTGAAGCTTCAATCTTTATTTCTAGTCTCTATAAACTCATCAAGAAAATCCCACAAAACCAAAAGTCCATAATTACTTTGAAGTAGAAAAGAAAATTTGAAGAGAAATGACAAGAGTAGCCCGTGGCGGATTTTGGTAAACCGATTTGGAGTCTATTCAAAAATTTTAAAATCTTAGGAGTTTGAATTAAAAAAATTTAAACTTTTTTGAAATGTTAAATTTATTATATTTTTTAAAATTTTAGAGGTCTAATTAAAATTTTCATAAATCTTGAGACATTATGAGAACTTTGAAAAATATTAAAAGGGACTTAATTAAAAATATTTAAAATAATAAAACTTATTACAAATTTTAAAATTTTTTAATGGATAGAATTAAAATATTTTAAAAAGCAAGCGGCCAAATACTAGTTTATCATCCCTAAATACAATCCTCTATTAATGAATCATATACACAAAGTTGATATTGGTTAAATTTATTGGTAGATTGAAATTGAGAATTTTTTCGAAATAATTGTTTGACGAACAATTTTAAAAGCTTCTTCCGAAAGAATTATAAAACCCTCTCTATAATATATATATATATATATATATACTTCCATGTTGATGGGATTTACTTACACAGTGTAAAAAATTTGAAGTTTTACACGATTTTTAGATCGTAGGACAGGTCAAACGGATGGTTCAGATTAACAGAAGAATACGTGAAGATTATAACTTGAAAAAAAAGTAAGGAGTTAATCTCAACCATCCATTTCTCTCATCCAACGATCTAAAAACCGTGCAAAACTTAAAAACTTTTACATAGTATAAGTGGATCCTAACCGGTGTGTGTGCGCCTGCGCGCGTGCGCGTGTGTGTAAAGATTTTTAAATTTTACGCGTTTTTAGATCGTTTGATGGATGAAACGGATGACTTAAATTAACAGTAGAATATGTAAAAATTATCACTTAAAAAAGTAATAAGTTAATTTCAGTCATCCGTTTTCACATCTAACAACCCAAAAACATGTAAAATTTAAAAAATTACACTGTACAAATAAATCTAACTATATATACATGTGCGTGTCGTATCAATCAACTGAGATCAAAGTCGTTTGAAAATAAATGCACATAATTAAGACCCGAGATAACCAAAAAAATCAAACTCAAAGGAAAATGTACAATCGAAGCACACTAGTTTCTTGGACGATGAACCTCCACGTGGTGCATTTCTTGCCTTCCCTTCTAATTTTGTTCTAGAATAAGCATAAATTATATAAAAAGATTTATTAAATAATATAAAATATTAAGTAGCGTAAAGCTTTGTAATGTTTACGTGTAATAATCCAATTACATAAAATATTATCACTTAATTGTATTAAAACGTCACTCCAATTATTGAAATTATTTCAACTTCTCTAATTACACATTTCACTTTTGTAATATACAAAATCTATCAATGTAAAATTTGTATTTTAAAAATATGTAATCAGTCTCATGTATTTTTTTTCCGTCACATAAAGTGCTCTTTGCCCCTAATGCCCTTAGAGTGAGAGGTATTTTGTATAACAGAAGGAAAGTACAGAAAATTAATTGAACATTTTCAAAGTACATATTTTATATTGACAAATTTTGTATAGTACAGGGACATTTGTGCCATTATTTTTTTTACATGTAAAAAAATAAAATAACATAAACTAGAGAACGTGAGAATAATTTATCTTTTTATTTCTAGATTAAATTAGATGATATTTTCATTTATTTTCTTAAAAAGCATGCAATTCTGTAACTCTTTTTTCCACCATTGTTGTCTTTGCCGTCAAGGATTCTTTTCATCATTCGGTCAATAACCATCACCAATCTGAAGCGTTTTTTTCCTCTATGGTTCTATCGTATTAGGTTTCTCTAAAACATCCAAAAACTTCTTGAAATTAAATCTAAAATTAAAAAAAATCGGCGAATCTCTGTGCATCATTGTTGGGTTGATCCACAGTTGAGTATGTTCTTCGCCACGATCTTTTTTACTTCACACTGTACGATTGAGTGGAACAACCTCAAACTCAATGAACTGAGATATATATACAAATAAAAACTTTTAATCCGTATTTCTTTTAATTTCTTCTTCTTCTTCATTTAATTTAATTTTTCTGTATTTTTCTTATTGATGCAAAGCGGTCCTTTTTTCTGGGTTTAGAAGTGGATTCGAACCACTGACATAAGGATCTTCTTAGTCTAGTGTTTGGTTGTTGTGAATCTTACTTATTTTTCTTAGCCTGATTGAGATTGAAAAAACCTTGAAAAACTAGTTTGTGTTTTGTGTTTCCTCCGGGTTACATCTTGAACAAATTATATGGGTACCAAGGTTCTTTCTCTATAGAATTTTTATCTATGTTATCGATGCTAAATTCCGTGTTAGAAGTCTAAGGTCGTTAGGACTTAGAAACGGCAGTAATGGAAGACGATTCTAAGTTTTGTGGTGGAAAAGAAGGAAAAAGAAAGGAGAATTATTATTATTTTCGGCGACCATGGCAACAGTGGAGGTGGAAAAAAGTCACAAATTTCACTGGAAAAAGATAAATAAAAAGTAAACATTTAACTTTATTTGGACAAAAAAATAGATCTACTGCTATGAAGCCCATGAACTTCCTAATTATTTTTTCTTTTGGGATAATGGCACAAATGCCCCATGTACTATACAATATTTACTAATATGGTGTCTGTACTTTGTGACGTTCACTCAGCCCCTTGTACTTTCCTTTTGTCATACAAAATACCTTTCACCCTTACGGCGTTAAAGGCAAAGGACAGTATGACAAAAGAAAACTACAAAGAATTAATGGAACAGTTTTAAAGTACAGACCCCATGTTAACAAATTTTGTAGAGTAATATTCCAAAGTACACAATTAGTAGTGTTTTATGTAATCACATAAAAGACATTACACAATTAGTAGTGTTTTATGTAATAACTTATAAAATCTAATCATATTTTATATAATTTATCACTGTTTTACCTCGACTTAATTTTCTTATTTTTAGAAGAACTCTTCGATGATAACTTTATCAAAACCTTTTGTTATTTACTTGATGATGCTAATTCCGAGGACAAAACTTTCTTACAATTTTGGTTTCGCCCCTTTTCAAAATAAGTAATTTTTTTGGGGTTCAAATCAAATTCTGTAAATGGCTAAAAATTATTATATAAGGGTTTTCTTTATCCATTACTCATGTATTAAGACATGCCTATAATATAATACTCTTACCACATTAAAGATTTTAGTTAAACATGTAATTGTATGAAAATGTAATTACTACTTTAGTAATTACAAGAGTTTCTAATTCGTAGAAGTGTTTGGTTGACATAATGTAATTACATTTCAATTCTTTATGCCATGCTTGATAATTCAAATTATAATTACAAAGGTCGGGTGCAATGACTAGACACATTATTTTTTTTCAAAGAGAGAACCCGAGTTTAAATATTAAAAAAACTTTGTTAGAAGAGAAAATCATAAATCTCAAACATAGATCATATCATAATAATGCACTTTACCAAAAAGCAAATAAAAATACCAATAATAGTTAAAAATGTTAATTTTTGAACTACCTATACATGTAACTCCTCATGCATGTAAAAATATATTTATAAAGGTACATGATGTTATGAATATTTATCTATGTGGGTCTATCATGATTAGAACTTTATCTAAGAAGATTGATTTACTTTATCATTAGGAATGTTATCTCATTTAATTAGAGTTCAATGTAATATGTACTTCTTATGCCTATAAATAGATGACTTGATGAAGGCATTGTACACAAGTTTATTTTTGAGAATAGTACAAATCTCCTTCTTTCTCTCATCTCTTTGTTCTTCAATTCTTGTTCTTTGTTATTATTTTCGTTCTTTATTATTTTATTTATAATACGTTATCAGCACGATCTCGCTCAATTATTTGGTGATTGTCGAAAATATATTTCGATATGATATTAATCGAATTATCCACTATATATCCAAAGTTGATATTGGTTGAATTTAATGGTAGATTAAAATTGAGAATTTTTTCGAAATAATTGTTTGACGAACAATTTTAAAAACTTCTTCCCAAAGAAATATAAAACCCTCTCTATAATATATATATATATATATATATATATATATATATATAAACTTCCATGTTGATGTCCATGTTGATGGTACTTGAATGAATTATACTTTGATATGAAATGAAATTTATAATGAGCCTCAAACATTAATTACAATTCGACATAAATATTGTAATTTGAAATGATCATATATTATATTTACTTTAACAATATTTTTATTAATCATTAAATTTTCACACTCCCGATGTAAGTGAAGCAGAATATTTCATATAAAAATAGAGTTAACTACATCACACATCTCTAACTATGATCTTCATTCTAAATCCATCTCCAAATTTTTAAGTATTTAAATTTTATCTTTAAATTATGAGCCTCATTCTAAATTGGTCCCTCAAACTTTTGGACATTTTAATTCCATCTCCAAACTATGACTCTCTTCTAAAATGATCCCACAAACTTTTGAACAATATAATTTCATCTCCAAATTATCAATATATGCTAATCATATCCCGTGTTAGTAAAATCATTCTAAACATTGGTAATTGTCATGTAATCTATGATGTGGAATAACTATAAGAGTAATTATTCAATGCACGGGCGGTGGATACTTTTTGTTTCTACTAGCACCCTAGTTTTAGGGTTTAGGGTCTCTATTTAGGGTTTAATGTTTAGATGTTTAGTATTTTTGAATTTAGGGTTACCATGTTACCCTAAAACCTAAACAATAGCCTATAAACCCTAAATTCTAACCATGAAAACTAAATTCTAAACTCATACACTTAAACCCTAGACCATAAACTAGATCTTCAAACTCTAAAACTAAGGTTCTTGTGGAAACTTTTCGTTTCCACCGCCATTGCATGAGACATTTTTCCTAACTATAAATGATAATTTGATGATAAAATTAGAACATTCAAAAGCTTGGTGACCAATTTAGAATGAGGATCATAATTTGGGGATGAAACTATAACATCCAAAAGTTTGGAGATAAGTATAGAATGAGGATCGTAGTTTGAGTGTGAAATTAAAACATTCAAAATTTTAAGGAGTAATTTAAAATGAGGATATAGTTTAGGGACATGGTGTGCAATTAACTCATAAAAATATATTTAAAAAATTCAATGTACGTGCAGCTGTCCACGTAATTTGATTCAGATCTCATGTTTTGTTTTGGAAAAAATAAGGAATTAAACTCATCCATCCATTTTCTCACATCCAACGATTCAAAAACGTGTAAAAGTAAAAAAGTTTTAGAGATAGGATTCACTTACACAGTATAAAAGTTTTTAAGTTTTACACGATTTTTGGATCGTTGGATAGGTCAAACGGGTGGTTGAGGTTAACATAAGAATATGTGAAGATTATCACTTGAAGAAAAAAAAGTAAGGAGTTAATCTCAATCATCCATTTCCTCCATCCAACGATCTAAAAACAGTGTAAAACTTAAAAAAATTACATTGTGTAAGTGGATCCTAACCTCTGTGTGTGCGCGCGTGTGTGTGTGTGCGCGCGCATGTGTTTGTGTGTGTGTGGTGTGTGTGTAAACGTTTTTGAGTTTTACGCGTTTTTTAGATCGTTGGATGGATGAAACGGATGACTTAGATTAATAATAGAATATGTGAAGATTATCCCTTGAAAAAAAAGTATGGAGTTAATCTCAGCCACCCGTTTTTCACATCCAACATCCCAAAAACGTATAAGACTTAAAAAAATTTACAATGTATAAGTAAATCTAACTATATATATACATGTGTGTGTCGTATCAATCATCTGAACTTGAAGGGAGATCATTGCCGAATTCTGATTTACAAGTGAGGTGGGATATTGCAACTAAGGAAGCAAAGAAAGCCCTTAAATTGGGGAAGAAGTTAGGGATTCAAATAATAAGAAATGAAGAAGAGGTAGTTCAGGAAATTGCATCCCTTGAAATGGCGGAGCTGTGCAAAAAGGATTTTTTGAAGGAGGGAAGCAAGCCTTAAAAGAAAGAAATAAGAGGTTTATTTCGTGGACCATTATTGGTATGGGGTCTGCAGCAAAGAAAAAAACATTGCAACAAAACATTTTGACAGTGGGGAAGGATTCAGATACGCGGGTATGGGTTGTATCAACTTTTTTATTATTAATTTTAGATTGATGGTGTTAATGTTAGTGGAAAACAATTTACATGTTAGCAACCTTCAACCCGGCTTAGAGTGTTGGTGAATGATCAATGGCTTTATGGATAATTATATAGCTAAAAATAAGGTTTTACTTGCTATTTGGGATGGTGAGTCGCGAATGAGCGAGGTGGATTATTAGGCATAAATATAGAGTTGGAGAAATAGAGTTTGCAAACTTTTAGTAATGTCACAAGATATGTATCGAAAGTTTGGATAGGGACTCTAAAGATTTGGAGAAGCGAGAAATGTATTAGATGGATGGATAAAACAGAGATTCGATGGCTGATTGGCAGTAAACAAAAGCATTACGATTGATGCAGGGCTGGGAGATGGGGAAATTCAAAGTAAAACCTATTGGAATTGCGAGGTGAATTTCGTAGTAAGATTGGCAGTAAACGAACTTTGGTGTGATTTTGAGTCAGACTTTATAGACTAATATGACAATGTGGCTGGGTGTGGAGGTATTTTAAGAACAGAGAAAGGTGTCATAAGAGCGTTATTTTCTGGTTTCGGAGATGGGTCTGGAGGTGATTTTGTTGAAGTTGTGTAATTAAGACAGCCTTGAGAGTGTCTACTGAAGCTGTGTGACTAGGTAATGTGATGTTGATTGTGGAATCAGGTTCGTTGATCGTTGATTCAAGTTCTTTGATCATTGATTCAGGTTCGAAGTTGGCGTTAAATTGGATCCATTAAGTAATCCATAGAGCGTACCCATGTTGAATTTTAGTCTTGGTTATCCATAAGCTGATCAGAAAAATTGTAAATGAGGTGTATTTTGCTTGCTGGATGCTTGGCGAGAGATGGCTCATGTCGAGATGCAGTCTTAAAGACTTGGTGGTGATGGAAAGCGATGTGCTTTAACTTGCCTTGGTGTTGCACCGCCCTGTAGGAGAATTCGATTACTAGTGACTATCATCTTTTTCTGGTTTCTTTCTTTGGTTAGGCAGAGTTGATAGGCGTGAGAAAGGTATAGTGTAGAGTTTGATTTCACCTAGTTGAGAATATTGTATTGCAAGTGCTGTATGTGCAGGTGCGAGAGCAGTGTAAACTGTTTTGAAAGATTCTGTATTACCTGTTTTGTGTCGTACTCTTTTCTTCCACCTAGGTTTAGGGAGGTTTTTAACGAGACGTACAATTCAGGGATAGGCGTGATAGCCTTTAATTTATCAATAAAATATAACATTGCCGAGCAAAAAAAATTAAGATCAAAGTCGTTTGAAAACAAATGCACAGGATTAAGACCCGAGATGACCAAAAAAATCAAACTCAAAGGAAAATCTACAATCGAAGCACACTAGTTCTTGGACGATGAACCTCCACCTGGTGCATTTCTTGCCTTCCCTTCTGATTTTGTTCTGGAATAAGCATAAATTATATAAAAAGACTATTAAATTATATAAAATATTAAGTAGCGTAAAACTTTGTGATGTTTACGTGTAATAATCCAATTACATAAAATATTATTACTTAATTGTATTAAAACGTCACTCCAATTATTGAAATTATTTCAACTTCTCTAATGGCGCATTTGTCTTGTGTACTATATAAAATTTGTCAATATAAAGTTTGTATTTTAAAAATGTGTAATTAGTCTCCTGTATTTTTTTCCGTCATATAAAGTTCTCTTTGCCTCTAATGCCCTTAGGGTAAGATGTATTTTGTATGACGGAAGAAAAGTACAAGGGGCCCACTACAGCAAAACAGGCTTTTCGCGGCGTTTTTATAACCCTATAGCGGCGTTTTTTAGCGCCGCTAAAAACACTCTCGGCGTTAAGAAAAACGCCGCCAAAAACGCCGCAAGAAGTAGCGTCGCAATAGGTAGCGGCGTTTATATCACATAAACGCCGCTAAAGGTTTTGATCTATCGCGGCGTTTGTATATACAAACGCCGCAACAGTCAATGTTCTTTAGTGGCGTTTGTATTTCGAAACGCCGGTAATGCAATTCTATAGCGGCGTTTGTATAATAAAACGCCGGGATTGATGCTTTAGAAGCGACGTTTGTGTTCATAAATGCCGGCATTGGCTGTTCTATGGAGGCTTTTTTTTAGAAACGCCACAGTACGTTATAGATTTTTAGCGGCGTTTATTCCTTGAAAACGCCGCTAAACTCGCTGCTTCTATAAAAATAAATTTTAAAAATGTAAATACCCAAATAACCTGTAAAATAAATCCATAATAACATCAAATTCAAAGTCTACAGCATCAAATCCATAAAACTCCAACAATTAAGTAAACACAACAATAACAAATTCAAAGTCTACAGCATTAAAGTGAAATATAGTTCAAACGATGTTCATAAAATGTAGTCCAACATTTTCATTTAAATTCACACATCGCCATCATTTCTTTAGTTGGTTCTGCAACATCGCCATCATTTCTTCAAATTTTTCTTGAAGCTTTTGGCGTGCTGCTTCTCTCTCAGCTTCTCTTGCTTCTCTCTCAGCTTCTCTTGCTTCTCTCTCGGCTTCCTTTCTTGCTATCTCAACATCTCTCTCAGCTTCTTTCCTTGCTCTTTCAGCTTCTCTCTCAGCTTCTTTTCTTTCTCTTTCAGCTTCTCTCTCAGCTTCTTTTCTTTCTCTTTCAGCTTCTCTCGCTGCTACCTCGGCTTGAAATTGAGATAATTGTTGTTTTAACCGATAAACTTCTGCTTGAGAAGATTGGCTCTGTGATGGCATGTACTGAGACGAGTTAGCCCCAAAATATTTTGTCGGGGTAACGAATGATCCTTGACAGCGAACCCAACCATATCTTTCAGGACCCAAGACGTCAACAATAACTTGATTCTCGATCTCTTCCATATTAACAGAACCATTAGTTGAAGCTGTAGCTTCATACTCGGTCTTCTTTTCCCTCAATTAACATACCATAATTTCTGCAGCTTCGGGAGTTATAGGAGAGCCATCCTTTTTTGTATGCGTAATGTCGAAGAGCTTTATCCGTCCAATGCTAGTGCCAGTTGTAATTTGCTACAACGTATAATAAAAATTAATACTAAACCAATAAAGTAATTCATTAAAAATTAATCAATAATTAAAAATAATAATACCTCCTCATTAGCTAAACGAGCAAAACTCTTCGATCCAGCGGTGTGAGTAAACTTCTGTTTTTGTCTGCTAGTAACTCGAACGCGCTCTCGATCCTACAATTTAAAATTTGCATTATATATAAAGTCAATATTATAATGAAATTTTTTTAAAGTGCATCGATCATACCTCTCCTTTTGTTGAACTCCAAAACCTGACTGCATCTTCCCATTGATGTCGCATAATTCCCGGCGGGATATTTTGCAGCTTCTCTTGAAGAGTGAGATCCTTCTTGAAATATGTCTTCTTCAAGAAACTCTTACTGTCTCTCCATTTTTTCCCTAATGCATGCTTCAGATAATCATCTGAGACTTCTAAAGAAAATTTATCCTACAAATGATACAATCAAAGCAAATATAAATATTATTTTGAATTGTAATAGATTATTATTACAATGACATTATTACCTTAACAAGTTCCAGAGCTTGATTTTTGTTATCATTCGGCATCTGACGCCATGACTCATAATTAATCGGCAAAATCGAATGATTGCGTGCAACAATGCCTAAGTAACTGCCCAGAACACCTGCTTCTGCCCCAATGGGTTGGCCGACATCGTTTCTTGAAACTTTCACGCGTTCACCAGCGGGAAGATTGTATAATTCATTCAACGTCGTGCGCCCTCTACTCTTACGAGTTCGACCATTTCCACCTATATAAGAAATAATTGTTTATATTCAATTTTTAAAATAAAGTCAATAATAACAAACAACTAGCATTTAAATAAAGTGTTGAACATTACCATCAATCTCTATATTTTCAACTGTCTCCGGAACTGTCTTCGGAACTTGCGAGGATCCAACACCAGACAAATCATCATCATTTGTTTCTTCCCCCTCTCTCGGTACTTGAACTATCCGCAGATCACTTAATTTCCTCCTAGGCATAGTATCTACAATAAACAAAAGACATTTTAGTAACTAGAGACAACAATACTATTATAAATTAATAAGTTAATATATAAAACTTACTACATTGTTATGCAGTTAGTTTTCATTAAAATCTTCATCCATGTCCTCTCGAACCCATTGGAATTGTGAACTAGAACTAGAGTTTGTTCTATCTAGGTTTTGCGTTGCAAAAGGTAGAGTTTCTGATCTTATTTCAATGTCATCTCTATTTTCTTCACCGATGTCTATCAAGTTTCTAGGAGTGTTACGGAGTACAACATACCAACCCTCTTTTGTTGGATCAGGGCAATAGAAAACTTGTTTGACTTGAGAAGGAAATACATATGGTTCGTCAATCAATTGGTGACCTGTGTGAATTAACCGAGAGAAGTTCACCATTGTAAAACCAAATTGATCTCTTCTAATGCCTCGAGCCGTATTTTCATCGGCCCAGTCACAACGAAATAACACAACTTTCTGTTTGCCATAATAATCCAACTCAATAATATCCGTAAGAATTCCAAAATATTCTACATCTCCCACCACAGGATGATTGTCCCTAGCACTAGCATAACTTGTAGTTGAAGAAGTTACAAGTACTCCACAATTTTGTGTCCTCCTCAATCTTTCTCGAGATTTCGTGTGGAACCTAAACCCGTTAATGAGAAAGGCATTATATCTTTTAACAATTCTATTTGGACCTTGAGAAAGCCACTTAACCTCTTCACTAACTTCTCTCCCACACCAAACCTATTACACATAAAAGGTGAATAAGTTATCATTTATATTGATGTAGCAAAGGAAGAAAAGTTATTAAGTACGTGTAGTACAAAGATTCAATTGCTTACCATCTTCGCTAACCAATCATGGAAATTTTCTATGAACAACTTATGAATTTCTCTTTGATGTAATCTTCGGGAGCGTACTTGAGATTGTAGCTCTTCTTTAAATTCACTACAAAGTAAGCTAAGTGGTTAAAAAATGGGGGTAATATAAAAGATGAAGTGAATACATTAGAATTTATATAAACTTACGTCCGTAAGGGCTCTGTTGAGTCATGATGGAAGAGAACATATCGATGTGCTTGTACCCAAGACTTGTCATCTAACTGTGCAATTTCAACTTTGCCGAGTGGTTCACCAAAACTTTGAAACAAATAAGTCTCAGCTAAGTTACTATTGATGCACACTTCATTTCTATGTGGTCTATTGAATCTCGTTTCAACATCTTCCAAATATCTAGAGCAAAAAGTCAAACATTCCTCTACTAAATACCCTTCAGCAATTGATCCTTCTGGATAACGCTTATTACGACAGTAAGACTTCAACTTACTCAAGAACCTAGACCGTAATAAACAAAACATTATATAAGTAGTTGTAATTAAATGAATTCTTAAATGGTATGATTATCTGTTAAACAATTTGTACCTCTCAATAGGATACATCCACCGATAGAAAACAGGTCCACCAACTTTAGCTTCGTGAGGGAGATGAATCAACAAATGCACCATAATTGTAAAAAATGAAGGTGGAAATATCTTCTCCATGTTGCATAAAGTCAACGCGACTCGATCTTGTAATTTGTCAAGTTCTTCAACCATCAAAACTTTCCCACAAATAGCTTTCATTACATTAGAAAGTTCAATAATACAAGATGTCACCTCCGTTGACATACAACCGCGTAATGCAACTGGCATTAAATCTTGCATCAATATGTGATAATCATGTGACTTTAGAGAATAAAGTCTTCGATCTTTAACACTGACACATCGAGATATATTTGATACATACCCATCTGGGACCTTTATGTCTTTCAACACCATGCAAAATACTTCTTTTTCTTTCTTCGACATCGTAAAGATAGAAGGCGGTAAAGAAAATTTTTCATTACGAAGTTCTTGAGGATGAAGATCATGCCAAATTCCCATGTCAACTAAGTCAAGTCGACTCTTTAGATTGTCTTTAGATTTTCCTTCGACATTGAGAATGGTCCCAATAATGTTCTCACAAACATTCTTCTCAATGTGCATTACATCAAGATTATGTCTCAAAATGTTATGCTTCCAGTAAGGCAATTTGAAGAAAATACTTCTCTTTTTCCACAACTCCGCCTCATTTGGATCATCCTCTTCATCAGAGTCATCATCACTAAGCTGCTCAAGCTCACGGTCATACACCTCTTTTGTCTTCTTCTTTGATCGTGGGTTTGGTGGTTGGGTCGTTTTTCCTTAAGTGAACTTGATGTGTTTAAACATCGACAAGATATCAGACCCGATTGTTTGCTCAGGAGCTTTTCTGAACTCTTCAGTACCATCAAACAAATTTTTTTCATATCTAAATCTATGATTTTCATCTAACCACCGACGATGTCCCATGTAAGAGAACTTCTTTCCATTATACAACCACTTCAAGCATGTCTGTGCAGCGCAACAAGGACAAGCATAACGGCCTTTGGTACTCCACCCAGATAAATTTGCATAAGCGGGAAAATCATTAATAGTCCATAATAAAGCTGCACGCAAATTAAAGTTCTCTTTCTTCAACACATCATATGTTTCGACACCCACCCATAATTGTTTCAGCTCTTCAATAAGAGGTTGCATGTAGATGTCAATATCATTCCCTGGACCTTTCTCACCTGGGATTATCATGGATAAAATAAATGATGATTGTTTCATGCAAATCCATGGAGGCAAATTGTAAGGAACAAGTATAACAGGCCAAGTACTGTATGAAGTACTCATGATTTTAAAAGGATTAAACCCATCAGATGCAAGACCGAACCTAACATTGCGAGGATCTCCTGCAAAACTTGGAAATTTTTTTGTCAAATGTCTTCCAAGCTAAAGAATCTGCAGGATGCCTTAATAATCCATCATCTGTTCGTCCATCGTGATGCCACCTCATAGACTCAGCAGTCTTTGAAGACATAAAAAGTCTTTGAAGTATGGGTATTAGAGGAAAATATCGCAGAATCTTTATTGGTTTCTTTCTTGCTCATGTTGTGGCGTTTCACCTTTACAAACGCCACGAACCAAACCTCTTTTGCGGCGTTTTCTTTAAAAAACGCCACTAACCCACTATTTTTCTCAAAAAGATTATATTCGCGGGTGGACGTGTCGAAGACACGTGTTACACGAACACGAACACGAGCCCGGCCGGTTGGCAGCGGCGGCGCGCGAGGATGTTCCTTGTTCTTTCCCACTCAACAAGGAAAGGGGGAAACTTGTGTATAAATACCCTTCACACGCCTTTTTCCTAACCCATGTGGGATATAGGCTTATACCTTTGGTTCTCACTTTAAGTATTACCAATATTATATAGTGATTTTGCCACTCCAACGTTATGATACTTTTATTTTTTGAAAAATTCACGATGGCAATACTTACAACGGTCGTGATTACATTCGTTATGTGACCGAAAATACAAATCTCTATATTGAACCTTTAGTCTTATTAATTGTTTATACGTGGTTACATCCGTTATGCGACCGAAAATACAAATCCTTATATTGAACCTTTAATCTCATTAATTGTTTATCGGTTTTCTAATTGAGGTTTAAGAAATCTATGGCGGCATTTTTCGCAGTAAATGCCACTAACGCTACACCTATGGCGGCGTTTTAATTAACAAACGCCACAAAACGCCATCATTGGCGGCGTTTTACCGATAAACGCCACTAACATGAAACCTATACCGGCGTTTACGGTGGAAAACGCCACTAATTTGAAACAATTGGCGGCGTTTACTAAAGAAAACGCCACTATATGTCACCCTATGGCGGCGTTTGTGGTAAAAATGCCGCCAATGTTATCATTTTGTGGCGTTTTCCTCAAAAACGCCATTATAAGTGAAATGTTGGCGGCGTTTTTATGAAACACGCCGCGAATAGCGCCGCCATAGAACAAATCTGGTGTAGTGGCTGATTGAACATTTTAAAAGTACATATCCTATATTAGCAAATTTTGTATAGTACAGGAGCATTTGTGCCATTTTTTTACATGTAAAAAAATAAAATAACATAAATTAGAGAACGTGAGAATAATTTATCTTTTTATTTCTAGATTAAATTAGATGATATTTTTCATTCATTTTCTTAAAAAAACATGCAATTCTGCAACTCTTTTTTTCACTATTGTTGTCTTTGCCGTCAAGGATTCTTCTCATCATTCGGTCAATAATCACCACCAATCTAAAGCGTTTTTTCTCCTCTATGGTTCTATCGTATTATCTTTCTCTAAAACATCCGAAAACCTCTTGAAATTAAATCTAAAATTTCAAAAAAAAATTGATGAATCTCTGTTCATCATCGTTGGATTGATCCACAGTTGAGTATGTTCTTCGCCACGATCTTTTTTTTACTTCACACTGTACGATTTAGTGGAACAACCTCAAACTCAATGAACTGAGATGGATAAAAATAAAAACTTTTAATCTGTATTTCTTTTAATTTCTTCTTCATTTAATTTAATTTTTCTGTATTTTTCTTATTGATGCAAGGCGGTCCTTTTTTCTGGGTTTAGAAGTGGATTCGAACCAGTGACACAAAGATCTTCTTAGTCTAGTGTTTGGTTGTTGAGACTCTTACTTATTTTTCTTAGTCTAATTCAGATTGAAAAAACCTTGAAAAACTAGTTTGTGTTTTGCATTTTTTCTGAATTACATCTTGAACAAATTATGTGGGTACCAAGGTTCCATCTCTATAGAATTTTTATTTATGTCATTGATGTAAAATTTCGTGTTAGAAGTCTAAGGTCTTTAGGACTTAGAAATGAAAGTAATTGATGACGATTCTAAGTTTCGTGGTGGAAAAGAAGTAAAGAGAAAGGATAATTATTATTATTTTCGACGACCATGGCAGCAGTAGAAGTACAAAGAAGTCGCAAATCTCGCTGGAAAGAGATGAATAAAAAGCAAACATTTAACTTTATTTGGACAAAAAAATAGATCTACTGCTATGAAGCCCACGAACTCCCTAAATATTTTTTTTCTTGGGATAATGACACAAATGTCCCATGTACTATATATACTATATTTGTCAATGTGGTGTCTGTACTTTGTAATGTTCAGTCAGCCCCCTGTACTTTTCTTTTGTCATACAAAATACTCTTCACCCTAACAGCGTTAGAGGCAAGGAGCACTTTGTATGACAGAAAAAAAATACAAGAAAATAATGAAACAGTTTTAAAGTACAGACCCCACATTAACAAATTTTGTATAGTAGTATTTCAAAGTACACAATTAGTAGTGTTTTATGTAATCACAAAAAAACATTACACAATTAGTAGTGTTTTATGTAATTTCATAAAATCTATTTATATTTTATATAATTTATCACTATTTTGCCTTGACTTAATTTTCTTATTTTTAGAAGAACTCTTCAATGATAACTTTATCAAAACCTTTTGTTATTTACTTGATGATGCTAATTCCGAGGACAAAACTTTCTTACAGTTTTGGTTTCGCTCCTTTTCAAAATAAGTAATATTTTTTTTCATTTTTTTGGGTTCAAATCAAATTCTGTAAATGGCTAAAAATTATTATATAAGGGTTTTCTTTATCCATTACTCATGTATTAAGACATGCCTAAAATATAATACTCTTACCACATTAAAGATTTTGTTTAAACATGTAATTGTATGAAAATGTAATTACTACTTTAGTAATTACAAGAGTTTCTAATTCGTAGAAGTGTTTGGTTGACATAATGTAATTACATTTCAATTCTTTATGCCATGCTTGATAATTCAAATTGTAATTACAAAGGTCGGGTGCAATGACAAGACACATTATTTTCTTAAAGAGAGAATATGAGTTTGAATATTAAAAAAAACTTTGTTAGAAGAGAGAGTCATAAATCTCGAATATAGACCATATCATAACCATGTACTTTACCAAAAGGCAAATAAAAATACCAATAATAGTTAAAAATGTTAATTTTTGAACTACCTATACATGTAACTCCTCATGCATGTCAAAATATATTTATAAAGGTACACGCACACTAGTTTTCAACTTCGCGATATATGAAGTGTAATAAAAACAGTGTGATATCTTATATATGTGTAAAAGAATGATAGTTCGAGTAACACAAGATATTTTGTTAACGTACATATATCGTATTAGATATTTTGTTAAAGTATATATATTACGTTTGACATTTTAAAAGTATATATACTATATTACACATGAAATATATGTTTACATTAAATATTTTAGAAATATATGTAACACGTTAAACATTTATCCAAATACACATTCCTTAAAGGGACAAAAATATTATAAAACTAATATTTCTAATTGTTTATTATAATTTTATCAAACTATCACTATTTTTTAAGCAACCTAAAATGTAAATTCTCTTGTGCTTTGATTAAAAAAATAGAACCGAAGCCATTAAATGAAGCTTGGGCAGGTGTCATATAAACACCTCATTAAGGTGTTTGTTTTTCAATTATAGATATAGAGTATTGATTTTTTGGTAAACTACAACGGAGGTCACTCGATTATGAGGAATGTTACATTTGGGTCACCAAATTATTAAAAGTTACACTTGAGTCACTCAATCATGGATAAAGTTACATTTGGGTCACTCTTCAGATTTAAAAAATAGGGTAAACTACACAGATGACCACTGAACTATGGGTTTGGTGTCAAAATGACCACTATATTATTTTTGCCGCAAATGCACCACACAACTATTTAAATGGTTCCATTTTAGCCACGGGCCGTTAAAAAAACAAAAAAATTTGACGGAACTGTTTAAAAATTGGTATAATTACACCTTTGGTCCTCTATATTTATACAATATACTAATTTAGTCCTAATTTTAATCTAATAAAATAAATTAATTATTTAATAAGATGGTGACATGTGTCACCACCTTATTGGGGGGTTTTAATTGTTTTTATTTAACTAAATTATTTAATTTCCCCCTCCAATCAGGTGGTGACACGTGTCATCCTGATTGGAGTAGGAAAAATGAAAACCAAAGAATTGCCCTTGGTATGAATCAAACTTGGGACCTTAGGGTGTAGCATACGCAAGTTTGCCAGTGAGCCAAGCATATACTTGTGGTCTTCAATACTAATAATAATACATGTGTCAAACCTGGTACCAACTCTTGCAAACTCAAAATCAGCCACTTTAACTCGCGTGCTTTCTGTCACAAGTATGTTGGATGACTTCACGTCTCGGTGAAGTTCAAAAAGTACAAAGACGTCTTAAGTCAATATTTTATATAGATTAGAAATTGGTAGTTGGGTAGAATAAAAAAAAAACATTATTTTTTGGTGAAAAAAAAATATTACTATGACCTCGTTAAAAACATTCATAAACTTAAACGGAGGAAATGAATACATATTGTAGTATTAAACAAAACCTTAGAATTACAAGAATTCTGCAAGAATTCAGCAAAAATAATGGCCTCAAAGGTGGTGCAACCACCAAAACATTCCAGTCAAGCACCAAAACAGGCCAGGCAATCAACCCATCCCAATGCGCAACCCAGGTCAGCTCTAGCAATGACCAAAAACACAGCAGCCGAGTCATGTATTAACCAAGCAAGCATCCTCCTGGAGAAGAGCAACAACCGTCAGTGGAGCAACAGCAAGCTGGGAGAGATCCAGCGTCCCTTCCGGTACAAGGCGAATCATTACATTGGCAACTTTGTTTCCATCACGGCAAACATGACGAACCTCACACGCCCAATCACGATTGGTGTGGTCTTGGTCTGCAAACTTAAAAAAGCTTTATATGACTCAGCCTGATGGTTTTGTTCAAAGTGATGTTGATGATGTGGTCTTGGTTTGCAAACTTAAAAAAACTTTATATAGTCTTAGGCAAGCCCCTAGGAATTGGTTCAACAAACTTAAGGATTTTCTGTGCAGTATTGAGTTTCGATATTTTTGTGCTGACAACTCTTTGTTCGTTAAAATTAACATAGTTACTATTAGTTATATAGTTGTGTACGTTGATGGCATCCTGATTACAGGAGCGTTTAAAGAGTACATTAGACAGATTATTCAGGATCTTGATGATAAGTTCTCACTTAAAGTTTTTGGCCATATACAATATTTTTTGGGAATTGAAGCTATTCATTGTGGGGATGGTCTCTTTCTTAGTCAAATGAAGTTTATCGAAGAGCTGCTTGCCAAGACAAATATGTTCAGTACAAAACCAGTAGACACACCTATGGTAATGTTACCTAATTTGAGCAAGGATGAAGGTGAAGTGTTTGTGGGTCCTCAATTATATCGAAGCACTATAGGTGCGCTCCTCTATATTTGTCACACTCAGCCTAATGTGTCATTTGTTGTGAATAATATGTCACAATATATGCAGCGACCAACAGATGCTCACTAGGGGGCTGTGAAATGTATATTACGATATCTTAGTGGCACCATTGACTATGGTATGTGGTTTTTCCCTCAAACTCAGCCACATTTACTACAAGTCTTTTCTGACTCTAACTAGGGTAGTGATGTCGATGATCGGCGTTTTGTTTCTGGTCAATGTGTTTGTCTTGGCTTGCATATATTGTGTTGGAGATCGAAAAAATAGCGTTCTGTGTCTCGATCTACGACTGAGGCTGAGTATCGTAGTCTCGCAGATGCAACTTGTGAGCTTCTTTGGGTTCAGGCCATTTTGTCAGACATGGGGGTCGCTCTTTCAGATGTTGCTCAAGTATGGTGCGATAACACCAGTACTGTCGCCATGGCCGCTAACTTGTTCTGCATGCGAAAACTAAGCGTGTAGAATTAGATATACATTTTGTCCGTGAAAAAGTGTTACGGCGTCAGCTCAAAGTCAACTATATTCCAGCTCAAAGTCAGGTTGCCAACATTCTAACTAAGCCCTTACCTGTAACACGATTTCATGATTTGCGTCGACAACTAAATGTCTGGGTCATTCAACAAGTGCAAGAGAAACCAGAAAGTAGGGTGAATGTTGTGTGATATAAAGAGATGTGGGCTCTTCAGCCTGGTTGTTGTAACTAATTGAATGTCGTAATTGATTTTCATAACTAACCAACTCTCTAGTTATTGGTTTAATTAGGTAGGCTATATAAACTCATAATGGAAATGGCCCAAACAATCTTTTGGCCTACACAGGAAATTATCAATCTCTTACTCTTCCTTTTTCTTTTGTTCTTTGTCTGTTTGGCTCTCTCTCCTCACAGAGAAACCTAACCTCTCGTTGCTTTATTTTTTCGTTCATTTTTCGTTCACCGGAGTTCTCTCGATAACCACTAAAAATTTCTTACAATGGTGCAAAGAAAAGCATACACTTCTATCAAGATTAGCATACCAAAATTTAAAAACCTTCATGAATCTCTTTGTATGTATTTAAACGAGATGCTTTACAGGGATGAAAAAGGAGTGGTGAACAAACAAACTATCAGAGAGATTGCTCTGCTACCCAGATCTGATTACATCGGTAGCCAACCATCAACCGAGTAGGAATCCATCTTTCTAAGACCGCCGACGAAACCATAATCAGAGATTAGCGTCGTGAAGATCTATGTACGTGCACCAACTTATCGCTAAAGTATGTTGAAATCATGCCACAAGGACAGAATGAAACGAACCACAACAAAACAAAGAAAAATGTGTCACAAGGACAGAGGAAACGTGTGCCACAAAAGCATAGATACTTATTAAAATATTAAAAAACAAAAAAAAATAATAGATTCGGTGATCGACAACCAATCTTAATCTTGCCAACCACCGATCAAAGGAATTGCTGACCACCGACAACCAATACTAAGATTGATTCGTAACTTTTTCGTATTGAATAATATTATAAAATTGTAATGATTTATGTTTCTTTAATAACATTCTACATATTTTATCTTAATTTTAACTTAAATTAAATTTCTCACCCTAAACCTACCAGAGATAAGTGGTTATACAACTGCAGTACACGTTTCGAATCTTAAAAAGAAATTGTCAAACCCTTTCCATCAAGAAAGAAAGAAAAAAAATCAAACTCTTAACAAAAAAGTTGCCAAAATTCAAAGGAAATGTATACATGTTGAAAGGGAAATTTGCATTCGCTTCTATGCTCAAGGTAAAATGTCAAAGTGAAGTCAATTGAAGCTTCAATCTTTATTTCTGGTCTCTATAAACCCATCAAGAAAATCCCACAAAACCAAAAGTCCATAATTACTTTGAAGTAGAAAAGAAAATTTGAAGAGAAATGACAAGAGTAGCCCCTGGCGGATTTTGGTAAACCGATTTGGAGTCTATTCAAAATTTTTAAAATCTTAGGAGTTTGAATTAAAAAAAATTAAACTTTTTTGAAATGTTAAATTTATTATATTTTTTAAAATTTTAGAGGTCTAATTAAAATTTTCATAAATCTTGAGACATTATGAGAACTTTGAAAAATATTAAAAGGGACTTAACTAAAAATATTTAAAATAATAAAACTTATTACAAATTTTAAAATTTTTTAAGGGACAGAATTAAAATATTTTAAAAAGCAAGGGGCCAAATACTAGTTTATCATCCCTAAATACAATCCTCTATTAATGAATCATATACACAAAGTTGATATTGGTTGAATTTAATGGTAGATTGAAATTGAGAATTTTTCGAAATAATCGTTTGACGAACAATTTTAAAAGCTTCTTCCGAAAGAATTATAAAACCTTCTCTATTTTTAGAAGTTTTACACGATTTTTAGATCGTAGGACAGGTCAAACGGATGGTTGAGATTAACAGAAGAATACGTGAAGATTATAACTTGAAAAAAAGTAAGGAGTTAATCTCAACTATCTATTTTTCCCATCCAACGATCTAAAAACCGTGTAAAACTTAAAAACTTTTACATTGTGTAAGTGGATCCTAACCCGTGTGCGTGTGCCTGGGCGCGTGCGCGTGTGTTTGTGTTTGTGTGTGTGTAAAGGTTTTTGAATTTTACGCGTTTTTGGATCGTTTGATGGATGAAACGGATGACTTAGATTAACAGTAGAATATGTGAAGATTATCACTTAAAAAAAAAGTAATAAATTAATCTCAGTCATCTGTTTTTCACATCAAACAACCCAAAAATGTGTAAAATTTAAAAAAATTACACTGTACAAATATATCTAACTATATATATATACACGTGCGTGTCGTATCAATCAACTAAGATCAAAGTCAATTAAGACCCGAGATAACCAAAAAAATCAAACTCAAAGGAAAATGTACAATCGAAGCACACTAGTTTCTTGGACGATGAACCTCCACGTGGTGCATTTCTTGTCTTCCCTTCTGATTTTGTTCTAGAATAAGCATAAATTATATAAAAAGATAATTAAATTATATAAAATATTAAGTAGCGTAAAACTTTGTAATGTTTACGTGTAATAATCCAATTACATAAAATATTATTACTTAATTGTATTAAAACGTCACTCCAATTATTGAAATTATTTCAACTTCTCTAATGACACATTTGTCTTTTGTACTATTCAAATTTATCAATGTAAAGTTTGTATTTTAAAATGTGTAACAGTCTCATGTACCTTTTTTTCCGTCACATAAAGTACCCTTTGCCCTTAATTTCCTTAGAGTGAGAGGTATTTTGTATGACGGAAGAAAAGTACAGGAGGTTGATTGAACATTTTTAAAGTACATATTCTATATTGACAAATTTTGTATAGTACAGGGGCATTTGTGCCATTATATTTTTTACATGTAAAAAACAAAATAACATAAACTAGAGAACATGAGAATAATTTATCTTTTTATTTCTAGATTAAATAAGATGATATTTTTAATTTATTTTCTTAAAAAACATGCAATTCTGCAACTCTTTTTTCTACCATTGTTGTTTTTGCCGTCAAGGATTTTTTTCATTATTCGGTTAATAACCACTACCAATCTGAAGCGTTTTTCTCCTCTATGGTTCTATCGTATTAGCTTTCTCTAAAACATCCAAAAACTTCTTGAAATTAAATCTAAAATTTCAACAACAAAAAAATATGTGAATCTCTGTGCATCATTGTTGGGTTGATCCACAGTTGAGTATGTTCTTCGCCACGATCTTTTTTTTACTTCACAGTGTACGATTGAGTGGAACAACCTCAAATTCAATGAACTGAGATATATACAAATAAAAACTTTTAATCCGTATTTCTTTTAATTTCTTCTTCTTCTTCATTTAATTTAATTTTCTTGTATTTTTCTTATTGATGCAAGGCGGTCCTTTTTCTGGGTTTAGAAGTGGATTCGAACCACTGACATAAGGATCTTTTTAGTCTAGTGTTTGGTTATTGTGAATCTTACTTATTTTTCTTAGTCTGATTGAGATTGAAAAACCTTGAAAAACTAGTTTGTGTTTTGCGTTTCCTCTGGGTTGCATCTTGAACAAATTATATGGGTACCAAGGTTCTTTCTCTATAGAATTTTTATCTATGTCACCGATGCTAAATTTCGTGTTAGAAGTCTAAGGTCGTTAGGACTTAGAAACGGCAGTAATGGAAGACGATTCTATGTTTCGTGGTGGAAAAGAAGGAAAGAGAAAGGAGAATTATTATTATTTTCGGCGACCGTGGCAACATGGAGGTGGAAAAAAGTCACAAATTTCGCTGGAAAAAGATGAATAAAAAGTAAACATTTAACTTTATTTGGACAAAAAAATAGATCTACTGCTATGAAGCCCATGAACTTCCTAATTATTTTTTCTTTTGGGATAATGGCATAAATGTCCCATGTACTATACAATATTTGTCAATGTGGTGTCTGTACTTTGTAACGTTCACTCAGCCCCTTGTACTTTCCTTTTATCATACAAAATACCCTTCACCCAAACGGCGTTAATGGCAAAGGACACTTTGTATGACAGAAGAAAACTACAAGGAATTAATGGAACAGTTTTAAAGTACATACCCCACATTAACATATTTTGTAAAGTAGTATTTCAAAGTACACAATTAATAGTGTTTTATGTAATCACATAAAAGACATTACACAATTAGTAGTATTTTATGTAATAACTTATAAAATCTAATCATATTTTATATAATTTATCACTGTTTTGCCTTGACTTAATTTTCTTATTTTTAGAAGAACTCTTCGATGATAACTTTATCAAAACCTTTTGTTATTTACTTGATGATCCTAATTCCGAGGACAAAACTTTCTTACAATTTTGGTTTCGCCCCTTTTCAAAATAAGTAATTTTTTTTTGGGGTTCAAATCAAATTCTGTAAATGGCTAAAAAATTATTATATAAGGGTTTTCTTTATCCATTACTCGTGTATTAAGACATGCCTAAAATATAATACTCTTACCACGTTAAAGATTTTGGTTAAACATGTAATTGTATGAAAATGTAATTACTACTTTAGTAATTACAAGAGTTTCTAATTCGTAGAAGTGTTTGGTTGACATAATGTAATTACATTTCAATTCTTTATGACATGCTTGATAATTCAAATTGTAATTACAAGGGTCAGGTGCAATGACAAGACACATTGTTTTTTCAAAGAGAGAACCCGAGTTTGAATATTAAAAAAAAAACTTTGTTAGAAGAGAAAGTCATAAATCTCAAACATAGATCATATCATAATCATGTACTTTACCAAAAAGCAAATAAAAATACCAATAATAGTTAAAAATGTTAATTTTTGAACTACCTATACATGTAACTCCTCATGCATGTAAAAATATATTTATAAAGGTACACGATGTTATGAATATTTATCTATGTGGATGTCTATCATGATTAGAACTTTATCTAAGGAGATTCATGATTTACTTTATCATTATGAATGTTATCTCATTTAATTAGATTTCAATGTAATATGCACTTCTTATGCCTATAAACAGATGACTTGATGAAGGCATTGTACACAAGTCTATTTTTGAGAATAATACAAATCTCCTTCTTTCTCTCATCTCTTTGTTCTTCCATTCTTGTTCTTTGTTCTTATTTTTGTTCTTTGTTATTTTATTTATAACATGTTATCAGCACGATCTCGCTCAATTATCATAGTTTCTGTTGGTGATTGTCGAAAACATATTTCGATATGATATTAATTGAAATATCCACTATATATCCACGTTGGTTAGCATGGCGGAACAATCGGGAACCAAAAGGTCAGCAATGAGCAACGAGACACTTATAGAATCGCCGCTCGTGTTCTAAACACATTAAATTTAGAGAATGCCCGACGATTCAGTTGTATCCAAAGGACTCCAGGGAACCATCACCTGTAGGACCCATCGCTCATTCTGTTGTGGTTTAAACCCAACCCACGAATTTCATATCTTTAATAGCAACAATTGCTAAATTAAGTATTTTAATGAGGTAAATTTTTATTTTAATTATTATTTTTACCCTTATTTAAATATCAATATATATTTATCTTGTTTTATTGATAAATGTTGATATTTTTAATCGTGTTTTGAGTTTTAATGATATATTTAAATGGCGTGGTAAGAGCATGATATAAAGAGATTATGAGATGTTGTCTTGGCCGTTTGCTATGTCTCCATCGTCCTCAAGAGGAAACACAATATTGGTAAACTCTATTTTTATTTTTATCCTTTAAAATATAGTTTTAAAGTGCGATAAATCGTGATGATTTTGAGTTTACAAGAAGATTATTATAAAGTCTATATTTGCTCGAAAGAAATATTTCTTCTTCGTCGAAAAACTCGACCATAAACTTCTCCCAATTTTAAGTTACGAAAGTTCATCTTGATCCAAAAAGTTTTATGGGAGGCATTCCCTGAAGTGAATGCAAAGCATGATGTTTATTCCATGCGATTATCAATGATGGGGCATTCCCTGAAGTGAATGCAAGCATGGTGTTTATTCCATGCGATTATTGGAGCTGTTTCATTCCCTGAAGTGAATGCAAACATGGTAAATCATTATTCAATTAGAGACATAATTTTGATATAATCCAAGTATATTGGCTGGACATCCCGTTCTGCGAGGCTACTAGTCTCAAATGAGGTTTTTAAAGGACCTTGTGGACATGTTTAACAATGTCGCGTACGAGGATTAAATCTTTGTTCTCTGTGATAAGGATATGTGAAAAAGGTTTCAAAGGCCCACTGGCTCTACTCCATTCCCTGAAGTGTGTGAGATTATATTATGGAAGGAATAAAAACCACATTAGAAGTTGTGGTCATGGTCGAGGCTATGAATATAGACATGAAAAATATGGTCATTTAAAGAATACTTCTACCCACTGGTAGTGAGGTTATAAGGATGACAAGAGCGATAAAGATCATTCTAAGAAAGTGAAATCTTTTTATTACCAATGTGATGTTATAAACCATTGGTCTCGTACTTATCGTACGTTGCAAAAAAATCAACAATGATTGAATGATAAAGGAAAGAAAATAAAAGCAAATTCTGTTTGCGAAAAATGAGAAAGATGATATTGGTTCAACTTATTTGGACATTGTTAGTCCAACTCATTTGGACGTTGTTGATTCCTTATAACCCTCGAATGGAATAAATCATCTTCTAATTATTCTCATAACTTTGAAGAGAATTAATTATCATTTTATTTATTTTGCTTTATGTTTATTTACTTTATACATTAATTATTTACATTTTATATTTATATTCATGTTAATATTTAGGGAAAACTACACCGGTGGTCCCCAAACTATTACCATTTTTCTATTTTGGTCCCTAAACTATGTTTTTCGGCAAAATCGTCCCTTATGTTACATAGTTCTCTTGTTTTAGTCCCCGGCGTTAAATAGCTAACAGTTTTGCTAACGTGGCATTTTTTAAGAGGAGAGAGAAATGATTAAAAATATTTAAAAAATGCCACGTCAGCAAAACCGTTAGCTATTTAACGTCGGGGGACCAAAACAGGAGAACTATGTAACAGAAGGGACGGTTTTGCCGAAAATATAGTTTAGGGACCAAAATAGGAAAACGGTAATAGTTAGGGGACCACCGGTGTAGTTTTCCCTAATATTTATATTTATATATTATCATATTATTTATTTTGTTTAACATGATTACTTATCAAATATAATTTATGGTGACGATTTATGCTTAGCAGAAGCATAAGATATATTTTTCCATTTAAATGCAAGGGAAAATGTGAGTACTATATCTCAAAGTACTAAAAGTATTGATGCTCCAGAAGAGCAATAAGTTCTTGAGAGAAAGCACATTATGAAAAGTGCATATTTGCGAATATTGCAATAATTTCCGCTAATGGTAATAATATCATTACCACTAGAAGTGAAAATTTTAAGAGAGCAATATGAGTTCGTAAAATATTCTTTTTGGAATTATAGATAACATATGTTATCAATTGGCAATTTAAATAAGCCAATATGGATATAAGTTCTAGTAGCTAAAAGTTAGTTGAAAGCTCTAGAAGAGCTATATATTGCTACCAAAAGATAATTTCAATTGAAAGCTCTGAAAGAGCTAAATATATTCCTATTTAAAGGAACAATTTTGATGGTCGTACTAGACATGTACGAGTGAGATTGAATTACATGTTATGGTAAACAAGGAGTTTACAAATTCAGAGAAATATACACACATATATAGAGTTGGCATGATCGGTTAGACCATCCTGATCAATAATGGTGCAAAAATTATTGAGATTTACATGCACATGTATAAAAGAACTTGTAGTTCTTGTGGTGCTTATTCTCAAAGGAATTGATTAAACTCCACTTATTAAAAAACATGAAGTTCTTATGTTTCTTAATGGAATTGATTAAATTCCACTTACTAAAAGAACTTGAAGTTCTTGAGGAATTGATTAAATTCCACTTATTAAAGAACATGAAGTTCTTGTGTTTCTTAATGGAATTGATTAAATTCCACTTACTAAAAGAACTTGAAGTTCTTGTGTTGTTTGATTAAATTTCACTTACTAAAGGAATTGATTAAATTCCACTTATTAAAGAACATGAAGTTCTTGTGTTTCTTAATAGAATTGATTAAACTTCACTTACTAAAAGAACTTGAAGTTCTTGTGTTGTTTGTTCTCAAAGGATATAGTTGATCTCACTTACCAAAAGAATTAGAACTTGAAGTTCTTGTGCTGAAGTTGAGACTGCATGTCTTAAATATCTGAACGAAATATGGGCCCATATATCCACAAATGTGAAAAAATTTATATGATTTTAGTAGATGCATCTACATTGTTTTATCAACTTACAACCAGAAGTTTGTGAGATTGATTCTAAAAGGATTCAGATTATGCAATTAGACTATTCGTTTTGCAAAAGCTTGTGGGTTTATATTTTAGGATATATCGGTTGTTACAAAGCCTATTGATTATGAAAAATACGGTTTAGCAAATTTTTAATTGGATGCCTCCTATTTAATAGCTAAACTGTGAGAACAAAACATTTATTATTTATATAGTATTTTTATATAGCAACACTTATACGCATCAAACCAACGAGTTATAATAAACTCTCCATTATGATTTGACTTTTGGTCAGAAGTTATATATCCCATTTTTAAATTTTTGAATGTGCGATATATAGTTGAATTGCTCCACCATAACGCGCAAAATGGGAAAGTAAAAAGGGTTGAGAATATATATTGAGTACGAGCCTCCTTTTATGTTTAAATTCTAAACATTAATTGGAGAATCATTTATTAGATGATTTTTCTCAACATTAGGGGGAGAGAATAATCAGCTGGATAAAGAAGGAAATGAATTATCATTATCTAGATCCTCGAATATGAACTAAAAGTTCATAAGATAATTCATGTTATTTCATGTCAAATGCCAAACATATTTACTGACCCAATTAGAGTAATTAAGTCTCATATACCAGCTGAAATGCTCTAAGTTTAAATTACATGTTAGAGCAAGTGGATGTAAATCATGCTTGAAGCGTGATAGTTGAAATGGTTCCAATGATCAAAATTCTCGTAAATGAAAAGTATTATGAGATAGTCATATATTGGAGGTGGGTGCTCCTAATGAGACCCAAGACATAACTAATAATAAAATTCTTGAAGAGTTTCAGGTGCCTAAAATAAAGATTGAAATCTTGAAGAGATCTCGATGAGTTATGTCATTACGAGAATGGAACCAGAAAATTGGAAAATTATCGACAACGATTTTACAAACAATTTCACATAAAATACTTCTATAGAAGTAAAGAAAGAAATTGAGGATCTTGTATAAAATCTATCCAGAAGTATAGATATTGAATTAGCCAATGTTGAAAGACACTTTGAACTTCTAAAATAGAAGTATTTGGACCAGCAGTCCGAACACCTAAAGTTGTAATGCAACTGAGGCACAAATAAGTAGTCATAAATACGACTTGAACTATGACTTATGAAAAGTTTTAATTACTTCATGGTGGATGCAATTACTTCGGCAATTATGAAAAAATTTGTATGTGTCTAATTATTTGTGGATTCATATTTATCCTTGAAGGATTTAAAATGCTAGAAGCATTTGGAAATTTCCGAGGAAATTTATTTAGACAAGTCTCATGAATATTTTGGCGCATTTGGTATAATCGCCTTAGTGAATACTAATTGAGAAAATACTATAAAAATGATCAGATTTCCGTATGTATTTTATAAAGGGGTTTGGATCAAGATGAATTATGATAATTTTAGAACTCCTAAAAAGCTTCAAATTGGAAACTCATGAAGTACTTTCAATACAAGTACTTGAATCTTGACATCAAGTTTATCTTGGCCTGAAGATCGAGTATTTTTCTGTATTTCTTTTTGTCTATGAATAGACATAAGCTGAAAGAATCTTAAAGAAGATTCAATATGAATAGAGCATATCTATTGAGTATCCCAATAGTTGTAAGATTGTTGGATGTGAATAAAGATAATTATATCTTTTTTTGGTCTTGAAGCGTTATATATTAGTTGGTCAAGAAATATCTATGAATATACAAAGATCATTACATTTTGATCTTCAAACATCCGTCGATGCCTTCTCAAATCTTGTAGAAATAATTGTTATGCATAAGGCAAGCCAAAAATGTGTTTGGCTAAGACCATTAACCCAACATATCCAGAAGACATGTGATTTACTTTCACAAGATATGATACAAATGCTATCTTGTGTAGAGATAATGGAAGGTTGATACATCATGGAAAATATTACTACAAAGTTTCATCCCCGCTATCTTTAGAAAATAGTATTCAAGGTTGAATTATGAAGATTTAAAGATCTTTAGTGGTGTTTTCATGATGGGAGTAAATACGCGTTGCACTCTTTTTCCCTTGACCGAGGTTTTATCCCAATGGGTTTTCCTGTTATGGTTTTTAATGAGGCAACATGTTATGCGTGTCAAAGATGTGTGTACTCTTTTTACTTCACTAAAGAATTTTTTTTCCGCTGAGTTTTTATCTTAGTAAGGTTTTAACGATGCACATTATCTACATAGACATCCAAGGGGGAGTATTATGAATATTTATCAATGCGGATGTCTATCATGATTAGAACTTTATCTAAGGAGATTGATTTATTTTATCATTAGGAATGTTATCTCAATTAATTAGAGTTCAATGTAATATGTACTTCTTATGCCTATAAATAGATGACTTGATGAAGACATTATACACAAGTCTATTTTTGAGAATAATACAAATCTCACTCTTTTTCTCATCTCTTTGTTCTTCCATTCTTGTTCTTTGTTCTTATTATTATTCTTTTTTATTTTATTTATAACACACGCACATTAGTTATCAACTTCGCGATATATGAAGTGTAATAAAAACAGTGTGATATCTTATATATTTGTAAAAGAATGATAGTTCGAGTAACACAAGATATTTTGTTAACGTACATATATCGTATTAGATATTTTGTTGAAGTATATATATTACGTTTGACATTTTAAAAGTATATATACTATATTACACATGAAATATATTTTACATTAAATATTTTGGAAATATATGTAACACGTTAAACATTTATCAAAATACACATTCCTTAAAGGCACAAAAATATTATAAAACTAATATTTCTAATTGTTTATTATAATTTCATCAAACTATAACTATTTTTTAAGCAACCTAAAATGTAATTTCTCTGGAAAAAACACTATTTCCCGGCTATGTCGGCTTCCAGGGTTAGGACCTCTGAGGCCCAGGATTCCCCCAATACAAACAATGAGGATTTGGTGGTTGGCGACTCTCTGGAAAAAACTGATGAAGAATCACCTTGGCAGAAGGAAGGTTATGTTTCGGACAGTTTGAGGGTGGAGATGAATCAAGACTGCGATCTCCAAAATCATGCAGGGGTGGAGAATGCAAGTGAGGGTAGGAAATCGGCGTTGAAAGCCCCTTCCCTATTCAACGTGTCTGTCTCTTTGGGCAATAGCGGGGGTTTTTATAATTTGCAGCATCGAAGGGTGATGAGAAGCCATATCAGGGATGCCGCCGAGGGTTCCGCTAACGAGCTCAGTGGGGATGGGTCTGGTTCAATAAACGGCTCTGTTCATCTAAATAACATCGAAGAAGCTTTAGCTGTCTGGGGCATTAGCCAAATTTTAGGGATTTCTTTTAGAGGAGGGAAGAATGCGGTGGTTAGCAAGGTTTCGGAGATTGAAGATGCGGCTAAGTAGGGTTAGTGTGTGCTTTGCTAAAGGTTTCAAAGGTGTTTTATTTTTTGATGGATTTATCTATAATTACCTGGAATATTAGGGGATTAGGAAGAAAGGAAAAGTGTTGTGCTGTGAGGAAGATGATCTCGTCGAAGAAGTCTAAAATTATGTTTTTACAGGAAACTAAACTTACGTCCTTCCCGTCTTCGACTTTTAGAAGTCTGGGAGTGAGGCAAAATTTTGGAAAGGTGTTTGCTCCGGCAGACGGATCTGCAGGCGGTCTTATCAGTTTCTGGGACTCTGACTTCTTCGAAGTATCCGAGTCTCATTCCTACAGCAGATTTGTAGTTCTTTTTGGCAAATTCAAAGGGTTCCAAATTGACTTTGGGTTGATCAACGTTTACGGACCTTCAGTGGAATCGGAGAAACTCTTGTTTTTCTCAGAATTAGGGGAGTTTATGAGTAAGTATGAAAAAGTATGGTGTGTAGGAGGGGATTTTAACGCGGTCATTAACAGTGAGGAGAAATGGGGAGCGGCTATCAATTTCAATACAGCTGAGATTTTTCGAAATTTTATTCAAGCTTCTAATCTGGTCGACTTGCCGATGTTGGGCGGTGCTTATACCTGGTCTAACAATAGAGACTGCCCTACCTTTGTTCGGCTGGACCGATTCCTGGTGAGTGCTGATTTTCTGTCTACCTTTCATAATCTAGTTCAGCAATTACTGCCTTGCTCCATTTCGGACCATCACGGCGTCATGCTTAGCTGTGACCGTATGGATTGGGGGCCGCGGCCTTTCAAATTTTTCAATTACCTCTTGGATGAGGAAGGTTTCGACGATGTGGTTAAAGAAGCCATCTCTAGGCGTAAGCTTTCTAATGGCATGAGTGGAATTTGCAACATTTTGAAGTTGACCAAGGAAGAGATCAAGAGGTGGTCCCTGGAAAGAGGCTTGTTAAAGAATGATGCAGCTTCAGTAATTGAAAATAAAATCTCTGTGATTGAATTGAAAATTCAGAATGGGAGGGGTTCGAGTCAGGACCCTATACTGCTTGCAGGTTATAAAAAGGAATTGTGGGCGATACTTAGGCGGGAAGAAAGGATTTGGCTGCAAAACTCGCGGCTTAGGTGGTTTAAGGTGGGAGATCGCAATTCAAAATTTTTCCACCTCATCGCATCTAATAGGCGCAGGCGTAACTTCATTAGCAACATCCTTATTGATGGTGTTTTAGTATCTGATCCTGCTTTAGTAAAAGATGGTATTCTGAAATTTTTTTCCAACTCTTACAATGCGCGAAACACTATTGAGGTTGAAGAATTGGACCTGAATTTTGCTAAGATATCTAGCCTTCAAAAAGAGGAGCTGGAGAAGCCCTTCAACAGTGGCGAGGTATGGGAGGCCATTGCTTCGATGGGAAATTCGAAGGCTCCCGGGCCTGATGGTTTCTCGATGGCGTTTTTTAAGAAGTACTGGGAAGTGTTGAAAGAAGACTTGATGAGAGTTTTTAGGGAGTTCTTTCAGGGCAGAAGGCTTGAAGAAGGAGTGTTTCTTTCCTTTATCACCCTTATACCAAAAAAGAGTGGCGCTAACGCAATCGAAGAGTTTCGACCCATCAGCCTAGTTGGAGGGGTGTATAAAATAATTGCCAAGGTGCTTGCGAGGAGGCTTAGAGGGTGTGTGGGGACTGTTATTAGCAATTCACAATTTGCCTTTATTCCCGGGAGGCAAATCCTGGATTGCGCGCTTATGGCAAATGAGGCCATTGACTTCATCCAAAAAGCGGGCTTGAAGGGGACAGTTTTCAAGATCGATTTCAAACGAGCTTATGACACAGTGGATTGGCAGTTTCTGATCAAAGTTATGAAAGGGATGGGGTTTGGTGACCGTTGGTGTAATTGGATATGGAATTGTATATCTTCAGCTAGCATCTCAATTCTTGTGAATGGGTCACCAACGCCATGTTTCTCTCTCTCGCGAGGCCTTCGGCAAGGCTGCCCAATGTCTCCCCTCTTGTTCAACATAGTTGGGGAAGCGTTACATCTTATGCTAGCCAAGGCAACGGAGGTGGGTCTTTTCCAGGGGTTCTCAATTGGTAAAGAGGAGCGAGCTTATCATCTGTCACATCTACAATTCGCAGACGACTTGATAGTCTTCTGTGGAGCTTCTGTTAGAGAACTTCTGAACGTACGTCGTGTTCTCCGGGTATTCGAATTGGCAGCAGGGTTACAGCTCAATCTTACAAAAAGTAGGGTGTTTGGTCTCAATATGGATGGTGGGGTTCTTAAGAGTTGGGCAGAGAAAGTTGGTTGTACAGCAGGGTCTCTTCCGTCTGAATATCTTGGCCTTCCTTTGGGGCCTAAGAAAAACTCCTTCGGATTGTGGGAACCAGTGATAGAGAAGTTCCATCGCCATCTAGCTAATTGGAAAGGAAAGAACCTCTCTGTTAGTGGGAGATTAGTTTTAATTAAATCAGTTCTCAGTGCTCTCCCTTCTTATTTCCTATCCTTATTCACTATTCCTGTGGAAGTCGCGAAGAAATTAAATAGTATTATGGCTGGGTTCTTGTGGGGTGATTGCGAAGAAAGGAAGAAGGTTCATTGGGTTAGTTGGTCGACTATCTGCAAAACCATCGAAGAAGGGGGTCTTGGTGTACGTGAGATCTCTCTACAAAACAGGTTGCTATTATTTAAATGGATTTGGAATTTGGCTAACAATCGAGGGTGTGAGGTTAGCAAGTTGTTGGCTGCAAAGAGGAACATTGCAGAGTTGCCGCTAGTTCCAGGGCCCTCCAGACACAGATTTGATTCTTGGATTTGGCGCGGGATTCTTAACTCGTTTCACAAATCCGATGTGCTGGGCGAAGCTCTGCGAAGTAACACTCGGATTCAGATTGGTGATGGAAGGCGCCTTCAGTTTTGGCACGATTTATGGTTGGGGGAAACTCCGCTTTGCCAAGCATTTCCGAGGATCTTTGCTTTAGCCTGCAACAAGAACGGAAAGGTTCGAGACATGACTGTTTTGCAAGATAACTGTATTATCTGGGATATCGGCCTCAGGAGAAGACTTTTCGATTGGGAGGTGGAACAAATGAATGCGCTTCTTGCCTCCCTTGCAAACGTCAGCTTAGATGGATGTGAATTTGACTGCCTTGTGTGGAAGGGATCTGGTACAGGAGTTTTTACTACCAAATTGGGAGCGTTGTGCACTAGTATGGCTTCGGGTGAGCCCTTTGATTGGAAAACGTTAGTATGGGACGGTGTGGCACCCCCCAAGGTCGAGTTTTTCATGTGGCAAGCATTACAATGTAAAGTGGCTGTTCGGGTCGAACTCCACAGGAGAGGGCTGCGTGGATTGGAGGATTTGTTGTGCCCTATGTGCAAGTCAGTTTGCGAATCTATCCAGCACCTATTTTTGCACTGCAGGGTCGCATGGCTGATTTGGAACTTCTTGGCAGATGCGTGGGGAGTGGTTTGGGTGATGCCGAGGGGTCTTAAGGACCTTGTGATCATGTGGCGAGATCTTGGGGCTCACTTGAAGGGCCCTGAAATTTGGTTCTCGGTACCGGCAGCCGTGATTTGGTCTATATGGTTAATGTGCAACGAGATTATTTTTAAGAATTGTACTATTGATGTGTTGCAACTGCTATTTCTTATCAAATACAGGGTTAGTGCTTGGCACAAAGCAAAGTATCCTGCAGATACGAGATCCTTGGACGTGATAATGAATAACTTGGCAGTGGATGTGCCGCCAATCTGCCGAAGAATGGTGAAAGCTGGTCAGCATTCCTGGGCGAAACCACCACCTGGTTTCCTTAAGGTCAACACCGATGGGGCTATGAAGATTGATGGCAGTGGCGGAGGCATTGGAGGAGTGGTGCGGGATGCTGAGGGTAAGGCGATTGCGGTGTTCGCCAAGAGTATAGGCCAGGGGCCTCCGGTGTTAGCCGAGCTGTTGGCGGTCAAACAAGGTTTGACGACCGTCGTCGAAGGCAAGTTGTTCCTTTATAATCGCATCATTTTGGAGTGTGACTGTCAGATTGCGTTGGACTGGATCCGCACCCCAGATCAATGCCCTGATATCTTTAGGAAACTAGTTAGTGAGATCTCGGTGTTGGGTCAACAGGTGAATTGTCTTTTTAGGTTTATTCCGCGTTCTTGTAATACGTTTGCGGATTCCCTTGCGAAAAAAGGGATTGGTTAAACTACTGTTTGTAAAGGGTCGTCAAGTAGGTCGTGAACTGACATTGGTTTGTAAGCTTATTTATTCAATAAATTCACTGTGACACTCTTTTCCCCCTTCCGCTTCTTGGTTTCGTTCCTTTGAATGGAACCGAGTATGAGGGGGGTTTTTAATGAGGTCACCAACATTTATCAAAAAAAAATGTAATTTCTCTTGTGCTTTGATTAAAAAAATAGAACCGAAGCCATTAAATGAAGCTTGGGCAGGTGTCATATAAAGACCTCATTAAGGTGTTTGTTTTTCAATTATAGATATAGATTATTGATTTTTGGGTAAACTGCAATGGAGGTCACTCGATTATGGGTAAAGTTACATTTGAGTCACCAAATTATTAAAAGTTACACTTGGGTCACTCAATCATGGGTAAGGTTACATTTGGGTCACCCAATTATTAAATATTATATTTGAGCAACTCAATTATGGGTAAGGTTACATTTGGGTCACCCTTCATATTTAAAAAATACATCATTTTCATCATGTTTTCTTCCAAATCACTTGTATACCCTTGTTAACACTAGAGTACTTCATTTGAAATCATTAATTAATCTAATACATAAATCGATAGATATTTTTTTTTATATATGAAGGGTGACCCAAATGTAATCTTACCCATAATTGAGTGACCCAAGTGTAACTTTTTAATAATTGGGTGACCTGAATGTGACCTCGCCTGTAATTGAATGACCCAAATGTAACTTTTAATAATTAAGTGATCTAAATGTAACTTTACCTATAATTGAGTGACCTCTATTGTAGTTTACTCATAAATCTATTACTATTGAATAGCTTATTAAAATCAAATTTCAACTACCAACCACCAAACCAAATAGTCTAGTAAGGTAGAACGTTAAGTCTTTTGAATAATGTTAGAAGTTCGAATTCTAATGTTGTAATGATATTATAATTCACTATTCACAATAATATAACTCTTCGAACTTTTAAAAAAATATAATTAAATCTTAAAACATTTTACAGTCACCTAAAATTTTGTACTCTAAAATTGCTTCAATTCATTTTTATTAACATTAAAGGTTAAAGCTAAAGACTTTTAGGAAGATTTTTAGGTTAATTAATGTCATGTATTTCGTTTACAGTATTTTTACGTGATATTTCCAAAAACCTATTATTTAAAAAAATACAAATTTTTCTTGGAGAAAATATGCAAATGCCATGTGTAAAAACATAAAGTATTAAGATTTAACAACCAAAATATTTAATTGATTCAATTTCTCAATTAAATGTCTAATTAGATTCAAATAATTCAACAGCTTAATTAATTTTTTTTTGAAGTTCAAAAAGTTCAAAGACATTTAAGTCAATATTTTATATAGGTTAGAAATTGGTAGTTGGTAGAATAAAAAACATTTTTTGGTGAAAAAAGAATACTACCATGACCAGGCAAGAATACATGTAATAGTATTAAACAAAACCTTAGAATTACAAGAATTCGGCAAGAATTCAGCAAAAATAATGGCCTCAAAGGTGGTGCAACCACCAAAACATACCAGTCAAGCACCAAAACAGGCTAGGTAATCAACACATCCCAACGCGCAACCCAGGTCAGCTCTAGCAATGACCAAAACACAGCAGCCGAGTCATGTATTAACCAAGCCAGCATCCTCCTGGAGCAAAGCAACAACCGTCGGTGGAGCAACAGCAAACTGGGGGAGATCCAGCGTCCCTTCCGGTGCAAGACGAATCATTGCATCGGCAACTTTATTTCCATTACGGCGAACATGACGAACCTCACACGCCCAATCACGATTAACGAGATCCCTAACATGCAACAACATCGTTCCCCCTTGTGAATAGTTTTGGCATGCATAATTAAATTATTTAAAAAATCGACAGTTAATTTTACCATTATTTATAATTATATAAATTTAAATTAGACTAAATTGAAATTGTACTCTTAAAATATTTTTCACAGGCAGGTCCAGTTTAGGGTTTAAGAGTTTAGCATATGGTTTAGTGTTTATAATTTAGGTTTAGAAGATATAGTTTGAGATTTAAAATTTTAAGGTTAAAGATTTAAATTTTAACTTTTAGAGTGAAACTATGCATATGCTTGTGGAAATTTTTTTTCAACCCTAGTGTAAGAATATTAACTCTTGTATATATATATATATATATTAAAAAATAACTCTTACACTTGTGGAAATCTTTTTTCAACCCTAGTGTATAGAATAATAACTCTTGTATATATATTAAAAAATAACTCTTACATATTGTCACGCCTAGAAAGAGATGAGGACAATAATTTCACGTCGAAAAGTAAAAGGGAAGTCTTGAAATATAAATGCGGTGGCGTTGCACATCATATCAGACATGTTTTTTTAATTAGAAGGTAATGCCCCATGATTAGAGGTGGCAATCGGGTCATTCGGTTCGGGTCGTTTCGGTTCGGGTCATTTCGGGTCTATCTAGAATCGGTTTAGATTCGGTTCGGGTCGGTTCGGGT
This sequence comes from Hibiscus tridactylites, assembly GCA_958450335.1. Taxonomy (NCBI): domain Eukaryota; kingdom Viridiplantae; phylum Streptophyta; class Magnoliopsida; order Malvales; family Malvaceae; genus Hibiscus; species Hibiscus tridactylites. The sequence goes on along the minus strand of OY288278.1, from coordinate 79,571,106 downwards.
TCGGGTCTAATTCGGGTCTGTGATGAGTCGGATTCGGTTCGGGTATTGGATCGGGTCAAAATCGGATCGGTTGTTTTCGGGTCGGGTCAATATCGGATCGGTCGCTTTCGGTTCGGGTCAAAATCGGGTCGTTCGGGTCGCTTTCGGTTCGGGTTAAAATCGAGTCAATTTCGGGTCAATTTCGGGTCGGGTCAACATTTAAATTTTCGGGTCAATTTGATTTGAGTTGGGTTAAAGGTTTGAGGTTTAGTATTTATGGTTTAGTATAGAGTTATTGGTGTATGAGATTAATTCTGATTCAACTTGTCAATATATGCATTTGAATTTGATTAAATATTTAAATCAAAATTTTATGTATCCATATAATTTTTTTGTATAATTATATTGAATCAAAGTTAATAATAATAATAATAATAATAATAATAATAATAATAATAATAATAATAATAATGTCTGAAATGAATTAATTTATTAAACTTAGGATCTAATTGAATTAACTAAAATCTAAAAGCATAAATCACAGACATAATTAAAATAATTTTAAAACTAAATGTGAAATTTCAATTAAATTAATCTAAATTGAAACTCAATTAAATCAAGAAAAATAGAAAGACAATTGGTAAAAATAGAGAGGGAAAAAACAAAATTTTGGAGGGAAATAAGCCACCAATTTTTTAAGCTAGATTGAAAAAAAAGACAATTGGAAAAAATAGAGAGAGAAAAGACAAAATTTTGGAGGGAAATAAGCCACCAATTTTTTAAGCTAGAGATTAATTACTTTTTAGGTCATGTTGCATTTAAAATGTTACATTTTAGTCAACTTTAAGTTTTAGTTTAATTTAATTTAGTCACAAGTATTCCCACGGTTTAGACTTCGGATATAGAAATCCCTTCCCCGTAGTGATATTTAGTCTCTAAAAATTTACTTTTAGTTGAAATTGACTAATCTTTGTAATTTAGTCTATTAATTTAATATATTGATATTTTCGTTCATTTTAATTTCAAATATTTAATTTTTAGCCAAAATTGACCCCTATTTATTTATATGGTATAATTTATGTAATTAAATAATGCTATATAAATATAGTGTGTTTTATTTTGCGATTTTGTAATAATTAATTTAAATGTATAAAATGTATTTTTATACACTTATCAGATACGGTATTTAGTGGGACAGATTAAAATCTTTTATTCTTTTTCAATGTTTTTTTTTATACTTCAACACTAAAAAATTAAAATTTAAATTATATTGTTAAATTTTAAATTCTAAACTATAGACCCTAAAAAATACATCTACCCATAATTCCCGAAACTTTAAGCCCAGTTTTTTAGTGTGATGGTATACAAAGGGGCAGAGTTTTATTGTTAGTGGGACTAGCGGGAATCGTACCTAATTTTTTTTAAAAAGTAAAAAGTTTAAATTAAGATAATGATAAAATTTTATTTTAACACCTTCAAAAAAAACATATAATTCATTGTTGGTCCTTTTACATTCAGAAATTTTTAAATGACCTCAATCAATAATGTTGTGTTCCACTTGTGCACATGTTTTGTAAAAAAAATTACACAAACATGCATATTTATTGTTTAAAAATAGATATATGTAACGCCCGAGTTTGGGGCCCGGGAAATATCCGGGTTGGATAGGCCGGTTCGGGTTAGGCAATTTGGGGAAAACAATTTAACTTACCAATTTTAAAGGCTTTAAGAGAAAATGGGAATCTTAAAAAGGGGTCTTTTGGTAAATGGGAAAAAATGAGTTTTGAGATAACTTTGAATTAAATAAAATAATATATTTCAAAAAATCATCATCCCATCTTCATCCCCAAAACCCATTTTCACGTTAAACCCTCCAAAACCATAGCCACACCCACTTTTCCACCAAGCTTCATCATTTTTTTTAAGATTTCAAAGAGGTAAGCACTTGGTTTTATCCCCCTCTTCATTCCAGTCTTGTTTTTAGTATTATTCTTTCAAGTTTTGAAGATTTTTCTCAAGTTTCAACATTTGAATAAAAATGAGGCTTTTGAAAGGTTTAAGCTTTTTGGTGAAAACAACGTTTTGGGTTAGTAGTAAATCATATTTTGGTGTTGATAAAGTGTTGAAATGAGGTTTTAATCAACCAAGCCCGAAACTATTCTTAGAAGTGGTGTTTGGAGTGAAATTTATTAACTTTTCGGATTGAATATGTGGGGAAATGAAACATATGGTTTACCAGCTTCGAATTGATACTTTTAGGTATATTTAGGAGTGTTTTGGATGTTTAAATTGATAGGTTATTGTTGGGCTTTGCTTAAGAACGGATTTGATGGTATTTTGGTGGATTTCGGCTTTGAATCGTTGAGAGAATGTCGTAGATTTGTGAATTGATGTTTGACATTGAATTTATGGAAGAGTAGGGAGTAATACTTTGTTTTTGGTTGTTTAGAAATAAGGGAAATCAATTTGGGAGTTCCGGACGAGAATCTGTGAAGTTGCGGAAGCTTGAAGGCGGATCGTTAGCTTGGTTGGGTTTTTGAACTGGTGAGTGGAAATTGTTTTGAAGCTTTAAATTGTCCAGCGAAGTTTTCTTGGGGTTTGGGTGAAGCCTTAGAGGCTAACCTAGACCCAAGCGTAAGTTTGTCTATTCTTGCCTTGTTTGGTTGATTGTTGGCGCTTTTGTTTATGTGTTGTGGTGTTGATTGTGGGACGCTTTTATCCCCGTTTTAATGTTGTTGTGTTGTCGTAGTTGATGTCAAGCCTCACGTGATGGTTAGTCGTTGTGTACGGTGATGTGTAGCCCCACCGATAATGACTAGTAGATGAGTACGGTGATGTGTAGTCCCAACGGAAATATTCTCTCAAACCAATCCGTGCAGCGCTAACACTCCCGACACAATGTTAGCAAGCCTTTCCCACGCGAATGCTATGGCTAAACACACACAAAAATTGAGAAGGCAAGAGAGTTACAAGGAAAGGAACATTGTATTGAACTCTTAAGAAAGCTTTACAATAGAGGGAAACTTATGAAGTTGTAGGATGTGTTACAAATGAGAGGGGTGGCCCTATTTATAGGCTCCCACCTCCTCAATGGACGGTGGAGATTGATTTGATCTAACAACTATAATGTTGCCTCTTAAAATATCTTCACAAGGGACTACAACATTCTAGATAAGTCTATACTTATCTACATATGTCTCTAGGCTTCTAGATTACTCCCTATAGTACTACACTTATCTATACGTTTCTAGAATGTTCTGGAGATGTCCAGACTAGTCTTGAGTTGTCCCAAGCCTTTCGAAGTCTTCTAGATCCTCCCGGTTTAGCCTAGATGAGTGTGGAACGCCTTGGAACCTCCTAGAACCTTGTGGCAACGTTTTGAGAGGGTTGTAGGCCTCTCTAGGCCGATTTAGAACCTTTCTTGGTTTATGCTTGGCCTTAAAACGTCCAAGGATCTTCACTTGGCCTTGGTTGTCCCGAGTGCAGCTAGGGGGACCGAGTCGGTCTTGGTGCACCTTGGTGGGGCGTGACATTCTCCCCCACCTTATCTCGTGACGCCCTCGACGCGTCTCGGTTGAGTTGCTGGGGTGTTGCTGGTGTGCCTCCTTCGGCTCCTAGCTTGCCTCACATTTACCCTCGGCTTAACAGCTCGATCCTGGGCTATCGTACCAAGTTGTGCCTTGCCATCAACTCTTTTGATTATGGAAACACGTAGCTTCCTCATGGGACACGACCTCATCACATGAGGCCCTTCGCATAGGTAGCATTTCACCCTTCTGCTTACCTTCCCCTTCGGCGCGGACTTAGCCTTGTTACCACGATTCCCTTTTCGTGGGCTTGACCATGTGGACATAACCTTGCTTTCCCCTTGCAAGCTTGGTCAATGACTCGGCCTTACCTTTTTCCTTTGAAGATGGTTGGTCGCCTTCTTGCTCTACCTCGAGCTTCGACCCTGGCTTAAGTCCTTCATCGCCTTGTCCCTTGGGGATGGAACTTCCCTCGTTCCTCTCGGTGTCCCCTACTGATTGAAGTGCTGAAATCACTTGCAAGGATCCCATTTGTGCACCCCCATCGCCACTGTCGCTGCCACTACCTTCGTTGCGCTTGGGTAAGAGCGAAGTAAGGGCTTGGCGTTGCGGGCACTCCCGCACCCAATGGTCACCATCACAAATGAAGCAGTTGTTGGGTGGCGACTTCCTCGGGCCATGAGAGCCCTTGGACTTGCCCTTCCAAGGAGATGAGTCTCGCCGCTTAGACTTGTCCTCCTCGTAACCCTCCTTGCGATGGCTCCTCTCTCCCCCACCTTTGGCATGCCATCCTTGTCATCCTTGAGCTTATGGGTGGACTCCTTGTGGCTGGAGTAGTCGATGAGACTCTCGGCCACGGCGATGGCATCATCAAAGTTTTGCACCCCACGATGCCTTAACTTAGTCTTGGCCCACGTTTGGAGTCCATCGACAAAGTTAAAGAGCGAATCTTTGTTGGAGAGATCGGGGATCTCAAGCACCAGACTAGTGAACTCCTTGACGTAGTCTCGGATGCTCCCCGTTTTCTTGAGCTGACGCAATCAAGCTCTTTCCTCATCTTCAGTATTCTCAGGGTAGAATTGCCTTTTGGGTTCCTTCTTAAAATCATTGAAGGTAGAGATGGTGCACGTACCTCTCTCAACATCCAATCGCCTCCACCTCCACCAAAGCATGGAGGTGTCGGTAAGATAAAGAGCAGATGTCTAAATCTTGGAGGCCTCATCCATAAGGCCAACGGCTCTAAGATATTTCTCCAAGCCATATAAGAAGTTATCCACTTCTTTCGCATCACGTGACCCTGAAAAAGTTTGAGGCTCGGGCACCTCGACCCTCCTAGCCTCCACGGTGGTTCTTGGCTCGGTTGTCATAGCACGTTTGCACAAGGAAACATCGCCTTGTAGTTTCTCAAGCTTTGCACACATACTGTCAAGTTTTTGTTGGCAAGAATCACGTACCTTCGAGGGCTCTCACATGAGAAGATCGTGGATTTGCCCAATCTCCGTGCGCAGGGTCTCCTCTAGCTTGATCCTCATTGCCTTCACAGCGGTGTGGGTCTCGGCATCCTCCGCCTCTAGGTTTTGTACCCGATCTTGAAGGCCGTCCACATGGGTGCTTATACCCGCCACGTTCTCCTCGACGTGGTTTAGGCGTGACTCCATGCTAGAGAACAAGTCTTTGGACTTGGCCCTTGGCCTTGTCGTCGTAGGGTTGACCATCTCCTCGCGTCCTTGTTGCTCATTCATGACCTCCGTGTCAGATGAGCTTACCACTTTGCTCTTACCCGATTTAGCCATTTCTCGAGCGAATTGAACAGGCTCTGATACCAACTGTCACGGACTTATTCTCTCAAACCAATCTGTGTGGTGCTAACACTCCCGACACAATATTAGCAAGCCTTTCTCATGCGAATGCTATGGCTAAACACACATGAAAATGGAGAAGGCAAGAGAGTTACAAGGAAAGGAACTTTGTATTGAACTATTAAGAAAGCTTTACAAGAGAGAGAAACTTATGAAGTTGTAGAATGTGTTACAAATGAGGGGGTGGCCCTATTTATAGGCTCCCACCTCCTCAATGGATGGAGGATATTGATTTGATCTAACGGCTATAATGTTGCCTCCTAAAATATATTCACAAGGGACTATAACATTCTAGATAAGTCTATACTTATCTACATATGTCTCTAGGCTTCTAGATTACTCTTTATAGTACTACACTTATCTATAGGTTTCTAGAATGTTCCAGAGATGTCCAGACTAGTCCCGAGCTATCCCGAGCCTTCCGAAGTCTTTTAGGTCCTCCCAGTTGAGCCTAGATGAGTGTGGAACGTCTTGAAACCTCCTAGAACCTTGTGGTAACGTTTTGAGAGGGTTGTAGGCCTCTTTAGGCCGATCTAGAACCTTCCTTGGTTCATGCTTGGCCTTAAAACGTCCAAGGACCTTCACTTAGCCTTGGTTGTCCCGACTGCACCTAGGGGGCACTCCTCGATCGGTCTTGGTGCACCTTGATGGGGCTTGACATTGCGCTCTCTTTTCCAATAATGCATATCGTTAGTAGCTTCAGAGGCAAGCGGGGCAAGGGAGGAGTTCTTGGAGTTTTTTGCTAGCTCAAAGTATGGTTTTCTTAGTCGTAATAATACTTAGGCAATGGAATGCTAGACCGTGTTAGGGAGTTGGTGTTCAAACTCCTATGTTTGGCTATTGATAATGTTGTTAACATGTTTTAAATGTTGTTACCTTGTTAAGTTGAGGCTTATTATGACATTGGGTTAATTGCTATGTGTTTTGACTTGTTGGTGTTTTTGAACTAAAGTGTTCTTGTGAGCTTTTGGGTTTGAGATCCATTTTTGCGTGTATGCATGTTTGAAGCTTTTCTTTAGGGTGTTTTGCCTCTAGATTGTTTGTTTAATAAGTTGCCATGTGGTTTGTGATGTTTCGGGGTAAGCTTGGGAACGTTTGGAGATGCCAAAATGTACTTCCGGGCCAATATGTGTCTAGGCGTTTCGGAACGTCTGATATGGTTTCGAAACGGACAAGCTTTTGGGGCACCCGTATCGAAACGGGGGTGGTGCCATTTCGGGATGATTTGCCACTGGAGGCTCCTGTTTCGGAACCATGTTGAGCTGTTCCGAAACAGCATGGTGTTGCTTTTTGAATGAGAGCCCGCGTTTCGAAACGGGTAGTCCTGTTTCGAAACGCAGGTAGTTAAAACGGTTAAAAGGCATCTTTGAAGGTTTCCAAATGTTGTGGTTATTCCCTAATGCTTGTATGCTTCCTAAATGAGTTTAAATGTATCATTTGTGATGGTTTTGCCTCGTGTGCATGGAACTTGACTAATAACTACTTGGTAAGGCTAAGTTACATTTATGCCCCTACTCGGTTCGTATTCGTGTTCGCTTTTTCGTTGTTTGCCTTCACACCTAGGTTTAAACGTGGCATTCAGACAAGATTAATAAAATGAAAAAATATGGTTTCTAATCGAAGTGAGGCCTTAGCGGGTTTCGCTTCGGTTTTCTCCGTGTAACCCGTTCGGTTCGGTCTGTTGGCTAGGTCAGGACGAGGGGGTTACATTTGGTGGTATCAGAGCCTCGGTTACGAGGTCTTCTGGGAAGGTAAGTCAGGTAAGTTGGTTTGTTTGGTTTGTTTGCCATTGCACGATGTGAGGAAGCATGTTTTCTCGTTCTTGTTGTTGGTTGAAGTTTAGTCGAGTGTTCTCATTGCTAGGTGTTGTTATTGGAAAATGGTTTTGGTTTATAGAGCTTGAGTACTTGGATCTTTACCCTTTCTAACCCAACGTTTTCTTGTGTGTCATGTGTTTGTTGTTTAGATTTTATCTTTGTTATGGTGAGACTGAGGGGAAGGCCTAGAGTGGGTGACCAGGCACCCGGGGTTGTGCCTCCTCCTCCTCCTCCTCCACCTCCTCCCGATGGTAATGGGGCAGATGTCAGAGGTAATGTGCCTCAGGCTGGGGCAAATGTTGGGGGTAATGGAGCTCAGGCGGGACAGGATTAGGCAGGTGCGGACATGGCTCATTTGATTCAGACTATAGTCAGGGCTTTCAGACAGCTTTGGCCGGTATACATGCTGCAGCACCACCTCAGGGTGTGGGGACAAGTTTACCCCTTGAGAGGCTTCGTAGCTTGGTTGGAGTATAGTTCTGTGGTTTGACTCCCGAGGGTTCAGAGGCTTGGCTCGAGAGCACTATACGAATCTTAGGCCAGATGGAGTGCTCAGACGCTCGTAAGTTAGGTTGTGTCATCTCCTTGCTTCAGGGAGATGCGTATACTTGGTGGACTACCATTACTTCGGGTATGTCAGAAGCGAATGTCACTTGGGAATTCTTTAGAACATCCTTTAAGAAGAAGTATCTTGGAGTCCGATATCAGGATGAAAAGAAGAGAGAATTTATAGCCTTGGTTCAGGGTGGTAAGACAGTGTCAGAGTATGAGGTACAGTTTGTGAAGTTGAGCCAGTATGCTCCCGAGTTGGTTCTCAGTGAGAGGGAACGGTGTGAGCGCTTCCGTTATGGTTTGACTAGGGATGTAAAGACTTATATGCTCGCTTCTGATTACACCGAGTTTGATGTGTTGGTCTCTAGGGCCAAAGATATTGAGCAAAATTTATGCTCGAGTACTCGTGCTAGTGGGTCTGATTCCAGGAAGAGACATGTGGATTGAGACAGAGAGCATGCCAAAAGGCATAGAGATATGAGGTATCAGCCCGATTTGAGACATAGGGGTGGTAACCATGGACGGGGCCATCAGGGTCAATGAGCTATTGTTCACACTCCCGAGTGCACTAGGTGCGGGAGACGCCATCCGGGTGAGTGTATGGGTATCTTTAGGGTATGTTGGAATTGTGGTTCACGAGATCATTTGAGGCGTAACTGTCCACACCCGGTTAGGGGCGGACATGCTCCAGCTAGGGGGTTTGAGCCTCAGAGAGGTCGTGGGCGCGGTTGTAGAGCGTTTGGGTGTTCTCTATTTATGAGCGCAAGTGCACACTCTGTCAAGTTATAGTATAAAAGATATCGTCTCCCACAGGGATTGGAATAGCTCTTATGAACGGTTTCCTGCACAAGATTTAGTAAATGCATTATTAAATCTCATGATGTGGAAATATAAAAACACAAGTAAAGATAAAGATAGTAATGTCAAGAATGATAGGGAGAGATTGGGCGATAAGCTGGGTAAGACAAGTGCAGCTTAGTAGCTTGTGGACTGCATTGTAGAGCTTGAGTATGTTTTGCGCTGCCAAGAATTGCTGCCTAGGCGGGTACGGCGGGCGGCAAACTACGACCCTGTCACGCGGCCGCAGTAGGTCACTACCTCTACAGGGGTGTGTACTGTCTCGGCAGATGGAACAGAAAGAAGTCTTGGCGGCAAGTCTGGCAGACATTCTAAGTTCGGCTAGATAGTTGACAGTGATCCCTCTTATTTCTAGGTTAGAATGCTTGAGATTGCTTGTAGAACTAATGTTTTGATATAATAATTGAAAAATGTTTTGGACTATTTTAAAAAATTATTTAAAACATTTCCAAAGTCCAAACAACTTGAAATTATGTTTAGGGAAGTTTTTATAAAGGGTTTTACATGTTTTTCAAAGCCAAACTTCACAAAACTGTCCATGCGTTTCGAAACACCTTAGGGCGTTTCGATACGGGAATTCCAGTAGCAAAAACGTTTCGATACTTGTATCAAAACGGGCATTCCATGGATAAGATTTTTTGCCCAGCGTTTCGAAACGGGCTATGCCGTTTCGATACGCCTATGTGGCACTAACCACAACGGTCATAAACCCCAACGGCTATTTCCCAACTAACTTTTAAATGCAGGCATTTCGATACGGGTTTTAACGTTTCGATACGGGTGTTCCGAAACAGCCAGAGGCGTTCCGAAACGGGTGCCCTGACAGACTGCAATAGCTCTTTCTACTTAGAGAGCGTTTCGAAACGGGGAGCTGCAGAACTACATTTATGGTGGGAATTAAAGTCCTCAACGGCTCCAATTTGATCCCAACGGCTAGTAACGGCTACAAACTCAATTGGGAGTATAAAAGGGACCTCCAAGCATCAAGTAAAGACTAATGCTCATATTGTCAAACATCAAATGATCAAGAATTGTCTTAGAGCTTAAATTGTCATTTATTGTATAGACAAACACTAGTGAGCCAAAATTGTCAAATTTGCTCAAGTGTTTTAGTTTTGGGTGAGTGCTTTAATTGTGCAAACAAACACCTTTTAGAGGGATTTGTGTTTGCTTTGTTTATCTCTTTGTAAGAGAGGGTTTCAATCAAGGCTTTGGGTAGAAAGCTTGATTGTGTGTAAGGGTTACCTCCTAAGCCTAGAAAAGGGGACGAATCAATTAGTGGATTGATTGTGAAATCCTTAGTGGGGAGCTAAGGTAGTGGATGTAGACCTTGGTTAGAAGGTTGAACCACTCTAAAATCATTGTGTCAATTTCTTTTTAGCTTCCACAACCCTTCCACCCAAAATTCCACCACTCCACCACTTGGTGAGCCTTATCGGTTGAACGAATCGAGCCCCACACAACTCAACAATTGGTATCAGAGCTCGGCTCAATCGAAGGGGATTCACATCCTATTGAGAAGATCCGGCAAGCTCGATCACTATTTCATCAACTGGCTCAAATGGAGCAAACCATCGACAAATCGCCTTTCTTCGACGGAACCCACTATGCCCATTGGAAGACAAAGATGAAGTTCTTCATCAAATCAAGAGATTATAAGCTATGGGACATAGTTGAAGATGGTCCGTTCGTGCCTCAATGAAGCAAAGCGGAGTGGAGTGCCGACGATCGCAAGAAGATGGAGCTTAATTGCAAAGCCTTGCACATCTTGTTTTGTGCTTTTGGCCCAACCATCTATGAGAAGATGTCTTCTTGTGAGAGTGCCAAGGAGGTATGGGACAAGCTTGAAGTCACATACGATGGGACCGATGAAGTCAAGAAGACCAAGATTGGGCTCCTAACCTTAGAGTATGAGAACTTCAAAATGGATCCGGAAGAGAACATCGAGAAGATGTTTGATAGGTTCTCCACTATAACCAATGGTCTCAAAGGCTATGGAGAAGCCATCCCGGAGGAAAAGCTTTTTCGAAAGCTCATCTACTCACTTCCCGAGTCTTGGGACTAAAAGAGGACCGCCATCATCGAAGTCAAGAATTTGAAGACCATGAAGCTTGATGAACTCATGGGGTCACTCCTTACTCATCAAATCATGAAGAAGAATAAAGAAGATGAGAAGAAGAGGGAAGAAATTAGAGCTATGGGAGAGAAGAAAATCAAAGGGCTTGGCATCAATGCAAGTGTCATGGCTCTCAAATCCTCCACTTGTCATCATGTCTACTCAAGTGAAGAGGATGATGAAGATGAAGAGATAGTTCATCTCTTCAAGAAGTGCGCCCCGTTCATGAAGAAAACCTTGAGAGAGCTTGAACGAGAACCCAAGAGAAAGGAAAGGGCAAGCACTTCAAGCCATAAGAAGAAGGCACATGTGGCTACTTGGAGTGATGAGGACTCCACCGACGATGAACAAACCAACCTTTGCCTTATGGCCATCGAAGAAGATTCAAGGGTAACTTCTAATTCATCTACTTCATGTTCTTACACTTTTGATGAATTACAAGATGCCTATGATGATTTGGTTTTAGAGTTTAAAAATCACATTTTGAAAAACAATAAATTGATTTAAAAGTTGAAAATTCAAAATGATTTGATTTCTAAAACCAAACTTGAACATGAAGCAAAACTCGAAGAGTTTGAATTGAAATGTTTTGATTTACAAAATTTGCTTCAAAAAGGTTCAAGAGGAAATGGATTTGATTTCCAAAGAGCTTGAAAAGAAAAATAATTTTGGAAAATCAAATTTCTATGTTAGACAATCTAGTGCCCCTAGATTTGTAAAAGGAAAATGTTTTAGAAGTGTTTGGGTCCCAAAAGGACTAACCACTTCAATTGAAAAGGATGACATTGAAAAATGGATTCCTAAGGGGACTAAAATTTGTGCTACTAACGTTTATGGATCCAAAGCAATTTGTATACCAAAAATTACTTGATTGTTTTTTGCTAGGTGTGATGGAGATGTTCAACAAGTCAAACTTTGAGGGGGAGCTCCATACACACAAGGAAGAACACTTGAAGAAGGAAGGCTTCACATCCTCCCTTGGGTTCAAGTGTTGGTAAAAATTCTAGTTGTTTTTATTTCATTTGTTTATTTTATTTTTAAATTCAACTAGATGATCATATTTGTTGGACTAACATTTTATTGATGCTTTGAGTAAGGGGAGCCATTTTAAAACCAAATTTTTATTTTTTGTCAAATTTTTACCTCTATTGTTATTTTGAACTTAATGTTTTAAATTCTTTTTTATATAACAAAAATGGGGAGAAATGGTTTGAAAAATTGAATTTTCAAATGAATAAGGGGGAGCTTTATTTGATTTCATATCTTCACTCTCTTATTCACTTTTTAAAGTTAAAGGGGGAGAATCCCAAACAATTTTTCAAGTGAGTTTTATTATATCAAAAAGGAAGAGATTGTAGAACTAGTGTTTTGATATAATAATTGAAAAATGTTTTGGACTATTTTAAAAAAGTATTTAAAACATTTCCAAAGTCCAAACAACTTGAAATTATATTTAGGGAAGTTTTTATAAAGGGTTTTACATGTTTTTCAAAGCCAAACTTCACAAAATTGTCCATGCATTTCGAAACACCTTAGGGCGTTTCGATACGGGAATTCCAGTAGCAAAAACATTTTGATACTTGTATCGAAACGGGCATTCCATGGATAAGATTTTTTGCCCAGCGTTTTGAAACGGGCTATGTCGTTTCGATACGCCTGCTTGGCACTAACCACAACGGTCATAAACCCCAACGGTTATTTCCCAACTAACTTTTAAATACAGGCGTTTCGATACGGGTTTTAACGTTTCGATACGGGTGTTCCGAAATGGCTAGAGGTACTTAGAGAGCGTTTCGAAACGGGTTCGAACGTTTCGAAACGGGGAGCTGCAGAACTGCATTTATGGCGGGAATTAAAGTCCTCAACGGCTCCAATTTGATCCCAACGGGTAGTAACGGCTACAAACTCAATTGGGAGTATAAAAGGGACCTCCAAGCATCAAGTAAAGACTAATGCTCATATTGTCAAACATCAAATGATCAAGAATTGTCTTAGAGCTTAAATTGTCATTTATTGTATAGACAAACACTAGTGAGCCAAAATTGTCAAATTTGCTCAAGTGTTTTAGGTTTTGGGTGAGTGCTTTAATTGTGCAAACAAACACCTTTTAGAGGGATTTGTGTTTGCTTTGTTTATCTCTTTGTAAGAGAGGGTTTCAATCAAGGCTTTGGGTAGAAAGCTTGATTGCGTGTAAGGGTTACCTCCTAAGCCTAGAAAAGGGGACGAATCAATAGTGGATTGATTGGAAATCCTTAGTGGGGAGCTAAGGTAGTGGATGTAGACCTTGGTTAGAAGGTTGAACCACTCTAAAATCATTGTGTCAATTTCTTTTTAGCTTTCACAACCCTTCCACCCAAAAATCCACCTCTCCACCACTTGGTGAGCCTTCTCGGTTGAACGTATCGAGCCCCACACAACTCAACATTTGGTATCAGAGCTTGGCTCAATCGAAGGGGATTCACATCCTATTGAGAAGATCCGGCAAGCTCGATCACTATTTCATCAACCGGCTTAAATGGTGCAATCCATCGACAAATTGCCTTTCTTTGACGGAACCCACTATGCCCATTGGAAGATAAAGATGAAGTTCTTCATCAAATCAAGAGATTATAAGCTATGGGACATAGTTGAAGATGGTTCGTTCGTGCCTCAACGAAGCAAAGCGGAGTTGAGTGCCGACGATCGCAAGAAGATGGAGCTTAATTGCAAAGCCTTGCACATCTTGTTTTGTGCTTTTGGCCCAACCATCTATGAGAAGATGTCTTCTTGTGAGAGTGCCAATGAGGTATGGGACAAGCTTGAAGTCACATACGAGGGGACCGATGAAGTCAAGGAGACCAAGATTGGGCTCCTAACCTTAGAGTATGAGAACTTCAAAATGGATCCGGAAGAGAACATCGAGAAGATGTTTGATAGGTTCTCCACTATCACCAATGGTCTCAAATGCTATGGAGAAGCCATCCCGGAGGAAAAGCTTATTCGAAAGCTCATCTACTCGTTTCCCGAGTCTTGGGACTTAAAGAGAACCGCCATCATCGAAGCCAAGAATTTGAAGACTTTGAAGCTTGATGAACTCATGGGGTCACTTCTTACTCATCAAATCATGAAGAAGAATAAAGAAGATGAGAAGAAGAAGGAAGAAATTAGAGCTATGGGAGAGAAGAAAATCAAAGGGCTTGGCATCAATGCAAGTGTCATGGCTCTCAAATCCTCCACTTGTCATCATGTCTACTCAAGTGAAGAGGAGGATGAAGATGAAGAGATAGTTCATCTCTTCAAGAAGTGCGTCCCGTTCATGAAGAAAGCCTTGAGAGAGCTTGAACGAGAACCCAAGAGAAAGGAAAGGGCAAGCACTTCAAGCCATAAGAAGAAGGCACATGTGGCTACTTGGAGTGATGAGGACTCCACCGACGATGAACAAACCAACCTTTGCCTTATGGCCATCGAAGAAGATTCAAGGGTAACTTCTAATTCATCTACTTCATGTTCTTACACTTTTGATGAATTACAAGATGCCTATGAACAAACCACTTCAATTGAAAAGGATGACATTGAAAAATGGATTCCTAAGGGGACTAAAATTTGTGCTACTAACGTTTATGGATCCAAAGCAATTTGGATACCAAAAATTACTTGATTGTTTTTTGCTAGGTGTGATGGAGATGTTCAACAAGTCAAACTTTGAGGGGGAGCTCCATACACACAAGGAAGAACACTTGAAGAAGGAAGGCTTCACATCCTCCCTTGGGTTCAAGTGTTGGTAAAAATTCTAGTTGTTTTTTATTTCATTTGTTTATTTTATTTTTAAATTCAACTAGATGATCATATTTGTTGGACTAACATTTTTATTGATGCTTTGAGTAAGGGGGAACCATTTTAAAACCAAATTTTTATTTTTTGTCAAATTTTTACCTCTATTGTTATTTTGAACTTAATGTTTTCAATTCTTTTTTATATAACAAAAAGAGGGGGAAATGGTTTGAAAAATTGAATTTTCAAATGAATAAGGGGGAGCTTTATTTGATTTTATATCTTCAATCTCTTATTCACTTTTTAAAGTTAAAGGGGGATAATCCCAAACAATTTTTCAAGTGAGTTTTATTATATCAAAAAGGGGGAAATTGTAGAACTAATGTTTTGATATAATAATTGAAAAATGTTTTGGACTATTTTAAAAAAGTATTTAAAACATTTCCAAAGTCCAAACAACTTGAAATTATGTTTAGGGAAGTTTTTATAAAGGGTTTTACATGTTTTTCAAAGCCAAACTTCACAAAACTGTACATGCGTTTCGAAACACCTTAGGGCGTTTCGATACGGGAATTCCAGTAGCAAAAACGTTTCGATACTTGTATCGAAACGGGCATTCCATGGATAAGATTTTTTGCCCAGCGTTTCGAAATGGGCTTTGTTGTTTCGATACGCCTACGTGGCACTAACCACAACGGTCATAAACCCCAACGGCTATTTCCCAACTAACTTTTAAATGCAGGCGTTTCGATACGGGTTTTAACGTTTCGATACGGGTGTTCCGAAACGGCCAGAGGTGTTTCGAAACGGGTGCCCTGACTGACTGCAACGGCTCTTTCTACTTAGAGAGCGTTTCGAAACGGGTTCGAACGTTTCGAAATGGGGAGCTGCAGAACTGCATTTATGGTGGGAATTAAAGTCCTCAACGGCTCCAATTTGATCCCAACGGCTAGTAACGGCTACAAACTCAATTGGGAGTATAAAAGGGACCTCCAAGCATCAAGTAAAGACTAATGCCCATATTGTCAAACATCTAATGATCAAGAATTGTCTTAGAGCTTAAATTGTCATTTATTGTATAGACAAACACTAGTGAGCCAAAATTGTCAAATTTGCTCTCAAGTGTTTTAGGTTTTGGGTGAGTGCTTTAATTGTGCAAACAAACACCTTTTAGAGGGATTTGTGTTTGCTTTGTTTATCTCTTTGTAAGAGAGGGTTTCAATCAAGGCTTTGGGTAGAAAGCTTGATTGCGTGTAAGGGTTACCTCCTAAGCCTAGAAAAGGGGACGAATCAATAGTTGATTGATTGGAAATCCTTAGTGGGGAGCTAAGGTAGTGGATGTAGACCTTGGTTAGAAGGTTGAACCACTCTAAAATCATTGTGTCAATTTCTTTTTAGCTTCCACAACCCTTCCACCCAAAAATCCACCTCTCCACCACTTGGTGAGCCTTATCGGTTGAACGAATCGAGCCCCGCACAACTCAACATTGCTTAACTTGAGGACTAGTGTGGAACCAAATTAATCAAATCGGTTGGTGATCCCTTTTAGCCGCTGAAACTTGAGGACTAGTGTGGAACCAAGTTAGTCACACCTTTGTGAGTTGTGACCGTACTTAACCCTTTCGTGAGCCTTGCACTTTCGTGCCAGACAAATGGATTTTCTCTTCAACTGACTGGTGTAGACTAATTGAACGAACAAGAAGCATAGATTAAGCAAACTCAGAATTTTATTGAAAACAACTCAAAATTATACAACTGTTTCCCCCAAACTACTTTACATACATGCACCTAAACCCTAGGAAATTTGGGCCGCGACCCCCAACATTCCAACTTATCTAGTTATCCCCCCCATCTATACTCTCATCGGCAGATGTCGTTGATTCCCTCACGACATGCCCATATAATCTTATATACATTGGGTATATATAGGGCTCATGACCTAAGTTGAGTCCTCCTTGAAGTAGGAGTTCTAAAAGTAAATTGCATTAAATAGAGACTCGTTTATACTTTAAATAAAGACTCTTTGGACGTTGCCTTCTTCGCAAGTAAGGATAAGTGCTCCTACTTATCGATCTTCAATTAACTATACCGGTCGCTACATGCTTCAGGAAATTGCAAGACTGGGCTCATTGGGCTTAGGAAATTGTCCTCTTGAAATCACAAACCATCTTGGCTAAGTCAGTGTAACTCCTGCCCGGGCGGCTCTTGGCGGTAATACTGCTTCGACAGTGTCCTTGGTTGCATCTTGAACTGCTTCAGTACAACTCATTTGGTTCCAACTGTCTTGTATGGTCCTGTCCTTTCCTCTCCTCTCCTAGCTATAGCACTTGAAAAATATAAACTAAACTAAAATAGTAACTTTTCTCAACCAAATATGAACTATTCAATAAAAGCATGGTGTAAGAGAAGATATGTTATAATACATGCAATGCACCTAAATATGCCTAAATGAGCTTAAGAACGGCAATAATAAGGGCAGGAATGTGTACAAAAT
The DNA here is from genome assembly GCA_958450335.1 of Hibiscus tridactylites. Classification (NCBI taxonomy): domain Eukaryota; kingdom Viridiplantae; phylum Streptophyta; class Magnoliopsida; order Malvales; family Malvaceae; genus Hibiscus; species Hibiscus tridactylites. The sequence goes on along the minus strand of OY288278.1, from coordinate 79,554,154 downwards.
ATAGAAGTCATGGACACTCTACACACCTTCAAACTCGAACTATTGCTTGTCCTCAAGCAATGCAACCTAACAAGTAAATTTGCCCTTTAGCACAAAATTAATAGAAACATTAGCCTTTAACTTGATTCCTTACCTCAAGGTCGTGGCACCTATTTAATGTTAGTCACAAGAAATGGCATGAGATAGCTTAGATTTTATTTTTCTTAATGCCAGTGCAGTGTGTGCAGGTCTGTGTTCATGCTAAACATGTTGAAGTTACCAATTTAACAAAGTATGCCTAAAATAATTAAGTTACTTTAAGAGGATATGAGTCGCTGCCTTGGCAGCACAGTTGGGTACTTTTGTTTTCTTTTTCTGATCATGGCTTTAAGGGCTTCAGCTCATCACAACTATTCTCCGAGTTTGAAGCTAAGGTAGGTGCACTCTACGACACTCTAAAACCCTTTGAATAGAGTCATCCTGTGAAGACTTTCATTCACTCTTGCTAATTTGTCCGTCACTTGGTTTAGATTCATGGACTTTGATAGCAGCGAAGTGTCCTTGCTCATGATCCTTCTTAGAGCCTGTTTTTAGGCACCTCTAGGGTATTTACTCTTTTCTGCCTAGAGCTTGTTACGGGAACCTCTAGGGTTAGCATTTTCTTTGTTGGGCTGCCCTGTGCTGTCGTGGCGGTAAAAATGTATTCAATCAAGAAACTTTTATTAAGTAAGGCGGGCAATGTTGAACTTAGAACTTAAGCAAAAATTCAGCATTTAACAGACAAGTGTAAAGATAATTGGCAAAAAGGAAAAAATTTCTAAGTATTTTTCATGCTTCTTCCCATAGTTAGGTTAAAGTTTTTAGAATGGTGCGAAAATAAGTAATCGGCTAAGCTACCATAGGCACAAGTTTTGAACTAAATATTATATTTCATTAAGTGCTAGGGGCAGAATTTACATATGCATCTAAATGCTATAAACCTAAAACAAATAGGACTAATTTCCCCCCAAACTCAAGGTTGGCATTGTCCTCAATGCCTCTACAAAACAAAAATTAAAAACAAAACATAAAAAATTAAAAAAAATAAAGTACAAACAAAAAAATAAAAAAATAAAATAAAACATAAAAATTAAAAAGAAAGGAAAAAATTGGTGCTATAAACTGGGGGAGTTCCCCTCTGTTGTTGCCGCGTAAGAGGAAGATTCTGAGAAGGCAGGCAGGACAAGGTGGTGCGTAGCGGATTGTTTTTCTGTTGGGCTCTTCTTCGAGCTACGCGGTGGCTGGATGCGGCTGGGGTGGCTTTCTTGGTTTATCTTTCAGCATCTCGACCCTGGGGATCTACTGTTGGTCATTTTCGCTTTTTGGCTTCCTCTGCCGGCTCATCGTTAAGGGAGTCGGAAATCTCCGTGTCTAAGTAGCCGGTATCCTTGGCAGCGGTCTTTTTGGCTACTGAGAGGCAGCAATTGTCTCCTCTTCCTTCTCTGATTCTGAGGAAGAGGTGAGGTCATATGGCTGGATGGGGGTTGGGGAGGTTCTTCTCTTGGGGCGACGGTGCGGCCCCTCAATGTCGTCAACGGCAGGTGCTGCAGCGGGTCTTGGAGTGATGTGGACTGGTTTGGATGCTGCTAACTCCGTTGGAAAGGCGAGCAACTGTGGTCGGTGTCCTGGTATTTGTCCAGCAAGTAGGCCACAAAGGCCTCATGCACGTCTACTATGTATTTGGTGAAGATCATATGCTCGTGCTCGATCCTCTGGCAACTTTCTACTAGGCTGGGCAGTAGGAGGATTGCGGCGGACGTGAGGGCAGCATCAGTACTGCCTGCTGCGGCTGGGGTGGCGGCAGCTTGGGACGGCGGCTGGGCGGTGGAAGGTGTTTCTGGCTCTGCATTGTGCATCATCTGTTGGCGTACCCTTCTTGTCCATCCCTCCTTGGCATGAAGAATTTTATCTCTTGGGTGCAGCGGCAAGCCAAAATTGGCACACTTGCTAGTGATGAGTGCAAGGAAGAAGAGTGGACCTTTGACGGTTGGCTTTTCTACGTGGGCATAGATCTCTTTTATTATTACTTTGCCAACGTTGATCGGTCGCCCCCTCATAATACTACAGATACGGGCGAGCCACGACCTGTTTACTGTCGATCCGTGCGAGGTGGGCATCCGGCGGCGCTGGACAAAGTAACTCTATAGAGCTGCCTCTGGCAGCAAGTCTCAGCAGTTGACTGACCTGTTGTTCTTGCCTGTCAACCATTTGGTGTTTGGCTTGCAGAGCTCCTTCTTAATTTTGTTGTAGTCAACCCCCGTCATATATGATTCCCACTCTCTGTGCGGGTCGCCGCTGACTTCTATGTTGTAGAAGTCGTTGATCATGTCAGTAGTCAACTTAACACATTCTCCCCGGACGTAGACGAAAGGGCTCTCTAGGTTTGGCCGGTGGGAAAAAACTCTCGTACATGGTTGTTGTTGATCCCTTCTGGCTACCGTGTGAATTGGTCCCAACCCATGTTGTGGATCCTCTTGAACGGTGAAGGTTCCAACCCAAAATCACCATCATGTTGGGTGTATTCTAAGCCCATTTCCTCCCATAGTTGCCTTTCTTTATAAAACTGGTTGTAGGTTTCCTCGACAGCGGGTTTCAAGAACCTCTTGTATTGGGTTTTAGAGGTGGCGGCGGGGTGTTGTGATGAGTCCATAGTTTGTGGAACGATTATTTTCCTAAAGAAAGAAAAGAACCTGAAAGAAAAATAAAGCAAAGAAATCTTGGAAGCAAATATTGTAGAAAGAATTCAGAGAAAAGAGAGAGCAAAGTGAAGAATGGGGTGGTAGAATAGTTGGCCTTACATAGCCGTTTCTCTCTACTGCCTTGGCAGGCGCGCTGTCAACGGGCGGTAATTATTGCGGCACGAATAATGGGATTCTAGTCGTTATACAGATATCTGTTTCGCACGCTGGGGCAAACTAGCCGTTGCGGCTAGCAGTTATGAAACCACTAGCTGTTATGCTTATCTACCTTGGGCTGCCCAGGCCGCTAGTTGGGCCTCTCCTTTGTTCTTTCTTCTTTCTTGGTCTTTCCTTCATACCTAACCTAAAATAAAATAAATACAAAAATTAAATAAAACTTAAATTTAATCCTAATACATAAAAATAAATTAAAATATTAAAATAATAATTAGGTTATGTTGGGTTGCGCTTTTCTCAAGCATAACCACTTTCTAAGGGTCTTTGTGTTTAGCTATATGTCTGGCATGTCCTTCCCCTCCCTAGGTGGATGTTGCTTCCAACCTTGTTGTCTTGGCGGGACATACACCAGGAAAACAATAGGCGTTTCGAAACGCCTGGTTGGTTTTGTTAAATTTGGCTTTAAAAATTTTGAAAAACTTCTTGAAATATCCCATAAACATAATTTCAAGTTGTTTTTACTTAAAAGTGATTTTGAATTCTTTTTAACTTTGTCCAAAATATTTTTCAATTATTATATCAAAACATTAGTTCTACAGAAATGAAACATGATGGTTTATCAGCTTCGAATTGATGCTTTTAGGTAGATTTAGGAGTGTTTTGGGTGTTTAAATTGATGGGTTATTGTTAGGCTTTGCTTAAGGACGGATTTGATGGTATTTTGGTGGATTTCAGCTTTGAATCGTTGAGAGCATGTCATAGATTTGTGAACTGATGTTTGACGGTGAATTTATGGAAGAGTATGGGAGTAATACTTTGTTTTTGGTTGTTTAGAAACAGGGGAAATCAATTTGGGAGTTCCGGACGAGAATCCGTGAAGTTGCGGAAGCTTGAAGGCGGATCGTTAGCTTGTTTGGGTTTTTGAGGTGGTGAGTGGAAATTGTTTTGAAGCTTTAAATTGTCCAACGAAGTTTTCTTGGGGTTTGGGTGGAGCATTAGAGGCTAGCCTAGACCCAAGCGTAAGTTTGTCTATTCTTGCCTTGTTTGGTTGATTGTTGGCGTTCGTGTTTATGTGTGTTGTGGTGTTGATTGTGGAATGCTTTTATCCCCATTTTAATGTTGTTGTGTTGTCGTAGTTAATGTCAAGCCTCACATGATGGTTAGTCGTTGTGTACGTTGATGTGTAGTCCCACCGGTAGTGACTAGTAGATGGGTACGATGATGTGTAGTCCCACCGGAAATATGCTAGTTGTTGTGTACAGTGATGTGTAGTCCCACCAGGGATGGTTGTGCATGTGCAAGCCACGTTTCGTTTATGCTTCCATTTTATTGCATCTCTTTCTTAAAAGGTTTTGTTTTTAAAACTAAGATATATGTTTAAACTGCATTGTTGTTGTGTTTTAGAGCTCTGCTCACTAAGCTTTTAGGCTTACGCTCTCTTTTCCAACAATGCAGATCGTTAGTAGCTTCGGAGGCAAGCGGGGCAAGGGAGGATTTCTTTGCTAGCTCAAAGTATGGTTTTCTTAGTCATAATAATACTTAGACAATGGGAATGCTAGACCGTGTTAGGGAGTTGGTGTTCAAACTCCTATGTTTGGCTATTGATAATGTTGTTAACATGTTTTAAATGTTGTTACCTTGTTATGTTGAGGCTTGTTATGGCCTTGGGTTAATTGCTATGTGTTTTGACTTGTTGGTGTTTTTGAACTAAAGTGTTCTTATGAGCTTTTGGGTTTGAGATCCATTTTTGCGTGTATGCATGTTTGAAGCTTGTCTTTAGAGTGTTTTGTCTCTATATTGTTTGTTTAATAAGTTTTCATGTGGTTTGTGATGTTTCGGGGTAAGTTTGGGAACGTTTGGAGATGCCAAAATGTACTTTCGGGCCAATCTGTGTCCAAGCGTTTCGGAACGTCTAATATGATTTCGGAACGACCAAGCTTTTGGGGCACCTATATCAGAATGGGGGTGGTGCCGTTTCGGTATGATTTGCCACTGGATGCTCCTTTTTCGGAACCATGTGGAGCTGTTCCGGAACGACCTGGTGTTGCTTTTTGAATGAGATCCCGCAATTCGGAACGGGTAGTCCTGTTTCAAAACGCACATAGTTAAAACAGTTAAAAGGCATCTTTGAAGGTTTCCAAATGTTGTGGTTTAGTCCATAATGCTTGTATGCTTCCTAAATGAGTTTAAAAGTATCCTTTGTGATGGTTTTGTCTCGTGTGCGTGGAACTTGACTAATAACTACTTGGTAAGGCTAAGTTACCTTTATGCCCCTGCTCAGTTCGTATCCGTCTTCATTTTTCCGTTGTTTGCCTTTGTAACCCCCTCGTCCCGGTCCGGGCGACTGACCGGTCCGAGAGGGTTACACGGGGATAATCGAGGCGAAATCCGTTAAGGCTCCACTTCGGTTAACAACCCGAGAAAACTTTTTCATTTATTATTATCTTGTCTAGATGCATTAATATGTCCTATATGAAACAACAACAGCGGAAGCAACAAGCGAGGCGAACAACCAAACAGCAAATCAAAAACAGCCCATTTTAACTTAAACTGCAGGTTGTATCGATACACCCAGAGAGTGTATCGATACGCCTTGACTAGGTCAACTGGCCAAAGTCAACTTGAGGAGACCGTATCGATACGCCTTCAACAGTCAACTTCTCGTGGTCAATGCTACGAAGACCGTTTCGAAACACCTGATCTCGTTTCGATACCCTCAATTTCTCGTCAAAATCTCATATTTCTAGTAGCAAAATGGTATCGAAACGCCTCCCCGCATATCAAACGCTTGGCCTGAAACAAGAGGACTGTATCGAAATGGGTCCAACCGTTTCGATACGCCTGTTGCGAACAGACAGGTTTTAGCTGGTTTAAGGCACAAGGCTGCCTCAAAACACCAACTAAAACCTCCCACAACCAAACATGCATTACTCTAAAGGCAAGACACCCCACAACAAACATGCTTAACACATAACAAACATGCAAAATCCATACATTAAAAGAAATCATCAAATCAACAAAAGAAGCATACATAGCATTCATGGTTTCATGCCTTAGACAAGAACATACATAGGAGCATTCATAAAAGGGCACAAGGCCAACATACTAGGCATAAGCAAGCCTTAAGAAAAACATCCACAAAACATAGGAGTCTAAACATGCTTCTAACAGATAACAACAACATAAATCAAAAGCTCAAATCTCATTGCTTGTCTATTACATCCATAACTTAGAAATTCATACTTGATGATCAAAAGCGCAATTAGCACACTTGGAGGCCCTCTCCTTGCACAAGCAACCCACGAACTACGGATATGCATTGTCGAACAAAAGAGAGCGTAAGCATAAAGCTTAGTAAGGGTAAGCTCATAAAACAAACCTCGACAATGCAGGGTCCAAGCACGAGCACACAACCAAGGTAGAATGCATGATTTCTTACCTTCGAACCACATGAGTCAAATATATATGATGCATGAACATAATCTCAATATCATGCCATGCTCAACAATTCATAAACTCAACACATGGAAATACATATATCCAACATATTAGCATCACATTCCACAATCCGTATTGGCACCTAGCAATGACCCGAATACACGGATAACTGTTGGAACTCACATCCAACAACACCGCCATTACCTTACGGTGGGATTACACTCATCACCGTTTCACGCAGAGGGGATTCCACTCATCCTCACGCCCCGTCAATGGGATTCCACTCATCACCGACTAACATATATATGAAGATTTCCGGGCGAACTCGTACTCCATCTTGATAACAACCATCACCAAGACCACGCGCGCATTTTGACTCTCGTGTGCACACTAAACATCCTAATGATCGATCATTGTACCCAAGCATACTAGCACGTACTCACCATGATTTATCATCACGCACATACCACATTCCATAACCACAAGCATATAACAATGCATCAATATCATGCTTCAACACACATGTATAACACAATATACATAACCATAATAATCACAATTAATATGAAACAAGAGGCATAACAAGCATTTAGAAGTTCAACCAAAGGTCTCCTACACTAAGCTTGAGATTAGGCTACAACTCTAATCCCAACTCTAGGTGGGTTTACCACGCCCAACCTAGGTCTACATGCTTGAACCAACGTTTGAAAACCAATTTAAACCAAGTTGAAATCATTAACCACTCACTGACTGTTCCAAGCTCAACAACTCTAGCCGATCAAGATCCCAACGGTTCCGGATTCGTTTCCAAGGCTTCACCAACACAATTCCTTGCTTCTAAACATACACAATCAAAACAACCACAATTCAGTCCACAAATCACTGTAGCAAACCCGGAACACAAACCTAGTACAAAACACATAATTTCAAGCTAAAGACAACCCCAAAACCTTCATTTTCGAGCAGCCCACTTGCACAGCCAAAAACTATTGATTCCAACACTTATAACACTTCCAAAAGCTTCCAAAACAACCCCTAACTATCAACCAACCATCAGCCATCAAAATTTCACCTAAAACAGCCCCAAAGACCAACCTTTAAACTCTCTAAAACCTCCCTAAAACCCAATTTCGTGAATCATTGTAAAACCTTGTAATAATCAAGTATGTTGGACCTTTTAGATAGCAAACATCTTATCTAACATCAACAAACCGAAAACTTAAGTTAAAGCTAACAAAGTTCACATTTTTAATCCAAACCTTCAAAATGAGAAATCATGGGTTTTAATGAAATCTAAGGGTACAAACATGTAGAGGAAAGTGAGGACAAGTCAAATATGTGTTTACCTTTCAAAAATCACCAAAGATGAGAGAGTATGGTGATAGAATAGTAACCATGAGGTGGAGTAAGAGTTTGTCGTGGAAATTGGAAAGGGAAGGGGGAAGAAGATGATGAAAAGGCTATTTTAAAATGAATGGGGTTTTTATTTTACAAGACCACATATTTACAAAATTGCCATTAATGAGATGGTTATCTCTCAATTTCTAAAATCCATGGGATTTGGGTTATAAATCAAAACAAGCCCAACATAAAATCATTTGTTTTGAAAACACGAGGCCAAAAATATTATTTTATTATTTTAAATTCACCTGACCCCCAAACCCGGGTGTTACAACTTTCCCCCACTTAAGGAATTTCGTCCCCAAAATTACCTAACGGAAACAGATACGGAAATTGCTCAAGCATATTTGCTTTCCTCTCCCACGTGGCCTCTTCCACACCTCTATGTCTCCACAACACCTTAACCAACTCTATGGTCTTGCCACGCAACACCTAGCTATCAGAAGCAAGTATCTCAACTGGTTCTTCATTGTAAGACAAGTCCAGATTCAGTTCTATCTCCTCAACGGGCATAATATGAGACGGATCTGATCTATATCTCCTAAGCATCGACACATGGAAGACATTGTGGATCTTCTCTAACTCTAAAGGCAATCTCAAACGGTAAGTTACTGGCCCAATCCGCTCAACTATCTCATACGGACCAATAAACCTCGGACTCAACTTGCCTTTCCAGCCAAATCGCATTACCTTCTTCCACGGAGATACTTTTAGAAACACTTTCTCACCCACTGAAAACTCAATCTCTTTTCTCTTCAAATCGGCATAAGATTTCTAACGATCGGAAGCTACTTTCAAATGGTTACAAATCAACTTCATTTTTTCAGTAGTCCCCTTAAGCAAATCTGGCATATGTAACAATTTCTGACCCGTTTCGGCCCTACAGATCGGAGTCCTACATCGTCTACCATACAAAGCCTCATAAGGAGCCATCTGTATACTAGCCTGGTAACTATTGTTGTAAGCAAACTCAACTAAGGGCAAGTGCTTCTCCCAAGAACCCTGGAAGTCAATCACACAACAACGGAGCATATCCTCTAAAATCTGTATCACTCGCTCTGACTGTCCATCAGACTGCGGATGATACGAAGTACTGAAATGCAAACGGCTACCTAGGGCACTATGTAAACAACTCCAGAACCTCATTGTGAATCTCGGATCTATGTCTGATACAATAGACTTCGAAACTCCATGAAGTCTCACAATCTCGCGAATGTACAAATTTTCCAATTTGTCTAAAGAATTTGTATTGTTCGCTACTAAGAAATGAGCACACTTAGTGAATCTATCGACAATTACCCAAACAGAATTCTTCTTCGAAGGAGACAGCGGCAACCCTGACACAAAATCCATAGTGATTCTCTCCCATTTCCATTCTGGAATCTTTAAAGGCTGTAACAAACCTGAAGGAACATGATGTTCTGCCTTCACTCTCTGACAAACCATGCAACGGCTCACATACTCGGCTACATCCTTCTTTAATCCAACCCAAAATAGTCACTCTTTAGATCTCAGTACATCTTAGTACTGCTCGGATGCATAGAAAAGGGACTCGAATGTGCTTCGCTCAGAATCATATGTCTCAGCTCAACTTCTTCAGGTACTACAACTCTGTCTCTAAAACACAACACATTCTCATCACTGAAACTATACTCGGTCGGTCTACCTTCGGCTATGTCTTGAACATACAAAACTAAAGATACATCTTGCAACTATTTCTCTTTAATCATCTGAATCAACGAAGGCTTTACTTGCAACTCTGTGATCAAACCACCACCATCAGATACACTCGGTCTAGCAAACATAGCTCGCAACTCAACTGCAACTTTTCTGCTCAACGCATCGGCTACTACATTTGCCTTACCCGGATGGTACTCGATAGTCAAATCATAGTCTTTCAACAATTCAAGCCATCTTCTATACCTTAAGTTCAGCTCTCTCTGAGTCATCAAATACTTCAAGCTTTTATGATCAGTGTAAACCGTGCACTTCTCACCATATAAATAGTGACGCCAAATCTTCAACGCGAACACAAATGCTGCTAACTCAATATCGTGTGTAGGGTAGTTCTTCTCATGCACCTTCAACTGTCTCGAAGCATAAGCAACAACTCTCCTTTCTTGCATCAGAACACAACCTAAACCTATGTAGGAAGCATCAATATAGATCATGAACTCTTTCCCTAAAACTGGTTGTACCAACACTGAAGCATTCGTCAAAGCCTCTTTCAACTTCTCAAAAGCCTTCTGTCCCGCATCTGACCACTCAAACTTAACTCCTTTTTGCAACAATTTAGTCAACAGAGCAGCTACTCTAGAGAAACCATCAACAAACCTCCTATAGTAACCAGTTAACCTAGGAAACTCCTAATATCTGTCACTGACTTAGGTTGTTTCCACTCAACAATAGCCTCAATCTTCGTCGGATCAACACGGATACCCTCAACTAATACAACATGGCCAAGAAATACAACCTCTTGAATCCAGAACTCACATTAGCTAAGCTTAGCATACAACTGATTACTCATCAATCCTTGCAAAACAAGTCTCTAATGCTCATCATGCTCTTCTTCTGATTTCGAGTACACAAAGATGTCATCTATGAAAACAACTACAAATCGGTCTAGTTAGTCCCTAAAAACTCTGTTTATCATATCCATGAAAGTTGCTGGTGCATTCGTGAGCCCAAACGGCATCACAAGGAACTCATAATGACCATATCTAGTCCTAAAAGCTGTCTTTGGAACATCACACTCTTTTACCTTCAACTGATAGTATCCTGATCTCATATCTATCTTCGAAAACATTGAGGCACCCCTAAACTGATCAAACAAGTCATCTATATGAGGCAACGGATATTTGTTCTTTACTGTCAATTGGTTCAACTGCCTATAGTCGATACACATCCTCATACTGTCATCCTTCTTCTTCACGAACAACACGGGAGCACCCCAAGGTGAACTACTAGGCCTAATAAAACCACGGTCTAACAACTCCTAAAGCTGACTTTTCAATTCTTTCAACTCTTTCGGAGCCATATGGTACAGAGCAATAGAAACTGGAGTAGACCCTGAAACAGTCTCAATCACAAACTCTACATCTCTGTCAGGAGGCAAACCTGGTAACTCTTCTGGAAACACATCCGGAAAATCACAAATTGTTTTAATATCTTTCGGTCTAACCTCGCTCATATTCGGATTCATCACATATGCTAAGTAAGCCCCACAACCGGAATCCATCAACATATGAGCCTCTAAAGCTACACAACATTCGACAAGAACTTAACGTTCTCGCCTACTACCACTACCTTATAGTCATCAGAAAAGCTTCAACGAAATTCTCTTTATCTCAAAATCTACACTAGCTCTATGCTCAACCAACCAATCCATACCCAAAATAATATCAAAATCGTAGAACGGAAGCTCCATCATATCAACAGGAAACACATGACCCTGAATCTTCAACGGACACCTCATATACATCTGTCTAACTACAACTATCTCACCGAAGGAAGTAGTCACATGCATCCCTACATCTAAGATCTCAACAGATATGTCTAACTTCTTTGCATGCTCACTCAAAATGTAAGAATGCGTGGAACCCGAATCAACTAAGGAAAGGAAAGACATAGACTGTAACTCAAAATTACATGTTATCACATATGTGTCATTACATGCCTCTCTCTGTGCGTAAACTCTAGCTGGTCCACCGGCCTCTGGCTGAACTGCCACAACATAAGCAAGATTCCTCGGTGCCTCTATCCCAGGTGCATCAGCCCTCGGCTAGAAGTAACCACGACCACGACCACGGCCTCTCTAATAGTCAATTGCTCTCGTAGGAGCCTGAGCCTGAACCGGTGCCTGTGCCGCCTGATGTGGACACTCTCTCCTGAAGTGGTCCCTTGATCTACAGTTTCAGCAAGCATGAAAATTACCCCCAACACTCACCTGAATGTTGTCTCCCACATCGGGCACACTCGGGCAACCGCCCTCCAGCTATATGGCTCTGATAGCCTCTACCATGGTGGCCACCGCCACGCCTATGGCCAAACTGATGTCCACTGCCCCGATGCCTCTTGGCATCACCACGATCAAAGTTGTTGTGCCTCTTCCCTGAACTAGATCCTCCCGAACGCTTGGTCAGCCCCAAGCTATGCTCGATGTCCTTGGCCCTAGCGACCAAGACATCAAAATTAGAATAATTTGAAGTCAAGGTGTACCTCTTGACTTCCTCATGAAGTTCATACCTAAACCAATCACAACAGTCCCTCTAAGTAGGAACCAACTCCGGAGCATACAGACTCAGTCGAACAAAGCGAATCTCATAGTCTGTCACTGATGCATCTCCCTGAACAAGAGCTATGAACTCCCGCTTCTTCTCATCCAGATATAGCGGGCCCAAATACCTTTTTCTGAAAGCAGTCTCAAAGAAATTCCAACTGATCTCGGCCTCAGGCACGCCGGTAGTAAAGGTGACCCACCAGGTGTAGGCATCACCTTGAAGTAACGAAACTACATAGCCCAACTTACGAGCCCCAACACATCCCATCTGAGCTAAGATACAGATTGTCTTCTCTAGCCACAACTTTGACCTCTCAGGCGTAGATCCCCTGAACTCATCAGCTCCTAGGCTACGGAGCCTCTCTAACGGTAAGCTAACAACATCACCTCTCGGCTGAGCTGCAGCCTGAGCTCCGGCAACTGCAGCCTGAAACACTCCCGCTATAGCTTGAACTAGCGGAGCCATATCTATCCCCACAGGACCTTGGCCACCCTGACCAACCTGAGCTCCCGCTCCCTCAGCTCCAGCCTTGCCTCCCGCTTCAGGCTGAGGAGGTGGTGGAGGAGGAGCTCCGACTCCAACAACAGGCTCTTCCACAGGAGCCTCTACTTCAACCACCGGCTCATTAACATGAGCCGCAACACGGGGTTCCTGACGAACCAACCTCGGTCTACCTCTAGGCCTCGACATAAGCGCCCACAGATAACAACTACAACAACGACAAGACACAAAAACATGGTTAGCAAGGGCAAGGGTCCAAGTGGCTCAAGTATGTTTCCCTCACTTAAAAATCCTTTTTTCGATGTAATAGAAGCAATAGGACTCTACTCAACATGCTTTAAACAACATACATATACGATCAAATAAGCAAACATCAAGGCATACTTGTTAAACAAGCAAACAACGTGCAATTGCAATACAAGAATTTAACTTACCTCACTCACCTGCCCGAGGTCTCGGAAACCTTAGGCTCTGATACCAACAAGTGTAACCCCCTCGTCCCGATCCGGGCGATTGAACGGTCCGAGTGGGTTACACGGGGATAACCGAGGCGAAACCCGTTAAGGCTCCACTTCGGTTAACAACCCGAGAAAACTTTTTCATTTATTATGATCTTGTCTAGATGCATTAATATGTCCTATGTGAAACAACAACAGCGAAAGCAACAAGCGAGGCGAACAACCAAACAGCAAATCAAAAACATCCCATTTTAACTTAAACTGCAAGCCATATCGATACGCCCAGAGAGTGTATCGATACGCCTTAACTAGGTCAACTGGACAAAGTCAACTCGAGGAGACCGTATCGATACGCCTTTAGCAGTCAACTTCTCGTGGTCAACGGTACGAAGATCATTTCGAAACACCTGAGCCCATTTCGATACCCTCAATTTCTCGTCAAAATCTCAGATTTTTAGAAGTAAAATGGTATCGAAACGCCTCCCCGCGTATCGAAACGCATGGCCTGAAACAAGAGGACCGTATCGAAACGGGTCTAACTGTTTCAATACGCCTGCTGCGAACAGACAGGTTTTAGCTGGTTTAAGGCACAAGGCTACCTCAAAACACCAACTAAGACCTCCCACAATCAAACATGCATTACTCTAAAGGCAAGACACCCCCACAACAAACATGCTTAACACATAACAAACATGTAAAAGCCATACATTAAAAGAAATCATCAAATCAACAAAAGAAGCATACATAGCATTCATGGTTTCATGCCTTAGACAAGAACATACATAGGAGCATTCATAAAAGAGCACAAGGCCAACATACTAGGCATAAGCAAGCCTTAAGAAAAACATCCACAAAACATAGGAGTCTAAACATGCTTCTAACAGATAACAACAACATAAATCAAAAGCTCAAATCCCATTGCTTGTCTATTACATCCATAACTTAGAAATTCATACTTGATGATCAAAAGCGCAATTAGCACACTTGGAGGCCCTCTCCTTGCACAAGCAACCCACAAACTACGGATCTACATTGTCGAACAAAAGAGAGCGTAAACATAAAGCTTAGTGAGAGTAAGCTCATAAAACAAACCTCGACAATGCATGGTCCAAGCACGAGCACACAACCAAGGTAGAATGCATGAGTTCTTACCTTCGAATCACATGAGTCAAATATATATGATGCATTAACATAATCTCAATATCATGTCATGGTCAACAATTCATAAACTCAACACATGGAAATACATATATCCAACATATTAGCATCACATTCCACAATCTGTATTGGCACCTAGCTATGACCCGAATACACGGATAACCGTTGGAACTCACATCCAACAACACCGCCATTACCTTACGGTGGGATTACACTCATCACTGTTTCACGCAGAGGGGATTCCACTCATCCTCACGCCCCATCGATGGGATTCCACTCATCACCGGCTAACATATATATGAAGATTTCTGGGCGAACCCGTACTTCATCTTGATGACTACCATCACCAAGACCACGCGCGCATTTTGACTCTCGTGTGCACACTAAACATCCTAATGATCGATCATTGTACCCAAGCATACTAGTGTCAATACTAACACATTTCACAACCTTTCACAACACAATTTCTTACCAATTTTCGTGCTTAGCACGTACTCGCCATGATTTACCATCATGCACATACCACATTTCATAACCACAAGCATATAACAATGCATCAATATCATGCCTCAACACACATGTATAACACAATATACATAACCACAATAATCACAATTAATATGAAACGAGAGGCATAACAAGCATTTAGAAGTTCAACCAAAGGTCTCATATACTAAGCTTGAGATTAGGCTACCACTCTAATCCCAACTCTAGGTGGATTTACCATGCCCAACCTAGGTCTACATGCTTGAACCAACGTTTGAAAACCAATTTAAACCAAGTTGAAATCATTAACCACTCACCGACTATTCCAAGCTCAACAACTCTAGCCGATCAAGCTCCCAACGGTTTCGGATTCGTTTCCGAGGCTTCACCAACACAATTGCTTGCTTCTAAACATCCTAACACAATCAAAACAACCACAATTCAGTCCACAAATCACTGTAGCAAACCCGGAACACAAACCAAGCACAAAACACATGATTTCAAGCTAAAGACAACCCCAAAACCTTCATTTTCGAGCAGCCCACTTGCACAACCAAAAACTATTGATTCCAACACTTATAACACTCCCAAAAGCTTCCAAAACAACCCCTAACTATCAACCAACCATCAGCCATCAAAATTTCACCCAAAACAACCCCAATGACCAACCTTTAAACTCTCTAAAACCCAATTTCGTGAATCATTGTAAAACCTTGTAAAAATCAAGTATGTTGGACCTTTTAGATAGCAAACATCTTATCTAACATCAACAAACCGAAAACTTAAGTTAAAGCTAACAAAGTTCACATTTTTAATCCAAACCTTCAAAACTTCAAAATGAGAAATCATGGGTTTTAATGAAATCTAAGGGTACAAACATGTAGAGGAAAGTGAGGACAAGTCAAATATGTGTTTACCTTTCAAAAATTACCAAAGATGAGAGAGTATGGTGATGAAATAGTAACCTTGAGGTGGAGGAAGAGTTTGTCGTGGAAATTGGAAAGGGAAGGGGGAAGAAGATGATGAAAAGGCTATTTTAAAATGAATGGGGTTTTTATTTTACAAGACCACATATTTACAAAATTGCTATTAATGAGATGGCTATCTCTCAATTTCTAAAATTTATGGGATTTGGGTTTTAAATCAAAACAAGCCCAACATAAAATTATTTGTTTTGAAATTACGAGGCCCAAAATATTATTTTATTATTTTAAATTCACCCGACCCCCAAACCCGGGTGTTACAGCCTTCACACCTAGGTTTAAATGTGGCATTTAGACAAGATTAATAAAATGAAAAAATAGGGTTGCTAATCGGAGTAAGGCCTTAACGGGTTTCGCTTCGGTTTTCCCCGTGTAACTTGTTAGGTTCGGTCTGCTGGTTAGGTCGGGACGAAGGGGTTACAATATAAATCTCAATTTATAAACCCTAAAGCCTAAATTTTACTATAAACTCTAGATTCTAAACCCTACAAAATAAACCCTAAACTAAATTTATATAGCTCTTAAAGTAGAGAGAGTTGTGTAATCTAAATGTTATACAGCATGTGTATTGAATAATTTTTTGTATATAAAACGTTACAAAATTATAATAGTTTATGTGATTGGTTCTTACAATAATATTATTCTAATATTTTTATCCTAGAACTACCTTAAGTATACAAAAAAATAATTAATATTCTAGTGTGAATAAACATTGGTATTTTTTCTTTACTCTAAAATTTTTAAAAATATACACATATTTTTTATATTACTCTACTCAAATTCAAATGGTCTTATGAGACTATTCAATACATTCCAATATTCCATTTTTTTTAAAATAACAAACGTGAGGTTTAATACGTTAATGGTTGTTTATGTAATGTCACTTCATAAAATATAATAGGTTCTATTTAATTTAATGAGATGTCAATATTTTAAATAAATTACCATTTGACGATTGACTGATTGAGTCTTTATATATTATTAGTGAATCGTAATAAATTATCTTAATAAATAAAGTAAAAAGGAAATTGTTAAATAAATACGGAATATATGTCTATATATATAATTGAAATTAATTAATTTTATCATTTTTTTTCATCTCCTGTATATGTACCATTTAATTTGTAAACTTGTCTTTGACTACAACTTGTTTGCGCGTCTGCAGGTGTTCGGTGTTCCCATCGAAATCGGGGGGAGGGGGTTGGTGTACTCTACCTTTCTAGTCGTGAATAATTTTTAGGTAAAGCACATAAGTAGTCAATAAATTATGGGGGGAAATCGTCTTAGTCATTATCTTTTAAAAAATATATAAAATAATGATTAAATTTATTAAATTGTTATAAAATTATTATTAAATTTTTATCAGATTACTATAAAATAATCATTAAATTTTATTAAACTGATATAAAACAGTCATTAAATTAATTAAATTATTATATTATTTTCTAACAACCAATGATCATTTTGTAATGGTTCGATATACTTTGAATGAGTATTTTGTAACTTTGAAAGGTCAGTGAAAAAATATATATTTTACATAGTTTAGTGACTATCGATATACTTTATCTCTATATATATTTTACTTATAAAAAAACTAAAATATTTTTTCATCATCTATGAATGTGATAAACGAAACCAAGAGATTTGATACAGTAACGACGATAATGAAGACGATGAACAAATCATAAGCAACAAGTTTAATTATAATCAAAAGTAAATTAAATTTTTTGAAATGGTTATAAATTAATGTAATTTTATGATTGTTTTATATTATAATTCTTTAACTTTTAAAACATTCAAATTTATTTATTTTAGTGTCTATGAAGGATCAAAATACAATTTTATTATTATTTTAATTTTAAATTAAAAGGGTTTAAAATAAAATAAAATAAAATAAAAACTAACCATTTTAAGAAGAGACATCCTCTGGTCATCAGAATACTTTGTCAATTCTTTAAGACTGAACTACATATAAGGGTCTGTTTGTTTCCCTATAATTGGTTTTCCTGAAAATGTTTTCATAACTTTCCACTGTTTGGTTTATGGAAAATGAAAAGTCAACGGAAAACCAATTACAGTCAAAGAAAAACAGACCTTGTTTTAGTGTAAAATGACTTACCTATTGATTTTCGGTAAGTCGCTTTCCTTCCTCCTATTCTCTCTACAAATACTAACCTAAACCTTAAACCTTAAAACATAAACCCTAAATACTAACATAAAAACTAAACCCTAAATACTAACATAAAAATTAAACCCTAAACAATAAATCCTAAACCCTAAACCCCAAACATTAAACAATAAATATTAAATCCTAAACATTAAAAACCCTAACCTTAGACACAAACCCCTAAACCTTAAATGTTAACATAAAAACTAAACACTAACACTAACCCTAAACCCTAAATATTAACATAAACACTAACACCAAACCCTAAACATTAAGCGCAAACATAAACCTTAAACCCTAAATGAGAACTTAAACCATAAACTTCAAACCCCCAAACATTAAACAATAAATGTTAAACACTAAACATTAAAACTCTAAACCCTAAACAATAAACCTTAAACCCTAAACACTAAACCTTAACATAAACCATAAACTTTAAATGTTAAACCTTAAACACTAACATAAACCCTAAATAATAAATATTAACCCCTAAACCCTAAATGCTAACATAAATACTAAACCTTAAACACTAAGCACTAACATAAACCTTAAACTATAAATGATAACCTAAACCCTAAACACTAAACAATAAACACTAACATAAACCATAAACCATAAATGATAAACCCTAAACACTAAACATAGACTCTAAATGCTACCATAAACCCTAATCACTAAACCCTAAACCCTAAATGTTACCATAAAACCTTAAGTCCTAAACCTTGAACCCTAACCACCAACCTAAACCATAAACCTTAAACACTAACATAAATCATAAACCCTAAACCATAAAGACTAATCTAAACCCTAAATTTATACCTTAAATACTAATCCATAAATGCTACCATAAACACTAAATACTAGTCTAAACCATAAACCATAAATGTTATCCTAAACCCTAAACCTTAAACCATAACCTAAACATTAAACCATATTTTGGTTGGAACTTGTTTTTACCATTATCGATGTTTGTTTGTGGATTGTTCATGAAATTTTCACGAAACTCTACCAAACAGTGTAAAACGAATTGTACAACATCATCCAAACACCGGAAAATGGTTTCTGCAATTAGTTTTCCAACAACTGTAGTTCATTTTCCAAAATTCATTTTCCGGAAACAGTTTTCAGTAAAACAAACAGACCCTAAGTTGTGTTGCAAACTCACTCTAAAAGTTTACAAAAATTTACATAGAATTAGGGTTTCTTTCACTGTTGTCTATATTACAAAAATGGGAAAAAATAATTGTAACTAATTTATAATTAAGTTTAAATAAATTGATATGTTTTTATTTATAAATCCCAATTCCCAATATTCTTATTTTACCGGACCTGAATAATAATATTTATTTTAATTTACTGACAGTGCATGAGACTCATACACTAATCATACATCAAAATATTATCCTAGAATATAAATCCATGCAACAATTAAAAATTAAACATTGAAGTGACTATGGATTTTATACAATTATTTTGATGTACTTTGATCCTATTTTCTTGTTTAATCATCGGTATCTGACTTATTAGATAATTAAGATGAATCAAATTTTGCAGAAGTCACATGCGGACTACTTTTCTAACCTAATTTTCTTCATTTGTAACGTCAAAATTCGAACCCTTGATCTTATTTACAGAACCTAACATCGCATCTCGTTGAACCGACCGATTATCGGTTATTTTGATCATAATTTACCGTATGGACAAAGCTCATGGAATTATCAATGGTTTAAACAGTAAAAAAGAACATGAAAAAGAAACGTGAGATTCAATATATATATATATATATAGTATGTTATATCAATTAGTAATAAATAAACAATGTTAATGAGTAGTCAAATTCGCTAAGGAAAGTGTCTATTAGGAAATCAACGTATCATGAAAATGTCAATCCACACCAACCCAACCAATCTCATACGTATAATATGATGCAATTAATAATTATTTCTATATAATAAGAAAGCCAGTTTCCGTGCATGGTTTATGTCCTGTCTCAAAAGTTATATAAAGCAGCTCGGGAGAGGAACAAATCACAACACAACCAGCTCCCATTCAGACAGCAGGAGACAAATTAAAGCTTTTAAGTGTCAATTTGTTCTCGATATTTCAAATGGGCAGCCTTGCATCTTTCAATGAACTCGGGAACGGTTTTGGTGATCATGTTAACCCCCTAGATCCTGAGGAATTCAGGAGGCAAGGCCACATGATCATTGATTTTCTGGCTGATTATTACCAGAACATCGAGAAGTACCCGGTTCTGAGCCAAGTCGAACCGGGGTACCTTGCGAAACGATTGCCGACCACTGCGCCCTATGTCGCCGAGCCGGTGGAAGCAATCCTTCAAGATGTGCAGCAACATATTATCCCCGGGATAACTCACTGGCAGAGTCCCAACTATTTTGCCTACTTTCCATCGAGCGGTAGCGTCGCCGGCTTCCTCGGTGAAATGCTTAGCACCGGTTTCAATGTAGTGGGGTTCAACTGGATGTCGTCGCCGGCTGCGACGGAGTTGGAATCCATTGTCATGGATTGGCTTGGACAAATGCTTGATCTTCCTCGTGCTTTCCTTTTTTCTGGAAACGGAGGGGGTGTTTTGCAAGGAACAACCTGTGAGGCCATTTTGTGCACGGTGACGGCAGCTAGAGATCGAATGTTGCTCAAAGTCGGAAGGGAAAACATCGGGAAATTGGTCGTCTATGCTTCCGACCAAACACATAGTGCTCTAGCAAAGGCGGCTAAAATTGCCGGTATTGACCCTAAAAATTTCAGGGCCATCAAGACAAAAAGATCAGCAGCATTTGGTCTGTCCCCAGAATCATTACGACATGCAATAAGCACAGACGTGAAAGCGGGACTTATCCCGCTATATCTATGTGCCACAATCGGAACAACATCGACCACCGCAGTCGATCCGTTGATTCCGCTCTGCGATGTGGCCAAAGAATACGGAATGTGGGTTCACGTCGATGCTGCATACGCCGGAAGTGCCTGTATTTGCCCTGAGTTCCGACATTTTATCGACGGCGTCGAAGGAGCAGACTCATTCAGTCTCAACGCTCATAAATGGTTCTTCACCACATTGGACTGTTGTTGCATGTGGGTGAAAGATCCGAGTAGTCTCATAAAATCACTCTCGACCAACCCCGAATACCTCCGGAACAAAGCCAGCGATTCGAAACAAGTGGTGGATTACAAAGACTGGCAGATAACTCTCAGCAGGAGGTTCCGAGCCATGAAACTCTGGCTCGTGCTGAGAAGTTACGGTGTGGCCAACCTCAGAAACTTTTTACGTAGCCACGTTAAAATGGCAAAACGTTTCGAAGAGCTTGTGACAAGCGACGGTAGGTTCGAAGTCGTGGTGCCGAGGTATTTCGCTATGGTTTGTTTTAGGGTTTCGCCATCGGCATTGCCAATTGGCAATGCCGATGACTACGAGACACTCACGAACGAGTTTAACCGAAAATTATTGGAGACGATCAACGCGGCGGGGCGCATATACGTGACTCATGCACAGGTCGACGGAATTTACATGATAAGGTTTGCCATAGGGGCCAGTCTGACGGAAGATAAACATGTTATCATGGCTTGGAAGGTGGTGCAAGAGACGGTGGATGCCATGCTCAGCAATCTATAATTTTTGTTCATCTTCCTCGTACTGCATTAATTAAAACCCTGTTTTTATGTAACAAGATCCGTTTCTTATTGTACGATGAAATAATTGGTGTCTGGTTTTGGTTTGTAAGCGCGTTGGACCATAGCAAGTTGCTGCCTTTCCTGTTGGCATATCAAGTGTACGTTGTTGGAAATTTACCTCTTTAATATATATACATTCTTATTATAAGTGTTTTCAATTAAATTTGACCAAAATTCAAACAAATTGACTCAAAAAATTAAACAAAATTTAAATTATAAAATAAGACTTATCAAATCGATTAATTCAAAAAATTTCTACTCATCTCACTCGTATGCTCACCCTAATTTCCTTTGCTACCAAGTAATACTTAATAACAAATTTAAGAAAATTGTTTGAACTTTAAAATAAAATTTGGACAGATTAGTTTGGACCGATCCGACAGAATTTTATTAAAATATATGGTTTGAAAAATCTGATTTGAGTTGAAAGAATGTAAACCTAGTTGGTAGGAAATTCTATTTGTGTAATGTCTTTATGTGGAAGGGAATATTAGATTATTAATATTAATGTAGTAGCTGAGTCGTCTTACTTTGTGTAATTAACTTAAAGATGTTCAATGAATTGTGCTACCTCTTGGTTTTCTGTTGTTCTCTTCCGCTGGTTTTGCTATATTTTAAGATCCGTTTACGTTAGGTAAGGTCCATTTAGTTTTGTATTTTAATAGTCGGTTAATTGGTAAATAGATAACTGAAATTATATATTATTTTTTAATAAAAAATTAGTATTAATCTTAATTATTTATTTATTTTCATCCGATAGTAAAAAAAAAGGATAAAACTTACCTAACGTAAAAGGATCATCCCCTTTTATATAGAAGAGAAAATTCTTACTTTTTTGGTGCTTCCATTTATGACTCACACTAAAATATTATGTTTAGAGTTTAGGATTGTGGTTTAATGTT
The DNA here is from genome assembly GCA_958450335.1 of Hibiscus tridactylites. NCBI lineage: Eukaryota > Viridiplantae > Streptophyta > Magnoliopsida > Malvales > Malvaceae > Hibiscus > Hibiscus tridactylites. The sequence continues at coordinate 79,531,817 of OY288278.1, read as the reverse complement.
GGCGTTTAAGGTTAGAGTTCAAGGAATTTGGAGTATGATGTATTTTTAAGGCTTAAGATTAAAATTTTAGGGTTATAACTTATAATTTGATTTTTTTAGTGTTAGGACATAAAAAAATATACAGAAAAAGTGAAGAAATTTTTGGCTTGTCCCTTTATATATGTATTGGTAGGTGGAATAAAAACAATAATGGTATTGAAATGTTGAGTTGAGATCTATTATTATTTTCAATTCATTGTTCACAATCATACATTCATACTTACATATAGATTATATATATTATGACTATAGAGAGGCGGAACTAGAATAAAATTACAAGAGAAAATAAGTTGTTTATTTTTTAAAGTAACAAAATTTTAAAAATATAATTAAATAATAATAAAAAAGAATGGAAGTTTAATTTTACAACTTAATTTCATTAACTTTAAATTAAAAAATTTTGATAGGATCAAAACTTAATTTTAATGTTTTTAAAACTTTTAAAAGTTTAAAATACAATTAAATCATAAAATTATGATAAGTTGTGTCTTCTTAAACTTCACGATGTTATTTATTAGAAAGTGATTTAGAAGGAAGATTATCTTGGAAACTTATTTCCATTCATATCATTTTGTATGTATGTACATCATCCTTATATACAAGGATTACAAAGATTACATTGACCTTCATGTACATGCATCGTATGCTAACTTTCATAGGATTAGGTTAACTAACTAACTGATAACCCTAACCGAAAGCTAACAGCTCAACAGCTGACTAACAGCCTTTAACAGCAGCTAACAATCTTCAACATCCTCCCTGCTCTTTGCATCTGCAGCTTCAAACTTCAACACTCTCCCTGTTCTCTGCCTTTGTTGAATTGTCTTGAATAGTAGCAACACTGCTTCTGGGCATCACTTGAAGTCGTTGTCTAAACTCTTCAAAGTAGGATCGAGTTAAGGGTTTAGTTAGTCCATCAGCTACTTGACATGCAGCTGGAATGTAACCAACACAGATCTTACCAGCTGCTACTCTTTCTCGAACAAAATGTACATCTAGATCTACATGTTTAACACGTGAGTGATACACAGGATTTTCACTAATAGCAATAGCACTAGTATTGTCGTTCCAAACTTCAGGAACTCTGATTTTAGCATAGCCCATTTCTTCAAGAAGAGACACAACCCAGCAAACTTCTGTTGTAACATCAGCAATACTCCTGTATTCAGCCTCTGTTATAGATCTTGCAACAGTCTTCTGTTTTCGAGAACTCCAAGAAATCAGATTGTCACCAAGATAGACACAACAACCTGATACAGATCTTCGATCACAAGCATTTGCTCCCCAATCTGCATCTGCAAAGGCTGCAACATGACAAGCATGAACTGAAGACTTCCTATACACCAAGCCATAGTCTAAGGTGCCATTGATATAGCGTAACACACGTTTAACAGCAACCAAGTGATGTTCCCTGGGCTCATGCATGAACTGAGCCAGTTTTTTCACACTAAAGGCTATATCAGGCCTTGTGTGACAAACATATAAAAGAGCTCCAACAACGCTCATGTAGTGTTTTGCATCTTCAATAGGGCTACCTGACACTTTATCTAACACAGCATTACTAACCATAGGTGTGGGAACTGCATTAGCTTTGTGCATATTAGCTCGAACCAAGAGATCACGCAGATACTTCTGTTGATTCAAGACTAAGTAATCAGACCCTCGAACAACTTCTAGGCCAAGAAAGAAATTCAAGTGACCTAAATCCTTCAAGGCAAACCTCTCACCAAGTAAAACAATGATCTTTTCTATTTCAACAGTTGAATGCCCAGTCAAAATTATATCATCCACATATACCAACATATAGGTATACCCAGTTTCATGCTTAAGCACAAAGAGTGATGCATCTGCTTTTGATTCAACAAAACCAATGGCCAACAAGAAACTTTTAAGCTTCTCATGCCAATTGTGAGGTGCCTGTCTTAGCCCATAGAGTGCACGTTGTAACTTGCAAACTAACCTGGAACCATCTGATGCAGTCTCTTCGAAGCCTGGTGGCTGATCCATGTAAACATTCTCATCAAGGTCACCGTTCAAGAAGGCATTATTTATGTCGACTTGCCTCAGAGCCCAATCATTTGACACAGCAAGAGATAGTACAACATTCACAGTAGTCATTCAAACAACTGGACTGGAAGTGTTTCTGAAATCTTGCCCAGGTATTTGAGAGAAGCCCTTAGCAACCAACCTTGCCTTGTGCTTGGAAATTGTACCATCAGGGTTGCGCTTAAGCCTGAAAACCCACTTGCAGCCAACTGTGGACTGACCCTCGGGCAACTTAACCAACGATCACGTTCCATTGTTATTCAAAGCATCCAACTCAGCACGAACAGCACTTGTCCACTCAGGAGACTTCAAAGCTTCTTGAATATTCAGAGGCTCCACTTCTTCAACATTGAACACTTTTGGCCTGAAGATTCCATTTTTACTCCTGGTTATCATTGGATGACCAGTGTTGACCTCAGCTACATCTGTAATACTTCCAACCTCTGTATCCTCAAGTTGTGAAGCACCAAGGCCCTCTTGAGAGTTTTCTCCCTGGTCCAGATTAGTTAACACTTGTTGTGAACCTTCATTTGTTATTTCATGTTGATCCTCATATGGTACTTCATGTGATACCTCATGTGGTAATGTACCAGAATCACCCACAATACTGCCTCCATCTCGACCACTATCATTTTGCCTTGAATCATTCGAGGAAAACTGTGGTTCGGGAATTTCTTCATTGTGATTAGCAGCTTCAGACCCTGCAACATCAGCAGGATTCGACAAGCTTGCTTCAACATCAGGTACAGGTGCAGATACACTTGTCGTTGTAGTAGGGTTAGCAGGACCAACTTGAGTTTCAGTTTGATTTTCGACACGAGTTCGATTCCTACTGGCACCACACGTAGGAACAACAATAGGCAATGCACCCGATCGAACCTTTTGCACCACTGGAGCACTCTTAACATCCTTCTTAACTGCAAAAGGAAAAAACAACTCATCAAAAATCACATGTCGTGAGGAATAGATTTTCCCATTTGGAGCCAAGCACAAATACCCCTTATGCTGACAACTATACCCTAAGAAAGTGCATTCTTGTGATCGAAATGCAAGCTTGTGTGTCTGGAACATTCTTAGGTGAGGAAAACACCTGCAACCAAAAACCTTTAAGCTGCCATAATCAGGTTTCTTCAGAAACAAGCATTTATATGGAGACTTATTTTGCAACACCTTAGTAGGCATTCTGTTGATGAGATGCACAGCTGTGCATACAGCAAACGACCAATAGTTCAAAGGCAAAGATGACTGTGCCAGCAACACTAAAGCTAGCTCAATGACATGCCTGTGCTTGCGTTCAACTGTCCCATTTTGCTCTGAGGTATGTGGGCAAGATACTCTATGTCGAATGCCTTCCTTAGCCAGCACCTGAGACAAAGACATGTACTCACCACCCCAGTCAGATTGAAATTCTTTAATATGTGACCCAAACTGAGTCTGGACTAGCTTAGAAAACAGCTCAAAAGCTTGAATAGCTTGACTCTTGTCCCGCAACATATACAACCATGTATGTCTTGTGAATGCATCAACAAAGGTGATGTAATACTTGAATCCATTAGAAGAAATGTGAGCAGGTCCCCATAGATCAGAGAAAATCAATTGAAATGGTTGAGAATACACTGTTGTAGAAGAAGAAAAAAGAAGTTTATGACTCTTCCCTACACGACAAGCTACACAAACAGGTAATTCTGTTTTATTGAAACTGGAAGCAAACTTTACATTTGTTTCATTACAAATTTGCATAAGGCTTTCATGAGCAGGATGCCCAAGACGCCTATGCCAAAGCTTATAGCTACTACCAATCTTATTACTAGGTCCATCTTCACTATGAACAACATTACAATCAACATTAGCAAATGAAGAGATCAACTCAGTAGCAAACTGATACAAGCCATCTTTCTCAACACCTTGAAGAAGAACTTCTCCTGAGCTTTCATCACGAACCAGGCAAGTAGAGGCATGGAACTCAAAGAACACTCCATTGTCTCTAGCAAACTTAGAGACCGAGAGCAGATTCTTAGTAACACAAGGTACATGTAACAAATCAGATAGAAATAACTTGCGAGATGAAGAAGCAGAAGGAATAATTGAATGACCAAGATGCTTAATATCTAGCTTAATACCATTTCCAACAATGATCTTACCTGGACCGTTATAACTCGAAGATCTCAAAAGATTGGCAGAATCAGGAGTGACATGGTGTGTTGCACCAGAGTCAACCACCCATGTATTTCGAGAAGTTGTTGCAACATTGATCTGAGGTGAATCTTGACCCTCACCAGCTTCTTCTGATTCATCAAATGCTCCCAATTGAACCTGTCCAGAATCCTGACCTTCTTGATTACCCTCAGCTTGAAACTCCTCATCAAAACGATACCAACAACGAGTAGCCAGATGACCAATCTTGCCACAGATTTGGCATTGAATTTTAGTACGACCACCACGACCTCTTCCACTCATTCGACCACCAGCACCTCTGTAGCCATAACCACCTCGAGAGTTTGCACCACGAGCAGGAGCTGAACCACGAGAATTGAAACCACCACCAGCAGCTTGGGCTACATTTGCACTGAAGGGCAAATCAAGATTGCTGCGAGCATTAAACCCTGCAATCTGAGCTTCAACATCAATTAACAAAGATCTCACTCGATCAACAGGAACCAGATCTTTGCTCGATGTAATAACAGCAACAAAAGGTTGATAATCTTTTGGTAAACCATTGAGAATACTTGCAATCTGTTCAACATCTGAAATTTTACTATTGCAAGAAACTAAAGCATCACAAACTTCTTTAATTTGCGTAAGATAAACACGCATGGATTCATCACCCTTCTTGAAAGATCGAAGTTTATAGTGTAAACCCATAACAGAGGTAGTTGAACGATTAGAGAAAAATTCTTGAACCGTTTTCCATACCCCAGCAGCTGTTTCAGCTCCAACGAACTGAGCAAGAAGATTCGAACTTACCGTGGAGAGCAACCACGATGCTAACGCACTGTCCTGCGCAACATAATCCTCATAAGCATCATTTGGAGAAGACGTTCCATCGGCAGCAGTAATATTTTCAGGTGGAATCGTCATCTTTCCAGTCAAGAGCTTCTCCAGCTTATGACTCCTAACAGTCAGCAACACCTGCTGCTTCCACAACAGGTAATTCATTTCATCCAGAACAACACTGATTTTCTTGTTGGTGAACATCGCAGCACAACGAACAAAGATCAAGAAAACAAACACAGAAACGCGGAAGACTTTTCAGGATACAGCAAGCTTGAAGAACTCGTTACAAGCTCAAGCTTCTCCGGCGATTGATACCATATTAGAAAGTGATTTAGAAGGAAGATTATCTTGGAAACTTATTTCCATTCATATCATTTTGTATGTATGTACACCATCCTTATATACAAGGATTACAAAGATTACATTGACCTTCATGTACATGCATCGTATGCTAACTTTCATAGGATTAGGTTAACTAACTAACTGATAACCCTAACCGAAAGCTAACAGCTCAACAGCTGACTAACAGCCTTTAACAGCAGCTAACAGCAGCTAACAATCTTCAACATTATTTATAAATAGTGATGAATTATGATTAAGTTCATATTAGATAATAATATGAAAATGACAAATGAAAGTTTGATTTAAAATATGATGGTGCATTTGGCTTAAAAGTCTAGGGAGTACCATAATTTAGGTTTTCTTCGAATTTAATAATAAAAATATAGCAAACATTTTTTAAAAAAGTTAGGTCAATTTAAGCACGATTATGATCATAAAAAAATTGTACTAAAATTCCAATCAAGCTTGGTGGAGTGTTATTGAGATTATGATCACTGGATTAATGGTGCATGAATTATAAAATGTGTGAAGGGGGCTGAACCAAACTTAGTGTAAATAACAACTTAATTATAGTTCTAAGCATGTCATTTGTGTTCTGTTAGTTCATGATGTTGTCAGCGTTTGTATTGAACTCTCTTAATCACTATAATTAGACTTAGTGGTCTTTATTAATAATATAAACTGATTAGCAAAAAAACATGTCATTTTGAGGCACACTAAAAAATTTCTGTTTTTTTGTGTGTTCCTTTCTAATTTCTATGTAACCACACTAAAAAATTAAAATATTTTAAGGCATAACCTTAAATTCTAAATCATAAACCGTAAACCATAAAAATACACCTGACTCTAATTTATTAAACCCTCAATCCTAAACCCTAAATATAATTTTTTAGTGCGAGGCATAAATAGGAGCACCAAAAAAGCATGGGATTTCTATTCGTTCTCAATAGAAACCCGGACAAAAATTGTATGCCCCTTTTCGGTGTCTTTTTATGCCCAAATACTAAAAAATTAAATTATAAACCCTAACCTTAGATTCTGAATCTTAAACCCTTAACCTTAAAAATACACCCTATCTACAATTCCTTAAACCGCTAAATCATAATCTTAAACATTAACCTTAAACCTAATTTTTTTAGTATAGCACATAATAAAAAACACCGAAAAAGGACAAAGAATTTATCTTCTACAAACCGAGAATCAAGTTTTCTCTTTAATATTATAATTTAATTCGATTCATGAGCAGATCATATATAAGATAATATATTGTTAACCTTAATAGTTGACTATAATTATGTATATTTTATTTCTTGCTTTTTCCTCAAGATGATGACCAAATTTTTTCCTCTTTTATTATTAATATTATCTTAGGGTTAATCTTTATCCAAAAAATGATTTTGTTTTGGTGTGTGGGTAGGTGAAAAAGATAAGTTGATTTCATACTATATATAAAAAGAATATACTCATTAGTCATTTCTATTGTATGCCAAAATCTAGTTTACCTGTATACTAATTGCTTTGTAAACTTTCCCATATGTCAATTTTATCGTCGTGGAAACTCTGATATTGGGTGGTTGGGTTTCCTTTCCCCCATCTTCTACCATTTTCTGTTTTTTAAATAAGGTCTCATTAAAAATCTCTATCTTTATTTAATTAATTTAAAAAAAAACAGAATGTACGAAAGAGAGAAAAAAAAGAAAAAGAGATCTTCGTCTTTCCATATTTAATTGTTTTCATTACCGTTTTGTATAATTATTAATATTTAACCTCTTTAATCGACTATTATCTAGACTTATTATAAATACGATTTTTTCGATTCAATTCGCTACGTGAAAAACTGGGCAAAGAAAAACCCATCACTAATTTAACAAACGATAATCCTTAGTTATATTATAAAAGATTCGTCTCGATATATTGCTGGAGGTGTAAGCAGGTAGGGTCGTTGCATTTGCCTCCACAAAAAAGGAAAAAATGTCTTATATTCCTTTAAGAAATTATGCAATTATAAATTAGTTCAATACCCATTTATCAGATTAGTCCGGTTCGGCCTGAATAACTAGTTTAAATTACATATTTTATTGAAATTTAATTGTAAAATATATAAATATTAATGAAAAATTGTTTTAAATATTTTATTTTTTTAAATAATAAATATGAGTAATTTAGATAACTGAACCGAATCGGGTTTAATCCCAAGCTTAATTAAAATAAAAAATCAAATCTTGACCCGACTAATGTACCTCCTAAATCTTTGTGTGAACCCAACTTTTTTTCCCTTTTTGAATGTTAAAGCATTCAAAAATGAATTCGACTTTTGCAAATCTTATCTATTTTGAAGTATTTTATTTTTTATAATTATTTGTGTATGATTTATTGGTTGACAATTATTTGGTACTTTTTAATCGATGTGAATAATAAAACCACCAGAATGTTATTATTAAACAAAATTAAAACTTGAATTTCTTAGAATTGCTAAATATTAAAAAGTAATTCGAATAAATATTAAATTTAACATATAAATATTATAATATTACCTCGTCGTATAATATTGTAATGATCTTCTATCTCTGCACATGATTTACATATGACTCAATGTTTACTCTTCCAAGAATTATACTTTGATACTCCTTTCATAGGCGAATCCAAAAAAAAAATCGAAGTGGATAAATTTAAATTATAATTTCTTATGGGAGTCAAAATTGTATTGACTTCTAACTTTATATTTTTCAGAACGATTAAATTATATATTTTTAAATTTTAGGGGTAAAATGTAATTTTACCGTCTTTATTCTGCATTTTCATAAATTACTTATCAATGTTAACAATCACCATTTAATTATAAATAATTATCAGTTGCTGAAGGATTTCGTATGCCAAAAATAAATTATAATTTTTTATTAGGCCAAAGTACGATTGTATCATCATTTTAGTTTATAATTATATAAGCTTAAAAGAGATTACACCTAACAATAAGGGTTGAGTGTAATGGCAATGCACATTACTGATTGTTCTTTTAAGAAGAGAACACATGTTCGATTTTTATTTCTTAGAGACGATATTATTAGAAAGGAGAGCCATAAATCTCGAACATAGATAATAAAATAGACATGTACTTCACCAAAAAAAAAGATATTACACTGAAATTCTACCATCTTAGTAGAAAAAATTATACCGTGTGCATAACTTACTACATCAGTCATAGTTCCAACCAATGAAAACCACTCATTTTACTATTTTTTCTCCTATTGTTTTTTCAACCAGTAAATCTTCCCTATTTTTTAAATGCCATTTGAAAAGCAATTTTTTTAAAGTTATTATATAATTAAATTGACGACACAAAAAAGTGGTGAATTGAGTAGTTTTTATTGGTTGAGATCATGACTGATCTATTGTATAATTTCTTCATTTTAGGGGGGCAAAATGAAATTCTACCAACATCTTGTTTTCAAAACTTTAAAGTTTCGAGGGACTAATGTTTAAAATTCCCCCAATTAAAGGAGCCACGGCTCCTACCGGCTACCAACCCCTCTTGGCCCGATGGTCAATGAAACCAACAACTTTTGACTTGGGATATTTCCCCTTGTTGTAGATAACCGACCAGATGGTTCTGTCAGTTCAAATAGCATACAAGCAAAGATTCAACACGTTGAATTTTTAAAGCACGTTGTCAAATGTTCCCAGTGCCACTAGGACCAATGACGACACGGTTCTTGACTCCGAAGCAAATCTAGAGACGAGGACAAGTAAGGTTTTTTGTCCATCCGAACCCGACCCGAAATAAAGACTCAAAACCCACATGAAATTTGAATATATATTTTTAAAAAATATGACCCGACCCGAAAACAAATATATTAAATTCGACCCGACCTGGCCTATATAAAATAAATTAAATTTAGGAATCTAATTGTAAAAATAATAGTTTTAAGAGACTTAATTGTAAAAAATATAATTTAAAAGACTAAATTATAAATAAAAATTTAATTTTAAGGACTTAATTATATATATATATAGAGAGGGTATTGTTATAAATATCTCAAAAAAAATAAGAGAAAATTATAGTATTAATTCCGGGTCTAGTCGAATATTTTCTATCCTAAACTTGAACCCAGCCCAAGTTTACTATTAACAAAAATATGACCCAAACCTAATTTTTCATTAAAAAAATTAGACCCTATCAATCCGAGTCGGGACAAAATCCGTCGGATCGGGTAAAATACCCGTCCCTAAGCAAAACACTAAGACAAAAGAAATGAAAAACATGAGGCTCATAGACTTGAGATGAGAATCATAGAATTGGTATCCTAACGATTCTAATCTTTTTGATAAAGTTAATTCAATTAAAATTTTGTGATAAATATATTATTTTTAAATTTTAAGTGGACGATTTAATATAATAACAATTTTACTTTTAAAATTTATGTATTTTATTAATTTAGTCTTAATTTAAAATATTTAATCTTAATATTTAAAATGTTTTTTATGAAAATAATTATGCCTACTAGTAGATAACTTTAAGGTTATAATGGGTTTGTTTCATTAATTTGCCAGTTGTCTCGTAATGAAATGATTATATTTGTCTATTATCATGTTTGTTGGTTATCGAACTGATAGATTGTAACATATAATGCGACAATTGGTCGAATGATGTGTCGAGATATTGCAATATCAAAATATTTAAATATAAATTACTTATTTAATTGCTCATCCCCTTGTGTCCTGGTGGCAAAAGTCGATGTTCATCATCCCTTATGTCCTGGTGGCTAAAAGAAAGTTGAATAGATGCTACCCTTGCATCACACCAGCATATTCTAAAAAAAATTACTTATTTAATTAATTAATTTCTTTTTGAATCGAAACTAAATTGAGTACTAATCCAATAGGGAGAAGTATATGGACTTATTGTCATCTGGTTACTAAAAGACACAAAAAGAATCCTAATCCATTTCAACTTAGCTTCATTTTTTTATGTCCAAAACTTAAACCCAAAACAACATGCTTCCGAACTTCAGAATAAAAACAGAAGAAGGGAAATTGGGCAAGGCCCATGTTATATGCCATTGCCTGCTTTAAAAATCGTCTAATTAAATTGGAATTTTTTTTCGGCGAAGTAGTATAATTTTATTGATAAAGTATCATACATACTATATCACAATTATGTGTCTCATTAAAAAATTTCAAATCATAAATAAATAAAAAATATTATCATATAAAGAGAAAAACGCCTATAATCTCTTCTGCTTCCACTCTTTTGGTTATTACCACAATCTACATCACATGTTTTTTTTAATTACACTGATGTGATTATATGATAGTTACTATTCATATTTTTTAACCATTAACAAAGCATGCACATTGCACACATATATGTTCGAGCACATCTCTTATACCACTTCCCTTGGTTGCCCATTAATATATTATATTCCCTTTTTCCTTTTTGTTGTATTAGAATTTGGAAATGTGAACCTTGGACTGTTTATGGTAACATCATGGATTACTTATGAGTTTTATTTATTTATGTTTTCCATAAGATGTTTTACACATTCATTGGCCTAAACAAAAATGGTGTTTTGTTTTTGTTTTTGCCAACAACAAAGAATGGTGTTCATTTAAGTAGATTAAGTTACCAGAGTCGACTTATAATAAATTTTTATAGTATTTAATTCGAATCAATAAATTAAATATTAATGATTATATAAAAAAGTTGATGTCTGTTTCCCTTCGATTGAAACTATTTTTGTCTGTTACAGGTACTTGTACAAGTAAATGATGTATTGTAAATCCTACAAAAAAAATTAATATATATATATATATATATATATATATATATATATATATATATATATATATATCCTACAAAAAAGTTGAAAATATTCTAATGCATATATTGGGCAAATGTTACGGGTTATGGTTTGCAATTTTACTATTTAGTATTTAGAATTTACATTAATAATTTAGTGTTTAAGATTTTAAGGTTTAGATTGTATGTTAAGAATTAATGTTCAAGGTTAGAGAATTAGATGTTCGATTGTATAACTTAAAAAAGAAGGATTATGTAATTTTTTATACAATTTATATTTTAAAATATAACCCATTTATATTACCGAGTTTAGAGGAAAGTACATAAATTGTATTTAAAGGGTTAGAACTGATAATTATTTTTTGGTTGGTCAGAGTTAGGGATTGTAATAACGTTTTTTGAAAAGAAAAAACTTTAAGCATCCCACATTTTTAAAAAATTGATTAAAAGGGGAATTTTTTTCAAGAAAATTTCGAAAAACAATAAAGACTTAGAGTCACCACCGGCCACTTAGGTAGGCCATACATCATAAAAACCAGAGATTCATTTTAAAAAGGGTTCGGAAGTTGGTTACGTGCGGGGAAGGATTAACACCCCATTACGCTCGGAAATCGATACCAAAATATTTGTTGCCTTTAATCGATGGAAATTATTTAAAGTTTAAAGTGAATCGAATTAGATGTTCTTAACTGAAAATCTGACTCTAATTGTGCGAGCTTTATCAAATCGTTGCTTTAGAATTAATTAAGCATTTAATTAATAAGGATGACGATACATCAGACTATAGATTAAACCGACATCATATAAGTCTGACTGCCGTATTAATTTATGGTTCGACTTTCACACGTGACCTTTATGCATGATGCAAACATTTAGGAATGATGTTATGTTGTTTCCCTTTTTAAATTATTGTTTACCTCGAGACAGTAAAGATTAACCCAAATATTTGGTCCACATCCATTGAGTTCAGATTGTTTCGACACAAATATCGGGGTTAATAAATACCTCCCTTTTGTATGATTTAAATTGATTAATTAACATACCAAACCATTAAAGATCATATGAATGCCAATTAAAAAGATGCATGACACGATAAATAATCGCCAAAGCATAGGGTATAAAGAAATAAAAATATGAAACAAAATATACTAGTAATATAATAGCATATACTATGCATATTATATTATATGAACTATATATTAAATACTTTAGACAAAATATGTATTAAATTCTTTAGAAAGATCATATGTTATTTATTATAAACATTAAAAGACATGGATAATATATATATAATACATTCTAAAGACATGTATTATATACGTACTATATGTTATATAAAACTACATACATATATATAGGTATGTCATATGTGTATAAAACTATATAATATATGCATATACTATATATTATTTAAAACCATATTTATATGTAGAATTATACATTATATGAAAATTATATTATATATATATATAACTATACATCAGATATACTATATATCATATAAACTAGATCATATGTAAACAACATATTATATAATAATATAAGTGAGATCGGGCCACAACACATACAAATATACATAATTAAGCAAGAATAACAAACAAGTACACTAAGCATTAGAAATTAAGGACTGGAAATTAAAGAACATAAACTGCAGGGCAAAAATTAAAATATGCATGATTAAGAGGGTAAAACACTGAAATTCCTCCGATTGATGCCTCGGGTTTACAATGCTTGGGTTCGGATATTATAACCAAATATTACATCAATTTGTTTACATGAAATCAGGACAAAAAATGCTATTGGTTCTGAAAATTTGTTTGTATTCATGTCCTTATGATATTGCGGTATAATTTTTGGATTTTCGGTTTTTAAATATGATAAGCTCTCGTACGAGAGGGGACATGTGAGGGCAACGAATGGTCGTGCACCGACGTGGCTAACGGTGGTCCCTTCGATCGATGTGGTGAGGATTTGGACGGTTGGAGAGCTGAGGAGTCAAGCGCGTGAATTGCACGCGCGGGTTAGTGACACCAAAGGTCGCGCTTGGGCGGGTATGGATCTGGAAGTTTCCTCCTTCAATTTCGAGTCGTCTGATGTTGCTTCAACCCAACAGACAAGAGGTGGCGGCAGAGCAAGGGTTAGGGCACCCTAGGGCTTCATCTCATAGCGCGATCTAAATCGCACGATGTGCCTCAGATCTGACGGCTGCGAGTGGTGCGGCGCTAAAACGCGAGAGGGGTTTCTAGGGTTTCATCCGAGACTTTATCTGGGCCGTTTGATATCCCTTTCAGATCTGACGGTTCAGGATACGATGGCTGCATAAAAACAAAAGAGAGCAATTAGGGTTTTAGGTTTAATTAGGTTGGGCTGGAAATAGCCATGTAATATAATATGTAATTTTGGTTTTTATGTAATTGTAGAACTAATGTTTTGATATAATAATTGAAAAATGTAGAACTAATATTTTGATATAATAATTGAAAAATGTTTTGGACTGATTTAAAAAGTATTTAAAACATTTCCAAAGTCCAAACAACTTGAAATTATGTTTAGGGAAGTCCTTAAAAGGGTTTTACATGTTTTTCAAAGCCAAACTTCACAAAACCGTCAAGGCGTTTCGAAACGCCCTAAGGTGTTTCGAAATAGGGGATTCCAGTAGCAAAAACGTTTCGATACGCCTACGTGGCATTGACCACAACGGTCATAAACCCCAACGACTATTTTCCCAACTAACTTTTAAATGCAGGCGTTTCGATACGGGTTTTAACGTTTCAATACGTGTGTTCCGAAACGCCCTGAGGCGTTCCGAAACGGGTACCCTGACAGACTGCAACGGTTCTTTCTACTTAAAGAGCGTTTCGAAATGGGTTCGAGCGTTTCGAAACGGGGAGCTGCAGAACTGCATTTATGATGGGAATTAAAGTCCTCAACGGCTCCAATTTGATCCCAACGGCTAGTAACGGCTACAAACTCAATTGGGAGTATAAAAGGGACCTCCAAGCATCAAGTAAAGGCTAATGCTCATATTGTCAAACATCAAATGATCAAGAATTGTCTTAGAGCTTAAATTGTCAATTATTGTATAGATAAACACTAGTGAGCCAAAATTGTCAAATTTGCTCAAGTGTTTTAGGTTTTGGGTGAGTGCTTTAATTGTGCAAACAAACACCTTTTAGAGGGTTTTAAGTTTGCTTCTTGTTTCTCTTTGTAAGAGAGGGTTTCAATCAAGGCTTTAGGTAGAAAACTTGATTGTGTATAAGGGTTACTTCCTAAGCCTAGAAAAGGGGACGAATCAATAATGGATTGATTGGAAATCCTTAGTGGGGAGCTAAGGTAGTGGATGTAGACCTTAGTTAGAAGGTTGAACCACTATAATTCATTGTGTCAATTTTCATTTTAGCTTCCACAACCCTTCCACCCAAAAATCCACCTCTCCACCACTTGGTGAGCCTTATCGGTTGAACGAATCGAGCCCCACACAACTCAACAATTGGCATCAGAGCTTGGCTCAATCGAAGAGGATTCACATCCTATTGAGAAGATCCGGCAAGCTCGATCACTATTTCATCAACCGGCTCAAATGACACAATCAATCGACAAACCGCCTTTCTTCGACGGAACCCACTATGCCCATTGGAAGACAAAGATGAAGTTCTTCATCAAATCAAGAGATTACAAGCTATGGGACATAGTTGAAGATGGTCCGTTCGTGCCTCAACGAAGCAAAGCGGAGTGGAGTGTCGACGATCGCAAGAAGATGGAGCTTAATGGCAAAGCCTTGCACATCTTGTTTTGTGCTTTTGGCCCAGCCATCTATGAGAAGATGTCTTCTTGTGGGAGTGCCAAAGAGGTATGAGACAAGCTTGAAGTCACATACGAGGGAACCGATAAAGTCAAAGAGACCAAGATTGGGCTCCTAACCTTAGAGTATGAGAACTTCAAAATGGACCCGGAAGAAAACATCGAGAAGATGTTTGATAGGTTCTCCACTATCACCAATGGTCTCAAAGGCTATGGAGAAGCCATCCCGGAGGAAAAGCCTGTTCGAAAGCTCATCTACTTACTTCCCGAGTCTTGGGACTCAAAGAGGACCGCCATCATCGAAGCTAAAAATTTGAAGACTTTGAAGCTTGATGAACTCATGGGGTCACTCCTTACTCATCAAACCATGAAGAAGAAAAAAGAAGATGAGAAGAAGAGGGAAGAAATTAGAGCTATGGGAGAGAAGAAAATTAAAGGGCTAGGCATCAATGCTAGTGCCATGGCTCTCAAATCCTCCATTTGCCATCACGTTGATTCAAGTGAAGAGGATGATGAAGAAGAAGAGGGAAGAAATTAGAGCTATGGGAGAGAAGAAAATTAAAGGGCTAGGCATCAATGCTAGTGCCATGGCTCTCAAATCCTCCATTTGCCATCACGTTGATTCAAGTGAAGAGGATGATGAAGAAGAAGAGATAGTCTATCTCTTCAAGAAGTGTGCCCCGTTCATGAAGAAAGCTTTGAGAGAGCTTGAACGAGAACCCAAAAGAAATGAGAGGGCAAGCACTACAAGCCATAAGAAGAAGGCACATGTGGCTACTTGGAGTGATGAGGACTCCACCGACGATGAACAAGCCAACCTTTGCCTTATGGCCATCGAAGAAGATTCAAGGGTAACTTCTAATTCATCTACTTCATGTTCTTACTCTTTTGATGAATTACAAGATGCTTATGATCATTTGATTTTAGACTTTAAAAAGCACATTTTGAAAAACAATAAATTGATTTCAAAGTTGAAAATTCAAAATGATTTGATTTCTAAAACCAAACTTGAACTTGAAGCAAAACTCGAAGAGTTTGAATTGAAATGTTTTGATTTACAAAATTTGCTTCAAAAAGTTCAAGAAGAAAAGGATTTGATTTCCAAAGAGCTTGAAAAGAAAAATAATTTTGGAAAATCAAATTTCTATGTTAGACAATCTAGTGCCCCCAGATTTGTAAAAGGAAAATGTTTTAGAAGTGTTTGGGTCCCAAAAAGGACTAACCACTTCAACTAAAAAGGATGACATTGAAAAATGGATTCCAAAGGGGGCTAAAATTTGTTCTACTAACGTTTATGGATCCAAAGCAATTTGGATACCAAAAATCACTTGATTGTCTTTTGCTAGGTGTGATGGAGATGTTCAACAAGTCAAACATTGAGGGGGAGCTCCATGCACACAAGTAAGAACACTTGAAGAAGGAAGGCTTCACATCCTCCCTTGGGTTAAAGTGTTGGTAAAAAATCTAGTTGTTTTAGCATTTATTTGTTTTATTTTTATTTTATTCAACTAGATGATCATAAATGTTGGACTAACATTTTTAATGATACTTTGAGTAAGGGGGAGCCATTTTAAAACCAAATTCCTATTTTTGTCAATTTTTTACCTCTATTGTTATTTTGAACTTAATGTTTTAAATTCTTTTTTATATAACAAAAAGGGGAGAAATGGTTTGAAAAATTGAACAAATGAATAAGGGGGAGCTTTATTTGATTTCATATCTTCAATCTCTTATTCACATTTTTAAAGTTAAAGGGGGGAATCCCAAACAATTTTTCAAGTGAGTTTTATTATATCAAAAAGGGGGAGATTGTAGAACTAATGTTTTGATATAATAATTGAAAAATGTTTTGGACTGATTTAAAAAGTATTTAAAACATTTCCAAAGTCCAAACAACTTGAAATTATGTTTAGGGAAGTCCTTAAAAGGGTTTTACATGTTTTTCAAAGCTAAACTTCACAAAACCGTCCAGGCGTTTCGAAACGCCCTAAGGTGTTTCAAAACAGGGGATTCCAGTATCAAAAATGTTTCGATACGAGTATCGAAACGGGCTTTCCCTGGATGAGGATTTTTCCCAACGTTTCGAAACGGGCTATACCGTTTCGATACGCCTATGTGGCATTGACCACAACAGTCATAAACCTCAACGGCTATTTTCCCAATTAACTTTTAAAAACAGGCGTTTCGATACGGGTTTTAACGTTTCGATACGGGTGTTCCGAAACGGCCAGAGGCATTCCGAAACGGGTACCCTGACAGACTGCAACTGCTCTTTCTACTTAAAGAGCGTTTCGAAACGGGTTTGAGCGTTTCGAAATGGGGAGCTGCAAAACTGCATTTATGGTGGGAATTAAAGTCCTCAACGGCTCCAATTTGATCCCAACGGCTAGTAACGACTACAAACTCAATTGGGAGTATAAAAGGGACCTCCAAGCATCAAGTAAAGGCTAATGCTCATATTGTCAAACATCAAATGATCAAGAATTGTCTTAGAGCTTAAATTGTCAATTATTGTATAGACAAACACTAGTGAGCCAAAATTGTCAAATTTGCTCAAGTGTTTTAGGTTTTGGGTGAGTGATTTAATTGTGCAAACAAACACCTTTTAGAGGGTTTTAAGTTTGCTTCTTGTTTCTCTTTGTAAGAGAGGGTTTCAATCAAGGCTTTGGGTAGAAAGCTTGATTGTGTATAAGGGTTACCTCCTAAGCCTAGAAAACGGGACGAATCAATAGTGGATTGATTGGAAATCCTTAGTGGGGAGCTAAGGTAGTGGATGTAGACCTTGGTTAGAAGGTTGAACCACTATAATTCATTGTGTCAATTTTCATTTTAGCTTCCACAACCCTTCCACCCAAAAATCCACCTCTCCACCACTTGGTGAGCCTTATCGATTGAATGAATCAAGCCCCACACAACTCAACAAAAAATATTTTTGGTCTAATTTGAAAAGAATTTAAAACTTGTCTTTAAGTCCAAACAACTTGAATTTATGTTTGAGGGGTCTTAAAAGGTTTTTGGCAAATTTTTTCATGCTTTAAAATAGCCAAACTTGAATTTTTAGGTTACCCGTATCGATACCTTTTTGCCTAGGTTTGGTTACTACCAAAACCCGTATCGAAACAGGCTTTGTCGTTTCGATATGGAGAGGGATCATTTCGATACGCCTGGTAAGCGTACCGATCCCCATTTTAATAACCCCAACGGCTAGTTTCCCAACGGCCTTTTAAATGTCATATCGTACTGATGCGCCCTAAAGCGTATCGGTACGCCTAGGCTGGCAAGAGCCCAACGGCTAGTTTCTGATGAAGGTCGTACCGATACGGGTCTACGCGTATCGATACGGAAGGCTGCAGAACAACATTAATGGTGGGAAATTAAGTCTCCAAGGGCTCCAATTCAACCCCAGCGGCTACAAACTCATTAAGGAGTATAAAAGGGACCTCCAAGAATCAAGTATTGGTTAATGTTTCAATTGTAACACAACATATGATCAAGAAATTGTCTTAGTGCTTAAGTATCAATTTATTGTATAGACAAACACTAGTGAGCTAAAATTGTTAGATTTGCTCAAGTGTTTTTGGATTGGGTGAGAGCTTTATTATGCAAACAAATACCTATTAGAGGGATTTAAGTTTGCTTATCTTTGTCTCTTTGTAAAGAGGGTTTGATCAAGGCTTTGGGTAGAAAGCTTGACTGGTTTATAAGGGTTTCCTCCTAAGCCTAGAAAAGGGGACGAATCAATAGTGGATTGATTGAAAATATTTAGTGGGAAGCTAAGGTAGTGGATGTAGACCTTGGTTAGAAGGTTGAACCACTCTAAATCATTTTGTCTTGATCATTTTTAGCGTCCACACCTCTTACACCCAAAATTCCATTTCTCCACCACTTGGCGAGCAAGAATGATTGAAGAAATTGAGCACCTAAAAACTCAACAATTGGTATCAGAGCTTGACTCAATTAAAGAGGATTAACATCCTATTGAGAAGATCCGGCAAGCTCGATCATCATTTCAAACAACCGGCTCCATGGCGCAATCAATCGATAAACCGCCCTTCTTCGACGTAACACACTATGCACATTGGAAGACAATGATGAAGTTCTTCATAAAGTCAAGGGACTACAAGCTTTGGGACAAAGTAGAAGATGGTTCTTTCATGCCTCAACAAAGTAAGACGGATTGGAGTGTCGAAGATCGCAAGAAGATGGAGCTTAATTGCAAAGTCTTGCACATCTTTTTTGTGCTTTTAACCCCAAACATCTATGAGAAGATGACTTCTTGTAACGCCCCGGGTTTAGGAGTCGGATGTTACACGGGTAAATTGGGTTTGAGTCGTGGGCTCATTTTAAATTAAATTGGGTTTTGGTTTTTAATTAAAAGGGTTTGGATTCATTAATGATGTTTTGGTAATTTTAAAATAAAGGGAAATAAGATGTGAAAATGGGGCTTTTGAAATTTGCTATTCATCTTCTTCTTCCTTTAGCAAATTCACGTTGAAAACCTCCCTAAAACCTCTATTCCTATTCCATCAAATTTCTTCATCATTTCAAAGACCCTCTTCAAGGTAATCATATTTTTGACTTGTCCTCTTTTTTCCTAACACATTTATGGTTTTAGATTTTAGAAAACCCCATTGTAGAGAAATTTGAGTTTTCAAAGAAAATGGTGAAACTTTAATGGTTTTTCGTTTTGCTTTTGATATGTAGAGTTAAGTTATGACCTAATCTTGCCTTAAGGAACATTATATCTCAATTTGGTTGGTTTTTATAAAGAATCCCGAAATGGGTTTTTGGGGGTATTTTAAAAGCGTCAAAACTTGTGTTTTTGGAGTGATTTTGTGAAAGATTGTTGGGCTGATGTTATAGTGACATTGGATAGGTGTTTTTAGATGTTATTTGATGATTTTTAAGTGGTGATGGTGATGGTTTGATTGGATTCCCGAAACTACTGCTGTAGGTGATTTTTAGGAGTGGAAAATAAGAGTTTTAAGGTGTTTATGTGGGGAAATGAAGGGCTGATGGTTGTACAGCCTTAGGGTGATGTTTTGGACATGTTTTAAGTGTTTAAATCGATAGGTAATGGCTTGATTTTGCTGGAGTACGAAAATGAGATTATTTGGGAGGATTTTGGCTTTGAATTATTGAGAAAATATTGTGGAATTATGAGCTGATGTATAACAGTAAATGTGTGGTTGATTAAGAAGTTAATACATTGTTTTTGATTGGTTAGAAACAACGGATTTGGCCTTGGGTGGTTCGGACGCGGTCCCGGGAAGTTCGGAAGCTTAAAACGACTTTGTGGTTTGCATCGGCGTGCGAATGGTGAGTGGAAATGTTTTTAAGCAACGTCTTGGTTCAAAGATGGTTTTGAAAGAGTTTAGGTTGAGTTTGAAAGGTCAATCTTTTTACCGTTTGTTTTTCATTACTTGTGGTGATAACTTGTTATGCATGAAATTTCAATACTTTGGGAGGAAGCATGTTGTTTGTTATTATGTTGTTGATCATGCATGATGAAATCAATGGTGTTGTTGGTATGCCTTGTAAAATATATGTAAGTTGGTGCAGGTTGTGCACGGAAATGGTAAGACCATTTGCGATTGGTAAGACTGTAAGAAGTAAGATTGTGCATAATTGTGGATTTTGTTACAAGGTGTTTTGGTCATGCATGATATAGTGTATCCATGTTTCATGATGGTGATTTGTATATCGTATTGCATGGTTGGTGTCGAACCTCACGTGATGGTTGTCGTTACTACGATGATGTGTGGTCCCATCGGTAGTGACTAGTATAAGACTATGGTGATGTGTGGTCCCACCGGTAGTGACTAGTAGGAGAGTACGGTGATTTGTGGTCTCATCGGAAAACTACTAGTCGAACGGTGATGTGTGTTCCCATCGTGTTTTGGGTATGCTTGTACATACCATGTATTGTTCATGTTTGTGTCTCACTATATCATTCCCTCTTAATGGTTTTGCTTTAAATCTAAGATTATGCCTTCATGCATACCATGAAGTGTGATGCCATGATAAATGTCTATGTTTTGACTTATGGTTGATCTTGTGTGTTAGTAAAAGGATTATGTCGTTGGATGAATCGTTTGTGTTGGCTTTTGTTTTAAAGAAAGCTTTGAACCTTGCATTGTCGTTGCTATGTTTTAGAGCTCTGCTCACTAAGCTTTATGCTTATGTTGAGTGTGTAAAAGTTCTATTATTTACACCCTTTTTAACCCATATTTCTGCTGCATTCAAGCATCATTGCATTGCATTTAGGTTAGTTTTCAATAAAACATCACAATTATATAAAAGGCACGGATTCTACTGAAAGATGGCTATTTTCGCAGGTATCTGTCACAGTAGATGTCGAAGGCAGGCGCAGGGCAGATAAGCAGGAGAGCTGAACTGGACAAGCAGCTGAAGAAGACGAACCTGTCATGGACCTGTCGTGACAGCATGGTGACAGCAGACTTATGAAGAGAAAAAGTAAAGTGGACCTCGATAGATAGAGAAAAATCTGCTCGTCTGTCGTGTGAAAGCCAAATATTTTTCCAAGCCCCGGATCCAAAGATATGTCAAGCCAAAGCTCAAGGAAAGGAATTCCCACAAAATAAGGATGCGGCTGGAAAGTAGGAGACTTTAGAGATTTAATCTTTATTAGAATCTTACTTTAATTAAAGTTGTAATCCTTGTTACCTTAGATAACTTGAGCCCAAAGCTTATATAAGGGCATAGATTTAACCTAGGAGGATATCCGGGAAAACCCCATAATCGAAACCTAAACCCTGCCGTTTACCTGTCACCAACATGTTCTAAATTCCCCCTAGGGCTACGGGTTGTTTTGTAAAGTAGTTGCAAGGGTTGCTTTGTTTTAGGATTTTTCAAGTTCAATAAAATAAACTTCAAGTTCTTTTATCTTGGTTTTAATATCTTGCAAGAGCATCGGGAGAGCATTGTGAGGTTATCCATTTACTTAGCATCGGGAGAGTTAAGTATACGAAAGAGATAAGAGCGCGTTCTCTAGTTTATAGTTGAACCATCTCGTGCCTAGGGATAGGGCGAGGTTAAGTGGCTAAGGAAGAATTCATACACATCGGTGTTCATCCTTCGATTCACGCCGGGAGGTATCATCAAAGACGTGATCATCGACAGACTTGTGCCTAGGGATAGGGCAAGGCAGATCTGGGATTCTTGCCAAGCTTGAAGTACTGAGTTAGTGTTTGCTGCCGCGACAGCTAACGGACAGACGCCGCGACAGGTGCTGTCGGCGACGGGTGCGACGACAGAACTGGAGATCCTAAGCAATTCAATACCTGCACTACCGAGCAACTCAATACCAGCCCATTCTCTTTATCTTGATATCTTACTTCTTTTATTTGCGTTTTCCTTATTATTTTCGTGACAACTTCTCATAATTATTTCCTTTACGTCGTGCAGTGAATTTAGGTGAAGCTATTAGCCCAATCCCTGTGGAGACGATATCCGATACTTCGTATCACTATACTACTTGCGTCGTGTATACTTGCACTATAATTGCGATAGACTGTTTTACACGCAACAAGTTTTTGGCGCCGTTGCCGGGGATTGGCAACATAACTACACCTTTCTTTCCTTGCACTTTTTGTTTTTATTTTCGTTTTTGTTTTTGTTTTTATCTTTATTTTTTCTTTAATTTTTCTTTTGTGTTTTAAACCCTTGCTTTTCACAAGGTCTTCTTGTTTATGCGCAGATCGAAAAGAGGTGAAGATCCTGAGTATAAATTAGATCCGGAAATCGAACGTTCCTTCAATCTCAAGAAACAGATTCGCCACCTCTTAGACCGGAACGAGTACCTTGAGGAACTGCTAGAGCAGATGGCCCGTAATCAGCCTGCCGGTGGAGAAATCCCGCCTGTCGGTGACCCGCCCGCGGCAGGTGGACGACGGTCATGTCGTGACTACATGCTGAACGATCATGTAGAACTGGAGACCACGCTGCTGGATATTGATGTTGATAACTTCGAACTTAAACCTGTCATGTTTAGTATGATCAACAACGTCGGGCAGTTTAGTGGTTCTGCGACAGAAGATGCCAGGGAGCATCTCAAAACGTTCCAGGAGATTTGTGGTTCGTTTAGACTGCCAGGAGTTAGTCCGGAGATACTGAGGCTTCGGTTATTTCCCCATTCATTGAGGGACAGAGCTAAAACTTGGTGGAATAAACTTACGCCGGGTTCTATTATGACTTGGGCAGATTTAACTCGTGAATTTTTGTCTCGTTTTAATCCTTCACATTTAGCTGAGCGATTACGTAATGAAATTGCTACTTTTCAACAGCAAGATGACGAGCCAATGCACGAGGCCTGGGACAGATTCACAACTCTTCTTCGAAACTGCCCAATGCATGGATTCCCCGTCTGGAATCAGGTAACTAAGTTTTATAATGCTGCTAATTTACAAACTCGCATTCGAATTGATTCTGCAGCAAATGGACTATTATTGGATAAAGATCCGGACGAGGCCCTGCAAGTTTTGAAACATCTGGCTAAGAATGAGGAGCAGTTTCCAACCGCTAGAAGAGGAGGTAAACGGGTACTTGCTGTCAAGGACTATGAGGCCGACAGCACTATGAAATCACATGTAGCATTCCTTACTAAAGCAATGAAAAAGTTATTGAATGATGATGAATTACAAGGATTTGCTGTCGAGGAAGTTTGTGCTACTTGTGAGGGAAATCATAGTAGGGATGAGTGCCCCATAAATATAGAGGAGGGAAAGTATGTTGGAAATTACAAGCCAAACTACAATTCCAACAACTATAATCCCAATTGGAGGAAGGATCCCAAATTCTCTTGGAGTAACCCAAACAACGCCCTGAATCCACAAGCGCATAATCAGAATCAGGGGGTCCTAGATTGTTGACGCGACAGCATCTGCCGCAGAACCTGCCACCTCAGCAGCAACAGCAGCCACCACCTGCCACGAGTAGTATATTGGAGCAGACTCTGGCCACCTTTATGTCTCAGACTGGTACATATATGGAGAATATTAATCAGTTTGTCAAGAAGACGGAAAACTTTATGGACGAAACCAAGATGAGAATGACAAATCATGAGGCTACCTTGAAATCCCTAGAGACACAAATGGGTCAGGTGTCGCAGCACATTAAGCCAAGGCAGAATGGAGGTTTTCCTAGCAATACTGAAAATGCTAGACCACCCCCACATGAGCAATGTAAGGCAATTACTACTAGGAGTGGGAAAAAGTTACCAGGGCCGGAAAAAGAAGCTGAAACAGAAAAGGAACCTGCCTTGGATAAACCTGCCGAGGAAGCTGCCCCGACAGGTGATAAACAGACTGTTGCCGATGAGCCTGTCACGACAGCAGAAGCGACAGAGGAGAAAAAAGAAGATTATCGTCCTCAGATTCGCATGCAGTGGGAAGGACGCATTGCTGATTATCGTCCCCCACCACCTTTTCCGCAACGGATACAACAAGCTAAGCATGAATCTCAACTTAAAAAGATTTATGATATTTTTAAACAGGTTCATATTAATATTCCGTTGTTAGATGCTGTTAGGGAGATGCCAGGTTATGCTAAATTTCTCAAGGATGTTATGTCAAAAAAATCAAAACTTGGGGAATTTGAAACGGTAAAGATGGCAGAAGGTTGCATGAGTATTCTTCATAGGCAGCCACCCCAGAAAAAGAAGGATCCGGGGAGCTTCATCATACCTTGCGTAATCGGCGACAGATTTGTGGGTAAGGCATTATGTGATCTTGGTGCTAGTGTTAATCTAATGCCCAAATCTGTTTTTCAGAAACTAGGTATTGGCAAGGCGCGGCCCACGACAGTTACCCTACAGTTAGCCGACCGCTCTTACGTTCACCCCGAGGGAAAAATTGAAGATATTTTGGTAAGAGTGGATAAGCTTATATTTCCTGCTGACTTTCTTATTTTAGATTGTGAGGCAGATGAGAACGCACCAGTCATCCTTGGACGACCCTTCTTAGCCACGGGCAGATCATTGATTGATGTGGAGAAAGGAGAACTCACCATGCGCGTGAACGATCAAGAAATTAAGTTGAATGTTCTCCAAGCGATGAAACATGCTGATGTGGATGAGGAATGCAAGGCCATCATTGAGGTGACCTTTGATCAACCCTGCATCAGGTCGGGCTGCCGTGATATAAAATTTGGTCACTGCTGCGACAGCCATCTACAGACCTGTCACGACAGCGACGACGACAGCACCGACGACAGCAACTCCTCTGAATCCGATACATCTGAAACTGAAGGTCATGAGGAGGTAGACTGGTTAGACCATCGTCCAGGTAAGTTATTCGAACCTTTGAATTACACTTCGGATAACCATTTAATCCAAAAGCCATCTACTGTTGAACCACCTGTCTTAGAACTTAAGCCCCTGCCAGGGCAGCTTAAATATGCTTATCTTGGTTGTGATAACACACTGCCCGTAATCATCTCTGCTAAGCTGCCGCAGGAACAGGAACGACAGCTGATCGACATGTTAAGGCAGCACAAGAAGGCGATTGGATGGACGATAGCAGACATTCAAGGCATTAGTCCGGCATTATGCATGCATAAAATCCTCCTTAAGGAAGATCATAAGCCGACTATAGATGCCCAAAGGCGGCTAAACCATGCGATGAAGGAGGTAGTGCGTAAGGAAATCATTAAATGGTTAGATGCTGGCATTATATACGCCATCTCCGATAGCAAATGGGTAAGCCCGGTGCAATGTGTTCCCAAGAAAGGAGGCATGACCGTAATAACCAACGAAAACAATGAGTTAATCCCAACCAGGACTGTGACCGGTTGGAGGGTTTGTATGGACTATCGGAAGCTTAATAAAGCTACCCGAAAAGACCACTTTCCTTTACCCTTTATTGATCAAATGCTTGATAGATTAGCGGGTAAACCTTACTATTGTTTTCTTGATGGTTACTCAGGTTATAACCAAATCGCTATTGCACCAGAGGATCAAGAGAAAACGACTTTCACATGCCCCTACGGTACATACGCATTTAGGAGGATGCCGTTTGGACTCTGTAACGCACCTGCCACCTTTCAACGGTGCATGATAGCTATATTCTCCGACATGGTTGAGGATTTCCTTGAGATTTTCATGGATGATTTTTCTGTCTTTGGAGACGATTTTGAGAGCTGCCTCGGCAACTTACAAAAGGTACTTGAAAGATGTGAAAAAGCTAATCTTGTTTTAAATTGGGAAAAATGCCACTTTATGGTGGATGAGGGGATATATAGTCCTTGGCCATAAGATTAGCTGTCGTGGGATAGAAGTCGACAGGGCCAAAATAGAGGTAATTGAGAAGCTGTCGCCGCCAACAACAGTCAAGGGCATTAGGAGTTTTTTAGGGCATGCTGGTTTTTATAGGAGATTTATCGCGAATTTCTCAAAAATCACGAAGCCCCTATGTCATCTCTTAGAGCAGAACCGACCCTTTGACTTTAATGAAGAATGTACTGAAGCATTCAAGGTTCTGAAGGAAAAGCTAGTGACAGCCCCCATAGTACAGCCACCAGACTGGACACAACCATTTGAGATCATGTGTGATGCCAGTGACTATGCTGTCGGGGCAGCACTTGGGCAGCGCAAGGACAGGCTGTTTCATGTCATATACTACGCCAGCAAAACATTGAATGATGCCCAAGTGAACTATACCACCACAGAAAAGGAGCTGTTAGCTGTGGTGTTCTCCATCGACAAGTTTCGTTCTTACATACTTGGGACGAAAGTAATAGTGCACACCGACCATTCTGCCCTTAAGTACTTGTTCGCAAAGAAGGATGCAAAGCCTAGGTTGATACGATGGATCTTGCTATTACAAGAGTTCGACCTTGAAATCAAAGACAAAAAGGGGACAGAAAATCAGGTGGCAGATCACTTGTCGAGGTTGGAGAAGGGACAGAGTCTACCATTCGATGAGACACACATACTGGAGACCTTCCCAGATGAGCAGCTCTTTGCTGCCGCAATCGCTGTCGCGACAGCCATGGCGGCAGGTAAGTCTTCTGACCTTCCTTGGTATGCTGATTTCGTTAATTTTATAGTTAGCGGAATATTACCTTATGATCTTAATTATCAAGCCAAGAAGAGGTTCCAAAATGATGTTAAGCATTATTATTGGGACGAACCTCTTCTTTTCAAAATGTGCGCAGATCAGATTATAAGGAGGTGTGTACCACAAGAAGAGCAAGAAAACGTTCTCCATCACTGTCATGCTTCACAATATAGAGGACACTTAGGAGGCAACAAAACTGCTGCCAACGTGCTGCAGTCAGGGTTCTACTGGTCGACACTATATAAAGATGCACAGGACTTTTACAAGAACTGTGACAGGTGCCAGCGGACAGGTAACATCTCAAGGAGAAACGAGATGCCACTGCAGAATATCCTAGAAGTCGAGATCTTCGACGTTTGGGGGATTGATTTTATGGGACCTTTTCCATCTTCATGTGGAAATCTTTACATCCTCCTAGCAGTGGATTATGTCTCCAAGTGGGTAGAAGCAATCGCAACTCAAAAGAATGATGCCAAAACGGTCCAAAAGTTTTTGCACAAAAACATCTTTTCTAGATTTGGCATCCCTAGGGCGATTATCAGTGATGAAGGGAGACATTTCGATAATAGGGTAATTGCTGCCGCCTTGAAGAAATATGGTGTCAAGCACAGGATCGCGACAGCATACCACCCACAGACCAATGGACAGGCTGAGATTTCCAACAGGGAAGTGAAGAACATTCTTGAAAAGATGGTTAAACCAACTAGGAAAGATTGGTCTCTACTTCTGAATGATGCATTATGGGCATACAGGACAGCTTTCAAAACTCCATTGGGCATGTCTCCATACCGTTTGATTTATGGGAAAACCTGTCACCTGCCTGTCGAGATAGAGCACAAGGCATATTGGGCAATCAAGGCAGTAAACATGGACTTGGACAAGGCAGGCCAGAAAAGGCTGTTAGATTTGAATGAGATCGATGAAATACGGACAATGGCCTACGACAACGCAAGAATATACAAGGAGAAAACAAAGAAGTGGCATGACAAGAAGTTGCTGCCACGACAGTTCTGCCCAGGGCAGCTTGTGTTGTTGTTTAATTCTAGGTTGAAACTCTTTCCAGGGAACCTCAAATCTAGATGGTCTGGCCCGTTCCAAGTGGTTCAAGTTTTTACCCATGGTGCCATTACAATTCAATCATTAAAGGACGGGCACCAATTCAAAGTCAATGGACAACGCCTCAAGCATTATCAGGGGACTGAAGCCCCAGGAATACAGGAAGTGGTTACTTTAGGTGATGCCCCACAAGGCATCCCTAATTTAACCTAATTTTTATTTTTAATTATTTTATTTTATTTATTTATTATTATTAGGAAATTAGGTTTATTTTATTCGAATAATGTTTTGTTTTTCTAATTTCAATTTTTAGGAAATAAAGGAGTCAAGTGAGAAAGAAGAAGTGGCCCAAGACCACCGCCCATCCACCAGCCCAATAAAGACCATTTATGATAACCTGTCGTTTCAGCTGCCGGCGCAGACGAACTAGACAGGCTGTCAACAGGCTGACACTGCAGACGCAGAAGCGTGCGGCAGACGCACAGCAGACGCATAAATGCGTGTCAGACGCGTCAGACACGCTACATTCAATCTGCCGCCCCGTTATTCCCGCCTGCCGTTGCGGCATTAAATGGGCAGATCCCCAACAGCTATATAAACCCCTTCCCATTTTCATTTCTCATCACTTCTGATTGTTCTCTCTTGTTATTCTCCTCTAGTTTATCTATTTTCTTTCTTTTTTAGCCCTTGCAACCAAAATGTCATCACGACAAACCCGTCAGAACGCTGCTGCCGCTTCTTCTTCAGCAGCAGCATCCCCGTTCGCTAAAAAGGAGCTATGGGAAGAGCGTGGCTTTATATACAATAGAGATGCCCCCCATATGGGACTCCGGCCGTTCATCATGCATGCCATAACAGCACAACTTTGGGAGGATTTTGCCGAGCAGCCGGCAGAGCTTAATGATACTTTGGTCCGAGAATTTTATGAGGCCATCGACAGCAAAACGGCGACATCTGTCACCGTCTGAGGAGTGGCAGTTCCCTTCACCGCCAACAGCATCAACCACACGTTCGGCCTCTTCTTTGGCCCCAATGATGATGCTCACCAACAATTTTGGGACACCCTCAACGCTGCTGGACATGACGCTGTCATGAGGGAGTTGACAGAGGCGGGAACGACATGGAGCACCAGTAAGAAGAACCCCAACTCTGTCAATAGGGCGCAGCTACTCCCTGAGGCAAAACTATGGAACGCTTTCATCAAAAAGCGTATCCTGCCCTCGTCCCACCATACGACAGTCAACCGACAGCGGCTGGCCCTTATCCACTCCATTATGCACGACAGGCCCATCAATGTGGGCAGATATATGAGGGACAGCATCCTCGATTGTGCCTTCCGTTCAGACTCACGACTCTGCCTCCCGTTCACCATCACCGCCCTCTGCCGCTGCGCTGCCGTACCGGAGGAGCCATCAGACAAAATCAAGACGGGCAGCGGATGGACAGACAACAACATCTCCAGCCTCATGGAGGTCATAGTCGTATCGCCCCTCAACGCCTTCGACCCAAACGCCCCTCCTGCTGATTCCGTTGATGAACCTGCCACCGAACCTGCCCCAGAAGCTGCCACCAACACCGCTCCGGCAGATCAGAACGCCCACATCCTTGCTGCCATCCTGAGGGTAGAGGAGCGCCAAATGGGTTTGATGACCTTTATCCGTGACTTCTCAACTGCAACGGTAAATTTCATTACTAATACTTTGAATTTTTCGGATGTCATCTTCCCCACCTTCCCCGCCCATTATTTCAATATCCCCTCCCCTACTCCCACGCCACCTGTCTCTCCCCATACACAATCTGCCACTACCACACCATCCCCTGCCCCGACGGCAGCCGGCAGCCCTCCGACAGACACCTCCCCTCGAGGAACCAAGCGAGCTGCCACTGATGACAGCCCTCTTGTCCGGAGGAATTTGGACAGCGACCTCACGCGGGTAAAACGTATTAAGCACGTGGCAGACAAAAGAAGGTTGTCCAAAGCCATCACAACCAGCAGCTCATGGGACAGCGGCAGCAGTTCCGACATCCGACTAGTGGAGCCACCTGCCCCTCAGCCTGCCGATGAACCTGCCCTTCAACCGGCTGATGAACCTGTTGATCAGCCTGCTCCGGAACCTGCCCAGCCCCCTCCACAGCGCAGATGCCGCCATCAGATCCGCGTCAGCAGCAGCAGCGAGGACAGCGAGTGAAAATTTAAGTTTTTATTTTTCCTTTAATGCTGCCTGCCTTATCTTTTGTGATGTACTTTTATTTATCTTGTTTTTCTTTATTTTTCATGTCATTTTGCATTGAGGGCAATGCAACCCTTGAGTTTGGGGGTGGCAACCCTCCATCATCAATGGAGTTTTATGTCTTTTTTTTTAATTGTTGTGTTAATTATTTATGTTCTTTAAAAAAAATATCAGAAAATTTAAACTGTTGGCTTAAAACTGTGAACTTAACTTACCTGTCATGACGGCTCTGTCGTGGCAGCATCTTTAGGACAGGTTAAGGAAAAGTTTAGAGCCTTTCTATAGTTCTGAAAACTTAAACACCATTGTGACTGTTATATTGCTTAGATTTCTTTTAGCCAAACTAGAATAGGAAGCTTAGAACTTGAATAGCCCCTAGAGGTGCCTAACACTGGCTCTAGGAAAGAAGTTTAGCAAAAGAAATTTAAAAACCTAGAGGTGCCCGAAACCGGCTCTAGGAAGCTAACTAGAGGTGCCCGAAACTGGCTCTAGAAAAACTTAGCTTGAAAATAGAAGAAAAAGAAGCATGAAAATGTGCTTTCTAAAAGAAAGTAAACTTTGGCATAAAAATTCGAGTTAAGGAGTTGAATATTCTAGTGAAACTAAGAGAGTCTTAGCATATAACTGTTCACAAGCATGCACACACTGCACGAGAGCTATAGGGAGATTCCGGACAGATCCTAACCTTTCCGACAGGTTGCTGCCGCCATAGAGAATGAGCGACAGGTAAGGGACAGCTCACTGTTTGAAGGCCAACACAAAAATTTTCAGTTTTCTTTTAAGTCTTTATTGCTTGAGGGCAAGCAAAAACTTGAGTTTGGGGGTGTGTTGAGTGTGTAAAAGTTCTATTATTTACACCCTTTTTAACCCATATTTCTGCTGCATTCAAGCATCATTGCATTGCATTTAGGTTAGTTTTCAATAAAACATCACAATTATATAAAAGGCACGGATTCTACTGAAAGATGGCTATTTTCGCAGGTATCTGTCACAGTAGATGTCGAAGGCAGGCGCAGGGCAGATAAGCAGGAGAGCTGAACTGGACAAGCAGCTGAAGAAGACGAACCTGTCATGGACCTGTCGTGACAGCATGGTGACAGCAGACTTATGAAGAG
Organism: Hibiscus tridactylites; assembly: GCA_958450335.1. Lineage (NCBI taxonomy): Eukaryota > Viridiplantae > Streptophyta > Magnoliopsida > Malvales > Malvaceae > Hibiscus > Hibiscus tridactylites. Next base: position 79,500,319 of record OY288278.1, on the reverse strand, counting down.
AAAAAGTAAAGTGGACCTCGATAGATAGAGAAAAATCTGCTCGTCTGTCGTGTGAAAGCCAAATATTTTTCCAAGCCCCGGATCCAAAGATATGTCAAGCCAAAGCTCAAGGAAAGGAATTCCCACAAAATAAGGATGCGGCTGGAAAGTAGGAGACTTTAGAGATTTAATCTTTATTAGAATCTTACTTTAATTAAAGTTGTAATCCTTGTTACCTTAGATAACTTGAGCCCAAAGCTTATATAAGGGCATAGATTTAACCTAGGAGGATATCCGGGAAAACCCCATAATCGAAACCTAAACCCTGCCGTTTACCTGTCACCAACATGTTCTAAATTCCCCCTAGGGCTACGGGTTGTTTTGTAAAGTAGTTGCAAGGGTTGCTTTGTTTTAGGATTTTTCAAGTTCAATAAAATAAACTTCAAGTTCTTTTATCTTGGTTTTAATATCTTGCAAGAGCATCGGGAGAGCATTGTGAGGTTATCCATTTACTTATCATCGGGAGAGTTAAGTATACGAAAGAGATAAGAGCGCGTTCTCTAGTTTATAGTTGAACCATCTCGTGCCTAGGGATAGGGCGAGGTTAAGTGGCTAAGGAAGAATTCATACACATCGGTGTTCATCCTTCGATTCACGCCGGGAGGTATCATCAAAGACGTGATCATCGACAGACTTGTGCCTAGGGATAGGGCAAGGCAGATCTGGGATTCTTGCCAAGCTTGAAGTACTGAGTTAGTGTTTGCTGCCGCGACAGCTAACGGACAGACGCCGCGACAGGTGCTGTCGGCGACGGGTGCGACGACAGAACTGGAGATCCTAAGCAATTCAATACCTGCACTACCGAGCAACTCAATACCAGCCCATTCTCTTTATCTTGATATCTTACTTCTTTTATTTGTGTTTTCCTTATTATTTTCGTGACAACTTCTCATAATTATTTCCTTTACGTCGTGCAGTGAATTTAGGTGAAGCTATTAGCCCAATCCCTGTGGAGACGATATCCGATACTTCGTATCACTTTACTACTTGCGTCGTGTATACTTGCACTATAATTGCGATAGACTGTTTTACACGCAACAGCTTACGCTCTCCTTTTCCGACAATGCAGATCATTAGCGTGGAGTTAGCAATGAGCAAAGAAAGGGCGTCCAAGTGTGTGGTAGTTTGCTCAAGTATGGTTTGGTAAATAATGTAGTATTTTAGCAATGGGAAATGTTGAGTATTGTAGGAGCGTGTATCTAGACTCCTTTGTGTTGGCTTTATGTTGTTAATGCTTGCGTTGATGGACTTGTAAACCATGTTTAAGTCGCATGCCTAAGTGTTTGTATGGAAGGCTTATAACCATGTTCCTTGAGATGTTTATACCTTTGTGTTGAAGTTTGTAAGCCATGTCTTTTGAATGCTTATGTTTGTAGTGAGGGCATGTAAATCTTGTTATGCATGTATTTTGTGGATGCTTGTTTTTTTTAAATGGTTAACCTTGGATGTGTGTTCTTTTGAATGTATGTTAAGTGTTGGATCATTCTTGAAGTAGGGTGAATGCCCCTAGGTTATGTGTATATTTGCTGATTCATGTTTCTTGTGGTTTGGGAGTATGTTGTCAAGGCTTTTAACTCTTTTTTTGGTTTGCTAAGCATGTTTGTTCGCTAGTTTCCTCTATGTATGCTTAATTGGTGTTGGTTGCTCCGTTGTATACTTAAACCGCTTCGTATGCTTATCTATAGTTGATTAGTGATGTATGTGAGTTGGTATGTTGCTAGTCAAGTTGTTAAATGCATCTAGAGTTAAGTTCTTGTGTGTTTTGCAGCTAAATTGAGGCTTGCAGTGCATACCGATACACGAGGGTGTATCGATACGCCAAAACCTCTCTGGAAATCTAAAGAATTGGCGAGATTTTGGCGTATCAGTACGGGTTCTAAGGGTATCGATACGATCCTTGTAGTTTGACCGAGAGAAGTTGACCGTTGAGGGCGTATCGGTACGGTATTGCAGTGTATCGATACGGTCTCCCTGTGTTGACTTTAGGGCGTTGATCAGGTCCAAATGTATACGGTCATCTAGCATATCGATACGGCTTGTTATGAAAGATAAAATGGGTTGTAAATTTGCATGTCTTGGGTGTCTTGCATCCGTGTATGTTCGTTGCGTGTCCTAACACATAAGATTTAATAAAGGCATCTAGAAAAGATAAAAGAAAAAAATAGGGTTGTTAATCGGAGTGGGACCTTAATGAGTTTCGCTTCGATTTTCCCCGTGTAACCTACTCAGACCGGTCAATCGTCTAGACCGGGACGATGGGGTTACACTTCTTGTGAGAGTGCCAAGGAGGTGTGGGACAAGCTTGAAGTCACATACGAAAGAACCGACGAAGTAAAGGAGACCAAGATCGGGCTCCTCAACCTAGCGTATGAAAACTTCAAGATGGATCCGAAAGAGAACATCGAGAAGATGTTTGATAGGTTCTCCACTATCACCAATGGTCTCAAAGGCTATGTAGAAGCCATCCCGGAAGAGAAGCTTGTCCGAAAGCTCAACTACTCCCTTCTCGAGTCATGGGACTAAAAAAGACCGTCATCATCGAAGCCAAGAATCTCAAGACCTTGAAGCTTGATGAACTCATGGGGTCATTTCTCACTCACCAAATTATGAAGAAAAACAAAGAAGAGGAAAAAAAGAATGAAGAAATTAGAGCTATGGAGGAGAAGAAGCTCAAAGGGCTTGGCATCAACACAAATGCAATTGCTCTCAAATCCTTCACATGCCATCATGTAGATTATAGTGAAGAGAAGGATGAAGAAGAAGAGATAGTTCATCTCTTCAAGAAGTGTGCCCCTTTCATGAAGAAAGCCTTGAAAGAGCTTGAACGAGAATCCATGAAGAAGAAGAGGGCAAGCACTTCAAGCCATAAGAAGAAAGCATGTGTGGCTACTTGGAGTGATGAAGACTCCACCGACGATGAACAAGCCAACCTTTGCCTTATGGCCATCGAAAAAGATTCAAGGGTAACTTCTAATTCATCTACTTCATGTTCATATTCTTTTGATGAATTACAAGATGCCTATGATGATTTGGTTTTAGAGTTTAAAAGTCACATTTTGAAAAACAATAAAATGATTTTCAAAGTTGAAAATTCAAAATGATTTGATTTCTAAAACTAAACTTGAACTTGAAGCAAAGCTTGAAGAGTTTGAACAAAAATGTTTTGATTTACAAAACTTGCTTCATAAAGTTCAAGAAGAAAAAGATTTGATTTCCGAAGAGCTTGAAAAGAAAAAAAATTGGAAAATCAAACTTTTATGTAAGACAATCTAGTGCCCATAGATTTGTAAATGGTAAATGTTTTAGAAGTGTTTTGGTCCCAAAATGACTAATCACTTCAACTAAAAATGATGAAATTGAAAAATGGATTCCTATCAAACATGCGAGAGAGCATGGGAGACAAAAGGGCGGACGCAGGACCATGGCGAACTAAGACCAGTCAGGCCAGGAGGGTTTCAGGGCAACAAGGCTTCGATTCACCAGCAAATCGGACGGAGTTATGGTCGGTTTTCGTTGACAACCTAAGCAGGAGGATAACCAGATGAACTTTATGGGAATTATTCAGCTTCTACGGTAAGGTCACTCGGGTTTTTATCCCCCGCATTAATAAGAGACCCAACTACATAGACTGCACCTTCGCTTTCGTTCACTTCTCCAGTCAGGAAGGAATGTCTCAAGCTATCAGAGGCGTCAACAATACTTCTATTGATGGAAGGAGGGTGAGGGTCTCCCGACCAAGATTTAATCACAAGGATAGAGGGCCTCCCCGGAGCAACTGGGAGCACAACAAAGCGGCAACTCAGCCAGGAAAATCCAGGCATCAAAGTCCGACGAGACCTCGTTATCAGAACATGGGTCACAACATCAGGGATGGCAGAACCTTTCGCGAGGTTTTACAACAGGGTCCAGCCAACACTCACTCAATGAATACGGAGCCTAAGAACTCGTCCCCTGATCACAACGCAGCCAATGGCAAACAAGATTATATCAAGGTTAACACCGAATGGATACAAAATTCAGTCATGGGCATTCTTAAAGATGGTTTTGATATGGATTTTGTGCAAACTGCCTTAGCAAGCGAAGGAATGAAGGTTTCTATAGCAAAATGGGGGTGCTCAACAAACTCATGCCTCGTCACCTTTGGCTCCAAAGAGGAAAAAATGGATGCTTGGCAGAATAAACAGGACGAATTATGTTTTTGGTTTAAAATGATTGATGAGGAGATCATGAGTAACGGCATTCCGATGATGTATTGCTCTATTGCCCTTTTAGGAATGCCCCTCCATTGCTGGTCGGAGGAGTTTTTTGTTCTCCTTGCCAGTAGATGGGGAACTTTGGTCAAAATATACGACGATACTTTGAATAAAAAGGATCTTTCGGCAGCTCGAATGATAATTAAAGTAGCTAGTCAATACGATATACCGGATTCACTCAATTTTCAGGCTAGCGGACGACAATTTCAAGTTAAAATCTCAACGTCTTTTCCGGAGCCAACTCCCCGCGACTCACCGGAGAACTGGGAAGGAATTCCAGTCGACGATCTCGGTGGTTCTTTCTCGGAGGATGAAGCGATAGCTGCTGACTTACAGAATGGGTCGCTTCGTATTCCCCACGTAGAGGAGGTGGATGGCTCGAAAGCCGCTATTCCCTCTGGTCACCAAGATCCTGACTGTCAAAATTCCCTCGGGAATACAAAAGGTGCTTCTTCCAACATTCAGGGGAACCAGGACATTAATCATAAAAACACTCCCCTCAAATCCCAGGGGCCCACCTATATCTACTAATGCTGCTGGAATTATTGAGGAAGTCAACTCCTCTCCGGACATGGTCTCAAACAGCTCAGACAATATCCTGAGGGCCTCTAATATTCCCAATTCACTGGGCCCACTGCACCCTTTGCCTAATGATGCTGATTCGGGCCGTCTTATACCTCCTGGCCCAAACAATATTATCTCAGATCCCCCTTTCAACACTGTCCCAACCCCCTCCTCATCAGACAACTCCTCTCCGGACATATCATCGCTCCCATTGTCGGTGAATAATGCAGTTGTCCAAGATACTTTCGAGCAAATCCCCATGGCTCAATTTTCGCCTTCCGTGGCAGTTCCGCTTGGGGTTTCGGATCACATCTCTCTCCCGGAGTATAATCCTACCAACAGAAATAATAGCTTCTTCCTGGCTAGTCACAGACGTGATCTCCGAAGACAGCTCAGGGACTCGATCGAACTACAAGATGAGTCAGGTAATTCTTATAGCTCCATTCATTTAAATTACATTGAAGAGGCTCTCCATGTTTGGGGAGTTAGCAATATACTCGGGTTTACCTTCAAGGGGGGGAAGCAAGCTTTCATCGATAAAGTTAGAGGGATTGAAGCCGGGAGCTCTTTAGCCTCCTAATTCGGTCTCATATTTCCTGGGTATTTCAATCTTTTCATGAATCTGAAAGTTATTTCTTGGAATGTGCGTGGGCTTGGAAGAATGGAGAAGGCTAGGGCAATCCGTAATCTCATCAGAATTAACAAACCACAGTTGCTATTCATTCAAGAAACCAAATTGAGTGGTATTTCACCTTCCCTCATGAGGCGTCTGGGTTGTGATGCTAATTTCGAATATATACACTCTCCTGCGGAAGGATCATCAGGGGGAATTCTTAGTGTTTGGGACTCACGTTTTTTTGCGCTATCAGAATCTGTGATAACTAGAAGGTTTATTGCTATTTTCGGCAAATTTAGGGGTTTCGACAAACTCTGTTGCTTGGTCAATATATATGGGCCGTCGATTGATAATGAGAAGCTGGATTTCTTCAAGGATCTTCTAGAACTTATTCATGCTCATAATGCGATATGGTGTCTCGGAGGAGACTTCAATGCTATCTCCAGCAGGGAGGAAAAACAGGGTTTCTCTTGGAATTTTCCGATGATGGAGGCTTTCCGATCTTTTATTCAAGACGCCTGTCTCATCGATCTCCCCCTACATGGCGGGGCTTTCACATGGTCTAACAACCGTGACCCTCCAACACACGTCCGGCTTGACAGATTCCTCATCGACAATGATTTTCTTCTTTCTTTCCCCAATGCCTATCAGTCCCTTCTCCCTAAGGCCATTTCTGACCACAATGTCATTGCCTTGGAACACAAAGTACCTAATTGGGGCAAGAGACCTTTCAGGCTTTATAATTACTTACTTCTTGAAGACGGTTTTGATGAGTTGATAACAAGGAAAATAACTGATTTTCACTCGAATCCTCATAGTGCGGATCCCTATAGCTTGATTAAATCATTGCAAGGAGCTGCCAAGCGCTGGTTTTCTAATCACAAGAAAAGCCTGCTAATGAGCACCTCTGATCTGGAAAACAAAATCAGCAATCTGGAATTGAAACTCCAGCAAAGGTCCTCTCCCTCAGCCACCCTCAAGGAGATTCTTGAACTCAGGGAAAAACTGTGGGCCCAACTAAGACGTGATGAGAGCTTGTGGCTACAAAACTCAAGACTTAGATGGTTTAAAGAAGGTGATAAGAACACTCGGTTCTTTCACTCATTTGCATCAATGAGAAGAAATGCCAATTCAATCCATTCTATTGATATTAACGGTGAAATCTGCTTCGATTCTCGGAAAATCAAGGACCATATCTTCAACCATTTTTCTAAAGCCTTCAACGAGAAAAACACCTTGGAAGTATTGGATATGGATATGAACTTCTCCTCCATCGATTTGGACCAAGCTACTTCTCTGGAAAGAGGTTTCTCTGAATCTGAAATTTTTGAGGCTATCAATTCCTTTGACGGATCTAGAGCCCCGGGCCCCGACGGGTTTAATATGTCGTTCTATAAAAAGTATTGGCCACATCTTAAGGGAGACATCCTTCAATTTTTTCAGAATTTCTATGATGGATGTGATTGGGATAATGCTATCAACCATTCCTACATTTCGCTAATTCCCAAAAAGGCGAATCCCGGGCACATCTCAGATTTCCGCCCTATTAGTCTTGTGGGTGGCTTCTACAAATTACTGTCAAAGGTTTTTTCTTCCAGACTTCGACCATGCATGGGCTCAATTATCAGTCAATCTCAGTTTGCTTTCATTCCCGGAAGGCATATCACTGATTGCTCCTTTATTGCAAACGAAGGTATCGACTATCTCAAAAAGGCTGGGTTACCAGGTGTTATGTTCAAGGTTGACTTCAGCAAAGCATTCGACTCAATTGACTGGGACTTTCTCTTAAAAGTTATGCACATAATGGGTTTTGGCAGTACATGGTGCAACTGGATTTACAGATGTGTCTCCACTGCCTCAATTTCGGTTTTGGTCAATGGGTCCCCTACACCGAGTTTCAAGTTGGCAAAAGGACTGAGACAAGGCTGCTCTCTTTCGCCGCTCCTCTTCAATATAGTGGGTGAAGTGCTTCATCTTATGCTAGAAAAGGCTGCGTCTAATGGGCTGTTTTCAGGTTGGCAAATCGGAAAAGGGGATGTCAAATTTCACCTAAGTCATCTACAATTCGTAGATGATTTAACTATCTTCTGCGGATCATCAATCAGAGAGGTTGAAAACGTTAAGCGAATCCTTCGAGTCTTTGAGATTGCTGCGGGCCTCAAATTAAACCTTGCAAAAAGCAGCATCTTTGGGATTAACGTCAATGACAGCGTGTTGGAGCTTTGGGCAAAACAAATAAATTGCTCGAAAGGGGCTTTCCCAACAACCTATCTCGGGCTTCCTTTGGGCGCCAAATCGAATTCCATCTCTATTTGGGAACCTATCATTGAGAAATTCCACTCACATCTAGCAAACTGGAAATCGAAACACCTCTCAATGGCGGGTAGGCTTACATTGATTCAGTCAGTTTTATCTGCTCTTCCTCTCTATTACCTTTCAATGTTCAGCATCCCGGTTAGCGTTCTTCAAAAGCTCAATAGCATCATGGCTAAATTCTTATGGGGAGATTCTGATGCTCTGCGGAAAACACATTGGCTTAAATGGGATTCTATCTGTAAATCTAAGGAAGAGGGGGGGCTTAACGTGAAAAACCTAGGTTTGCAGAATAAGTCATTGCTTGGGAAGTGGATTTGGAAATTCGGCAACGATTCAAACAGTATGTGGAAAAATCTGATTTGCCGCAAATACAACCTCGAGCAAACTTCATTACTGATCGACACTAAACATACTCCGCTTTCTTCTTGGCTATGGAGGGGAATCACTAATTTAGCTATGGGATCTGATATGGTGGGCTCAATAATTAAGGACAATCTTAATCTCCAACTGGGGGATGGCTCATCCATTAACTTTTGGTCGGACACTTGGATAGGTGAAGTTCCGCTACAATGTGATTTCCCGCGAATCTTTGCTCTAGCAAGATCCAAATCGGGTAAGGTGCTGGATTTCGGCAAAATAATCAACGGTTCATGGACCTGGGATATTAAGTTGAGAAGATCTCCCTTCGATTGGGAAATCTCCCAATGGACTGCATTTCTAAACCGCCTAAATGTCGTCTCGTCCTCCCTCTTCTCCAAGGACTGCCTTTTATGGAAAGGCTCAAGTGACGGCATTTACTCCGCCAAATCATGCTACAAACTTTGCCGCAACAGCCTCCATATCAACAATTTTTGGAAGTCTTGTGTATGGAATGGGCTGGTCCCTCCACGTATCGAAATCTTCATTTGGCAGGCGATCCACAATCGAGTTGCAGTCCGCACAGAAATGGTAAAACGAAGATTCACAAATATTACCTCTATTTCTTGCCCTCTTTGTCAGCAGGACGAAGAAACTGTCTCCCACCTATTTATTCACTGTCACAAAGCCCGTCTTCTTTGGTCAAAGGCAATCTCATGGTGGGATCTGATTTACGTATTTCCAAATAACCTTAAGGACTTACTGGAAGGATGGTTCTTGTCTTGCCCGGTTCGAAACAAAGACTCAATCTGGTTTTCTATCCCCGCGGCCATCATTTGGACGTTATGGTTGGCCAGAAATGATATCATATTCAAGAGTCACACATGTGACATTCAACAGATGATTTTTCTAATGAAACAAAGGCTCATACAATGGCATTTCGCAAGGAATCCCAACCCACAGGTAAATAAATCTGATGTTTTTATTAACCCAAAGTTGGCTGATAGCCAAGCCAGTGCCACATCCAAGGCTCCTCCCCCTTGCCAATGGCTTCCTCCCCCTCCGGGTTTTGTCAAGTTAAATGTGGATGGTGCTATGAAATCTGATCTAAGTGGTGGTGGCGTCGGTGGTATTGCTCGAAATCACAAGGGAGACACCATTTTCTCTTTTTCACACAGTTGCGGTCCGGGGCCGCCTATCAGCGCAGAAATTTTGGCCTTTGACGTTGGTTTGTCAACTTTACTTGCAAACTCAGATTGCTTAGGATCATGCTTCATTATAGAGGGTGATTGCTCCAATGCTAACGGGTGGATCCAAGACATAAACAAGTGTCCAGGAATCTATAAGGCGTCCATCTCCAAGATCATCCAAATGGTGGGAAAAAGGCAGTGTTATTTCAGATTAATTCCAAGGGCAGCTAATATAGAGGCCGACTCTTTGGCCAAAAGGGGCATTGGTTAGGTTTTAAAACAAGCTCCTTTCATTAGTATTCTATTTATCAGGTTATTGATTTTTCTTGTACTGGTTATTATAAGGATTTTATCCTAAGACTCTGCATTTATTTCTGTTAATAAACGGCACTCTTTTCCCCCTTCCGCTTCCGTTGGCTAACTTTGGTGGCTAACGGTATGAGGGGGTTTTTAACGAGGCCACCCTTTTATCAAAAAAAAATGGATTCCTAAGGGGACTAAATTTTGTGCTACTAACGTCTATGGATCCAAAGCAATTTGTATACCAAAAATTACTTGATTGTCTTTTTCTAGGTGCGGTAGAGATTGATCAACAAGTTAAACTTTAAGGGGAGCTCCATGCACACAAAGGAATAACACTTGAAGAAGGAAGGCTTCACATCCTCCCATGGGTTCAAGTGTGGTAAAATGTAGTTGTTCTTGTTTTTATTTGATTTATTTTTATTAATTTCAACTAGATGATAACATATGTTGGACTAACATTTTGATGATGCTTTGAGTAAGGGGAGCCATTTTAAAACCAAAATTCTTAATTTTGTCATTCTTTTTACCTCTATTGTTATTTTGAGCTTAAAAGTATTTTAAATTCTTTTTGATATAACAAAAAGGGGAGAAATTGTTTGAAAAATTAAATTTTCAAATGAATAAAGGGGAGCTTTAATTCATTTCACATATTAAGTCTCTTATTCCAAATTTATTTCACAAAGGGGAGAATTTCCAAACAAATTTTCAAGTTAGTTTTATTATATCAAAAATGGGGAGATTGTAGAACTAATGTTTTGATATAATAATTGAAAAATGTTTTTGGACTAATTTGAAAAGAATTTAAAACTTGTCTTTAAGTCCAAACAACTTGAATTTATGTTTGAGGGATCTTAAAAGGTTTTTGGCAAAGTTTTTCAGCAAAGTTTTTCATGATTTAAAATAGCCAAACTTGAATTTTCAGGTTACCCGTACCGATACGGTGTAACCCATATCGATACCTTTTTGCCCAGGTTTGGTTACTGCCAAAACCCATATCGAAACAGACTTTGTCGTTTCGATACGGAGAGGGATCGTTTCGATACGCCTGGTAAGCGTACCGATCCCCATTTTAACAACCCCAATGGCTAGTTTCCCAACGGTCTTTTAAATATCATACCGTACCGATACGCCCTCAAGCATATCGATACGCCTAGGCTGGAAAGAGCCCAACGACTAGTTTCTGATGAAGGTCGTATCGGTACCGATATGGGTCCACGTGTATCGATACGAAAGGCTGCAAAACAACATTAATGGTGGGAAATTAAGTCTCCAACGGCTCCAATTCAACCCCAACGGCTAGTAACGGCTACAAACTCATTAAGGAGTATAAAAGGGACCTCAAAGCATCAAGTAATGCTTAATGCTTCAATTGTAACACAACATATGATCAAGAAATTGTCTTAGTGCTTAAGTGTCAATTTATTGTATAGACAAACACTAGTGAGCCAAATTTGTTAGATTTGCTCAAGTGTTTTAGGATTGGGTGAGAGCTTTATTGTGTAAACAAATACCTATTAGACGGATTTAAGTTTGCTTATCTTTGTCTCTTTGTAAAGAGGGTTTGATCAAGGCTTTGGGTAGAAAGCTTGATCGGTTTGTAAGAGTTTCCTCCTAAGCCTAGAAAAAGGGACGAATCAATAGTGGATTGATTGAAAATCCTTAGTGGGAAGCTAAAGTAGTGGATGTAGACCTTGGTTAGAAGGTTGAACCATTATAAATTATCTTGTCTTAATCATTTTTAGCTTTCACACCTCTTACACCCAAAATTCCACTTCTCCACCACTTGGCGAGCAAGAACGGTTGAAGGAATCGAGCACCTAAAAACCCAACAGTAATGAGCTATATTTTAATAAACCAAGCTTTATAATATATGTATGGGATGATTTATTTATTATTGAACTCTTATTTAATTTAATATAATTCATAGTTTTTTAATAATGACGGAAATAAAAACAATAACAACAACGACAATAATAAAAATAATAATAATAACAACAACAACAACAAGATATCAGTAATACTAATAATAGTAAGATGATAAAAATATCATAACATAATATATTAGTCATGTTTAGGAGTTTTTTAAATAGATAATAACAATATAATAGTAATGTTTTTTTTTTTGCTTTTGGATTTTAATAACAGCCACTTACACCAATTTATATAGTTAAAAATTAAACAACGGGTCATATAAACCCATTATAATAAAACAAAATAAAAAAGGTTATCCCGGACAAAATTAGTGATTATAAGGATGATATTTTTTTTCGAATTCAACGGGTTTCGACTTGATCCTATATGGTTAATTTTTTTTTATTTCAAATGTTGGCCATGTCGGATTTCTTTCTTAAGAGTATTCGGGCCGAGTTTGTAAAGAAACTCCCAGCCTATATAACTACAAAAATACCCTTTGTATATATTTATATTTTTAGTTAGGTTTTGATAAAAACAAGTAAAAATTAACATACAAGGTAATAAGAATAAATTTCACTTTAATTTTATGTTATGTTATTAATTAATTAGTATTTTATTCAATTTTTTTCTATCTTGACAAAAAAAATGTGGTACAATTGTAAATTATGTTAAATTGGAGGTCAAACTTTCAATTTTAATTTTAACTCGGTTTCGTATATTTTTAAAGTTTGGGTTGACTAAAAACTCGATTCGTTGCCATCCTTGCAATACTCAAAGTATAATACAAATGTAAGACAACCAAGGTACCTGCCAACCTCCTGGCTTTGCCATGTATCCATCCAAATATCAAATATGTATCAACAAATTAACTTTCTACACGGGGACAGACCATGAGGCATGCACGGCCATTGGCCCCTCATTAAATGAAAAATTTTCAGTTTTCATTCCTCTTTTAGTTAAATAAATTTTTTTCACTTTTCCCTCTAAAAACTAAAAAATTAATTTTGTTGGTGCCTAAAAGTAATAAACAATGAACAAGGAGTGAAGAAAAAAACTAAAATGATTGGGGTGATTTCAGTCAGTTCATCCCTATTAATTTAAAGTGGAGAGTCGTAGATAATAATAGTTGGAGAAGAGAGAACCACATGAGGAGGGGAGAGATATTGTTCCCTTGTTTTTCTACATTGTTGTTGACCTGATTAAGCTTTCCGTATGATGACTATTGATGAGCAGACAATAGGCTTAGTTGTCAAGGCTGTCATATCAAGGCGCAACAGCTAAGAATAAAGAGCAACTCGAAGAATAAAAACTTTGAATGTTATGGTGCCTTATTTACTGGGAAGTACTACAATGCAGATACTAAATCCAAAGATAATCCTTCTTGAGAGACGTATATTAGAGGTATAACAAATTTTAATATCTTTTAGCACAAAATACTAGTTTTTATCATCAAATTTTATAATTTTATCTCGATCCTCCATCCCAATTTTTTTATCTCGTCTCTAATTATTAAACAACATGTACATTATTGAGCTAGTTTCGATTATACAGAATCTGAAATAAAGAAGCCTAGAGAAGAAAAAACAACTTAAAAGAGTGCAGGTAGGGAAGGCAGATGGTGATGGATGTGCAAATATGGCTAACAATTATTAATGATGGAACAAGTGAACTTACACAGACCATGGAATTGGATTTTGAACCACCCAATTCTATTTATATAATATGTTTGTTAGTCCATATAAATAATAGTAACATTGACAACTCCTCTAATTTGTTGTCGATGTTTTTTTATTTTTGCCTCAAGTGTGTTCTGCTGAAAAAAGTAACCCTAGAACCCGTTTTTGGATATTGAAAAGTAAGCGGGACTAAATATGCAATTTTCGTAGATTGTATGGACTGATAACAAGAATTTGATTGAAATAAACATATTGTTAAAACAGAGTTGCCTCAACCACCACAATCAGAAAATTTAGTACGTTTTTCCCATTGATGTGATCGGCATACATCTTAAGTACTAATCTAACTCCTTGCTTAGGATTAGCATTTTCATGTATCTCGATGAAAACCAAACCTAACTAAGCTTCCTACCACTCCATTTCAAGATTACGTTAACTTAATTATTGACTTAATTATTTAGTTCATGTGTTAATGATCTCTAGAACAAGTAGTTAAAGTTTTCAGTTGACATTTTCTTTTCTTCCATAAGTTGTGTGTTCAAAACTCATTAGAAGTAATTTTTTCTTTTTTTCCTCATCGTAAAAATTGTTCAAAAACAATTATTTAGTCCACGTAATAACACAACAAAAAAGTTAGCAGAAAAGTGACAAAAAAATGTCCAATGTTAAAACTTAAATAAGTAAATTGAACATTAACCAATTAATTCAGATTGAATAATATAAAATTCTATTATATAGAAGATATTTTCAAATCCATTTGTACCATTAAAATTCAAATATTTTTACCTATTTTTTCATTATTTTGGACCGTAAATTTCGGGTTCATTGTAGCAATTTTTTTTTGGATAAGTTAGTTTGTATTTATCCAAAGAAAGCAGATAAAACTGCAACAATCCTACATACACTTTGGGTGGCCATCCCAATTAGGGAATTTCCCAAGCTGCACAAATGTATCTATTTACATCATCTTCGTATACATTCTTACATTGAATCTTTACACAAACTATATCCTTTATACACTCAAGCAGTTTAACCCATTCCCTTCTATCATTCCGAAATTTCTTCATGTTTCTTTCTTCCCAAATATAATAGACATACGAGTTCCACGCAATCTTTAGTATGTACACTAGCAAAAACTTTCCCTTCATACTAGCCTGCAACCAGGCCAATTCAGAATCCCAGCTTCACATTCTCCTTTGTAGCCCACACAGAGCAATGACAGCAGCCCAGACACGTTGAGAATAAGAGCATTCTGCAAACAAGTGATTTCGAGACTCTATTCGCCCACCACAGAGCAAGCAGCATGTGTCCACATTCATTCCCATACGCTGCAGCCTATCAAGGGTGGGCAACCGATCCAAGATAGCCATCCAGGTTATCACAGCATGCTTTGGGACATGCAATCCAAACCACACCACTATATGCCAAGCTACCTCAGGTTTCACAATCCTCACCTCCTTCCATATGTTTCGCACACTTAGAACAGAAGGGCTTAAAGCCTGCACCTGAGCCCTCATCTTAATCAACTTTCTCAACCACCAACTAGTCTGAGGCTTGCAGTTAATTGTCCAGTAGTCAGCCTCTTTGAACACTATAGATTTTAGGGAAAAAATTGATATACATTTTCGACGACTTTTATAATACTATAGATTTACCTCAGTTTAACGAATATTATTGAAATACCCTAGACGCTTATATAATTTTTTCCAACTGTATTATTGTAGCAAATTCCCGCCATATACTATATGATAAATATATCACAAAACAGAAAATAATGGCAATTTTGGGTGAAAAACCCCTTTTAAATTATTATTGGGGAAAATGGCTCCCAAAAACTATTATTTGGTAAAATGACCCCCAAACTTGCCAGGTCGGCAGACCTCGCGTTGTGTAGGACGCGAGGTACGATATCGCGTTCTACACAACGCGATTTTAGTCGACGTGGCATTGATGTCCGTGTTAACGGTTTTACAGGACCTCGCGTTCTGCAGAACACGAGGTCCCCGAGAAATTGAAATGGCGGCTGGAATATATCGCACAGACCTCGCATTCTGTAGGACGCGAGGTCTGTGCAAATCTGCCATGAACCACAAGCGAAAACAAGCATGGGTAGGCCTGTTCGAGCCCAATTTCGAGCGTGTAAATCGTATATTTTTAGCGATCATCGAGTTTGGGGTCGTAGTACTGGAAATTGTCTATCGTATGATACCAACATGGTTAATTTCCGTCCATTCTACAATGGTTTAAAATGGCTTCGAAAACCCTATGCTATCATCCTTTTTGAATGGAGTTGCATTTCAACAAATGTCGATAGGCATGTTCGAGCAGAATTTCATACGTAGAAATTTTAAATTTTTAGGTAACATCGAGTTTGGGGTTGTAGTACTGGAAATTCTCTATCGTATGACACTGACACGGTCAATTTTCGTCCATTGTACGCTGATTTAAAGTTGATTCGAAAACACTATCATAACATATTTTTTTGAATGATTGAAAATATAAGATAACGGGTTGTATAAATCGAAGTGGACTGACTTTATTGATTAGATTGTCATGTGCGAACTCACATATACAAATTAAAATTAATTAATTAATACGAGGGGCTGAGCGATTAGGACACTTAGGAGCTGTGTGCCCAGGATTTCGACATATAGAACAATGCTTCTTTTGTCCGGTTTTCTCTCGATGTTCGACCAAATCCTCGGCACAGTATATTCTTGTAGAAGGTGGACGTCCTTTGGCTCGTAGTAGTGCTGGATCTGGGCGTATGATCGGTTCAGTGTCCACACCATTCGGATCAACTTCATTTCCGATTGGAGGAAACTCTTTTTCGTAAACCTTAAGCACCGTTTTGAGTAAGTGTACTGCATCAACCATATGCATGTATTCTATTCGTTGGTTAGTGCAAGCAGCAATGGCGTGTGCGCACGGGTATTTGAAAGTTTGGAAAATTCCGCACTCGCAGGTTCTTTCCCTCAGGTCTACCACGTAAGCGTTGTGCTGAACGCCTTCCAACCGCCTGGAAAATTCCGCAACACGAAACAAGTGTCCTTCTCGCGAAAAGAGAGTTGCTTGCATCTGTCTTGATTGGCCCAATTGAATATGCAGTTTTATGCAGAAATCTGGATGGACTTTGTGTCCACCTGCCATGTACTCAGTTGCTTGCCTGCCCAAGGTTGCAAAAAGGGTAGCTAAACGATAATAGGTCGCTTTGACAATGGAAGTGATAGGCAACTGCCGCACTCCCTTCAGTGATGAGTTCACTGCCTCAGCCAAGTTTGTTGTCATGTGACCATAACGTTTACCCTCGTCATACGATCGAAGCCATTTTTCCTTTGGGATTTTTTCAAGGTATTATGCGCCATTTTTGTTTCTCGCTCTCAGTTCCTCGAGCAGGTCAGCCACCTCTTGTTTGTAGTGCGAGTTGCCTACGGGATGACAGTTGAATAGTTATGGGCGAAAAACACATGAAAAAAGGTCGTAAATGGAAGCGAGTAACAAGTAATATAGTAAATGAAAATGACATAAATGACGTACCCATATCGAGCACCATTTGACGTTCATCACGATTCTTGTATTTCAGCAGGTAGTTTGCGGCTATGTGCCGCAAGAAAAAACGGTGGTGAATGTATGGAGGCTTCCAATAGTCACCCAAATTTTCAATCGCCCACAACAGCGTTGTGCCTCTGTCAGAAATAACACACACCCCTTCATCCCTTCTTCGTATTACATGATCAAGAACATATTTTCGTAGGTTCTTAAGGAAGAACGTCCAAGACTCCAAATCCTCATTCGGGACGATTGTGAATGCAACAGGAACGCATTTGCGATTGCCGTTCTGTGCTATAGCTAGAAGTAGGATCTGTGTATATCTTCCGTACAACCATGTGCCGTCGATTTGGACCATCGGTTTGCAGTGCTTGAATGTGTTGATGCACTGGGGGAAAGTCCAAAATAACCGGTGGAATTGAGAAACACCTCGGACGACACGATCATTTTCGTATGCCAGAACCGTATCAAGTTTGACAACCATTCTAGGGATGTGTTTCTGCAGGAGATTAAGCCACGGGCGCAACTCTTTGTAAGATTCCTCCCATCGGCCATACATTTCCTCTTTGACCTTTTTCCTTGCATACCATGCTTTCGAATAACCTGGACGGAAGCCGGTGACAGCTAGAGCTGCAGCCTGACATGTGGGGACCGATACAGTGGGATTTGTTTTCACCAGTATGGAAAAGATGTCCGCGAGGTACTTTGCATCCAGGTTCTTGTGATCCTGGTTGAGGCTAGCAACGGTGCATGTATGGGGCCCCTCAAGTTTTGTTATTTTCCAACGGTTGCCTGCCCTCTTCAACTCTGATATACGGATTTTCCATTTACAGCCTTGATCCTTTTGGACGCAGTGAGCCTTGTAGTATCTGGCTTGGGTTTTCTTCATCGTCGTCTCAACATTATGACGAAGGTTGTACTGCTTAACTGCCGCCACCGCAATCTCCTTGTTCG
This sequence comes from Hibiscus tridactylites, assembly GCA_958450335.1. Lineage (NCBI taxonomy): Eukaryota > Viridiplantae > Streptophyta > Magnoliopsida > Malvales > Malvaceae > Hibiscus > Hibiscus tridactylites. The sequence goes on along the minus strand of OY288278.1, from coordinate 79,482,588 downwards.
AGAACGCCATACCAATTCTTAGTTCACCATCAGAACGGTTGACTCGGCCATCTATTGTGTCGTCATGGGGAAAATCAGGGACGTCCATTGCATCCATATCAACCGTTGTGAAGTGGGATGGTGGCTGGAACATAGAAATTGGTCTTGCGTCTACAGGAAAGTTGGTGGCAGTCGGTTCTTCGTCCAAATCTGGTGGTGGAACGGTAGTGTCTTCTGGGTCTTCTGGTAACTCTGTCAAGTCTTCTGGTTCGGGATAGAATGGCCCCAGCTCGTCTCCGTCTGGCCCGGGTTCTCTAATCGGTTCTTCGTCAGAAGCATCCTCCGAGAGCTGGAATAGTAGAGCTTCGTCGATCACTACCCTTCGAGACGAGGATTGGGGTCGATGAGCGGGAGACCTCTCACGAGATCGCTCACGAACCTCATTTCCAAGACCAAAATTAAGATCAGCATAAGAAGAATGTATTCCTATAGATGGTTGAACGTACTCTGTGCTAGGGACATACGTTGAGTGTCGTCTATATGAGGAATCATGGTCGTGCATAGCGTAAGAAGACGACGCTCCCTCACCCCCAAAAGAATAATGTCTCCCCATAGATGGTTGACCGTAGTCGGTGCCAGGGACATACATTGAGTGTCGGCCATATGATGCTTCATGGTCGTGCGCAACGTAAGGAGCTGACGTTCCCTCCCCCCCCCCAAAAGTATAAGGATTGTATGGACTGTACGATGCATTTGTTGGTGCATCGAATTCATCGTTTGGGGGTTGGTTCAGGTCGAACCCAATACTAGCTACGCAGGACTGCCTTGGATGAGCAGATGACGATGCACCAACTTCGTTGTCTCGGCAGAGTAGGCTAAAATCACGTCGTAGACCTGCGGTTGGGCTATCAACATTGGCATTCGGATCGAAGTCGAAATTCGCCCGGCCCCAGCTTGGTATTTCGACAACTGGATTAGACTCGGAGAACGATGCATACAGCTCGAGGGGCGTTCCAATTGAATACTCGAAGTGGGTTTCCATCATCATTTCCACATCAGCATTTTCCGCAATTTGGCATACAGAGTACTGTAAAGGGTCTATAGATATTGGCACCCGATACTTCACGTCGGACAAACGATGATTATCGAAATGAGGGACTTTTGCCTTCAGTTCCTTGACCAACTTCTTGAACGATAATCTCCTCGGAAGCTTTATCGTTACCGGATCTTCGCAGTGGAAAAGGACGCCGAGTTCGGTACCCTCGAATATCTGCCCATCATAGTAAACTTGCGTAGTAACGCCTCGTCTGGCCATTTGAATATTTTATGAAAGACTTTTGAAATTTTGATACTTAGAAAATTCTAGGAATTGATTGCCAATTGAAACTTATATTTTCGTTTTATGGTTCTTCTTCATATATAGGCAAAATTATTGGCCCTTGAAATCCCGAAGAATCTGGTTGTGTAAGGCAAATAATGGTTCCGAGAGGTAACTTTGCTTGTCCATTACCTAAAACCGATAAGCAGGTAAATGATGAACAAGTCAGGAATGGCGTGTGCCTGGGAGGCAGTCTCCTAACTTTCGACAAGTAAGGGATAGAGTTGATGGGAGGCAGGGTTAACCAGTACCTCGCGTTCTGTAGAACGCGATATTAGTACCTCACGTTCTATACAACGCGAGGTCCATTAATATCGCGTTATAAAGAACGCGAGGTCACTTTAATTGCTTTGTTTCAGATATTCCGTCAGAAGTTATAATAACCGTACTATTTACTATTTGTTTGTTTGTGTAATTGAGAACATGTTCGAGAATTTGAGACAATTGTAGTCTGGTAATTGAATACTACTACTACTGGTGTGCATAATGTAATTGAGTAGTAGTAGTTTTACATAACTTGAAGTCCGTTGAACATTAATAAAGGATGAAATAAGACGTCATATAACATAATTGGAAGATAATTTCATAAGTTAATGGTTAATCCGAATCATCGTAGTCAGTGGACACGTCTGAACTTAGGTTTAGTTCTTCGATCAGCTGTTGTTTTCTTTGTCTACGCCTGTACATAAAAAGTTGCAGCTCCTCCACAGCCGCATCAACATTCGGTGAAGACGGTGCGTGTTCAGTGTTCGGAGCAGGTTCTACGGGTGCAGACGTACTACCTTCTCCGGTGTTGACAAACTTAACATTGAAATCGACGTCTCTAGCTCCGACGGAATTGAGCCGGTCATACATGTTACGAACGTCTGTTTCGTTCGTAAGCTTCATAACGTAGTGCGTTTCATTAGCTGACGGTGTTGGGATTCGACATTCCATGGAAGAAATTTGTTTGTCGGTGTGTTTACTAACCTCGATTGTTGTCAACTGTATTAAATCTTTCAGTGACATTTTGCCGGTGATTGTTGACTCAAAATAAGTATCGAGAAAATAAAATGTTGCCTTAAATTTTGCCATAAGGTTAGCAAGGATTGGGTGTTTAGAGAGAATTTGGAATGAGTAAATGATGGTGGAATTCGTGGGTATTTATAGGAAAGGAAAAACAACACATAAGTAAATTTAAGTCGCATTTCATTTAACAAAACTTTCAACATGTATGCTTTAATAAGTAAATTGAGACAACTACATAAATTATCTATAAAATTCGAAACAATATATTCAACCGCTCCAGCGGGCAAATTTGATCGGAGGTCTCGACTGAAAGAAGCAGAGTGCGATAATCAGATTTCTTCTGAAATGGTAGCAGCTTTGATCCACATTAACAAATTTAATCAGCACCCGCCGCATCTGAAAATGTTGGCTGCCACGGCAGAATGTCGATCTAAATTCGCCCCCGCTTCCTAAAAGTCGTTTCGTTTCAAAACTGTAGCCGAGGATCCTCTCGACGGCGGCTACAGAAGCTGCCATTGAAGCCACTACTGCAGCACACAACCTCCAAAATATTATGATATGTCGGTAAATATTAAGGTATGTACCCCCGCGGAACACAAATCTTTAAGTGAACTCCAACTATCATAAAGGAACAAAATTTCGGACATAAAAATTACAACGGAAAAAAACGCAGCATTACACGAACTCATTTTCAACTGACCTAAACTAAACTTAACTGGTTACAAAAATTCATCTGCGTGCATATATATATATATATATATACAAACATCTCATAGACCTCGCGTTCTATACAACGCGAGGTTTGAATGACCTCGCGTCCTACAGAACGCGAGGTTGCCACGTCATCATATTCACCTCCCTCTATAAATAGCAAACTCTTGGAGAGGCAAGGAGCACCCACAGAAATTTTTTTCTGTATTCACGTAAGCAGTATTCGCTTGCAGCTACTAATGACAACATAGCGCGTATTTTGGAAGTTTTGTTCAAACTAACTTCCAAAATATTGCGTTATGTCGTCATTTTTAGTTACTAATGAAAACATAACGCGTATTTAGTATGATTCATTATTGTTATTATTATAATTATTAGTATGATTCATTATTGTTATTATTATTATTATTAGTATGATTATTATTATTCTTCTTATTATTATTAGTATTATTTAGTTAATAATGAAAATATAACGTGTATTTTTTTTTATTATTATTATTATTATTATTATTATTGTTATTATTATTACTATCATACTAATAATTTTTATTGTTAGTATCATTCATTATTATTGTTGTTATTATTATTATTGTTATTATTATTAATATTATTATTATTTTAATTATAATTATTATTTCTATTATTATTTTTTATTTTTATTGTTATTATTATAAATAAAAATTGTAATATTAAATGAGTTTCCCGCCTTGAAACTCTTCATTTAAAAAAACCCCACGACCTCGCGTCCTGTAGAACGCGATTTCTTTAGAAAATCGCGTTCTATAGGACGCGAGGTCACTTCTGACCGTTCAGTTAACGCGTCTGTTCATTGACGCGTCTTTTCAATGAACCTCGCGTTCTATAGGACGCGAGGTACATGAATATCGCGTTCTACAGAACACGAGGTTCATTAACCTCGCATCCCAAAAGACGCGAGGTCTTCTATAAATTGGAGGTTTTTTTCTAAAAACCTCCACAGAACGCGAGTTCTATAGCAATTTTACAAAAATTTATCAACAACTTTTATATATCGTTTGATCACATGGAGCCCTTGCTACGCAACCAAGCGAGTCACTGCAGTAAATTTTGGCAAAACAATGAAGAGGTATTATTTTTTTCCCTTTTATTTTCTAAATTTTTTAATTAAATTATATTCTTTTATTTTTACTAACTATTTTATTTTATTTTTTTGCAGGGATACGAACATAACTTACAATGTTACCTTAACCGTATCACCGTCGCACCCGTTGATGCTGTTATGCGTTGGATTGAGCGGGCAGGTTTTGGGCACATAGCTCGCTATATAGGGGGTGAAGGTTAGACCGTCGTTGATCAGCGCGCTGATACAACGGTGGAGACCCAAGACGCACACGTTTCATCTTCCATTTGGCGAGGCAACAATCACGTTGGAGGATGTTGCCTACATTCTGGGGTTGCCTACAAACGACAGCGTTATTACTGGTGTAGCGATGACACATTGGCCAACCCTATTTGCTGAAGAAATGGGCGTGCTGCCCCTTGAGGACGTGTGGGACGGAGGGAAAATTTCTCTATCGTACTTGGAGGACCAGTTTGGAACCCCTCCCCCGATGCGGATGTAGTTGCACTTTAGGTATTTTTTCTATTTAAAAATTAGGATGTCATTATTATATATTTAGTATGCTTTTATTATATTTATGATTAAATTAAAATTATTTATTTGCACATTAGGCTAGTTTATGAAATTTTTAGGATGAATTCAGTAAATATTTAGGATCCTTTTAATAAATTTAGGATGCAATTACAAATCAGTACTTCATAATTAGGATGCTTTTATTAAATATTTATGATGACTTTATTAAATATTTAGGTTGCCTACATTAAATATTTAGGATAAATTACAAATATTTATTTACAAATTAGGATTAAGTTAGTAATTTCTTTGGATGCATTTATTAAATCTATATTTAATCTATATTTAGGATGAACTTACAATTTTTTTAATTAGGATGAACTTACAATTTTTTTAATTAGGATGCCTTTATTAAATTTATATTTTCACAGCGGTGTGCGCGAGCCCACATCTTGCGCATTATTGGCGGGATATTAATGCCCGACAAAACTCACACAAAAGTGCACGTTATGAGGCATCGTCATCTGACAAATTTAGATGAGTCTGGACGAAAATCTTGGGGGTCAGCTGTCTTGACGTTTCTTATCAGAGACCTCTGCAGAAACGTTGACGCCTTCAGAGCATCGATGGGAGGATGTTGTTTATTCCTACAGGCTTGGGTTTGGTTTCGGATGCCTACTTTGACACCACAGCTTAGGCAGCCCACCGCTATGTTATTTCCGCTTCTACGGAGGTACTACATAATCTACTATATTTTTTTATTAAATTATTTTATTTAACGATGTTTTTCATTATTTAAAGGTGGACCACCGCACTATCCCACACCGGCCTGCCGGAGTCCCAGAAAGAATACAGATATAGATTCGATACCTTGACGGAGGACGAGGTAATTCAACGATTATTTTGATTTTTTCCATACTATTTTTCCAATAATATTTCATATAAGCGTTACAAACTTTTTCATTCTTTTTAATTCGTGTGGACGCCCTACGATTCAGAGGAGATTCGCCAGATTACTCCACCAGATATTAGCGAGAGCGAGACCTCTGGATTTTCGTCGTGCCGCTGCTGAACTATGAAATTTGCGTGTGGCATTCTATGGACAGGGTACTCCGACAGTTCGGGTACGTCCAAAATGTTCCACCCCCTTCGCAAAATATGGACTCCTTCCACAATCTTACGCGCCAGGGGAAGATGGATGTTGACTGGGCCGAGCACTACGCTAGCTGGATAGCGCTTTGGGCTCGCCGATTTAACAGACGCCCAGAGTTTCTCCAACAAATTATGGTAGGGGGTCATTCGGTCGCTTTCAATTATGACCAGTGGTACAGGAACAATGGGATGCCACATATCCTTACTCAGGCCGAGCGCGAAGCAGGGTTTCCCCAGCAACCCCAAAACCGCCCACGCAGGAGCCGGCGAGCGAGCCAGACCCAGAGCCAGAGGCAGAGCCAGAGGCAGTCGACGCAGCGCGGTCCGAGACCATGATATGACACTCCAGGGGCATCATCTTCTGCCGCACAATTGCATAGCGGTCCATCGAATTTCCAGCAGACGATTCCTCCACCCTAGTACGGCTCCACTGATGCCTATCGTCCCTATACGCCCACGACTGACCTTAGGCTTATCGATTATCCACAGCTGCACCATCAGTATGGGTTTCCGATTGTGGAGAGTACGCCGATGGGTAGCTTGTTTTACTCCCCGCCTGGGCCCAGCACAGATCCGCATATCGCGCACGATGGTCAGGATGATAGGGACCAGGGACCACCACACGATGGAAACAGGAGGTATCCGGACCGTGAGCGTCATCCACCCGACTGCGGAACGGGTGGACATAGGCATTTTTAGTCTTTTTTTACTGTTTTCTACTTATGTTTTTAATATTTATGTAAAACACTTTTGAATTTTATAATGTCGTAGTATAATTTTGTTTACGTATTATAATTAAACTTTATAATGTTTTATTTAATTTTTGTTTTTAATAAATTTAATGTGATTACTAAACCGAAAATCGACATTAGTTGAAATGCAACTTCAATAAAAAAAAAAGATGATGACATAGGATTTTCGAAGCCATTTTAAATCATTGTATAATGGAAAGAAATTAACCATGTTGGTATCATACGATAGACAATTTTCAGTACTACGACCCCAACCTCGATGATTGCTAAAAATATACAATTTACACGCTCGAAATTGGGCTCGAACAGGCCTACCCACACTTGTTTTCGCTTGTGGTTCAGGGCAGATTTGCACAGACCTCGCGTCCTACAGAACGCGAGGTCTGTGCGATATATTCCAGCCGCCGTTTCAATTTCTCGGGGACCTCGCGTAACGCGAGGTACTGTAAAACCGTTAATACGGACAACAATGCCATGTCGACTAAAATCGCGTTGTGCAGAACGCGATATCGTACCTCGCGTCCTACACAACGCGAGGTCTGCCGACCTGGCAAGTTTGAGAGTCATTTTGCCAAATAATAATTTTTTAGAGCCATTTTTTTCAATAATGATTTAAAAAGGGTTTTTCACCCAAAATTGCCGAAAATAATTGACGAACCCCTATTTTCCTTGGTTACGTGAACTGTCGGCAACTATTTATTGCTTAGCTGTCACTACAAACTGCTCAGGGACAGTTCCCACGTGGCAGTCTTCTCATTGGTCAAAACACTTTCCTGTCATTTTCCTCTCATGTCTTTGAAGCAAAACCATAAAACACTACACCCCGCATATAAAAAACCTCCACCCCAATCTCGCCGACGATCGCCGTTAAATTTACTGTCGGCAGAAGAAACTCAATCTAGCTCAATCCACTCATTTCAATGCCTTGAACATATATTTTTCCACTTCAATTTCCTGAGCAAAATATTCCGAGAAAAGGGAAGATGATGAAGAAGAAGAGAATGTCAAATGGGTATGGTAAAATGGGTGAAGGCTCAAGCAACACGACATCTTCTTCATCTTACGCATCCACGGAAGAAGAAATCAAGTGGGAAATGAGACCCGGAGGGATGCTGGTGCAGAAAAGGAACCAGAACGGCGACGTTTCGTCCCCCGATGTCCGGTTACGTGTTGTTTACGGGGCGATGCGTTACGAGATCTCCATGAACTCCCAAGCCACATTTGGTAAAACAAACCGGATCCACTTTTTCTTTGACTTTCTTTTTGATGTTTGGCTGGTGGGAAAATTGTTTCTGAGTTTATTATTATTATTTACGTGGTAAAAAGGGGAGGTGAAGAAGCGTCTAGCAGCAGAAACAGGGCTACAACCGAGTGAACAGAGGGTGGTTTTCAAAGGGAAAGATAGAGAAAACGGTGAGTTTTTGGACATGAGCGGTGTCAAAGACCGATCGAAGCTCGTATTAATGGAGGATCCGGCAAGCATAGAGCGGAGGTTCAACCAGATGCGGAGAAACGCCAAGATCCAAAGCGCTCATCGGGCTATCAACAGCGTTTCCATCGAACTCGATAAGCTGACGGACCAAGTAAGCAAGAAAATTCTCGGGGTTTTTTTTCTTCATAATATTATTATCAATCACCGCACAAATCTTAGTATCTTACTTCTTCCGATCATCCTAAGGTTTCTGCAATCGAGAAATCGGTCTCCAACGGAATTAAAGTACCGGAGGTTCAGATCACGACGCTGATCGAGATGCTGATGAGACAAGCGATCAAGCTAGACGATGTTGCTGCGGAGGGAGACGCTGTTGCGCCGAAGAACTTGCAGGGCAAGAGAGTTCAGAGGTGTGTCGAAACCCTCGAGTCGTTGCACGTATCGAATGGCAGAGCTAAGGCTGCCGGTGATGCTGTTGTGGCAACCCGACGGGAGACATTTGGTCCTTCTCCTCCGGCCATGGCGCTGTGGGAAATTTTTGATTGATCTGATCATGGCCATAATTTAACGAGCTATCTACAATTCTACATGTAGATTTACAGACCTCCCTTTGCCACATGTTGGGTCAATAAGCATTTGTGAAGGATTGTATGTAACTGATCTGCCTGTGTTTTTATCGAATGACAATCGAGTAATAATAATCTATAATCCTTGATGATTAATAACTTGTTTGATACAGTGTCAAAGCCTTTGGTATTAGGGGTGAGCAAAACTCGACTCGACTCGACTCAAAAAAATCGAATAACTCGACTCGAGGTAAAAATACTCGACTCGTCTTGACTCGACTTAAAATTTCATAAACTCGAATATTAAATATTCGATGTGATTTAAATATGAAAATATTAAATATTCTATTTTAAAAAATAATTTAAAATATTCAAATATTTCGAGTTATTCGAGTTGATGCGTCATATCTTAAGATAAAGATGAGCGTTCGATTGAGTCGGGTAAAAATTTTTCAAGTTATTCGAGTTGACGCGTCATATTTTACAATTCAAACTTTATTTAAAATTTTTTCGATTCGAGTCAAGTCGAGTTTTCAAGTTCATATACAAATTTAATTGTAATTATTTATCATGTTACCATATTTTGGAATTTTGCTTTAAGGACCAAATTGAAAGAATGCATAACGATGGCTAAATTTAGTGAGTTGTTTCAAATTAGGACTAAATTGATTGAATGTATAAATATAAATGACTAAATATGTTATTATACTAGATTTTATAACAATCACTTAACGGAAATTAATGTCCAATTACTATTTTGTTATAAAACATAAAATTTAATTGTCATTTTATAATTTTTGAAGTTTGATTACAATTTTATTTTTTTTACTAAAGTTCAGTGATCGTCTGTGTACTTCGCCTTAAAATTTAAATAGAATTTACATTAGATAAAACGTAATCAATTGTTAAGTTACGTGAATGTCAGACAAACATTCAAATTTCAAATTAAGATAAAAACGAGAAGTCTTTGAAGGAGTTATCAATTACACTTTAACTATTAAATTAAAAGAGTAAAATGTTTAAATTCCTAAATTAAAAGTTGATGCACTAAAATTTGAATATGGGAAGAGTATAAGGGTTGAGAGTAGAATTAGATTAAAAAAACTGCCCTGAAGGTTCTTCAGGCCTGGTAGCTCAAGTTCTAGATAACAGCAATTATCCGGCCCAAGTTAGTAAGTTAAAAATGTAAAAATGAAAATGAATCAGAAATAGAGCGCCAACGGCAATGGGTAAGAAATCCATGGCGGGTTGAGATTTGAATTTGAGATTTTGGGTTTTAGCGCTTTCTTCTAATACAATCTTCCGCCACTGTTCACACCCTTTCCGATTCCATTCCTCTTTTTAGTTATTTCCGTCGCTTATTCTCCAGAAGGAAAATTCATTCCCCTAAAGACCCAAAAATGGGGGATCCAAGCCACCTCGAGAAAATGGGCAGGGAGCTGAAATGCCCCATCTGGTATTATTCATTCTCTTCACTTCGCGTTTCTTTTAATTGGGATTCTTTGTTTTTATTTAGTATATCAATAGAAGAAATTCTGATGCAGCTTGAGTTTGTTGGACTCTGCGGTTTCGCTCACATGCAATCATGTCTTCTGCAAGTATGTTATGTTTCCTTTTAATTCCTTTCTCATTTTCATTTGGTTATTTTTTGTTCAAGCTTCATCGAATTCATTGAAATCCCTCATAATTCTGGTTCTTTTTCAGTGTATGTATATTGAAATCAATGAAATCAGGTTCCGATTGTCCCGTTTGTAAAGTGCCTTACCGGCGTCGAGGTATGCTTCGTTCTTGATTTTTCAGTGTTTTTTTTAATTGTTGACTTGTTCATTGTCGGTGAGTTTTTTTTGTAATCCTTCTTTCTGTTTATTTGAATGTCAATTGAGGCCAGCGATGTTACTTTGTTTTGTTTACTCATTTGGTTATATTCAACCATGGAAATTTGAAATTGGTATATGATTTAGAAATTTTTTAAAAATTTTCTATTGAAAATATATTTTTGCCCGCCTAAAATTTCATAGTTTTGCCTTCTAACATAAAATCCTGCTTTCGTCTCTGATTCAACTGTTGATTTAATTTGTTGAAACGGGAAGTGAATGGAAATAACTAATAATTAAGCTTCAATTGAGAATAACTTATTCGATTAATATTTCTGCTGTAGAGGTTCGTCCAGCCCCTCACATGGATAGCTTGGTTAACATCTATAAAAGCATGGAAGTTGCTTCAGGTTTCAGTATTTTTGTCACCCAGAATCCGCCTCTCGATTGTAGTGAAAGAGCGGATAACCAGGGAGAAAACCAAAGAAGAGGATCAAGTGTGGCTAAATCAACAGAAAGTTCTGGTTCTATTCCTGTGAAGCCTTCTTTTCCAGCCAACAAAAGAGTTCAGGTGCTGCAATATCCTCTGTCGGAAACACCCATGCGGTCTGCGAAAGATGGAAATGGGTTGGTTGAAATCACCAAGGATGAATCTAAAAGGAGTTCAGATACTCCAAAGGAGACCTACAATTTAAGAGAAAATGGGGGGCAAACACTTGCACCCTTTTTCTGGTTGAGGGAAGAGGATGTTGAGAGGCCAAGTCAGCTCACTGATGGGGATCAATGTGTGTACTCAACGCCACCTGAACTTCCTTCATTCAGTGATATGAAGGATTCTGATGATGAAGGGTTTTCTAGTGTAAGTGACCACTTATGACATTTAGTAAATTTTGCTACTCAAGTATCCAAAACAATTTGTGTAAATAATAACATATGAATCTTTCTTTTAAGGACAACTGAACTCTCCAACATACATGATCTTGTACATGGCCTGAAACTTTTTAATTATATCTTCATAATATCATGTAGGAGGAGGAGATGCATGGAAACCCCGACCATGTGAATCTTTTTGATAGTGAAATGTTTGAATGGACACAAAGACCTTGTTCTCCAGAACTTCTTCCTAGTCCTGTTAAAATGCAGGTACACGTAATCTCATTTAAAACTCCCGCCTAATGCTCTTTTGTGTTTCTTGTTTTCTGGGAATTTTTTTCTCATAAGGTTGATCATTCTGGTTTACTATTATTTCAAGCAAATGCAGGTTGAGGACACTGAAGAACCAGCGTTACAGGGTGCAAATACAATTGAGCCCTTTAATAATGGCACATGCATGATAACAAGACATAACACATCAGATGAGATGCTGCCTAATATAACATCTTCCAAAACCAAGCATGTTAGTCATAAGATTGGGAGTCGTATATCCGGGAAGCTGGGTAGTAAGCAGAGAAAATCTGCCCAAAAGAAGATGATTGACAGAACTAGCAGCCATATTTCTGGAGATCATGACAATCTGGGAAAAGGATCTGAAGATTTTAACAAAAAACAAGCACCTGACTGTAGTAGAAGTTCTTCATATCTGGCTAAAACTAGGAAAAAGTGTAATGTGTCTGGTTTGGATCACCATGAAAATGCTGAAACTCCTAAACAGGATGATACACAATTGCCTGCTGTAGTGGGTAAGGGAAAACGTGGTGATGGAAGTTGCGGGAAGATCCCTGCCCAGTGCCAAAAGAAATCTTCTTTGAAGTCAAAGAAACAAAAACCATGTACCGCTGATATCCCTGAAGAAGATTCAACTGTTCAGAGTCTGGCAGATGAAAATATGATTCAACAGAAGTCCTTGCTTTCCATTCCCTTAGTTCATGACAGTGGTGTTAAACAGGTCAGAAAAAGATCGATTAAACGTACTAGGGAAGTAAAGTCGGCTACGAGTTTGAAAAGTGAAAAAACCCCAAATTGTAAGAAAAAGATGAAGGTTTCTTTTAGTTGTGACACAAAAGGTGGGATGGCTGAAGATCATCATCAGCAGCAAGGAATTAGTAATGTCTCTCATGAGAGACCGATTGAAAAGGCTTACGGGAGTCCCATTGGAATTGCATTTGGTTCAACAGTGAAGAAGTTGCCTTTAGCAAATGGAGGAGCCTTGCATAAATGTGAGACCATTGCAAAGAAAACACAATGTGCTTTCTGTCTTTCTACGGAGGACTCTGAGGTTAGAACTTTAGTATTTCCTCCCAAGTCCAACTATGATATGATTAAAACAACCTCTTTTCTATCAAATTGCTGAAGCTTATTTGCTAAACAAAATTGCAGGCTACAGGAGAGATGGTTCATTACTATGAAGGAAGGCCTGTTCCTCAAGATTACAATGGTGGCTCTAAGGTCATACATTCGCACAAGAACTGCACTGAATGGTAAAAGAATTTGTAATCAATTAAACTCATTTGATTGAGACCCTTTGAACTTAGTTTCTGCCTTGTTAATATACTATAATGTGAAATTATTTTGCAGGGCCCCTAATGTTTATTTTGAAAATGAGAAGGCAATCAACCTTGAAGCTGAACTCTCTAGAAGTCGAAAAATAAAATGCTCCTGTTGTGGGCTCAAAGGTGCAGCTTTGGGCTGTTATGAAAAGTGTTGTCGCAAGAGTTTCCATGTTCCCTGTGCAAAATTAGTCTCACAGTGCCGGTGGGATACTGTAAGTATTATACAGATTGAGCAGCTTTCTGTGTTTGATATGATTTTTTTATTTTGAAAAGTTAAGACAATGTATCTTGTTAACATATGTATTTATTTTGGATCTTAATAGGATAACTTTGTAATGTTATGCCCTCTCCATCCCTCTTCTAAGTTGCCTAATGAGAAGCAAAGAAGTGTTTTAAGAGGGTATGCGGAACTTTCATTCAGCTTATTCTAGTTCCCTGACAAACTTCATCATTTCATGCTGTCCTTGCTTCATGTCCAGACATTTGCCAATTCACCATAGTGAAATTCCTACAAATGAAGATGCCTGTGTGCAGAAGAAATGGAGTCCTTGTGAATCACACAACAAATTGGTTCTATGTTGCTCGGCTCTCACAGTTGAAGAAAAGGTAAGGGCCATTGACTCACTGCCTCTTGTGCTTATGCTTTTTTTTCCATTCACAGAAAGAAAATCCATAACATTTCACTCTAAATTTGTTGAACTACAGGAAATCATATCCGAATTTGAAAAGTTAGTTGGTGTTACAGTGTTGAAAAGATGGGATTCAAATGTCACCCATATCATTGCATCCACAGATGAAAATGGAGCATGCAAAAGAACCCTTAAATTTTTAATGGGTGTCTTGGAGGGAAAGTGGATCCTGAATATCAACTGTCAGTACCCTTTAACGGCAAAAAAAACACATTATCGTTTCAAGGCATTATAGTTTGCTCAAATGCATATGCCTACACTAATCACTGCTTGTATTTTGAACTTCTATTTGTGCAGGGGTCAAAGCTTGCATCAAAGCCATGAAACCTGTTGATGAGTTACCATACGAAATTAGTATTGATGTTCATGGAATCAGGGATGGTCCACGACTTGGAAGGCTGAGACTCCAGAATGAGGTTGGTTCCTCTTGGTCTTGGCCATTCTTCTTGGAAGAATGCTGAAAATGATGCTTGCATGTTTATTTGATTTTGTTCTGACTGTTTTCTTTTTGACAACATTGATCTTTGCAGCAACCAAAACTTTTTAACGAGTGTAAGTTCTATATAATGGGGGATTTCGAACCTTCTTACAAGGGGTATCTACAAGATGTTGTAATTGCTGCTGGAGGTACCATTCTACATAGAAAACCCATTTCAGGTGGTCCGGGAGCCCTGTTATCTGGTTGCCATATATCTTCAACCTTCATAATTTACAGTGTCGAGTTGCTCGATAAATGTGATCCCAAGAAGAGGCATATGGTTTTAAGCCACAGACAATCAGATGCGGAAGCTCTTGCAAGTTCAACAGGAGCCAAAGCAGTAAGCAATTCTTGGGTTTTGAACTCTGTATCTGCATGCAAAATGCAAAGTCTTGGATTGTAGAACGTCTCTTTCGTACTTAAATGTCTAAACAGTTGTATAGTTGTACCCTATATTTAATATGTCCTATTCTTCTTATATGAGCTGCTTCGTCCCATGTGAAGCATATATAGGTTAAAGTTAAACATCAAAATATAACCTGCAGTATCATTGGGATCCAGCTGAAGTTGTTTTGAGCTGGATCTAACACCTGCCCAACAAGCATCTCCAACTCATTGCATCTGGTGCAAAGGGCGTATTCTTTGTAAGTCCATATGCCTCCTAAAGCAGGCAGCCCAGCACGATAGTATGCGGCAATCAGACTCGCGGCTCATTGACTCTAAATACTGCTTAGCTTCTGTAACGAAACCATAATGACTACAAGCAGTTAAAACCCCCCACAAATATAACTTCATTTGGCCTTGCCGTGGAGTTCTGCATCCTTCTGAAAAGCTTTAAGGCTTCAGGAGCATTGCCATGATAAGCATGGCCACAAAGTATCTGGTTCATCTATATACTCAAACACTCGATTTGCATGGTCCAACCAACCACATTTTGATATCCTCTCAAAAGCTCGACAAGCAGAATCGAAACGCGAGCATTTGACATATAAATCGACAGCATGAGTTCCAACAAAAGCCTCAGATTCCAACCCAGGTTTAATAATATAACCATGAATTTGCCTTCCGAAGTTCAAATCCTCCAACCCAGCATACGCCTTGAGAGTAATTGAAAACACAAACTCGTCCAGTTCAACACCTTCCTTCAAGGTTCTAACAAATAATACCGAATCATCTTCCTCTTTGCCTGCTTGAGTAGTAAGTATATCCCATCATCTAAAAACACGTTCTTATATTATTTTGTAATTATGTAATGATTAATAATATGTTTTTATAAAATTAATTTAGAAAGTGTCAAATAAAAGTGAAGTAATGAAGCTATATTAGACCCAAAAATTACCAACCAAACCAAACCCACTCTCGATTGACACTCTTTCAGACTGAAAAAGAAGCTCTCGGGAAACTGTTCGGCTCCTCGACCTCGCTCGGCATCTGGTGGGTTCTTCGTACGATTGATTCCAAAAGGTTTGAGCTTTCTCTCTCTTAGTGTGATTTCTCCATTTTCTTCAGCGGTTGTCGTGCCGCTTTGTTCTGCTTTGGTTGATCACAATCAAACAGTCTTCTGTGAGCAGCGAGGCCAAAGAAACGGCGGGATCATGGTAGAGAGGTTCTTTTTTACGAAACCAGGGGATAGTAATCTGCAAGAATCTGACTCAATCACCCTTCTCTCGGGTCCCCCTTCCTGGTAAAATGCTCGTCCCTTAAGTCAAGTCTGCTAGTAATTACGTCGAACACATAGTAGGCCGTTTCTTTTGTTTTTCACTACACGTAAAATGTAAGCAGTATCAATCACCTAACAGTTTTGCCCAATATCATACAAAATTGTGCAGTGGCAAGACCTCATTGCTATTCCAGTTCGCGATCAACTCAGCATCACGGTGCCGCTCTGGCAATTCTAAAGTGGTTTTTATATGTAGCCGGCGAAGGCTGGACACCAGGCCCCCTTATCTTTCTCAGGCGCATTATCTTTCTTTGAATCTGCCTTTATATTTTTGTAATTTCGATTAAAGATTTAAGTTTTATATGGAATTTGAAAATTTTCAGGGAATTGATCCAGGTTCTGATATATTTCAGCGAATAAAAATGAAGTGAGGGATCTTCCTTGGAACGTCTTAATTTCATTGATCATTCATGATATATACAGTTTTTTCGGTCTCATGATACCTTCCTGATGTCCGGCCGGATTATATTCAGAGTCGAGTTGTGTCGGTTCCTCAAATAGAGGTCGAAGCTCTCCCAGAGCCGTTCTTTTCTATCCAGAATATTCGAACGGGGCATCGAGCTTCTTACCACTCGACCCATCAGACTTTGGTTAATCACTTGTAATATTATGTACTCACTATTTGAATTCTGGTGTTTTAATTTCTTGCAGGTATATTGATGAGGGTGATGACGAGGGAATCAAGAAGTACTTTGCTGCATTTCACCTTAACGATACGCTTCCAGCTGCTGTTATTGTTGATGATTTTGGAGATTTCTTCGACGAGAGGTAATTCAAGTCCGAACAACCTATTTTTAAACATCATTTATTCGAACTTCATCCATTTTCTAATAATGTAATAGCAATTAGGAGCTGTCAAGAGAGATATGGTAATCCTCGAGGACGAGACTTGGCATTGGTTCGGACCCTAGCTTTGTGTCACAATGCCATAATCCATGCAAAGTACGTATATTTTAACCGGAATCGAATGCTTCATCGTGTTGGGGTTAATGGCAAGATACTGATACTACTCATGTGCAGCAAGAAAGGGCCTTGCAAGCTTTTATTATCTGATACACGCCATGGGGACTCTCCAAGGTCTCTATTTATCTACAAGAGGTGGATTCCCACCATTTTTACAGTCAAAGGTTGTGTTTCCAACTTCGAACTCACTTTACTTTTGTTCCTGATACACTATAATATGTAGTTTGTTGATGTTAAAGGTGATGGTTCGGGATCATTTCGTTTGCAATATAACAACTATCCAGGAAATGGCTGCTCCAATCGCACGAGAATAGCAAAGTACTCCGTAGCGTTTCAGTACTTGTTCCTGGAGGGGATCACCGAGGAAGGCGATGAGCGGTGAATTACCGAACTTTGACTCTTTATTTCTTAGCTATTTTGTGGAAGTCCATGTGGCTGCAAACTCTTTGGATACTCACAACCAGACTAAACTCAGAACCAAAGGAATTCCTAGATTTAATGCAGGAGGAATGATTCATCAACTTTTAAGAACAGTGGTTAGGAATACAATATATTCTCCCAACTATTTATGGGTTTCTACTAAAATTCATACTCGCAACAAAGAGCCATAGCTAAGAAGAAAATTCGAAAACCAGAAATTACTCCTCTTAAACCCAAAAGACAGTTGAGGTGTCAAGCTTTCGGCTTAGTAGGTGTAGCCCTTGACGAACATTCCTTTCTTGGCTTCTTCACTTTCACCCTCGCCAGAGTATTTTCCGAGCTGAGCCAGTGAGTTAGCCTTTGCGCGAACCAAGAGTGCCTTCTGCGCAGCTTCGACATTCTCAGGACGTCCTTGCCATGTCTTGAGCACAGTGTTCTGCAATGCACGTGCGTACGAGAAAGATACATGCCATGGGTTGGGGCTTTGGTTCATTGCGTTCAAGTTCAATGTGGCTTCCACCTCGGACTGCCCTCCAGATAAAAACTACAGCACAAAGAGATGCATATACACATTCGAGATTTCAAAGAGCAACTTGTGTGTAAATAGCAAAAATGGGCATAAGGTTTCTTTGGGTACCATGATTCCTGGAACGGAGGGTGGAACTCTTCTTTTAAGCATCGTGAGTGTATATTTGGCAATAGTATCTGGAGAAGCCTTCTCTTTGTGTTCAGCACCTTGCGTTACCATGCTGGGCTTAAGTAAGATGCCCTCGAATATAACATTGTTCTCAGCCAAGTAGTAAAAGACTTCTGCCCAGACTTTCTCAGCTACTTCAAGGGTCCGCTCAATTGGGTGGTCACCGTCGAGAAGAATCTCAGGTTCCACTATTGGCACAAGACCATTATCCTGTTTATCATTTATCATGAACATACAAATGAGCTGAATACACAAACCGATTAAAAACAAGCGACAAATCTAGTCAACAGAAACTGATGTCAAGATTTTAGAAGGCATTAGAAAGTGAACTAATTTCCATTCACAGAATGAAACATATTGATTGAAGCTAAATTACAAGAACTTTAAATTCGAGTGAATGGAAGAACCTTGCATTCATTTTACTACTTGCGGGAATGTGAATACCTGAGAAATGGAAGCGTAACGTGCAAGTCCCCACGCAGCTTCCTTAACAGCCAGAGCAGAAGGACCGCAAGGAATGCTAACAACAGTCCTCCTGGGTGTTTTAACAACATACCACGGCAGAAACAATTCATTAATTCGAATAGTACGCATGAATGTTAACAAAATAAAAGCATCGTTATGTGAGCTTCATATGGTAGAAGTTAACCGAGTAAAATCGACTTACCACTTGGCAAAGCGAGCACCGTGTTTGTAGTACTCAGCAGATCTTGAGGCCAATCCATCCAAGCCTTGACACCAAGATTCATTGTTGGATCCTGGAAGGGGAACCAACCCCTGAAAAACCGGGAAAGAAAAGGATTAATAACTTCATATTAGACACCAAAAGCATATAAATGCGTGGATTTCATCACTGTCACACCTTATCCACTTTGATGCCAGGCACGATTTTCTGGTCACGCAAGACATCTACAAACTTCTTCCCATCAGTTGTCGACTGGTAAAGAGTTTCCTCGAAAAGAATGGCACCGGAAATATATTCGCCAAGGCCGGGAGTTGTGAGCAGAAGCTGCCTGTAAGCCTGGCGATTGGGCTCGGTATTGTCTAAGCCAATAGAAGATAATCTCTTCCCACATGTAGCATTCGACTCGTCGATGGCCAGGATTCCCCGACCAGGTGATGCAATAGTTTTCTACATCACCAATTCTCAATTCAATCATCAACCTTAATTAAACTACTACATAAATCATCTATTGTAATAAACATAAACCGAACACTCAAAAAACGAACTATTGAATTGTCCATTATAATTTGTTTTATTCATAATAAAAGATGTTAATAAATTAACAAAAGGGGGTAATTTGCAAATAATGTTACCCTAAGCATTTCGTAACAACGGATCGATCGTTAACCAAGAAGATGAATCTGGCAAAATAAAACGATCTAGAAAAACCCAAATGGAAACAAATAATAATAAGGGTAAAAGAGAAAACTAACGGCGGTTTTTATGAGTTCGTCGGTGTATGAGCCAGCACGGATCGGCAGCGAGACTCTGCGAGCGCCGGCGAGCGGAGTTGACGATCCGGGGCGTTGAGTGAAAGACTTCTGGCCCCCGATTGAGTAGAACGAGGCGGCGTTTAGCTTAACGAAGCTGGCACAAGCCATGATACTGCGATGACGACAACAGCGACAATCGGGAAAGAGATCGAAAGGTTGGTTCGGTAATTACGAGACAGGAACAGGGGAGGTTCCGCAGATGGTTCGGTGTGGGAGACTTTGGAGATTCAGTTTAATAGTGATTGTTTTGTCCTGTTCCTATTTTATCTCTGGTAATTCGGAAAGAGTTAATATTTAATTCGGAAAAAAAATTATGTAACATGTATATATTTTCAAGTGAAAATCTAAAATTTATCTTTAAATTCTCAGAATTTTAACTTAAAATATAAATTTTAAACTTTAAGTTTTAATCATTAACCTTAAATCTTACCACCTAAGCTCCTAACCTTTAAATTTTAAATTAAAACTATAATTAATCAGGCTTGTAAAAAATTTATTTCTGACTATCAATGCATAAGATAATAATTTATTTAGAAAACAATTTAAAAAAACGTTATTGGTTGTTAGAACTCAAAACAGTATTGTAAAGTTTGGATTTAATTCATGTATTTTAATTTGAATTTGGTCTTTCTACTTCTAAATATTATAAGTAAGAGAAAATATTTACTATTCATAAAAGAGAGAGAAAATATTTTATGCACTTGAAGTAAAATCTTTGTATCATACACGGTTTTTAAATGGATAAATATTTTATACAAATGTGGTGGAAACTGAAAGTTTCTACAAGCGACTTAGTTTTAGGGTATATGGAGTTAGTTTAGGGTATAGAGTTTAGTGTTTTAGGTGTAGGGGGTTAGAATTTAGAGATAATTGTTTCAATTTAAGGTTTATGGTTATAATTTAAGGTTTATAGGTTAAAACCTAAACCCCACCATATTACCCAAAAACTAAACCCTAACCTATAAACAAACCTTAAGCCTTAAATTGAAACAACTATCCCTAAACTCTAAACCCCACACCTAAACCCCTAAACCTTATACCCTAAACTAACTCCCTATACCCTAAAACTAAGACGTTTGTGAAAACTTTCAGTTTCCACCGCTAGTGTAGGATGTTAATCCTTTTTAAATTAGTATTTATGTTTTTAAGTCTAAATTTAATATTTGTATTTTTATTTTATCAACTAGCTTTATTCATGTTATAATATCGTTAAATCCTGTGACACTCTATATTTAAGATAGTAATAGGTGACAAATATGACATTATCATCTGAAAATTAATAAAAAGATAAAACATTTAAAATATTCTAAATATTTAGATGTTATTTAATGAGGTCGCGATAATAATTTTCTTTTCATCGAAAAAAATATATTTAAATGTTATAGATAAAACTAAAAATACATACTTTAATTTAAAAAATAAGTTATTAAATAATTAAGTCTATATAATATGTAAAACATGCTTATAAATAGTGATGAATGTTAATTAAGTTTTTATATGATAGAAATTGATGAAAAAGTACAAACTTTGACATATTCATAGTTTTTTATTAAATTCTAAAATTTTGGAATACATATTATATTTTAAAGAGAAATTCAAGACATATATTTTTAAAAATTGAATTCTTATAATACATGAAAAATAAAATCTTAACGATTATATACTTTTATAAAATAAAACACTCAATAAAATATTTTTTAAAGTATTAATGTATTTAATAAAGTTTGATAAGATGTTAATAATTATAATAATATGAATGGATAAAATAAATCTAAGAGTTCCATACTTATTTCGAATTAGTGGGGAACTTGACGAAAGAGTTTGTAGGTTCAACTTATTTTTTAAATAGAGGTTTAAATTGAAATTTTTAAAAAACTGAAAGGTTTTATTTATAATTTTTTCACAAAAAAATTGGTGTCTAACTAAATTTTTAAAAATTTGAGAAACAACAGTGAAAACTTTTAAAAATTATGGGGGTTTAATTAAAAATCATAAAATTTAAAATTTAATATAAATTTTTAAAAATTTTGTGAGGATTAAATTAACATTTTTTAAATTAAGAGGTCAAATTCTAATTTTTTAAAATTTTGAAAGCCATGACCCCTACAAGTCTTGGCAATTTCCGCCTCCGTTCAAATATTGTTTTATCCAACAAAACAACGTACAATCCAACTTACTTTTATATTTATTATTCCATCTTAAGAAATAAAGTATCATTTCATTACGATCTTATCCCATTTAGGGGGAAAAACACGATACAGTTAGATATTTTTGTAGATTATTTGAACCCTTCATTGTTCTCACTTCTATGGAAATAAACATACTATCAAAATTCAAAAGTTTATTGAAATGAGTGGTGAGCGATTCAAATTATAAGACATAATGTTTTGCTACCCAGAACTGATTATATCAACAAACAACCATCAACTTAGTGGGGATCTACCTTTATGTGACCATCGATAAAATCATAATCAAGAACTACCGTCGATTAAAAACTCTATACGAGCAGCGATCGACCGTTAGGGTATGCTGAATCATGTCACAAGGACAGTTGAAACAAAACCACACAATAAAACATGTCACAATGACAGAAGAAAACGCGTGTCACAAGGACATAGAAAGTGCATGCCACAAGGGCAGAGATTCCTATTAGAAAATGAAAAAGAAAAAAATAAGAAAAAATAATAAACACCGGCGATCGACAATCAATATGTTGAGATATTTATTTTAATATAACTCAATCAAAAATATTTTTGGACTTGAAAAAATATTGCAAAATTAATTCAAAGTCCATTCATCTTGAAAAATATATTTGAAAGGTTTTTGAAAAGTGTTCAAACAAATATTTTTAGACATTTTAAAAATTTCCAACGGCTAGTTTTTCATTTCACTCTCCATGTACAAGCCAATGACACTTTATTGAATGGAAAGGATGAACGTCCAAGCTTAAAGATCAAGAGTAAAATTTTTAATGTCTATATCTTGTAATCTTACTTTTTTAGTCCAATCTTAATGAGCTAAAAATGTGTAAACACCCACCTAAAGAGGTAATTAGTTTATAATGTCAAGACCTCATTGTTGAGGAATAAGTTCTAGTTAATCCTTATAAAAACTAGGGAGATGGTTCTATCTTAGCCCGTGAACAAATATTGTTGAGATTGTTGAGATATTTATTTTGATATAACTCAATAAAAAATGTTTTTAGACTTGAACACACATTGCAAAATTAATTTAAAGTTCATTCATCTTGAAAAATATATTTGAAAGGTTTTTGAAAAGTGTTCTTCACTAAAACAAATATTTTTAAGTATTTTAAAAGTTTCCAACGGCTAGTTTTTCAACGGTTAATTTTTTAACGACTAGTTTTTAACGGCTAGTTTTCCAACGACTAATTTTCATTTCACTCTATATATACAAGCCAATGGCACTTGAAGAATGGAGAGGATGAACATCTAAGCTTAA
Organism: Hibiscus tridactylites; assembly: GCA_958450335.1. Lineage (NCBI taxonomy): Eukaryota > Viridiplantae > Streptophyta > Magnoliopsida > Malvales > Malvaceae > Hibiscus > Hibiscus tridactylites. The sequence goes on along the minus strand of OY288278.1, from coordinate 79,459,769 downwards.
AGATAAAAAAAAGTAGAATTTTAATGTCTATTTTTTATAATCTCTTGTATTTCTTTAGTCCAATTCTAATGAACCAAAAATGTGTAAACACCCACCTAAAAAGGTAATTAGTTTACAATGTCAAGGCTTCATTGTTGAGGGATAGATTTTAGTTGATCTTATAAAAACTAAGAAAAGGGTTCTATCTTAGCTCGTGAAAAGATAGGGATGTAAATGTTGTCTCCTACTCTCCTTAGCCTACAAAATAGGAAGAATTCATTGTTAGTGAATTGTGAAATCATTGGTGTGGATGCTAAGGTAGTGGATGTGGACATTGGTTAAAAGATTGAACCACACTAAAATCGAATGTGTCAAATTATTTTTCTTTCGGTTTTTGTTTTCCCAATTTCAAAAGAAACCTCTACCCTTTAATCGGTACTAATTTCGGTTGAAAATATCGAGACTAACACAATAGTTAAATGATTGTCAATCGCCGACTAACGCTAAAAAATTAAAAAAAAATACAGGCGATACATGATTGTTAGAGAAGAAAAACTAAAGTTTAGCGACGAGAGTTTGTAATATATAAAAATATATTAAAAATCAAATTTTCACTTCATCTTAAGAAAAATAACTTTGTTTTATGTTTTCCTATATTACTTTATATATTACCAGATAAAGTTACAAGTCTTTTTCATAATTATTTTATAAAATAATTGATTTTTTGTTTTAGAGTGCCTTAAGTTCCTAATTTTTTTAAAGATATATTAAGTTTTAACATTTTCTATACTCAAATAAACTTTTGAAATAAAATATTGTACAATTAATTTTTTATTAATTTTGACTATTAAATCTTAACAATTTTTTTGTCTTCGAGTATAATAATATGTGAAACACTACAATTGTGTTACGTGAGATTAATATAATAACAATAACAATAATAATAACTCGTATACGTTTTTAAAGATTTTTTCAAAATTTGTAAGACATGTTGATTTTTTTTGAAATGTTAAGCAATAACCATGATACGATATATGACACTAATTGATACTAAAAATTTGCTAAATTTAGCGATCAACGGTAATCAAACGAGTGAATTCATAAAATTTAAAATATATGAGCTTAATTGAATCCAAAAAAATTTAAATACTATTTTTTTTGGGTAAAAGACTTAAATATTAAAAAAAATAGAGACACGTTTTATTTTTCTTAATAAAAATAATTAATAAAGCTTATATAGTACTCTTAGGGCACGTTTGGTTCACGGAATGAAAGATTACATCTGAGAATAAGATTCCTGGAATGTAACATTACCTGACATATTATTGGAATGTTACACTACCTTGTTTGGTTTATTTGGTAGGAATGTAAGATTATTGTGTTTGGTTGGAGGTAAATAAGATTATCTAGAAGTGAAATTTACTAAATTGACCGTGTGTTATATTTTTCTTTTTAACATGTTAAACTTTTAATATTAAATTAAAAACATATGCACAAAAAGTTGTAGAATTATTTTTGTTACACTATTTAAAATTTATAAAAATTATATATTTATCATATTATTAATATAGTTATTATATTAATTATTTTTAATAAAAATATAATTTATATTTACATACTCTTGTTACCTTCTATTAAAATATTTTTGTGAATTTTTTAAATGTTAAACTTTTAATATGCTCAATTTTTTAAGTTTTTATTACTTGTGACGGATTGTCAAGTAAATTAAAGTAATAAGTTGTGTAATACTGATAAGAAATTATATTATAAGTATCTACTAAAATATTTTATAAGATGATAAACATCTTATAAATAAAAGAATATTGTCTGAAAATATTACCTCTTAACTTATTAATTTACATCACACATATTTAATCATCTAATTAAATTAAATAAAGGATTCATGTGAACAAAATTCATTAACTTGAGGGTAATATGGTCAAAATGGTGGGAATTGACAAATACCTAAGAAAACCAAGGGAATCACATTCCCACCATTTAATGAAAAAATGCTACTGTTGGGAATACAATATTACCCTTTGGAAGGAATGTTCTTCAACCAAACATGGGTATGTGATTCCGGAAAAGATCATTCCCCCAAGTAATAATCTTTTCCGCGAACCAAACGCCCCCTTAAGATATTTTTACATGTCAATTTTAGAAATATAATTGATTCAATTTAAAAAATTACATTTTTAAATTTATAAAGCCTTAAACTTTTAAATACTATCGTAAACTACATTGTACTTTTGGGACACTTTCATTTTGGTCATTGGAATTGATTTTTTTTAATACAATTATTAAACGTTTATTTCTCTTTCATTATAGTTACTAAAATTTTAAACTGTTTTCATTATAACCACTGCCATTAAAAATTGTTGACGTGACACACTAAAGTATTATTCATAAAAAGAACTAGAATTTCCCAAATTTACAACTACTGAGGTTAAAGTTTTAATAAACGGAGGCGTCGTCGATTAATCCCATGGGTGGAAAGGATTTGTTGGTCAAATGGTTAGTATAATTTTGGTTTTAAGCTGATCAAGCTAACAATGACATATCAAAAAGTTTTAATTTTTAGTTTCAATTGAGATTTTATGTTCTGATTCACTATTGTTAACTGTTAGATCAACTTGAATTTAAACTATGTAAAACCTCTGGCAAAACATACATTTTCTACGATTGAGATTAATCAAAAATCATTCCGTTCATAAAAATATTGTCCTTGACCGCAGTTGTAAATATGAAAAATTAAGGTTATTTTTGAGGAATATGACTTTAACACGCTATATCAACATTTCTTAATGAAGTTAACGATAGTGACCATAACAAAAGTAAATTAAAAGTTTAATGTTTGTAATAAAAAAAATTCAATTTTAATGATCAAAGTGAAAGCAGTCTAAAAATTCAATGACTACACTGTAATTTACCAAATTGTTGGATTCCATTTTATTAAATTTCTCTAGTCACTCGTAATGCAATTCAAACCAACCAAACGTACCGTAAAAATTTGAAAAATGGTTCCCCGAAATTAAAGGTCAAATAGAAAAACTAGAAATATCCTAGCCACTAAAAAATAGTAAAAAAATAAAGCAAAAAAGGAAAAGAATATTCCACGTAGTAAAACAGTAAAAATGAAAAGAAAAATCTCACCGAGTCGCTCAGCATTATAACAACTCAACGAGCTGAGCCTGATATCACTCCCAAAAAGTTCATCTCATCAAACCCTAGCCTCTCTCTCGAAGCCCAAATCAATGGCTTCACGGCGACTCCTCGGTTCTCTCCTCCGCTCCACTTCTCGTCGATCTCTCTCCAGATCCTCAAACTCCAATCCTCGTCTTTCTTCTCCGATTCCCACGCGCCGCCCTATTCCATGCCCTTATTTCCTCTCACGCGATGCTGAGTATGCCACATCTGCAGCTGCAGCTGCTTCCCCCGCTCCATCGCAACCTGCTTCCGCTAAGAAAGGTGACAGAAAAGGTAAGATCACCGATGAGTTTACTGGTGCAGGATCAATCGGTCAGGTTTGTCAAGTGATCGGTGCCGTCGTTGATGTGAGATTCGATGAAGGTTTACCTCCTATTTTGACGGCTCTTGAAGTGATGGACCACTCGATCCGGCTTGTGTTGGAAGTGGCTCAGCATTTGGGTGAAAACATGGTTAGGACCATTGCTATGGATGGAACGGAGGGACTTGTTAGAGGGCAGCCGGTCCTCAATACCGGATCTCCGATCACTGTAATTTTCCTATTCTCTTTTAAGTGTTCTATTTTCTATTGGAAATGAGATAGTGTCGGATATTAGAACTTGGAGATTCTGTGAAATTAAGATGTATATCCGATTAGATTATAGATCTAAGTGATGTTCTGGAATCAGTGATAAGTTTTTTTGTGAAATAAGCTTCAGTGATTCTTTTTCCCGAAAATATTGGACATCTAATTCAAATACAGTACTTTATTCTTCAGTTTGTCTCTACTGATATTTTTACCATTTTCACTGGTCTACCGTATAATATTTTTGTGCTTGAATTTCACTTAATCATGTTTTCTTGTTTTTTTTTCAGGTGCCTGTTGGTAGAGCTACTCTTGGTCGAATCATAAATGTTATCGGAGAGCCTATTGATGAGAAAGGCGATCTCAGTAAGAAATCTGCCAACATTTTAATAGTTTGAACAGTGTATTGTATACTGGTGCAATATTCTAAAAGAGTGTTTAATTTTTGACAGAAACCGATCACTACTTGCCCATTCATAGAGAGGCACCAGCTTTTGTTGATCAAGCTACTGAACAGCAGATTCTTGTCACTGGCATTAAGGTACAAATTATTGCTTGGAATTATGTATTCGTTTCTCCATTTCTTATGGAAAGATGTTATGCTGTTTCAGGATGAATTTCTATTTACATATCTGTTGGCTGAGTCTGGATTAGATTATGTCAGTCAAAACCTTTTTCTTCTGTTCTATTTTGCAGGTTGTTGACCTCCTTGCCCCATATCAAAGAGGAGGAAAGATTGGACTTTTTGGTGGTGCTGGTGTAGGAAAGACTGTGCTTATTATGGAACTTATCAACAATGTTGCTAAAGCTCATGGTTGGTTTTAGGTTATATTTGCTGTTGGTTCACAGTTTGCACATTGTTATTATTCTTATATTACTAGTTTCTGTACATAGGTGGTTTCTCTGTGTTTGCTGGCGTTGGAGAACGTACAAGAGAGGGAAATGACTTGTATAGGGAAATGATTGAGAGTGGTGTCATCAAGCTAGGTGACAAGCAAGTAAATACCAGGCATCTTATTCATCTTGTCCAGATTTCCGTATTTTGTTGTATCTTATCTTTGTGTTTTTTCCCTTTTGTATAATTTCAGGCTGAAAGCAAGTGTGCTCTTGTCTATGGTCAAATGAATGAGCCACCTGGTGCTCGTGCACGTGTTGGCCTTACTGGTTTAACTGTGGCTGAACACTTCCGTGATGCTGAAGGGCAGGATGTGCTTCTCTTTATTGACAACATTTTCCGATTTACTCAAGTGAGTTGGCTTACTGTGGAAGCTTTTTGAAACACTTCACTTTACATGTTACATGTTGCTGATGGTTTGAATTGTGTGCATCTTTTTTTCCCAGGCAAACTCAGAAGTGTCTGCTTTGCTTGGTCGAATTCCATCTGCTGTCGGTTACCAGCCGACTTTGGCTACCGATCTTGGAGGCCTTCAAGAGCGTATTACCACCACCAAGAAAGGTTCTATCACTTCTGTGCAAGCCATTTATGTGCCAGCTGATGACTTGACTGATCCGGCTCCCGCAACAACATTTGCTCACTTGGATGCTACAACTGTGTTGTCTCGTCAGGTATTGTACATATCTATATTGTTTCCGAAGGTGCTCTTTCTGATGTTACTTTATGATTACCTTCTGCCTACTGCTCATAATTCTTCTTTATTTTATCAGATCTCTGAGCTTGGCATCTACCCTGCTGTGGATCCTTTGGATTCTACATCTCGTATGCTCTCTCCACATATTTTGGGTGAGGAACACTACAATACTGCTCGTGGTGTGCAGAAGGTTCTCCAAAACTACAAGAACTTGCAAGATATCATTGCCATTTTGGGAATGGATGAGCTCAGTGAAGATGATAAGTTAACTGTTGCTCGTGCTCGTAAGATCCAGAGGTTCTTGAGCCAACCTTTCCATGTAGCAGAAGTGTTCACCGGTGCTCCTGGCAAGTATGTGGAGTTGAAAGAGAGCATCACCAGCTTCCAGGTACCAATTTTTATTTCTCTACATGGCTTCTGTTATGGTGTTTTATGGGATGCATGACGAAGTGATTAATTACTTTTAGTGGGTGGATCTATTGTATGATGTCCATTATTAGAATAAGTGTAGCATTTAGCTGTTTTTTTTTTAATTCATTCGTTGATGCTATGTGGCCCAAGTTATGAGGGAGATGGATAATATTGGCATACATTAGAGCAAATAAATGCAATGTGATCTGTATGGCTAAACCAGATATATTGAAATTGGTGTAGACAGATAATATTAATCTGGACAATGGCATGTATATTTTATGAGAATTCATTGACAAGGTTAAGAAAATCTATCCAGTTATGTTTGTGGCTGCCATGTGGTTAAGAAAATCTGGACAATGGCAGTTGTTTGTCATATGTGTCATGTGCGCATCGCATAATAACCATGATTCTTTTACAGGGCGTGTTGGATGGAAAGTATGATGATTTGCCGGAGCAGTCGTTTTACATGGTTGGAGGAATAGAGGAAGTCCTTGCCAAGGCAGATAAGATTGCCAAGGAATCTGCAGCCTAAGTTTATCCAATACATTATGACGATGATACCTTTGTTTTATCTCTTGGTTAGCTGCAAAAATAATCTAGGGGGTGTTGGCCTTGTCATGCCATTGCCGGCAGCCGGACTGTTCATTTTTTCCGATCAAATGTACCAGAGTGTTTTTTTGATTTATGCTCGGATGATTTTCCTCCAGTATGGAAAGAGGAAATAGAACCCTAAACCCTCTTTTCTTTTACTTTGTTATTTAATAAGGGAAAACACAGCGGATGTGTACATTTGGTTCTGGTTCCTTGAAAAAACGCTGTATGACCAAGTTTTCATTTGACTTCCATTTGTGGTATTGAGATGCTGTTTTCAAATGCCATGGAAACTGTTAAATTTCTTAAACATTAAACCCTGGATAAATCTAAAATATTTCTGAACTTTGCTTTCGTAAAATCACTCGTTTAAACCTTCTATAGCCGACAAAAAAAATTATAAATCGATTATAGATTATTAAATTCAAAATTCAAAATAATTAACGAAAACTAGTTATATTTGAATTGATTTTTTTGAATGGCCTATAATATAGTATTTGTTCATATATATTATTAATCCGTTGACAATATATATACACACAAAGTAATTTGAACCCGTATCCCTTAAGATGAATATTATTCGCTTTTTTACTATGACATTTGTTAGGTTACTATTTAAATTGATTATTTAATTTTTTTATTTTGAGTTAATTACATTTAATCAAACTGTAACTCACATTTTAAATTGTTTTATAATTTTTGATAGGTTAATTTTATTTTCAAATTATAACTCTTGTTCTGAATTGGTCAAAACTTTTAAACATTTTAATTTTATTTAAAACTATAAATCTTTATCTTGAATTAGTTTTCAGACTTCTAATCATTTTAATTTTATCCTTAAATTATCTGTATATGTCCATCATATGTTAATAAAATTGTTACAAAAATTATTAAATGGTATATAAGCATCGATGTGCATTATGTAACAATATGACGTTAAAAATTTGCTAGAATAGAAATATTTTACTCTTTTTTGATGTCTCTATTTATGTCACATACTAAAAGAAATAAGTTTAGGGTTAATGTTAAGGTTTAAGGTTATGATGTAGGAGTAGAGTTTATAAAATATGGAATAAGGTGTATTTTTTAAGTTTAAAATTTAAAATTAGAATTTAATTTCTTAGAATTGAGATACCGAAACGAGATAGGATTTTTGTCCAATTTGCTGTGATATTCCCAGGCTTTTGTACTCAGATCTTAAAAAGTTCTCAACAAAAAAGAAAGAAATACAAATTAACAAATGGTATAAACGAAGATAGCATAGATCTTCTTCTTCATCTTCCTAATCAACCAATAAGTAATAATAAAAAAATCGAAAACATTCTTCTTTTCACTGACTTAAATGCATAAGTCTCCTCCTCCCTATTGATGCCGCAGTCCCTTCAAACAGTTCATCAATCACCACCTCAATGTCTTCCGGTTGATACTTTATGTATTTCTCTTGTTTACCTTTGTTTAAATGTGAACCGAATCTTGCCAGAAAGGACCTGTATGCCGGGATCACCACCGCCGATATCGACACTCGAAGTTCCGATTTAAGCTGTTCGTCGCTCACTATCCAAGCGCTCTGTGTCTTCCGGATTTCCTCGAACATGACGTTGAAGCTCTTGAACCGTTCTTTCAATGTCGACTTGGACACCTTCCCGTTCACTTGTAATCCCTCATGGCTCATGCATTGCAACACCTTGCCCCATGTCTCTCTTTGGTAGTTCTTATGGTACTGCATTAAGTCCGATGATTTTTTCCGTAACCAATCGTCGCCCGCCACTTCATAGATATCATTCGAGCTCTTGACCTTCTGCAACATGTACCTCCCGTTGTTCATCAAGAAAATGTAACGCAACGACGGGTCTCTGTACAAATTTGATTTCGTGTCGATGTTGGCGTCTAACAAGTCCATCACCAACATCAACTGTGTGGCAAAATGGGAGGTGTTGCTGGTGCTCTCACCGTTGTTCTCGCTTGCATTCTTAGGTTGTTGCTTGGTTGATCCCTCCGTCTCGTTGTGTTGCCGGAATACTTTCTCTAGTGTGTCCTTGTACTCGCATGCGTATTTTAAATAATTCATGGTATATCGAGTGAGGGGGTGGACCGCACCGTTTGCCACCGGGATTCTCCCGTTATCGTTCTTGATCGAATCCTCGAGCTCGCAGAACATGCTCACTGCCGCTTCACCGATCCTGCGCTGCGTTACGGATGTCTCGTGTATCAAATCCTTGGCAGACAAGTCATTACCGATACCCGAAATCAAATCACATAATGTCTCGTATATGTCTAAGAACTTGAATAGTTTCTCCATGGAGTACTGTTTGAATAAAAGCAGAGCATTTGGAAAACTAAGAAGCTTTATGGTCGAGGATGTAGCCAGATCGCAGAACATCCTCTGCGCGGTCGAAGAATGTTCGAATATCAAGTTGCTAAGCTTGCGTTCGACCGGAAAGAGATTCTTCGTGCAATATTTGACGATGCGAGTCCAATTATCGATCTCCCCTTCCTGTGATGCCCATTCCATCCTTTGAAAGTCCTCCATATTGAAGTTTTTGTACCCTTGCTTGTTGAACTCAGTGTCCAATGCGTTCAGCCTAACAGCCGTGTATGCAATGCAACATTCTGCCTCGTACCCTGCGAAGATCATCGCGGTGGCCGCTTGTTTCACAATGGCAATCGATTCGGGCGGAAAATTCAGGAACTCGGTCTCCGTTTTATGTTGATTGGAGTCGAAAACCGATTGCTTGGGACTCTTGGGAGTTTTGGAATCCATGGCATTCACATTGCAGCTACGTTTCGAATTGTCCAGAAGAGCCTGTAACTCGGTTTCCAACAATGACATCGCACGTTGGAGGATCGATTTTGCCCGATTAAAACAACCGGTGGTCGCAGAATCGAGTGTGAATTCACCAAGATATTTTACGATCTTCGAAAGGCGGGTTAGGGCCTCGAAAAACAATGAATCTTCCACCTTGTTCAGGCCAAACTTGGCCGAGGCTTCCCTCATTTCATACGTAGCGATCCTGGAATTGACCATCTTCAAAAACAGCTCCATCTGATCAGGAATTTCGGGGGACATCGATTTATCTCGAGCCGCTGCTAAGGTTTGGATGAATTGATCAACCTGTTCCAGTTTCTGATCATGCTTCAACCCGTGTTCCAACAATATGTCATTGGACCCCGTGACTTTATCATCATCGTGTTCCTTTGCCTTAACACTCTCTAATCTGAAACTGGACGTCTCTAATTCGTATTTGCCCCGCCGTCTTCCGAATCTCGGAAAGCTACCGGACTTTTCACTGTTCAGGATCTTGTCCATGATCAGGCCAACCGACGTAGACCCTTTGTTTTTTGCTCAATATTTTCTTGTTTCTTGTGAAGATCATAGGATTAACAAAAGATTAAGAACGAAAACAGAGGGAATGAATGTTCAATGCCTGTGTTGTGGAGGGAATCCATGTCTGTGTTGTCCTACTTTATGACCATTGTTTTTGGGAGGTCATAGTTGGTTATAATTCAACTGTAATCACAAATTATTAACCGTAATAATTAATTATGTAAAATGATAATTTAAACATTTCAAAATTAGCAACGTGCAGAGTGAAGCCAATGGCCCATACATGGCAACAAATGGTATCCAAAACAGAGGGGTGGGACACAAGAATTTATGTTAAAGGAGTAGATTTATAAAATTAGTCGGGTAAAAATAAATTTTTAATAGAAAATATATAGAAATTTTTTAAAAAAATTTCTATATCAAATATAAATTTTAAATTTTAAATTTTTAGGGGAGCTGACCGCCCCCTCTAGCTCCTCCTCGGTCCATCCCTGCAAAAAAGTCCCTGGTTGGTTGAGAACTGCTCTTTGAACAAGTGAAGCGTCGGCACACACCTATTCGCTTCGTACGATATGTTAGATCGAAATGTATTCCACAGTTGTCGGAATCCGAAACATCCTGCATTCATCAACCAAAGTGGACAGATTGATATTAGAGATGTTCTTGTTAGTTGTTACTCATGAAGTGAATTACAAACAATGCATCCACTCTAACTGGATGTTTGGATTTCACAAAAACAATGCATCCAGGACTATAATCCTACTATCAGTCTCAGAGCACCATTAGGTCCATTATGATCAAGGATAATTGCACTTGCTCCTGTTACCGCCGGACCACTCCTCGGTGTTGGATTTAAACCACACTAATTAGGGGTGAGCAAGACTCGACTAGGCTCGGCACGAAAAAATTAAATTTTTTGTTCAATTTCAAGTTATTCGAGTCAGGTTAATCGAGTCAACTCGAGTAACTCAAAAAAAATCCGAGTTCGTGTCGAGATGAAATTTGCTCAACTTGAGAAACCGAAAAACTGAATTTTACACTTTTGCGATTTAGTCCCTAATTTCATTTTTTTCCATTTCTTCTACATTTTAAGTTCATTTTTGACCAATTTGAACCACATGTTTCTAAAACAATTTAGAATGTCTATTTAGCTTCGATTCATATTTTTAAAAATAAATTTTATCTTTTTTGCAATTTAGCCCCTCAACTTTGTATGATTTTTTTTATTTCTTCAATCTCTCATTCGTTTTAAGTCTTTTTTTACCAAATTTGAACCACATGCTCCTAGAGCATTTTAGAATACCTATTTAGCTTCAATTCGTATTTTTAAAATAAATTTCTTATTTTTTCAATTTAGCCCATACTTTGAATGATTTCTCATTTCTTTAATTCATTTTTCGTTTTAAATATGTTTTCGACCGAAATTAAACCACATGATTCACTAACAATATATATTATGTATGTAACTTCAATACATATTTTTAACAAAATATATTCTTTTTGTAATTTAGTCCTTTAACTTTACTTTTTATTCAATTTGATTATTCAATTGAAACTTTTAGTAAAATTTTTCATCACATCAAATTATTGACTCATTTATACTCATCAATATTTTATCCCAAAAATTTCTTATTTAAAAATAAAATTATAAATATATTTTAGAAGTTTAGATGATGTTTTTTTATTAAATAACATTACAAATCTTATTTATACATGTGAAAAATAATACTATGAAGAAATATATATGAATATCTTATATGGTTAGAGAAAGTCGTTTAAATTGAAATCAAACCGTATTATAACGTGATAAATAGTTATAATAAAATTTGTATAGGAACTCGAAAATTCGACTCAAAAAACTTTTAAATTAAGTTTGAGTTGAAAAATATGATACCTCAACTTAAATAATTCGAATTTTTTTTAGTCAACTCATCACTAATTACTGTTTCTACGAACTCACTCATACAAATGATGGGAGCTGTCTCCTCCTAGGAAAAGGTACGGTTGATAATCATAATAGTACATAGGAACTTTTCAAAGACCAGAGTTGCAAACAACCATATCCTAAAGAGTAAAAAAAAAAGCATAATGCTAAAAAAATATCATTAACATTTAATTGGATAGTTAATTTAGTTTTTATTTTTTTAAGTATTTTAACTCTCGATATTTTATTTTAGGTTAAAATACCCTTCCGTGAATGAAAATTATTAATCAAATAACAGTAAATAGCTTAAATTTACATGATAATGCATGTTGACATGATAGTGTCATATAAATAAATGTGTTGACTTAACATAATGACACATTTATCAAAAATTAATTTTATAAAATTTAAAATTAATTTTCTGCTAATGTGTCATTCTATCAAGTCATATCAAATTGTTTATCGTTAATTGACTAATAATTTTTACCCACAAAGTGTCTATTTTTTACACAAAATAAAATGTTAAGGGTTAATGTGCTTCATAAAAAAGAATAGAGATCAAAATAACTATCCAATCAAACATTAGAGACATTTTTTACAAAATAAGGCATAAGAGTGTAAGAAACCCTTGAACTTTTGAAAAAAATAAACCCCAGATTTTTTACCCAATTAACCACTTGAACAAAGAAATTGAACCAGTTAAGCCCTTTGACCAATTTTACCATTAAATTTAAACAATTTTTTTTGGATTGTTGGTTTAGTGCGTAGTGTTACAACGTTTCCACTTATTTTTTTTAAATATTTTATTTAAAAAAATCTTTAAAATTCTTAAAAAAACTTTTATAATAAATATTTTTTTAAAAAAATAATTTGTAAATGCAACATAAAAAAATTATAGTGTTTTAAAATAATTTGTATCATGCGCCAATAATATTTAAAGAATTTTTTAAGATTTAATGGTCAAAATTGATAAATAACTTAATTAAATTATTTTTTTAGTTCAAAAAATTAATTAATTTATTTTTTTAGTTCAAAAGTTTAATTAAATAAAAAATATTTAAAATTTTAATTGACTTTTTTTTTTTTCTCTTCAAAAGTTCATGAAATTCTTACCCTTTAGCCTAAAAACAAATACTAGTACCAAGGAGTGGTGGTGGTGGTGTACTAAATGTTTGATTCGAGCCAATCCATCCACCTGCCATTGGGGTTGCTTGGTTCGTCCAAACATATTGTCATAGGGGAACTTTTTGCGACCGAGTCAGCCGCACCCATAGGTGCGGACCCTTGCGCACCAAGCCTTCCACCCGACCGAGGGGCCCAAAGTATTGCCGATGCCACGCACCAAGGGGCCATGCACAACGCCCTTGGTGGTGTCCGCGCCCAAGAGAACCGAGGTGGGCCTGTTTCTCCGCACCATGAGGCCTTGTCTAGCACCTCATGTGCTGCCCACACGACTTGCACCCGAGGGGGCCCAACACACGCACCCAAGGGGCCTTTGCCATGCACCCTCCATGCCGGCCAAGGCATGGAGCCCGAGCCCGCACCCGACGTGCGCATCAAGGCCGAGTCCACACACGAAGGGGCCTTGCCTTGCCCCGTCCATGCCGCCCAAGGCATGGAGCTCGAGCCCGCACCCGACGTGCACACTAAGGAGGCGAAGCCCACAACCGAGAGGGCCTTACCTTGCACCATCCATGACGGCCAAGCCATGGAGCCCGAGCCCGCACCCGATGTGCTCACCAAAGAGGCCGAGCTTGCACCCTCCATGCGCACCATAAGGCCTAGGGGATGCCCATCCGAATTGCCCACACCCCTAAAGCCCGACTTAGCACCTAGCATGCTACCAATGGGGTTTTGGACACAAGAACCGGGTCATGCCAAGCCCAATCCGCTCAAGCATCCAAGACCCAAGCTATGTTCTCATCTTTTGACTATCACACAAGGAGAGGGATCTTCCATGGGGGCCTATCCGAGGAAAGTATTCCATGACAACAATCATGTGATGTCATATCTTTGTAATGAGGGCAAGTTTGTTCATATGAAAGTGTTGCCATGTTTAGGAGGGAGGATTCATCCTTAGCCATCGGATTGAATCACTCATAGCCGTTAGATCGAGGGGGCTTAGGCTATAAATAGAGCCCTCCTCCATCCTTTGTAATCATTCCTCATTCTCCACATTTTCATTCTTCTTTGAGTATTTTAATAAGAGCAAGCACTTGAGTACTCTTTTCTCCCCGTCTAGGCTTAGGGGGAGTTTTTAACGAGGCTCATTGCTTTGATAAACACTTGTCTTGCCTTTCTTCTTTGCCAAGCCATCACACCTATATTTCCAACGCTTCCGCAACCCAACTAAGCCTTCCAAGCTTAGTTTCCAAGGCTGAACTTGGTCATCTTTCTTCCTCTTTTCGACCAAGTGCCGCACGGTGCTAGCCCTTCCGACCTAGCCCCGTGACAAGTGGTATCAAAGCCATTTTCCGCATCCGTACGAGACAAGATGGCAGGCGACGGATCCGATCATGAACGTAGTGAGCACGAGAGCCGACGTGTGACTCGACAAATCGAGAAAGCCAAGAGGGCTAGTTCCAAAGACCGAATCACAACACTTGAGGACAAAGTCATCCGCCTAGAGAATGCCACGATCGGAGCGAGAGAAAAGCTCGATGTGGTGGACGTTCAACTATGGGAGTTGGGCCAGCGAGATGGCAAACTCAAGGAGGAGTTCGAAGGAATAATCAACGAAGTCAATGAACGCGTTGATCTACAAGACGGATCCCTCAAAGACGAAGTGAATGCACTCAAGAAGATCGTGAGAGATCTTGCTAGACAAGCCGAGGTAGCCGCGCTCAGAAAGAAGATCGAGGATCTCAAGAGTGAGGTACTTGTTTACCAAGCTGCCGTGAGGAATGACGTAGTGGCTAGCCCAGCGAGGGCGCTAGTCGATGTCCCGAAGCCGAAGCACTTCGAGGGGACGAGATCAGCCCAACAAGTAGAGAACTTCTTGTGGGGGCTCGAGCAGTACTTCAAAGCATCGTGCATCATCGAGGATGCCGACAAGGTAAGTACCACATCAATTTATTTAAGCGATAACGCTTTACTTTGGTGGAGACGCATGTGTTCCGACGAGAGACGTGGAGGCACCAGTGTTCAAACGTGGAATGAATTCCAAACGGAGTTCAAGAACCAGTTTTGTCTCGGAGATGCCGAGAGAGAGGCGCGATCCAAGCTTAGACACCTTAAGCAAGAAGGATCTATCCGAGACTACGTTCGGGAGTTTAGCGAGTTGCAGCTCTAAATTTCCGATTTAAGTGAGAAAGACGCCCTATTCCAATTCATGGATGGGCTAAAGCCATGGGTATGCACCGAGCTAGAGAGGAGAGACGTGAAAGAACTCTTTAAGGCGATTTCCATTGCCGAGTCATTGAAGGATCAAGGTAATGATCGAAACAAATCACCCAAACCCAAGCCACGTTCGAACGAAAGGGAGGAGTCATCGAATGGTAGTGGCAAGCCATCGAATGACAAGTCCTATCGTTTCACAAGGACTTGGGAGAGGAAAGACCGAGGCCCAATAAAGTGCTATCATTGCGAGGGGCCACACTTCATCAAGGATTGCCCGAAAAAGGCAAGCCTTTCCACCATCCGAGGAAGAGATGAAGAGGAGGACGAGCTTGCCCAACTTGGTTCCATTGTAAGTTCCGTTCATGCCAAGAGTGGCCGAAAGAAGAAGGGACTTATGTTCGTGGACGTGGTAGTTGCCGGTAAGAAACTAAGCGCGCTTGTGGATAGTGGAGCATCGGAGTTGTTCATGTCCGAGCAAGCGGCCCAGAGATTAAACCTTCGAGTTTAGAAGGTAAGTGGATGGATCAAGACCGTCAATTCCGAAGAAGAGCCAATTGCGGGAGTTGCAAATGGCGTGGACCTTCAAGTCGGAGATTGGCACGGTAAAACATCCATCAAGATAATCCCTTTAGATGATTATGATTTCATTTTGGGTTTATCTTTCCTTGAACGGGTTGATGCACTTGTCTTGCCCAAGAGGGATGTTTTGTGTATTTTAGATCCCCGCCAACAATGCGTTGTGCCAGTGAAGCGAGTTGCGGACAAGAACACCAAGGCGTTAGCAACAATCCGTTCCGTCAAAGGAGTGCCCAAGAATGATGACAAGACCATGGAAGAGTCCATGGTGGTTCGAGAGATGGAGTTTGCATCCGAGTTTGATGAAGCGGATCAAGCGCCCAAGGAAGAGGGACTAGCAACTTTCTACGAAGAGTTGCAAGCCAAGTTTGACGAATGGACCAAATCCATGGACGAGTGGCATGAGCCAATGGAGCCGAGACGTGCCAACAACACTTGCCTTGGGTATCGACAAGGCGAAGTGGAGCGAGCCGACAAGGACCTTGCGTCCGAGGTAAGTGATCCAATTTTCCAAAACTTGGATCTAACTTTGTGTGGTTTTGTCCATAGGTTGTTCGAGGGACCAAAGAAGGAACAAAGTGACGAGGTGGTTGGAACAAGTCAATGACCTCCAACCTTCACCAAATCCGAGGGACAAGTGCTAGAGAGCACCAAAGTGGGGATATCCAACGACCCCGCCATCATCACTTGCCTTGAGAATCGAAAAGGCATAGTGAAGCCAACCAACAAGGACATTATGTCCGGGGTAAGTGAGCCAAATTCTTTTAAAGATTCGAGTCTAACTTACTTTGTTTCCATCCCTAGGTTGCTAGAGAGATCGAGTAAGGAACCAAGGTCGTTTGATGAAGAGTCGACCGAGGTTCTTCAATGCCTATCGACGAGGGCGTCGATAGATTTAGTGGGGGAGAATGTCACAGGGGAACTTTTTGCGACCAAGTCAGCCGCACCCATAGGTGCGGACCCTTGCGCACCAAGCCTTCCACCCGACCGAGGGGCCCAAAGTATTACCGATGCCACGCACCAAGGGGTAATGCACAACGCCCTTGGTGGTGTCTGCGCCCAAGAGAACCGAGGTGGGCCTGTTTCTCCGCACCATGGGGCCTTGTCTAGCACCCTATGTGCTGCCCACACGACTTGCACCCGAGGGGGCCCAACACACGCACCCAAGGGGCCTTTGCCATGCACCCTCCATGCCGGCCAAGGCATGGAGCCCGAGCCTTCACCCGACGTGCGCATCAAGGCCGAGTCCACACACGAAGGGGCCTTGCCTTGCCCCGTCCATGCTGCCCAAGGCATGGAGCCCGAGCCCGCACCCGACGTGCACACTAAGGAGACGAAGCCCACAACCGAGAGGGCCTTACCTTGCACCATCCATGCTGGCCAAGCCATGGAGCCCGAGCCCGCACCCGATGTGCTCACCAAAGAGGCCGAGCTTGCACCCTCCATGCGCACCATAAGGCCTAGGGGATGCCCATCCGAATTTCCCACACCCCTAGGGCCCGACTTAGCACCTAGCATGCTACCAAGGGGGTTTTGGACACAAGAACCGGGCCATGCCAAGCCCAATCCGCCCAAGCATCCAAGACCCAAGCTATGTTCTCATCTTTTGACTATCACACAAGGAAAGGGATCTTCCATGGGGGCCTATCCGAAGAAAGTATTCCACGACAACAATCATGTGATGTCATATCTTTGTAATGAGGGCAAGTTTGTTCATATGAAAGTGTTGCCATGTTTAGGAGGGAGGATTCATCCTTAGCCATCGGATTGAATCACTTATAGCCGTTAGATCGAGAGGACTTAGGCTATAAATAGAACCCTCCTCCATCCTTTGTATTCATTCCTCATTTTCCACATTTTCATTCTTCTTTGAGTATTTTAATAAGAGCAAGCACTTGTGTACTCTTTTCTCCCCGTCTAGGCTTAGGGGGAGTTTTTAACGAGGCTCATTGATTTGATAAACACTTGTCTTGCCTTTCTTCTTTGCCAAGCCATCGCACCTATCTTTCCAACGCTTCCGCAACCCAACTAAGCCTTCCAAGCTTAGTTTCCAAGGCTGAACTTGATCATCTTTCTTCCTCTTTTCGACCAAGTGCCGCACGGTGCTAGCCCTTCCGACCTATCCCCGTGACAATATGCTCATAACTCTAAACAATATCTTCCACTCTAACTGTATGTTCTGGTTCCACCAAAACAATCGAAACCAAAAGCTTGACCAAATCCAAAATAAAAGTTGGTATTAGATACAGGTCAAATATGTAAAATCATCACTAAATTTTAATCTCAAATCTATTTTAATCACTAAAATTATATTTTTTTAGTTTATTCACTAAAGTTTAGACACTAATCGTTTTTGGTTACTTTTCAATTAATTTTTTGACGTCTATTTACTGGCGAACGGAGGAACTTTTCTAGAAATTTAAACAGTGAAAAATTTTATCGACACGAGAGAAACAACATACTGAGAAACGGACTCTATTTGACGATGGAAGAAAGAGATCGACGAGAAAAAAATAAAAGAAATTTGATCGATTCATGAACTTCATGGCACTTTCCGGTAAAATAAAGGTCAAATTTAGAATCATGAGGTCGAGACGAAGTGATTAGTGAAATTTGAGATCGAACGACTATTTAGGTTTAAAAGTTACAAAAACGTTCAATATCTAAACTACACTGAGTAAATTAAATATTTTAAAATTTTAATAACTAAAATAGGTTAAAAAATAAAATTAAGTGATAATTTACATATAAATAAAAAAATTACAGATTGCCCCAACTATCTTTCCTAACCCATCAAAATGTCTTATTTGAGCTGCCCATTGGGTCAACTGAAAGGTGCGTGTCCACCAACCCCCACCTTCATTTATACGACTCTCCGTCCCCACCTCTATTAGAAAGGCCAAAATCTCTCTCTATTTCTTTACCCCTCTCCTTTTGATCCTCTGACCCTTCTCCATGGCAACCATTTCCAAGCTCCCCAACCCCAACCCGGCTGCTTCTCTTCCTTCATCTTTCAAACCCAGATCTTCTTTTACCCTCAAATGCTCCCTTGGGTTCCCGGCCAAGCCTGGTTTTAACTCTAACCTGCTTTCCTCTTCTTGCTTCTCCTTCACTAGCAACCACCCTTCCAAGGCTCCATTGGTGTAAGTGTTTTGTTTTTCCTTATTGCCTGATTTATTAAACCCTCTTTGCTTGTGTTGATGTTGATTGATCTTTAAGTACTAAACCCCCTTTTTTGTTGATGCAAGCTGATATTTTGATTTCGTTTCTTTGTTTGATGTTGATGCTTTTTGGAAGATTGTTATAAAGTAAGTTCCTTTGATTCTCCAACTGTTGTTTTCTTATTGCAGTGTCAGATGTTCTGCTGTTGATGGAAATGGCGGTTCGGTAAAGAGGACTACTTTACATGACCTTTATGGAAAACAAGGGCAGAGTCCATGGTATGACAATCTTTGCAGGCCGGTGACCGATCTGCTTCCGCTGATTGAAAATGGGGTTAGAGGTGTAACTAGTAACCCTGCGGTACGGTTTCCGTTCGACGTCGGTTTAGTTTTCGGTATTTGCCTATTTTGTTTTGCTCTAACAGTTTTGAAGTATATGATTGCAGATTTTCCAGAAAGCTATATCGTCCTCGAATGCTTATAATGATCAATTCAGGTATTCTTGGGGGACCTGTAACATTAAGTGTTGTGATGAGTTGCATATGAAGATTGGTTGATAATGCTAAGTAGACAATTATGTTTAGGCTTCTGTCATTATATCTTCGGGTTTGAGAATTGAATTTCTTCTTTTTTGTACTCGTGTCTGACTGTCCGTGCCTTTAAAATTACTTGAATTTGTAGGGAACTTGTGCAGTCTGGAAAAGATATCGAAAGTGCATATTGGGAGTTAGTTGTGAAGGACATTCAAGATGCCTGCAAACTTTTCGAGCCAATCTATGATCAAACAGATGGAGGTGATGGTTATGTTTCTGTCGAGGTTTCTCCTAGACTTGCTGATGATACTGAAGGGACCGTTGAGGCTGCCAAATATCTTCATAAGGTGGTTGATCGTCCCAATGTGTACATCAAGATCCCTGCGACAGCACCATGCATTCCTTCGATCAAGGAAGTTATTGCAAAGGGCATAAGCGTGAATGTCACTGTATGTTATTTCTAGTATCCCGACTTAACTTAAGAGTGGAAGATGTTTTGAGTTACATGCATATGTTTTGTTCTTATGAGCATCTACTGTTATACCGATCCATACGATCAATGTTTTGGATGGTCCATTGGCTGATAAGTCAAGAACAATTCTAAACCAATTAATGCCTGTAAATCTTAACCTCGTTTTTTCTTCATCCGCAGCTCATATTCTCGCTTGCTAGATATGAAGCTGTCATTGATGCTTACCTGGATGGCCTTGAGGCTTCCGGACTGAGTGATCTCTCTAGGGTTACTAGTGTAGCTTCCTTCTTTGTCAGTCGGGTAGACACCCTCATTGACAAAATGCTTGAAAAGATTGGAACACCAGAGGCCCTTGATCTCCGAGGAAAGGTAACTTAAACCAAAATATACATGCCTTACAGTTTGAAAATTAACTTTAGTATATGTCAGGATTTACTCGCATCATGTCATGGTTACTATTTTTTAGGCCGCAGTAGCTCAAGCAGCTCTGGCATACCAGCTCTACCAGAAGAAATTCTCTGGTCCAAGATGGGAGGCTTTAGTGAAGAAGGGAGCCAAGAAACAGAGGTTGCTGTGGGCTTCAACTAGTGTAAAGAACCCTGCCTACCCCGACACTCTATACGTCGCTCCTCTTATTGGTCCCGACACGGTGAGCTATCTTTCTTGTTCAATGAAGACATGATTTTTGACATGCGTTGGTGAATAATCATGCCATGTGTTTTTTGGTGAATTAATTTTGTTGCAGGTTTCAACCATGCCGGACCAAGCTCTCCAAGCCTTCATAGATCACGGCACAGTTTCGAGGACAATCGATGCAAACGTGTCTGAAGCTGAAGGCATCTATAGTGCACTTGAGAAGTTGGGGATCGACTGGGCCTACGTCGGCACACAGCTGGAAGACGAGGGAGTGGAGTCTTTCAAGAAGAGCTTCGACAGCCTTCTCGACACCCTGCAAGAGAAAGCAAACTCTCTTAAATTTGTTAGCCCGTAAAAGAACCATTCCAATATGGCGGTCGAGTTGTTACAGCAAGTGAATAAAACAAAGCAGGTCTTGGTTCCTGTTGTCAAGTCTAGTAGGTGAGCATTTTGTGAGTGAGGCGTTCAAATATGGTGTAACATAAATTGTTTGGATTAGTTTTTGTTTAATAAACAAATGATTTTTATGCTTCTTGGCTCCCCTCAACATCTGTTTCTGCTGATGACCATTGACCATGATTGAAATTGCATATGTAAAATCAAGGGTCTAGATTTGAGCTTACAAGATGTTGTGCTTCCCACTCACATCGTTATGGAAATGATGAGTAATGGTCTAGTGATGCCTCTATACCGTTCTGCTTTCTTTGCTTCCCCTGTTTATTTTTCAGCGACTTGTACTGTAGGGCCGTAAATGAACCGAACATTTAGCAAATCATATTCATATGACGGGAAGTTCTTTTATATATTGAACAAATGGGCATAAATTAGATTTTTTGTTCACTTAATTAAATGAATGAACGAACACGAACAAAGAGCTCGTGCGTTCATATATGTTCAGTAATTCATTCGTTTATGTTCGTTTAAATTTATTTAAATATGTCCATTTATATTTAGGGTAAACTACTGTAGGGGTCACTTTCGTTTCCCGTTTGTACAGATTTAGTCATCACTTTTGAAAAGTGTCAATAAGTGGTCATCTACGTTTTCGATGTGTAAAGACTTGGTCACTCCGATGTTATAGTCCGTTAGTCCCCTAACGGATTGTTGATGTGGCAGAATTAATTAACGAAAAAATAAGGATAAATTACTGCAATAACCATTAAAATTTATCTCATGTACATTTTTTCTCCTCAATTTAAAAAATAAACATTATAGTCACT
Source organism: Hibiscus tridactylites (assembly GCA_958450335.1). Lineage (NCBI taxonomy): Eukaryota > Viridiplantae > Streptophyta > Magnoliopsida > Malvales > Malvaceae > Hibiscus > Hibiscus tridactylites. The sequence continues at coordinate 79,438,238 of OY288278.1, read as the reverse complement.
AATAAAAATGTTTCTTTATAATTTCACCCTTAAATTTTTAAAAATTTATTTTTCAATCCTAAAACTTTACAATCAATTAGTACAATAATATTATAAATGCTTAGATGAAAAATAGGTGCCCAAAGTATACCCTTTGAAACTTAGGTGCCCAAATTATATGTAGGGAAGTGCAACACTCGACTTGACTCGAAAAAATTAAATTTTTAGGTTTGATGTGAAAATACTCGACTCATAATTTCATAAACTCGACTCAAAAATTTAAAATAAAGTTTGAATTATAAAATAGAAATTCCAATAACTCGAATTTTTTAGTAGTTAGTGGACTAAATTTTTAAGTTTGAGTTATTAAATAGGAGCAACTTGGGCACATAAGTTTCAAAGGGTATACTTTGGGCACCTATTTTTCATCTAAGCAGTTATAATATTATTGTACTAATTGATTGTAAAATTTTAGGATTGAAAAATGAATTTTTAAAAATTTGAGGGTGAAATTATAAAGAAATATTTTTATTAGTGACTATAATGTTTACTTTTTTAAATTGAGGAGAAAAATGTACATGAGATAAATTTTAATGGCTATTGCAGTAATTTATCCTTATTTTTTAGTTAATTAATTCCGCCACATCAGCAATCCGTTAGGGGACTAACGGACTATAACGTCGGAGTGACCAAGTCTTTACAAATCGAAAACGTAGATGACCACTTATTGACACTTTTCAAAAGTGGTGACTAAATCTGTACAAACGGGAAACGAAAGTGACCCCTGCAGTAGTTTACCCTTATATTTATTATTTTTCATAAAAAAACTAAGGTTAACTACTGGAATGGTCACTTATATTTTTCTCACTACAGAGTTGGTCATCGATTCTGAAAAACGACCAATAAGGTCACTTACGTTTTCGAGGCGTCAACTTTTGGTCACTCAGCCGTTTGTTACCGTTAGACGTTGACGGTTTGCTGACCTAGCAGCGAAAAAAATAAGGCTAAACTACTGCAATGACCACTTATGTTTATCTCATGTACATTTTTTGCCCCCAATTTTAAAAGATAAATATTATGGTCAGTACTAAAAAAGTTTATTTCTAATTTCACCTTTGGACAATTCTAGGCATAGTGACATGGAATTCAGCAGCTGCGGGTCAAAACATCTCTTACGACATAAACAACATACAAAATTAGGCTTTGGCATCAAGTAAGTACATGTACACATTAGCAACAAAAAACATAGGAAAGGCCAGTACCTCGCTTTTAAATTCTTCAAGTAATTCCTTAGAAATATCTTGATCCATGAATTTTTTCACAGCAACTTTCTATGAAATCGAAGTGAGAAAATGATTAATATTCTCCTTCAAAACACAACAACATAAGAAAATTTTCATTTCAATTGTCCTTATTGTCGTCAAGCCAAATTTCCTTTAAAGTGTTCTGTGTTCTTTTAAGCCACATCTGTACCTTACACCAAAAAAGTTATTGTACAATCAATAAGCATGATACAAAATCATACTTTCTATATGAGAGTAGAACATCCTTAATACTTTTCAATGTAAGAGAAAATATAAATTGTTTAGACCCAAAGAGGACATTAGAGAAAAAAAGCTAAGCAGGAGAAAAGTCACAGTTCTATGCCAGTCTCCACGATAAACCTTACCATATGAGCCTGCAACAGCCATGATGCACCAAAATAATAATGATATATCACATTAATTGAAAACAATCTGGAATCAAAATGTCTACCGAGGAGAAAGCATGAAATATATAGCTAATGAAGAGATCAATACCAAGTCCAATGTGATTTTCTCCCATGAAATCTCACAGTCTGCAATATCTTCAAGCGCAACATCCGACTTTGAACTATCATTACCAGCTGATCTATCTGGTATTCTTTCACCTTCAAAATTGACCCCCAAAGCATCATACTCCCTTTTACCACTATCTTGTGGCTCACTACCAGCTAAGTCAACAACTACATCATTATGCTTAGTCACAGCCGCACTGGTTGCCACCACAGCAGCAGCAGTAGCAATAGCTGCCAAAGGAAGTTCAACATTTGAATCGGTGCTAGACTTTGTTGCAGCAACTACCATTGAAGATACCAAACCAATTGGCTGCAAAAATAAATTTTTAAAAATTCAACGGTAAAGTTAGAAATAAACCTTTTCAGATGTGACCATAATGTTTATTTTTTAAAATCGATAACAAAAAATATACATGGGATAAACATAAGTGGCCAGTGCAGTAGTTTACCATTATTTTTTTAGCTGTCAGGTCAGCAAGCCGTCAACGTCTAACGGCTGAGTGACCAAAAATTTACGCCCCGAAAACGTAAGTGACCTTACTGGTCGTTTTTCAGAATCGGTGACAAACTCTGTGTTGAGGGAAACATAAGTGATCACCAATAGTTAACCAAAAAACTATTATATTTTAGAAAATTTAAAATAATTCACATATAAGCGTTAATTTATGTTCGTTTAAATTTATTCTTATATGTTCGTTCATGTATCATTTAAATGAACAAACACAAATAAGCTACAATCCTTAAAGAACAAACACAAACAAAAAATTATGCTCGTTTAATTGTTCATTTTAATTCGTTTTAATTCACTTGTTCGGTTAAAATTAAACAAATAAATATAAACATGTCCTCGTTCAGTTACAGGCCTACTCGATTCATTTCAGTGAATGAAGTTGTAAAAATGAAGAAAAGAAAAAAGTCGTGATAAATTGGTCATACAGCGTTTCTCAAGGAAACATAAAAAAAAGTACGCATCTGCTTTGTGCTTTTTCTTATTAAACTAAAAACAGAGGGTTTTGCGTTCCATTTCCTCTTTCATACTCTGGAGCAACACCATTAGAACATAAACAGAAAACACTCTACTACATTTGATCCCAAAAAATGGAACAGTCCGGTTGCTGGCAACACCGCCTAAGATTATTTTTGCAGCTAACCAAGAGATAAAACAAAGGTATCGTCATCATATGTGGATATACTTAGGCTGCAGATTCCTTGGCAATCTTGTCTGCCTTGGCAAGTACTTCCTCTATTCCTCCAACCATGTAAAATGACTGCTCTGGAAGATCATCATACTTTCCATCCAACACGCCCTGTAAAAGCCATGGTTATTAATAATTAATGCTACTAACGCCACACGTTATACAACTAATATATGACTATTACCGATGCACACATGACAAACGACTGATTCATGTGCATGACTAAACCTAGTCAATGAATTCTCATAAAAAGTAATTCATATTATCCAACTAAACATGTTGAAAGGTATGTCAACCCACAACCAATGAATTAGCACTTTTAACATATCTGGGTATAACCAATACTATCCATGTGTCGTATATAACCTGGCCACTTATTTTTAATAAATCATACAATAGATCCATCCACTACAAGTAATTCATCTCTTAGCCATGCATCCCATAACACACCATAATGGAAGCCATGTAGAGAAATAAAAATTGGTACCTGGAAACTGGTGATGCTCTCTTTCAATTCCACATACTTGCCAGGAGCACTAGTGAACACTTCTGCTACATGGAAAGGCTGGCTCAAGAACCTTTGGATCTTACGAGCACGAGCAACAGTTAACTTATCATCTTCACTGAGCTCATCCATTCCCAAAATGGCAATGATATCTTGCAAGTTCTTGTAGTTTTGGAGAACCTTCTGCACACCACGAGCAGTATTGTAGTGTTCCTCACCCAATATATGTGGAGAGAGCATTCGGGATGTAGAATCCAAAGGATCCACAGCAGGGTAAATACCAAGCTCAGAGATCTGATCAAATAAAGAAGTGTCATGAGCAGAGACCAGAAGGTAATCATAAAGTAGGCATCAGACAGCACCTTCAGAAACCATATAGATATGTACAATACCTGACGGGACAACACAGTTGTAGCATCCAAGTGAGCAAAGGTTGTTGCGGGAGCTGGATCAGTCAAGTCATCAGCAGGCACATAAATGGCTTGCACAGAAGTGATAGAACCTTTCTTGGTGGTGGTAATACGCTCTTGAAGGCCTCCAAGATCAGTAGCCAAAGTCGGTTGGTAACCGACAGCAGATGGAATTCGACCAAGCAAAGCAGACACTTCTGAGTTTGCCTGGGAAAAAAGATGCACACAATTCGAACCATCAGCAACATGTAACATGTAAAGTGAAGTGTTTCAAAAAGCTTCCACAGTAAGCCAACTCACTTGAGTAAATCGGAAAATGTTGTCAATAAAGAGAAGCACATCCTGCCCTTCTGCGTCACGGAAGTGTTCAGCCACAGTCAAACCAGTAAGGCCAACACGAGCACGAGCACCAGGTGGCTCATTCATTTGACCATAGACAAGAGCACACTTGCTTTCAGCCTGGAATTATACAAAAGCAAAATCCACATGGATAAGATACAACAAAATACAGAAATCTGGACAAGATGAATAAGATGCCTGGTATTTACCTGCTTGTCACCTAGCTTGATGACACCACTCTCAATCATTTCCCTATACAAGTCATTTCCCTCTCTTGTACGTTCTCCAACGCCAGCAAACACAGAGAAACCACCTATGTACAGAAACAAGTAATATAAGAATAATAAACAATGTGCAAACTGTGAACCAACAGCAAATATAACCTAAAACCAACCATGAGCTTTAGCAACATTGTTGATAAGTTCCATAATAAGCACAGTCTTTCCTACACCAGCACCACCAAAAAGTCCAATCTTTCCTCCTCTTTGATATGGGGCAAGGAGGTCAACAACCTGCAAAATAAAACAAGAGAAAAAGGTTTTGACTGACATAATCTCATCCAGATTCAGACAACAGAATATGTATATAGAAGTTAATACTGAAACAGGTTAGCATCTTTCCACTAAAAAGATAAAAAAAGAAGAGCTTGACGACAAAGAAATACATAATTCCAAGCAAAATTTAGTACCTTAATGCCAGTGACAAGGATTTGTTGTTCAGTAGCTTGATCAACAAAAGCGGGAGCCTCTCTGTGAATGGGCAAGTAGTGATCGGTTTCTGTTAAAAATTAAAGAGACGTTTAGATTTATGCACTGGTGCACAATACACTGTTCAAACTATTTAAACGTTGGCAAATCTCTTACTGAGATCGCCTTTCTCGTCAATAGGCTCTCCGATAACGTTTATGATTCGACCAAGAGTAGCTCTACCAACAGGCACCTGAAAAGAACAAGCAAACATGATTACGAAGTAAATGAAATTCAAGCATAAAAGTATTAAACAGTTGACAGCTGAAAACGGTAAAAAGCTGGGTAGTAGCGAAAATGAAGAGTGAAGTCATGGATTTTAATTAGATGCCTAATAATTTCAGGAAAAGAATCACTGAAAAAAATATAACTAATTCCAGAACATAACTCAGATATTCATCTTAACTTCTCTGTATCTTCAAGTTTCGATTTCCGACATCATCTCATTTCCAATAAAAAATATCAATTAAAAGAGAAGAGGGAAAATTACGGTGATAGGAGATCCGGTGTTGAGGACAGGCTGCCCTCTAACAAGCCCCTCCGTTCCATCCATAGCGATGGTTCTAACCATGTTTTCACCCAAGTGCTGAGCTACTTCCAGCACAAGTCGGATCGAGTGGTCCATCACCTCGAGCGCCGTCAAAATAGGAGGCAAACCTTCATCGAATCTCACATCAACGACAGCACCGATCACTTGGCAAACCTGACCGATTGATCCTGCTCCAGTAAACTCATCGGTGATCTTACCTTTGCCGCCGCCTTTCTTAGCGGAAGGAGGCTGCGATTGAGCAGGAGAACCGGCTGCAGCAGCAGATGTGGCGTACTCAGCATCGCGTGATAGGAAGTAAGGGCAGGGAATAGGGCGGCGCGTAGGGATCGGAGAAGACAGGCGAGGGTTAGAGTTCGAGGGTCTAGACAGAGATCGGCGAGACGTCGAGCGGAGGAGAGAAGTGAGGAGCCGACGTGAAGCCATTGATTTGGGCTTCCAGATAGAGAGGCTAGGGTTTTATGAGATGAACTTTACTGAGAGCAATATCGGTTCGTTTACATGTTATAATGCTGAGAGACTCGATGAGTTTGTATCCCATTTTTTGTCACGAGTTTGTAAGTTTTTCAAATTGGTCCTAATTTTTTTCTATGATAACAAAAATGAACAAATCTTATTTGGGAAAGAGGAAAAGAAAAATTTGCTCCTAATAATTTTAGTATCCACAATTTATGAAGAAAAAAAATGTCAATTAAGAGTTTTTAATTACTTACTCTAAAAATTATAGATAAATTTTTTACATTTTTAACATATCATTATTATGTTATTTTTACATATGACATATTTTGTAAGGGAAAAATATTTCACACACTGGTGCTGAAAAATATTTTCATAAGCATGTCCAATCTAGAGCATATGGGTTTAGTTTGGGGTTAGAGTTTAGGTGTTTATAAATGAAGGTTTTGAATTTAAAATTTATGATTAGAATTTAAGTTTTAGAACTTAAAAGATATGTTTTAAATTGGCTAATTTGGTCAGATATTCCCCCTTGGGGAATTATCTGAAAAAATACCTCAATTTGGGGAACATTTGAAAAAATACTCCCCATTTGGCCAACGCCAGGGTAAATCACGTTATACAGGGCGCGATATTCAAAATCGCGTTGTACAAGGCGCGATTTCTGTCCAATGTTGATTATATTATCCGGTATTTATTTTTTAAAAAATAAATAAATTGAAGTCACGGTCTGTAGGACGTGACTTCCACGAGAATTTCAAACGGCTCGTCACGAATTTATCGAGTAATATGCTGAAGTCGCATTCTGTATAACACGACTTTTGCGTAAATCTGTTGTTTATACAATTCTGAATAGGGTTGTTTAGGGTTAATTTGCATGGTATTCAAGGATAATTTTTCTTGATTTTGATCTTTTACCTCATAGTAGTGATGCTTCTCTTCAAAACGATGTAAAAATCGGCGTATATAATACATTCAAAACGGTGCTTAAATCGCATTCAAAACACTACCTTGCAATGTTTCTTTGATTGAAGAAAATAGGAACATGGGTCGGTAGGGTTGTTTATGGTTGATTTGCATAGGAATTTCACTTTTTTGTTATTTAACTTTCACGTCGTAGTACGGGAACACATGTTTACAATGGTGCAGAAATTGATGCGTAAAAGACATCTTAAAAAAGGTAGAAATTGTGTTAAAAATGCTATCTTGATATATTCATTTACATTAAGAAAATGAAAACATGGGTCGATATTCATGTTTTAGTCGATTTCGTTGTTTCAGTGTATGGTCGTGGGTTTTTTTTTGTTATATAACTTTCACGTGGTAGTTCGAGAACACATGTTTACAATAGTACGAGAACACATGTTATTTAGGATTAAAACATTAGAGTTACAATTACAATTAGTTGATTCGAGGGTGGGTCTTAAAAGAACATTTTCTGATGTCGTGTCCAGGGTTCCTACAATTTTCATACAACTTAGGTTGGTTGATCATTTCTCGAGGAACCATATCCTCGGCACAATGAATCCCAGTTGACTTTGGGCGACCTTTTTTGTTGTGTTACAAGGATTCATTTGGCCGAATCTTAGGTTCATTTTCAACCACATCAAGATGGCGTTCATTTCCGATCAGTGGAAACTCGGATCAGTATACCTTAAAAACGTTTTCAAGTTTGTATACAGGATCAACGAGTGTCATTGCATCGAGATGAATAGATGCACATGCAGCAAAGACGTGAGCACACGGGTTCTTGAATATCTGAAAGACTCCGCAATCACATGTTTGCTCTTGTAGATTAACAACGTAGTTGTGGTGCATAATTCCTTCAAGTGGTCGTGAATATTCAGTAACCGTAAACCTATGTTGGTGACGAGAGAAGCATGTGGCACCCATCGCGTTTGCTTGCGCACAATATATATGAAATTTTTGTTGGAGATCTGGATGGAACCTGTGGCCACTTGCCATCCAGTTCATAGCTTGTTTTTCGAGGGTTGTAAAAAGGGTAGTCAGTCGATAATATGGTGCCTTCACAATTGATGTGATAGGTAAATGACACATTCCCTTCAGAGACGAATTGATCGCCTCAATCAAGTTCATCGTCATGTGACCATATCGACGACCCCCATCATAACATTGCAACCATTTCTCCCTCGGGATATCAAGAAGATAGTCATATCTAAATTGATTTTTAAACTCTTCTAGCAGCTCCTCAACCACCTCAACTCGATGTGCATTGCCTATTCAAAAAAATACGAAATAATTAACGAGAATTAATAATAATTGGCAATTTAATTTATAATTTTGAAAGCGAAATGCATACCCATGCAAAGAACCATTATATACTCATCATTGTTCTTATACCTCTGGTAGTAATTTGCACCAATGTGTTGCAGACAGTACCGATGATGAATATAGGGAGATTCCCAAAATGTCTCAAACGTTGGATTAATCCCCAGATCCATGCGCCTCTGTCTGAAATAATATATATGCCGTCTAGTCTTGCCCGTAGTACCCAGTGTAAGACATGGGTCTGCAGGTTGGTAAGAAAAAACGTCTACGAAGGGATATCTTCCTTTTCAACAATGGCGAACGCTACCAGAATGCATTTTCTGTTGTCATCTTGTGCAACTGCCACTAGTAAAATCTGGGTGTATATGTCGTACAAGAATATGTCGTCGATCTGCAGCTTCAGCTTGCAGTGGCAGAATGCTTTAACGCATTGCGAAAATGTTTTTTTTAGAAGACATGTATTGAAACACATAAAATATCAGGATGCAGTGCTACAACCTCATATTCGCGTACAACGTCCATAAAAACTGTACAATATATAATGTGTATATTAAAAAAAGAAAAAGAAATTACGTATAGTTAAATATAAAATTTATTTTATACAAATACACCAAAGTGTTACCTAGTCTTTTGAAAAATTCTCAATATCCTGTCTGATAACCTCCAGTCCCTTCGCAACACCAACATGAGTTAAACGAGTGGTCCACCTAAAAAATAAGAAGATAATTTTAATTAATTATAATAATATGTATATTAAAAATTAACAACTCTTTTCTTACCTCCGGCCTAACGGAAAAACATATGGAGTAGGCTGCAGAAGCTCAAGGCGTAAAAACAACATTCTCCACCACGTCCAGGATTGGAGCAACACCAAACAACCTCCGATGCAATACTTTTCTGGATCGGTGTTCTTGCACATCTCTTTAAACATAGTGGCCAAAACTGTAGATCCCCACCTTAGTTTACCGACATCTTCAAAATTCTGCAAATGCGCAACTAGATCGTGTGAACCTTGTCCCGAGTTTTATCAAGCATCAATACCCCGTCGATCATCTGTAAAATATAAGCGCGAGCATATGCCTACAATACGAATATATATATATATATATGTAAAAAAATATTATTTCAATAATATTCACTAAATAAATTATTGTTACCATCTTCACTTCTTCACTCGCGTCAACGGGTACATCACCAAAACTATTCTGTAACCACACTAATTATATTTTTCCACCGTAAAAACATTCTGGCGCAGCCCCTAGCCCACTCAAACATAGGTCCACCCAAGCATCAGCACCGAGACCAATGATAACCTCTCCATTAACAGGCAAACACAGGATATGAGACACGTCCTCCAGCGTAATCGTCACCTCGCCGCAAAGAAGGTGGAATGTGTGTGTCTCCGACCTCCACCTCTCCAAAAGAGCGTTGACCAAATCAACATCTATTTTTGCACCTCCAACAAATTTGGATGCCTACAAAAACCTGGCCCGCTCTAAGTACGATTCGATCAAAACGTCTGGTAATCTCATCATCTGATTGTAAGAAACCTCCAAACCTCGTTCCATATTCTAAAAAATAACGCGTATGTATAAATTAAACTATATAAAAAATACGTACGTATAAATAACAATATATAATAAAATAATAAAAAATAAATAAAATGGGATAAAACTTACATGTCTCCAATGATAATCGAACACGTGCTTGTGATCTAACCTTATCAATCCCGCCATTATATCAAACACGAAAAATCAACCAAGAAATTGAAAGAAAGTAGATTTAAGAGAGAGTGAATTTTTTGGTGTGGGGTAGAAGGGGTGGGGACCAATTTATAGTGGGAATCGCGTCAGTTGGGGTGCGATTATTCAAAGCAAATCGTGTCCTACAAGACGCAACTTTGGAAATCGCGTCCTATAGAGCGCAACTTCTTCATAACCCTAACGTGATAATTAAACTTTCAACCGTTTCAATTTATTAGCGCGGAAATCGCGACACACAAAACGCGACTTCATCTTATCGCGACGAGTCGTTTGAAATTCTCATAGAAGTCGCGTCCTATAGACCGCGACTTTGTAGAAATATATGTTTTGATATAATAATTGAAAAATGTTTTGGAATTAATTGAAAAGAACTTAAAATATTCTCTAAGTAAAAAACAACTTGAAAATAAGTTTGAGGATGTTTAAAGAGTTTTTGGCAATGTTTGAAATGTTTTTAAGTAGCCAAACCAATGGTTTTAACGTACTCATTTTGATACAAGCATTATCTGTATCGATACATTTTGAAACTACCAAAACACGTTTCTATACAGGGCTTACCTGTTTCGATACGGACAGAGGTTGTTTCGAAATACCCTTTGGTGTTTCGATACGCCTACGTGGCATTCACCCAACGGTCAACCCCTCCACGGCTATTTCTCAACGGTATTTTGAATTGCAGGCGTTTCGATACGAGACTAGGCGTTTCGATACAGCCTATGGTGTTTCGAAATAGGATGCTAAATTAGACCCAACAACTAGTTCTAAAAAAGAGTGTTTCGATACAGCTACCTGTGTATCGAAACACACATCACCAGAACTGCATTTATGGTGGGAAATAAAGGCTCCAACGACTCTAATTCATTCCCAACGGTCCTCAACGGCTACAAACTCAATTGAGAGTATAAAAGGAACCTCAGAGCATCAAGGGAAGACTAATGCTTCAATTGTCAACAACATTATGATGAGAAAATTGTCTTACGGGCTCAATTGTTTATTCTTTGTATAGACAACACTTGTGAGCCAAAATTGTCATATTTGCTCAAGTGTTTAGGTTTAGGTGAGAGCTTAAAGAGTCCAAACAATTACCTATTAGAGGAATTTTAGTTTGCTTATTTTTCTTTCTCTTGTAAAGAGGGTTTACTCAAGCTTTGGTCTAGAAAGCTTTGAGTGTGTAAAGGTTTTCTCCTAAGCCTAGAAAAGGGGACGAATCAATTAGTGAATTGATTGGAAAATCCTTAGTGGGAGCTAAAGTAGGGGATGTAGGTGCTTGTTCAAAGTCTGAACCCCTATAAATTTATCGTGTCATTTATTTTTTGCTTCCACAAATTAATCACCAAAACAATACAACCTCCACCACTTGGCTAACTAAATCAGTTGAAAGAAATCGAACCTAACAATTGGTATCAGAGCGAGGCTCAATCGAAGGGGATTAACATCTTATTGAGGTGATCCGGAAAGCTCGATACATCAATTCAATTAACCGGTCAAATGGCGCAATCCATCGATAAGCCACCATTCTTTGATGAGACCAACTATGCATATTGGAAGACAATAATGATGTTCTTTATCAAAGCCAAAGATTACACGCTTTGGGACATAGTTGAGAATGGTTCGTTCGTGCAACAAAGAATAAATGCGGATTGGAGTGCGGATGATCGCAAGAAGATGAAGCTAAATTGCAAGGCTTTGCACATTCTCTTTTGTGAATTTAGCCCCAACATCTATGAGAATATGTCTTCTTGTGAAGATGCCAAGGAGGTATGGGACAAGCTTGAAGTCACACACGAAGGAACAGACGAAGTAAATGAGACCAAGATCGATCTTTTCAACTTTAAGTATGAGAACTTCAAGATGGAACCGGATGAAGACATCACGAAGATGTTTGATAGATTCTCCACCATCACAAATGAGCTCAAAGGCTATGAAAAAATCATTCTGGGAGATAAGCTTGTCTAAAAGCTTCTCTATTCTCTTCCCGAGTCATGGGACTCAAAGAAGACATCCATCATCGAAGCTAAAAATCTCAAGACTTTAAAGCTTGATGAACTCATGAGGTCTCTTCTCACTCGTGAAATTATGAAGAAAGGAAAAGAAGAAGAGAAAAGGAAGATGGGGAAGAAGAAAATCTTGGAGCTTGTCATCAACACTAATGACATTGCTCTCAAATCCTCCAAGTGCAACCATGTTGAATCAAGTGAGGAGGAAAGTGAAGATGAAAAGATGACCTATCTTTACGAAAAGTTTGCCCAATTCATGAAGAGTAAAATGAATACATCCAATCATGAATCGATGAATAAAGAGAAGGCAAGCTTTTCAAGCCATAAGAAGAAGGCATATGTGGCTACTTGGAGTGACGAAGACACCACCGATAATGAACAAGTCAACCTTTGCCTTATGGCCATCAAAGAAGATTCAAGGGTAACTTTTAATTCATCTACCTTATGCTCATATTCTTTTTGATGAATTACAAGATGCATATGATGATTTAGTTTTAGAGTTAAAAAATCACATTTAAAAAAATAAGAAAGTCGTTTCAAATTTGAAAATTCAAAATGATTTGATTTCTAAAACCAAAATTGAACTTGAAGAAAAACTCAATGAGTTTGAGCAAACATGTGTTGATTTACAAAATTTGCTTCATAAAGTTCAAGAAGGAAAAGATTTGGTTTCCAAAAAACTTGAAAAGAAAATCAAATTTTGGAAAATCAAATTTTTATCAAAGACAATCTAGTGCCCCTAGATTTTTAAATGTAAAATATTTTAGAAGTGTTTGGGTTCCAAAAGAACTAATCACTTCTAACAAAAAGGATGAAATTGAAAAATGAATTCCTAAGGGGACTAAATTTTGTGCAACTAACGTTTATGGATCCAAAGCAATTTGGATACCAAATATTTCTAGTTGCTTTTGTTTTTAATTATATTATTTTTTCTTTACAACTAGATTATTATATTATTGGACTAACAATATTCGATGCTTTGAGTAAGGGGGAGCCAATTTTAAAACCAAAGTTTTTTATTATGTCAAAAAAATTAACCTTTTATGTTATTTTGAGCTTAATATCTTTTAAATTCTTTTTGATATAACAAAAAGAGGGAGAAATGATTTAGAAAATTGTTTTTTTCAAAGAAGAAGGGGAGCTTTAACTTCATTTAAAATTTAAAATCTCTTACTCAAATTTTTAAATACTAAGGGGGAGAATCCCAAACAAATTTTCAAGTTGGTTTTATTATATCAAAAGGGGGAGATTGTAGAAATATATGTTTTGATATAATAATTGAAAATTGTCTTGGACTTAATTGAAAAGAACTTAAAATATCCTTTAAGTAAAAAACAAATTGAAAATAAGTTTGAGGATGTTTAAAGAGTTTTAGGAAATGTTTGAAATGTTTTTAAGTAGTCAAACCAGTGCTTTTAATGTACCTGTTTCGGTACAGACATTACCTATATTGATACATTTTTAAACTGCCAAAACACGTTTCGATACATGGCTTACCTGTTTCGGTACGGATACATTAAAACCATTGGTTTGGCTACTTAAAAACATTTCAAACATTGCAAAAACTCTTTAAACATCCTCAAACTTATTTTCAAGTTGTTTTTGACTTAGAGGATATTTTAAGTTCTTTTCAATTAAGCCCAAAGTATTTTTCAATTATTATATCAAAACATATATTTCTACAATCTCTCCTTTTTTTATATAATAAATCAACTTGAAAAAGATTTGGGATTCTCCCCTTTAATATTTAAAACATGTGTTGTTTCGAAACACCCTTTGGTGTTTCGATATGCCTACGTGGCATTCACCCCAACGACTATTTCCCAACAGTCTTTTGAATTGCAGGCGTTTCGAAACGGGATGCTGAATCAGACCCAACGGCTAGTTTTGAAAAAGGGCGTTTCGATACAGCTACCCATATATCGAAATAGACATCACCAGAACTGCATTTATAGTGGGAAATAAAGGCTTCAACGGCTCTAATTCAATCCCAACGACCCTCAGCGGCTACAAACTCTATTGATAGTATAAAATGGACCTCCAAGCATCAAGAGAAGACTAATGCTTCAATTGTCAACAACATTATGATGAGAAAATTGTCTTAGTTGCTCAATTGTTTATTCTTTGTATAGACAACACTTGTGAGCCAAAATTGTCATATTTGCTCAAGTGTATAGGTTTGGGTGAGAGCTTAAAGAGTGCAAACAAATACATATTAGAGGAATTTTAGTTTGCTTATTTTTTCTATTGTAAAGAGGGTTTACTCAATCTTTGGTCTAGAAAGCTTTGAGTGTGTAAGAGTTTCCTCCTAAGCCTAGAAAATGAGATGAATCAATTGGTGAATTGAATGGGGAATCCTTCGTGGGAGCTAAGGTAGTGGATGTAGGTGCTTGTTCGAAGGTCGAACCGCTATAAATTCATCGTGTCATTTATTTTTGGCTTCCACAAATCAATCACCAAAAAACCTAACTTCTCCACCACTTGACTAACTAAATCGGTTGAAGGAAATCAAGCCTAATAGACTTCAATTTATTTTTTAAAAATAAATACTGGATAATATAATTCACATCGGAGAGAAGTCGCGCCTTGTACAACGCGGTTTTAGATATCGTGCCCTGCATAACGCGATTTACCCTAACGTGGGCTAAATGGGGATATTTTTTCAAATGTTCTCCAAATTAAGTATTTTTCCAGATAATTTCCCAAAGGGGAATATCCGACCAAATTAGCCTTTTAAATTTATGATTTTAGAATTATGAATTTTATTTTTTAAGTGAAATTAGACATGATTGTGAGAAAATTTCACTGCCTGCATGGAATAATATTTTTATGTGAGCTACAAAAGAATATATATATATATTGATGTTCAACAGATTCATTCAAGTTAAATTTTGACATATCTATTTACTAAGGCACTTCTTATTGCTCCATTTGAGAAGTTAATTTATAATATTAGAATATGTCGTATCGAATATCTTATGTGATATTTTCACGAGGGAAGTAAATACGATTTACACAATTTTTCCCTAATCGAGGTTTTGTCCCAATGATCTTTACTGATAAGGTTTTTAGTTTTTAGTGAGACACAATGTTATACGTATACAAGGGGAGTGCAATGACGGATCTAGAAATTCAAGAATAGAGTCTAAAATATTTTTTTTCTCTAAAATGAGTATGCAAAATGAAATTTTCTTTTACAAACTAAACAATTTTTTTTCAAAAAATAACATTAAAATAAACCTATTTTTAATTTTTTTAAAATGATGATGCGAATGCACCCCACCAAAACTGGATGCATCAGCCACTGAAAAAGTGTCATGAATAATGTATTAAAAGAGACTAATGTAGAGTTCGAGAAATCATTTTACACAACCTACATTAATAATATAATACAAAAGTTTCTATCTCTTGTTATTTTTACTTTATTAACATTTTTACTTTTTTCATGAGTTATTCATTTTTATATTTTTTAAGATTTTTTAGTTGTTCTCAATTTCTCAAATTTTTGCACTGATTAATTTGTATCGATCCGCGATATATATTAATGAGTCTTCCAACAATAAATTTTTACATACATAACGTCTCAAACTTAAAACATATTTAAACGATACCAATATACTTATCACTTAAACATTTTAACTATATACTATAAATCTATTTTAATACCCTTCCTATAGTACAATATTTTTTTTGACAATACCTAAAAGTAAAAAAATTAAATATCATTTTGTCTTTTCATCACATACGTGTTCCTTATAAGCGAATTAATCGTTGACCAAACTGATCAACACCTGATCCAGAGGAACAGCTTGACCGTTTCCCCCCCAAAAAAGATTTGAAACACCGAAATGTAAATAAATATCTGAAAAAATGCCACCGAAATTAAAGGTCAAATAGAAAAGCTAGAAAGAGTCTAACCACTAATTCTTTTTTATTAGTAAAAATAATAAGAAAAAAATATTCCACGTAGTAAAACAGTAAAGATGAGAAGAAAAACTCGCCGAGTCTCTCAGCATTATATCAACTCAACGAGTTGAGATCGCTCTCAGTAAAGTTGATCTCATCAAACCCTAGCCTCTCTTTGGAAGCCCAAATCAATGGCTTCACGTAGAATCCTCACTTCTCTCCTTCACTCCACTTCTCGGCGATCTCTCTCTAGGCCCTCAAACTCAAACCCTCGCCTGTCTTCTCCGGTTCCCACGCGCCGCCCTATTCCCTGCCCTTACATTCTCTCCCGCGATGCTGAGTACGCCACATCTGCGGCTGCAGCTGCATCTCCTGCTCCATCGCAGCCTCCTTCCGCTAAGAAAGGCGGCGGAAAAGGTAAGATCACCGACGAGTTTACTGGAGCAGGAGCGATTGGTCAGGTTTGTCAAGTGATCGGTGCCGTCGTTGACGTGAGATTCGATGAAGGTTTGCCTCCTATTTTGACGGCTCTTGAGGTGATGGACCACTCGATCCGGCTTGTGCTTGAAGTAGCTCAGCATTTAGGTGAAAACATGGTTAGGACCATTGCTATGGATGGAACGGAGGGACTTGTTAGGGGGCAGCCGGTCCTCAATACCGGATCTCCGATCACTGTAATTTTCCTATTCTCTTTTAAGTGTTCTATTTTCTATTGGAAATGAGATAGTGTCGGAAATTAGAACTTGGAGATGCTGTGAAATTAAGATGTATATCTGATTAGATTATAGATCTGAGTGATCTTCTGGAATCAGTGATTCGTTTTACCGAAATTATTGGACATGTAATTCAAATACAATGCTTTATTCTTCAGTTTGCTTCTACTGATATTTTTACCATTTTCTCTGGTCTACCGTATAATATTTTTGTGCTTGAATTTCACTTAATCATGTTTGCTTGTTCTTTTCAGGTGCCTGTTGGTAGAGCTACTCTTGGTCGAATCATAAATGTTATCGGAGAGCCTATTGACGAGAAAGGCGATCTCAGTAAGTGACGTGCCAACATTTTAATAGTTTGAACAGTGTATTGTATATTGGTGCAATAGTCTAAAAGAGTGTTTAATTTTTAACAGAAACCGATCACTACTTGCCCATTCATAGAGAGGCACCAGCTTTTGTTGATCAAGCTACTGAACAGCAGATCCTTGTCACTGGCATTAAGGTACAAATTATTGCTTGGAATTATGTATTTCTTTGTCGCCATGCTATTCTTCTTTTCTCCCTTATGGAAAGATGTTATGTTGTTTCTGGGTGAATTTCTATTTACATATTCTGTTGGCTGAATCTGGATGAGATTATGTCAGTCAAAACCTTTTTCTCCTGTTTTATTTTGCAGGTTGTTGACCTCCTTGCCCCATATCAAAGAGGAGGAAAGATTGGACTTTTTGGTGGTGCTGGTGTAGGAAAGACTGTGCTTATTATGGAACTTATCAACAATGTTGCTAAAGCTCATGGTTGGTTTTAGGTTATATTTGCTGTTGGTTCACAGTTTGCACATTGTTATTATTCTTATATTACTAGTTTCTGTACATAGGTGGTTTCTCTGTGTTTGCTGGCGTTGGAGAACGTACAAGAGAGGGAAATGACTTGTATAGGGAAATGATTGAGAGTGGTGTCATCAAGCTAGGTGACAAGCAAGTAAATACCAGGCATCTTATTCATCTTGTCCAGATTTCCGTATTTTGTTGTATCTTATCTTTGTGTTTTTTCCCTTTTGTATAATTTCAGGCTGAAAGCAAGTGTGCTCTTGTCTATGGTCAAATGAATGAGCCACCTGGTGCTCGTGCACGTGTTGGCCTTACTGGTTTAACTGTGGCTGAACACTTCCGTGATGCTGAAGGGCAGGATGTGCTTCTCTTTATTGACAACATTTTCCGATTTACTCAAGTGAGTTGGCTTACTGTGGAAGCTTTTTGAAACACTTCACTTTACATGTTACATGTTGCTGATGGTTTGAATTGTGTGCATCTTTTTTTCCCAGGCAAACTCAGAAGTGTCTGCTTTGCTTGGTCGAATTCCATCTGCTGTCGGTTACCAGCCGACTTTGGCTACCGATCTTGGAGGCCTTCAAGAGCGTATTACCACCACCAAGAAAGGTTCTATCACTTCTGTGCAAGCCATTTATGTGCCAGCTGATGACTTGACTGATCCAGCTCCCGCAACAACCTTTGCTCACTTGGATGCCACAACTGTGTTATCTCGTCAGGTATTTTACATATCTATATTGTTTCTGAAGGTGCTCTTTCTGATGTTACTACATTACCTTCTGCTCACTGCTCATAACACTTCTTTATTTTATCAGATCTCTGAGCTTGGTATCTACCCTGCTGTGGATCCTTTGGATTCTACATCTCGTATGCTCTCTCCACATATCTTGGGTGAGGAACATTACAATACTGCTCGTGGTGTGCAGAAGGTTCTCCAAAACTACAAGAACTTGCAAGATATCATTGCCATTTTAGGAATGGATGAGCTCAGTGAAGACGATAAGTTAACTGTTGCCCGCGCTCGTAAGATTCAAAGGTTCTTGAGCCAGCCATTCCATGTAGCAGAGGTTTTCACTGGTGCTCCTGGCAAGTATGTGGAGTTGAAAGAGAGCATCACCAGTTTCCAGGTACCAATTTTTATTTCTCTACATGGGTTCTGTTATGGTGTTTTATGGGATGCATGACAAAGTGATTAATTACTTGTAGTGGGTGGATCTGTTGTATGATATCCTTCATTATTAAAACAAGTGTAGCATTTAGCAGTTTTTTAAATCCATTGGCTGATTCTTTAATGAAGTGGCCAAGTTACGAGAGATATAGATAATACGGCTTAGATTAGAGCAAATAAATGCAATGTGATCTGTATGGCTGAAACCCAGATATACTAAAAATGGTAATTACTTGGTTGTGGGCTGACACATGTTAAACTAGTGGTTTAGACGGATAATATTTATCTGGACAATGGCATGTATATTGACAAGGTTTAGTCATGCACATGGTTTCGTCGTTTATCACGTTTTTGTCATGCATGCGTCAGTATTCAGTAATAGATTAGTCATATATTGGTTGTATAATGTTGTGGTATTAGTAGCAATAATTATTAATAATCACGACTCTTACAGGGCGTGTTGGATGGGAAGTATGATGATCTTCCAGAGCAGTCATTTTACATGGTCGGAGGAATAGAGGAAGTCCTTGCTAAGGCAGACAAGATTGCCAAGGAATCTGCAGCCTAAGTATATCCAATACATTGTGACGACAATAGCGTTGTTTTATCTCTTGGTTAGCTGCAAAAATAATCTCGGCGGTGTTGGCCATGCCATTGCTAGCAAGTAGCAACAGGACTTGTTCATTTTTTGCAGAGTTTTCTTTATTTATTTATGTTCCAACAATGTTGGTCTAGGACATAGACCCCAAAACCCTCGGTCTTTTTACATGTTATTTGAACACAAAGGAGAGGTGTACATTTTATTTTCTGGTTCCTTGAAAAACGCATTTCGACTTGAAATATTTTCATTTAAACAACATTCGTTTGGAATGATATAACAACAAAAAGCATGTGCTGAAGTTTGTTCTTATTCCACCATCCTACCCTTGCAACTGATATTTGTTGTACTGCCCGTGGATCATTTGCATGTAGCCAACCAGTGTTTATAATGCCAGCACCCAGCAGTGGATGTATTGTGAGATAAGTCATTTGAAGTGTCCTTGACATTGGGGATTTGCTTCAGACATTCCTGTGTCCAAGCAGTTATTTCCAGATGAATCAAAAGATTGGGGGCTCTTATCCAGATTTTGCTGATATTTTGATGAGTCCAAAGTTCACTTTAGAATCAATATTTTTCCAGAGATTAAGATTATGACCACTGGGAAGTTGTTGACCCTTGTTGTTCTCGTATCTGGCAATGCAGCATTTTCAGAATCATATTTCTTCCACATTCCCATTTTGTATATGGGGTGAGTTAGAAAATATTTGGTAAATTATTTTTAATAAAAAGTATGACCAAATTAAAATAATGTTTAAATAATGAGAGTTAATTTATTATTTTTTTAAATTAGAATTAAATTGTTTGAATGTGCAAACTTGAAAGACTAAATGTGTTATTATAAAAAATATTTTAACTGCTATAACATCTGTCAACGGGACAATGGTAACATTGAAGCAAAACTAAAAGTTAAATGGTAACATTGAAGCAATTAGAAGTTTAATTACCAAATTAAATAATTTACCAAAGTTCAGATACCATTTGTGAACTTTACCTTTTTAAAAATTTTAGAACGTCTCACTCACCTACTTTTTCTTCCGAACAAAAACCATTAAGATGTTTTTTAATTATTCAATACATATGTTGTGTAGTACTACATAATCTTTATTGTTTTAAGGTTTAAGATTTTAGTTCAAGGTTTGTGGATTTATTTTTAAGATTTAAAAGATGAGATTATGATGATAATTTGAAATTTAAAGTTTAAGGTTTATGGTTTGATCTTCTAGTTTATAGACTTAAAATTTACTATATTTACACAACATTTGTATAAAAATTATGTATACTACGTTTCAACAAACAACACTAAAATATCTAGGGGGAACTCGAGCCATTTCTTACTAGTTTAATGGGTTTTCAACTACTGTTGTTTATCGGGTAAATTGCTCAAATAATATTGTTTAGAAATGATATTTGTTGAAGTGGTATGTTTTATAGCTGATTTGCTTATTTAGGGATAAAATTAACAAATTAATAGAATAACTAATGAAGCTGTTAAAGTGAGCTACAATCGAATACGTTTTTGATGCTTGGAGTCAGCTTGTAGTGTTGTCGTCTTCCCCTAATGCTGTCGATTTCTCCTTGTAATGTAGTAATATCCTAAATAAACAAATAATTTCTGACATTATCTTATTTCACCAATTATTTATTAACATCATTATTCAACTAAAAAAACTATCGGCTCCATGTGTAAAGCAAATAAACAAGGTTGCCCTGTGGAAGTCTCCTAGCTTGTTTGATTTGAACTTATCCATTAACCCACCATTCCACACAATTTCCATAGCTCTACAAGTAACACAATGAATGATCACGATTCACCTTGCGCATTGGTGTGGAATATCAATATCCAAAAGCACGTCCACAACAAATTTTTGGTACAACCTATCGTAAACTTTCTCAATATCTATTTTGACGCATTCACTTTTGTTTTAAAAAAATTCTTTCACAATTTTTTGTACAATAATAATATTATCCCGACCGTTCTTGGCTAGGGGATGCAAAGCTAAAGCCGAAAACCAATATGATAATATGGTTGTAGTTGTTTCATAATTATAGGTATATATGTATGCCTTATTCTTTATAAAACAAGCGTGATTACAAGCAGTTAGATTGTACCAACAATTAAATTGTGAAATGTTAGGTCCTTTAAGCAATGTCATAGAATTAAATTTTGACGTCGTAAATGGAGAAGATAAGTGTAATTAAAAGCAGTTAAATTGTACCAACAATCAGATTGTGAGACGTTAGGTCCCTTAAGCAATATCAGAGAATCAAATCCTGACGCTGTGAATGAAAAAAATTGAATTGAGAGGATCGCCTCCATATTAGGCCTCTGTAAAGTTCAATCTCAGTAAATCATCTAATAAATCAAATATCAGTAGTTAAAAAAACAGTTAAATTATTTAATTTTCATGTCACTTAAACTCAATAGACTAAAACTGAAACTTTATATAAAATATACATAACAATAATGGATTAAAAAGAAAAGTAGGCATACTTGTACGTGGTCGGAGTGATGATAGAAATCAAACAGGTCATCTTCCTCAAACGGACCCAAATCCATCGACAACCGAAGAAGCCATTGCTTCTTACGTCCAGCCGAATTCATCACAATAAGAAAACTAAACTGATACAATATTGCTTATTTTTGTAGTTATAGTAGTTGCAGTACACTTGATTATTTAAAGAAAGTAACCCGGCGATGAACTCAAATCAAACCCGGTGGTTCCCGTCTCTGAGTTAAAGCCTAGAAAGGGTCCACTCACCCCCGAGTCAAATGCATGCGCGGTTTGATCCGAGAACCCGAAAAAGCCCGTGTCATTCCATGCTCCGTAGCTCATATCAAGTCCGGAGCCGTAACAAGCGGAGGAGACATCCGGAGGCAAAGGTGGTAGCTCGGAGTCATGGCCGAACTGCCGAGAACCACTGTCTCCGACATCCATTACACCGGTAATGGGTCTGTAAGATTCGACAGTGGCATCGCTGGTGTCTTGGATCCACCCGTCGGAAGAGAAGTGGCATGCAGTGAAAGGGTCTCCTTGAGTAGCGAAGAAAAGCTGGTTTTGGTTCTGGTTTGCGTCGTTTTGATGGTGGTGGAAAGGGGGATTAATGGAGAAGAATTCATGGTGTGACTCGTCGGGCGAGATGATGGAGGTGACCGATGAACCGACCGGCATGTCGGAATAAACGAAGTTGGTTCGAGCCTTGGGGCCCCGCATGGACCGAGCGGCACGGTCGTAGGCCAAGGCTGCTTCCTCGGCCGTGTCGAATGTGCCGAGCCAATGCCTCTCTTTCGTGGAAGGATCTCTTATCTCGGCTGCGTATCGACCCCATGGCCGCCTCCTTACTCCCAAGAACCTTGTTTCTGCTTGCTGCTGAGGATGCTGCTGCTTTCTTTTGGTTTTGGAAGAGGAAGCCGAATTGGTTTTCGAGTTGTTCGGATCCATCGCTATATTGGATTGGTGCTGTCTAAGAACAGAATGATAGTAGGCCCTTTTATACACTCGTACAAACTTTAAATATGGACCGTAAAATAGACATAAATTCCGTACTCATTAATATCCTGTGTGGGGCATTGTTCTAATTGGACCCTCATAAACTCGCATGAGCATAGTTTCCTTTCATTGTGAATCACTCAAAACAAAGCACTTTTTTTTTCCAATGTGATGATGGTACCATGATGTTCAAGAATGTAAAGCAAAACACCAATACTAAGTATTAATTTGATTTGATTCGATTCGATTCCGATAATATTGACTCAAACCTCATTTTCAATAACTAAGAATAGCACAACTCATCATTGGTCTACCTGGAACTCAATCATATCCGTTGAACATTGTGATGGTTTCTCCCCAGTGATGAGTAAGTGCAATCATGGGCTTATTATAAACACATATCCATGATTGACATGTGCTCCCTTGATGAACTTTCTGTTACAATATGGTTTCATTATTCCTTTCTCTTCTATCTACATTTTCTATCACTTCTTTCTTCTACTAATATATATATATATATATATATATTCCCCGAAGATTCTGACAAGCAAAAGCTTGTTGGAGGGAAGAGAGTGTGTCTAGTTAAGTTGAATCAGGAACTAATAATGGAATGGAATGTACCAATCAATAAAATCATTCATGAATCCGAAAATAAACTTGGGTTAACATTCAATCACTCCCTATGCATTATTAATAAACTAAAGTTTAGAGTTTTAATAATATACAATTATCTGATTCATTGATAATATATAAAATTTTATTATCGGTTTAAATTCTAGAGTAACTTATATCATAAGATTATCTGATGTATGTTTATCATTCCTATATCATCATCTTTTAGTATAATCGTTGGTATACAATGAAATTAATTTAGATTGAATTTTACAAATTAGGTCCATTACGATGAATGATTTTCTCAACCTAATTTTTCATTCACAACGTCAGAATTCAAACTCTTAACCTTATTTAAACGATTTAATGCTTCATTCTGCTGGATTACTTGATCGTTGGTTATTCCCATATCATCATTTAAGTTTATGTAACCAGCATTTCTCACGTGCATGTATAGGGTAGGTCTAGGGTACGGTTAAAAGACGACAAGTTTTAAAACTTGTCCAAGAACTTAAAATGTTAGATTTTTTGATAACATTTTAGGTTGAATTTCTCTTGTTTTTTTGACAAATATCGAAACTTAATTTTTTAATAACATTTTAAGTTTTTAAACAAGTATCGAAACATGTCGTTTTTTAGCCGCATTCTAAACTTATTATACGTATTATACGTTATAGTCGGGGTGCATGTATATCATTAACCGACCTTTTCATCTCTCAGCCTACTTAGACTGCAAGTCTGAAAACCTTTCTTCTTTCTGACAGAAAACAACAAAATCTTATACATATATATAAATATACATAATATACGTATGAGTTGAAAAGGTCATGTGGGCCTAGACTTATGAATGTGAAGAGCCTTTTTACGTGGAATATATATATATATATAATGATCGGAGGCATGTGCACCCAATTTAAGCCAAAAGATATAATGATAAGTTCCACAATCTTTCTGAGCTGAAATTGGTGCAATTCCCCTCCCCCATCTTCTTTACTAATTTTATAACATTTCTTAAGCATAGATTAGTATCTATCAACACACCCAAATCAAACCAAGCCATGTTGGGTTGCATGTGATCTAGCCATCCCTTTTTTGAACCAAACAATACCTACTTACTAGTTTTTTTTTGTTAATTCAAACCACAAAAACTTAATTAATTATGTATATCACATTTTTTCCGACTCAAATTATCATACACTACGAGAGTGAACGAAAATATTATCTATAAAAAATTATTTAATGTTACTATCATAATATAATATTATTATCTTTTATGAATGACAGTAACTCGATTAAAGTTTAATATGAAAGATAATTTTCTAATTGAATTAATACGGATGACAATAATTGTTAGTGCATCAAATATTTTCTCTTAATATATTACTTACATATTTTATAATCTCTCTTTATTTAAAAATAATGAACCTTTGAGATTCACTAATTGATTTAGTGGTCAAAGATGTTTAAATCCCAATATTTGACATGGAAATATAATAACTCTATACTTAATTGAAAAATAATAATTATTTCTCCTTGGTGTATTTTTTTTGACCAAAGATACTTTCATTAAATTAAAACTGAAACGGGCCCCACAACCATGCAGGGGCCATGCACGTACGAGAAAAACAAGGGCAACACCAGCAGGCGCCGAACAGCAACCGAAGAACATAAGAAAAATAAGAAACACCAGCCTAAGAGAAACAACAAACACATGATAGGAAAGGTAAACAGATCCTGGGGATCACAAGAAACCGAAGCCATCAACCTAAAACAGCAAGACGTCCCACACATAGGTGACGCAGAAAACTTCTCCATCCTCGGGGGAGTGGGAGAAGAACCAAAGCAGAGACCCCTAATACGTATCGAAAAATGAACAAAACGAATTCTCGCCAACCTCAGTCGATGGTACTTTGCCGTCATTGCGCCTGAGAGCTCTTTCCAGAGACAGGCTTCCGATAGAATATCGATCCTTATCAAGGCGTCGGCTGCAATGTACTGACGAAGAGGGGACTGTGAGAAAACAAGATCATCCTCCTGTAAAGGGGGCTCATCAAACCAGCAAAACAGAAACAAACGATGAAAAACGCCTAAATAACAAAGAAACACCAGATCACCAAGGTCTCCACTATAGACAGTGATCCGATGGGAAGGTTGATTTTTCCGCACCGTCCAGCATTCCTTCCTATCACTGGGTGCGGGATTTAAAACTTCCATCAAGCAAACGGATAACTCTCAGGGGAGTTATCCGTAGTAACGTTTTCCGACAGACATGGGGACTGCGGAGAGAGGGCATGTGGAGTTGCAGTTTCTTCGTCACTTATGTGAATTTCTTCATTCAAAACGAAGTTATCATCAATGCACATTGTTGGGCTATGCGTGATCTTTTTCCCAAAAGGATCAATTCCTAATTCAATAAGCCCCGCTTCATCAACAAGCATCCTAGTGTATTCCATGTTAAATTTGCGCCGCGCGGCCTTTTTAATAAGCGTTAGTCGTCTTAAACCGAAGGTTCTCCCCTTCTTTGAGCGTTCAACCCTCTGAATAATCTTAGAGGAGTTGAAGATCGACTCCGGAAATAGAGCCGCCATAATGAAGTCGTCTTTGGCCGCTTCATTTTTCTCCGAAATGCACCAGTTTTGTTTGCCAACTTCCACAATGGTTTTCGACACCTTTTTCCACAATTCTCTCCTTTTTGCAGGTCAAAAAATCTCAAGATGGTCCTCCTCCCTTTTCCTCTTTCGCGGGGCTGACACCTGCATTTTGTCGAGACCTGTAGCAAGGAAGTTGCCCCAAGCCGTGCTGCCTTGGATATCCGAAGCCTGCAATGAAGATTGTCCGCAGGAGCTTGAAGCATTCTTGGTTAAAGTGCCTATGTAGCCTTCCTTGGTTATCTCCGAAATGGTTAAGGAGCCTAAAACACCTTTACTGCTGCTAGTTCTCCCAGTTTCCAGGAAAGGAAAGACGGGGTTGACATTAGGTGGGGTTGACATGACCCTCCATGCATCATCTGCCTTCGAGATCTTGTGGGAGATTGTTTCCTCGTCAACCCTCTATGTCATCCGCCCAAAAGTAGCCTGCTGTTGGGCATTGCCTTTGTCGTGTTGCGTGAGCTGGCTCTCTTCGACAGCCTGTGCCTTGGGACTGTTTTTTCCCTGTTTGCTACTCGAGGGATTCTTCGATTTTCCCCGGAAAGGAGCTCGCAGCCACGAGCCAAATTTCCCGGCGAGCTTGAACATTGACATGTCGAAGCTGCAGTCCCTTTCGGCATGTCCAAGTCTTCCACAATGGAAACAGAACTTAGGGAGGCCTTCATATTTGAACGCAACCTCTAAGGGTTTATCTTTTTTCCGGTTCAAAACGAAACCCGTCTTCAACGGGTCCTCCACACGGATGGCTACTTTGATACACAGTGTATCCGACCATATGGATTTTTTGTCCTCATCCAGATTCGAGCCGTAGAAAAACGGAAAAAGTTTGCCGATCCTTTGAACATTTTCTGGTGTCCTAAGTCCGATAGGTAGATGATGCACTTGCACCCAGAATTCTTCAGTGGAGAAATCAATTTCCTCTAAGGCCTTCTCCGGTTGCCAGTCTTTTAGGATCAATAGAGCATCCTGGACTGACCATGGTCTAGTTCCCATTATTCGAAGCCTATCATCTGGTGAGTCAAACAAGAACAGATAGAAGCTTCTGCCTAGTTCATGGCATTCAAGCTTTTCACACTTCCATGCCTTTTTGAGGATAGCAGTTAATGCTAGGATTCTAATGGGTGTGGAGTGAGGAGTTTACCTACGACAGCGAGGTTCTTCAAGACAACATTTACTTCACTGTCTTCATTAAGTTTCAACTCGTCGATATACTCCTGGTTGAACGGGTTGGCGTCAGCAAGATTCTGTGGGGGGTAGTTATTAACCACACCTGTACTAAGCGAAGCAACAATGCTTTCCATACTGTTGTTGAGGCAAAAAACAAGAGAGACGTGCGCCGTTTATATATTTCTGGTAAAGGAGGGGTGAAAAGAGCAGACTTACAACAGAAAGGGAGAAAGGGAAAGGAAGCAGAGGCTCCTAACCAGCTCGACTACCTGGAACTCACACCATCTTGTTTGGTTTCCCAAGTGCAGGAGGAAAGGCAATTGAGATGAACAGCAAAACAAGACCTGGACTTTAGGAAAGTTGAGAGAGAGCTTGCTTTCAAAAAATAGACATTGCCATACTTAAATCCCAAAATTTAGAAATAAATTCAAAAAAAGATTAAGATTAAATTTAGAAAACAAGACCTTGGTGTATTATCTCTTCTCAACGTTAGAGAAAAATAAAATGCAAAAAATAGAAATAAATTCGTATTAAATATGATAATAGTATTTTGTTATTACAATAAATGTTCATAACGCTGATTATTTAATCAAAGGATTAAGATTAGCTTTAAAAAAAGATTAAGATTAAATTTGGAATAATTTAGGGGCTCCGGAATCCCTGCTAGCCCTAAATTCGCTATCCTCGTTCAGTAATCAGTATATTAGCCCATTAGATTGCACATTCAAATAGGGAAAAACTGGGTATCCCAAGTTATAGATACGCATTTTAGAGTTTAGACCCTCCTTATCCTTTATTTGCAGTATTTCTCAGTCATTAAAGCCACACTTTCAAGTAAAGTTATCCGGTGATCTAGTGGATGAGACGTTAGGTCTTTCAAACAAAATTAATAATTCGAATATTTATATTATAAATATAAAATATTTATTTGAAAAAATATTTTCATAAAATATTTTTGTAATATTTAATTTAAATTAAATCGATTAATAAAGCAAATATATGATATAATTTTTTGCGGAGTAAATAAATAAAAAAGAGTGGGTTAAAACTTAAAAGCAACTTTTGAAGCCAAATATAAGGCTTGTGGTTGTCCCTGGGTGATACCTGACCTAACCTAACTTCAAAAAGTAGATTTGGGTTATTATTCATTATCAAATAGGTAGAGGAATGCTTTATTATCCGAGTTTGACTCTTTTTCAGTTGCATTTGATTTGACTCGGAAATTAATTCTTTAAATGAACAAGTTGGAAGGGTTTTTTTTTAGAGTTTATTAAATAATTTTCCACTAAAAACAGGAACAGTAATTTGAATAAACAATCAAATCTTTGAACAAGTATAAATTATTTTGTTAACAGTTGAATGCGTGGCAAAGAACATGCCTAGTGTAGCTACCATCCATACATTGCACATGCAAACCTTTTTTATTATCTTCTCGTTTTTAGGATTTTGTCCTGATTAATTCACGTCGACTCGTATTGTACACTTAATTTTAGTGGATAATTTTTTCAAATTATTTTTCTACATACACATAAGCTTGAATTTAAAATATACTTAAGCTATATTAAATTGCTACCCTCCATATATATCGCACATGCAAACATTCTTTGATGCGAAACAATAGGGGAAAAGGAAAATGCAACAGTTAACAGAAGAATTGTAGGTGGCTGTAGTTTTTGCTCCAAAGAGTAGAGGTGAAGACAAAATTAGGTATGTGCCAAAAAACCCCTTGAAAATCTCATGAATCTCAATTTCCTAGGTTCAAATGAAAACAAAGATTATATTGTCAAAAGACGTGTCAATAGAGGATGAAAATCGTATGTCCAATAATGTCTTTTTTTGGTGTCGTACTTCTAAAAAATAAGTTTAAGGTTAAATTTTATGATTAGTGTATAGAGAATTGGAGGTATGATGTACTTTGTAGGGTATAAAATTTAAGATTTAAAATTTAGTATTAAGACTTAAAATTTAATTTTTTAATAATTATTAGTGTTGACGAACAAAATTTTTTTGCCATTTTCCGTTAAAATAACCCCCTCCTTTGCCGAAACAACCGTCAAACTATCCATGGAATGATTAAGAATTCGCCGTTCATTAAATATAATATAATTCATCTACCTTTTAAAGTTTAAATTTTGTAAATATAATTAAGTTTAAATATTAAGGGACACAAAAATTAGAATTAAACCTTAACATTTATATTTTTTTACTGTATTTAGTGTTAGGTATAAAAAAACACAGAAAAAGGGTAGAATATTTTTACCCTTTAAATGATATAATTAAGTTTAAATTTTATTGTATTTAGTGTTAGGTATAAAAAAGAACAAAAAAAAAGGACGGTGAATTAATTCAGATAAAAAAATCTTGTGCATGGTATTCTTGATGGTATTAAAGTGAACGAATCAATTTCAAAAAAACTTATAATAGTATAATATTAAAGTCATAAACATAAAAAAACCCCAAAAATTTTAGAAAATTTCTGAAGTCATTATATAATATTAAACTTTTAAAAATTTTATAAAACTATTTCAAAAAAATAAATAACCAGAATGCAATATAATATTAACGATATTCTAAAAATTATAAAATTTTGTAAAAATAATAAAAACACCCATTAACATTTTTTTCAATTGGTTAATAATTCAATTAATTTTGATTCGACTCGGGCTAGACCAGAACAACTCGAATTAAAATTTTCTCCCCCAAATACCCTTATCCACCGCCTACCAACATCAGGTGTCCATTGGTAGTCATATCTGCTACCATTCCAGCTTTATGGGCTATCAAACACACATGGCTTGGGATGGTCGTGAGTTGGACTAGATCGGGTTTTTAGCTGACCCGCACCTGGTCCAACATTAAAAAAATATTTTTTTTTTATTTTTATATGATAAAATAGGGAGAATAAAAAAATACAAAATGAGAAATATATATATATATATATAAATAAAGAGAGAGACGCTATAATAATTATAATTAAATATTTATAATAAAAGTAAATTATTGTTTCAGGTCAGGTATATTTTAAGGGTAATTGTTCTATACACAAGCGCTTGTGGAAAATTTTTTACACAAGCGCCTTAGTTTTAGGGGTTAGGGACTTCGTTTAGGGTTTAAAATTTAGGGGTATAAGTGTAGTAGTTTTGAATTTAGGGATTGTTGATTGAATTTTGGGTTTAAGGTTAAAATTTAGGGTTTATAAGTTAAAACCTAAATCCCCACCCATATTACCCTAACCCTAAACCCTAAATTCTAACCCTAATTCCTAAATTCTAAACATGAACCCTAAATTCTAAACCTTTACACTAAAACCTCTAAACCCTAAACCCTAAACACTAACCCTAAACCCTATAATTGAGGCGCTTGTGGAAATAAAAACTTTCCACCACCAGTGTATAGGATATTAATCCATATTTTAAATCCAAATCAACCCAAACCCAAAACATTTAGTAAAAGGATTAATATCCTATACACTGGCGGTGGAAAGTTTTTATTTCCACAAGCGCCTCAATTATAGGGTTTAGGGTTAGTGTTTAGGGTTTAGAGTTTAGGGGTTTTAGTGTAAAGGTTTAGAATTTAGGGTTCATGTTTAGAATTTAGGAATTAGGGTTAGAATTTAGGGTTTAGGGTTAGGGTGTAGTTTTAGGGTAATATGGGTGGGGATTTAGGTTTTAACCTATAAACCCTAAATTCTAACCCTAAACCCAAAATTCTATCAACAATCCCTAAATTTAAAACTACTACACTTATACCCCTAAATTTTAAACCCTAAATGAAGTCCCTAACCCCTAAAACTAAGGCGCTTGTGTAAAAAAATTTCCACAAGCGCTTGTGTATAGAACAATTACCCTTAGTAAAAAACTAATAAAAAAACTCTACCTTATAGGGTTAGGTCTAGGTTAAAAGACCATCTCTACGCATGGTTCAGTTGAAGCATTACCTTTCATTTAAACTAATTATGTGCTGAAGCAACACCACAATGGTCAAATCAAGCAAAGCGTGCAACAAAAAAACAAGTGCTCATTTGGGGGGGGGGGGGGGGGGGGGGGGGGGCAAAGAACACAATTATAAACCGTAGAATACGTATATGAATGCAGTCCCTCTCAAGAACTCTTATTAACTAATACCATATACTGATTTTTTTTTTGAAGAGTCTCAATTCCTTCGAGATGATTCCCAAAGTCGATATTCGATTCCCATCAGTCCTTCCTCAACTAAACAAGTAAAAGAAAAAACAAATGGTTACATGCAAGACGGGCTCAGCAATAATACATGCAAGGGCATAACTGAACTTAAAAGCAAAGTTTGTTAAACCAACAGAGAAAAGAAAAAGATTAGAGGCTGGGAAAAAAGTAAACCAATGCTTGATAAAATTAGGATTACCATCGACAGCATCATGTGAACTTGGCGAATGTGCAGAACGGCTTATCCAAAATTTAAGTCGCTCTTTGGCTGTATCCTCCTCGATGCCGTGGGATTTGGCTCTTCTCCAAAAATATGTAAGCCATGCCTATACAGTATGTTGTACAAATGGTCAACCGCATAATGTCCGTATTCCTTTTTCCAAGTGTCAAACAGGACATACAAAATACTGAAGGCAAATATTATTCTTGTACTTTGTACGGTGGTCACTGCTTAACCAGGAACCATTTTAACAAATTGAAAATCCAATATTGAGCTCGACACTACGCCAACAGGTCTAGCAAAAGGGGTCAAGGTATCTCGTCCCTTGTTGGAAAGTAAATTAATAGGCAATAACATGGAAATTCCAAAATTTGAAGCCGATGCAATTTCCACAAACGGAAAATATACATGTCATTTATTGGGTTTTATAAACAGGCTTGAATTAGTTTCTAATTGGGACAGGATAAAGTTAGTGCCACCAACAATCGAACAAAATAGTTTAACAGGAAGACCAAGAAATTCATGAGCTTGGTGGATTAATTACTTATGAAATGGCAGCAAACATCACTGAGATAAAACCGCATATAACAAAGAGAGACGTCAGCCATACCTCCTTGAATAGAACATCCTCAGACTCCTCTGGACTCAATTCTGCAATAAAGCACACCGGTCATTCTTGTAATCGCAAGTAATTCATATTGCTATCGAATCACAAAATCAAAGACACAGAAAACCAGTTACATCAAGATTATATATAAGAAACACAGAGAAAACAAGACACGTTTACTTCCATCCTTTCTATTAATGGTTTTATGTCCTATCTATCTCTCTTAAGGCACCATCTTTATTCCATCCTTTCTATTAATGGTTTTATGTCCTCTCTATCTCTCTTAAGGCACCATCTTTATTCCTTAGTCTGGGAACATGGATACAAACAAATGGGGCAGCAAGTAATGAAATAAAGACTTACCAAATGCCTCCATAAACTTTATATCACGTGGTGATTTGATATCTGAAAAACATGTGTTGAATTAGCAAAAACCAAAGAAATCAGCTTGTAAACAATAAGAGAAAAATGGAAGAAAAAAAATAACAATTTAGAAGTCAGCAAATAGTTAAGCAAATATGTGACAAAGTAATATAGAGTATACCGGACAAAGAAAGTCTAACAGAACTTGCTCTTCTCTGTTGGGAAAATGCATTCACGATAGCTTCTTCAACCTTCAAAACATGTAAACTAAATTATTAAACTAGTGGAGTGCACATAGCATCTTAATTCCAAAAGTGCACCACTTAATTTTCTTTTGGGTAGGAGAGGGAGGGAGGGGAAGGAGAGCACCTTTAAGGATGCAAGCTCCTTCAAACCCATTTCAACTGAAAGCATACTCTCAATATTTCCTTCTCCAGTCAGGTCACTCAAATCCTCAACAAGTTTGCTCCTCTTTTCATTCTCGACATCACCTGCTTGACATTATATATAGTTTTAAAACATGATAAATGTGCATGATACGATATGAGAAAGATGATGCTATCTAGTTAACAAGAATAACACCTTGCTAGCAAAAATGTTAACCAGCTATTAACCACAATGCATAAACTATTTATGATTACTAGCCTTTTTCAGAAAACTCCTCCTTAGCTTTTTGTCCAGCAGAAACAACCACCTCAAAAGGAAGAGGAGCTAATGATGACCAGTACTCATGCTTAGACACCGCAATATCTGCACAGATACCTATAAAGCACGAGAAATCATGTGAAACAGTATGGCTTTAATGATGGATAAATTGTACATTAACTACAGCTAAATGCAATGGAATTATAATTGTCAGTTTGAATAAATGATCACATTCTCAACCTTTCAACAACTTGACATGAGGCAGGATAAAGTATTCTTTTTATAAGGAAAAAGAAAAGTTGACATTAATCATCCATAATGACTGCCGCATGATTCAACAAGATTTAATCGAAAGAAAGTGAATGGTGTATATTTCACTCTCCAAATAAAGTTCAAACATAAGTTATCCAGTAACTACCATATCTCGCAGCTAATCCCCAGTAACGAGCAAGCCAACACCTCTTAAGGACAACTTCTTCCTGAAATTCAAATGCATAAAGCAATTAATCTTCTAATAAAAAGTGAAAGACTCCTCATATTTTGCAAGAATTTAAGTACATACCATCTCATTTTGAGTCAATACCATTCTTTGAGTCATTGAACGAAGGCCTTTTACTTCAGATTCAGCTCCATTAAGTTGGCTTGCAATGGCTGTCACCTCATCTTTAGCATTCTAATTCAAGCAAAGTTAATACATAAAATAAAGCACAAGGGAATGCAGCATAGAAACAGAAAAGGTTATTAAATTCCTTTAGAAGGTGAGAAGATCATAATATAGGAAGATCACTTGCTGATATTTACCTCAACTTCAGATCTAAGAGACAAAATCTCCTTGTCTACAACATTGCTGGTTTGCTTTGCATCCTTAAGTGCAGCCTGTGAAGATAAAAGAAAAGGAAATGAATTATTCTTCTTTTGCATTATCTTGAAGCTAAAATTGAAAGAAGAAAAAAAATGTCATTTCCTATTCTCAAATGAAAAGTGTCAAGTTTATCACAATAGATGAAACTCAAACTTCAACTCATTTGTGGTCTAATGACGAGGGTGAGTTTGCCTCACTCAAATCAACATTAAATATAAATAAATAAAGACTGAAATATAGCTGGAAAGCCTAGAATTAGCCATTTATCCACAAATAGAGCAGAACCCAAAATTTCCAATCACCTCTCTTTGACGCAATGCAGCCTCTTTCCTGTAGATGGTAACACAAGAAGTTAGAAGAAGGTGAAGGAAACTAAAGTGGAGAGAAAAAGATACCACCTTAAGGTTGATCGAACCAAAATCTACCTGCTTAACAGTTTCGCTTCCAAAGATACCCCTTCTCCAAGAGCAGCAACCTAAAAACCCAGGAGGAAAAAAGGAACAAGTAAATCACCTTTATATGATTAAGGTCGATAAGGGTTACTGCTGTAGTTTATTCCCTAAAGGCAATAGGACTTGATAGAAATGTTCTACAATTTTATGTATATTAAGCACTTACATAACATGTGTTAGAAACTCTAAATATGTCGATGTCGACTTTACATTTTGATTATTACTCTGAAGAAATGACTCTAAAGAATTTGAACTTGACTTGCATGTAAACCTACAAATTACTTCAACGACTCGCTAAATTTAGAATTGAAAAGATATACTAAATAAAGTTATGTAACTTAAAAAGCCTTTAAGATTACATATATGTGAGCATCCCTAAATTGTATTTGAAATAATCCAGTAGTTGGAGTTTAACTTTGAAGGTGTTAAGCTTTAACTCTAAGGATTACAAAGTTATATTTCTGAAATAGGAGAGAAATATCAACCAAGGTATCATCTACCGCTCAAAGAGAATTTATGTGGCATAATTATAGAAAATAAAAATTACCAAAAACACTTCAAATTATCAATTTTCAGATTATGCAAAAGGAATTTGTAGAACTTGATATATAACTTCTACTAAACATATGATCATTTACGTAGGTTTTAAGACATAAAGTTACTCATTTGAGGAAAATTATGAATAACAAGTTCAAAAATTAAATGAAAATAATAATTACTAGTTACCTGTTTCTCAA
Organism: Hibiscus tridactylites; assembly: GCA_958450335.1. Classification (NCBI taxonomy): domain Eukaryota; kingdom Viridiplantae; phylum Streptophyta; class Magnoliopsida; order Malvales; family Malvaceae; genus Hibiscus; species Hibiscus tridactylites. The sequence continues at coordinate 79,402,995 of OY288278.1, read as the reverse complement.
GCTCTCTAACTCTAGCCTCCACTTCCTTGCACCTTTCTTCCTCAAGTCTGAGCTGTAAAGTTTTTTCAAGAATCATTCAACTACAATCAAATGAGATTAGAGCCCATGCTACATGTTAAATTGACAAAGTACAAGAATTCCACACCTTATCTAGGACGTTCTCGTTTTCTTCTTGCAGCATATCAAGCTGCATGACAAGTAATTATCAGTTTCACAGATGGAAAATTTAAAATTCACTTCCTCTGAATCAAAGACACAAACATTTATATTATTAAAGGGTGATTAGCATACTTCATCACGAAGTGCAGAAGCCCCACGGTGATCTCCTGTATCTTTTGAGTTAAACCCAAAGTCAGATGTAAATCTGCATCCATAGATGTTTACACAGTTAATTTGCTACATGAATAACCCCAAACCTACTTCCCCCTTTTTCTTGGCCAGAAACATACTTCCCTTAAGAGCTAGTATTTTCTATATGAACTCGCAGATATTAAAAAAATGCCCTTTTGTCTGAATTGTGAAAGAAATTAGAATTTTTTTTATACATGTTAAAGGGGAAAATGACTACTTTCAAAGCAAGAACTCAATTATAAAACTTAACCAAGATGGTATAAATTGCTGCTGCCAGAATTAGATATTTGATATATGCATGCTAAAAGACCATAAATATGAAATAAGTAATACATCCTAGAAATAAACAATGAACAAGTTAATGTCAGATTTATTTGATCATCTAGAAAGTCCTATAACAGAATAAGGAAACTAAATTTCTGGACTTTGCTTTTCTTTAGAGTTAGAGAGTGAGACATTATGTCCATTGCTGCATTGTATACCTTTTTTCTGGTTGCCGGTTTTTTGGAGGCTCAGAAGGTAGAGATACAGCAGTCCTCAGTGATGTTTTACTGGGTGGTGGTACAGGTGGTGTTGTACGAAGAGACATTGCTGACCTTCCGGCTGATGTTGATCGAACTGTCGGTGCTTCCTCTACCAAGTTCCGTGCCAACTAGTGTCAAAGTATCATCAGATATTTCCGGTAAGCTTTCCACATAGACTAGTAAAATAATACATCTAGTTTGGAGTTTAACATTAGCAATTGAAGCATGAAACATTCTTAGGTTAACCATAATCCACGCTATCATTTTGATTTTATTAACTTCCTCCTAATACAAAATTTTAACCGAAAAATTTAAAATCCTAATTTAGAAGAAAATACTAAAAATATAGCATCATAATTTACGACACAATGCAACTGAAATCAATTTCGTGCTGCATCGTACTCAACGATCAAATCCGATCTTATTCTTTGCATTTATTAACATTCATCTAATACCAATTCTCAACCGACAAGTTTTTTTCGATCAAACACAAAATCTGAATTTAGAAGTAGAACTGAACATGTAGCAACAGAATTTAAGACATAAACGAACTACAAAGATCAAATCCTATCTCAAATAAAAACCAAACGACTAAAATACAGAACAGTAAAAGTTAGCAAATGGAATAAACTTACGGCAGGTGAAGGAGATCTCCCCATCCTCGTAGAGTTAAGAGCGGCTCTATTACCGGCACCGCCAGCTGTAGCAGCGGCGTTAACCTTCCTAGACGGAACGAGAGGAGGCGGAGCACTATACTTGAAACCTAGATCGTCGGCGTCATCTGCTTCATCGTCGTCGTCAGTGGTTTGCGAGGCCATGACCTGAGCCAGCCGCTGAGCCGCAGCTTTCGCGGCGAAGTTTTGCGTGCGCTTGATGCTGGAAATGCCAGTGGCGGATGAAGAACGGGCGTGGTGCGGTTGCTGGTGCGCCGGCGACAATGCAGGTGGCTCGACACTGCCGCCGGTGCTCCCCGTTCCTGAGTTACTACTCCACCGGCGCGTGTAGACGGGGCTCTCCGTTCGCTTCCGGTCCATCAAACCGAAGCTGCTAAAAGTGGAGCTTATTTAGCTCAATTTATTCGCAATAACAATAAATAATGATATAATTCAGAAGAAAGCGAGTGAAATGCGAAAGCCAAGCCTAGATCTTGGTGAAAGGGGAGTAGTAAGACACAGGCTACATATGTTTGAGAGTTAGACGGAGATTTCTTTGCATTTTATTTTTATAATTTTAAATTTTAAATTTTATCCATTCCGTCATCTGTTATCTGTGTGAATAACTGAATATGTATTCGTATTCGATTTTTATAACGGATAATAGCAGGAATGACTCCTAAACTTTAGCAATTCTTTTAATATGATATAAATATTTTTTTGGTATATTATCGATTCTAATTATAAAAACACGAAAATTATTAGATGGACTCGACTCACAACGTCATTCGTGCTCTCAGCGAATAAGGTGAATCCTCATTTTTTTAATCTCATTTTTAAGGTGAATCTTCACCTATTTCCCACATGTAAATATAGAGAGAATAATTATTTGGAAATTAGTTTGAGACGATTGAGATGAGCATTTTACTCAATCCGATCGGGTCAATTTTTTTAAGAAAATTTGGCTTTGGGTTGGGTTGAATTTTTATTAAGGGTTGTTTTGGGTTGGGTTGGGTTTAAGGTGAAAATATCTGACCTGACCTGGACTAATAATATAATTTTCTCATGTATTTTTAGGGATATTCACAATAATGCTCCACTTTATATATATATATATATATATATATATATATATATATATATATATATATATTACAATTTTTTTTTTGTAATTAGGTCCATAAAAATAGGTCGTGTTCGGGTTTAGGTGTAACCTTTTCAGGTCAGGTCAAAACTTTTAAAAGATTATGTTGGGTTCGGGTTTGGGGTACATGTTTTCGGGCCGGGTTCGGATCGGTCAAAACTCTGGCCTGGTCCAACCTGACTCGTGTCCATCCCTAAGCTAGATGTACTTTATTGGTTGTAACCACTGTAATACTCGTATTTTGTCTGAGTACCCCTATATAATATAATTCTCTATAAATAAAACTTAAAAATAAATAATGAATAAATACATATAATAAAACTCAACAAAAGATGGTTATAAATAAATAAATAATGTCCATTTTATACATCACATTGTCCATTTACACTCTAAACACCCAAAGCCCAATACAAAGCCCAAAACACAATCCTAAAACAACTATCTACAGTTCTTTTTCGAGTAAATCCCCCCGACAAACACAATCTGGCCCAAAATTCAATTTTTTCGTCCAAAACCGTAACTCAAAGGACACGTGTCGTGTCGTCACTGGTCCGAAACAAACCTCACATAAATACTGATTTAGTCTGACGTCATTTAAGGTGCCATTCTCCCCTCACTATAAATAAAGGAGAAAGATTGTCAAACTTCAATGAATGACAATCATTATTTTTTTCCGCTAATACAGAAGCATCATGCTGGGTTTTAACTACCCATGTCAAACAGTAAGGCAGAGGCAACTTCTGCAGGTGACTCTGTAAATATCTATCCCTCACATGGTGCAGCTCAACCCAACTTTGCCATACAATTGGCCACTCTATTACATTTGCGGTGGATATGACGAACTTCCACGAACCACGGAAACTTCAGCAAATCAATGATTTTTTAGACAAGAGCATGAGTCTTTAACGAAGAAGATGTACCATTAATTATGTGAGTAGCCTCTAGATTATCTGATTCCAACACAACTCGTCGAAACCCACGATTTCATGCATGTTGGAGACCTTCAAAACACGCCCACAACTCAGCCAATAATACGGAGCAGTTACCAATATTGCGGTAAAATCCGAACAACCAACCACCATCTTTATCTCGAAGCACGCCACTGATCGATGTTGATCCGATGGGAACCTTAACTGCGCCATCTGTATTCAGCTTAACCCAGCCCTCGCTTGGGCACTCCCAGCTCGTCTGATCAATACTTGGGGTTGGTTTCGGCTGCACCTCTCTCGCTGCTTCAAACTCCTTAGCCAAGTTCACACAATAAAGAGGAAAATCCACCCTTTCAACATACGTTGGATCTAATATTATATTGCATCTTCTCTTCCATAATAACCAACACACAGTTGAGAATAACAACGACCAATTAACACCCCATACTCCATTCATGGCTGTTGAAATCAAGTTGTTATTAAGCCACTGCTGCAACGGGTCGACCATGAATAAAGGTATGAAGCTACGAGGGATCAACGCCAGCCAAACACGCTGTGATGCAGGGAAATCGCGCAACACATGGCTCACAGTTTCGATATCAGCTTTACAAATACCACAAGTGCCATCGGCCGACATATGTCGTCTCACTCTTTCAGCGTTCGTGAGAAGACCTTCACGCATCGCAAGCCATATAAAGACACGAACCCTTTGTGGCGCCGGAAGGGACCAAATGTCCGACCATTTTAATGAAGTCTCATACGGTTCCCTCCTCTCTAAAGCTTCATAAGCCGACCGAGTGGAAAAAGAACGTGACTCCTCCCATTTCCAACCTATAGAATCAGCGCCCAGCATCGGATCCGAAGGCGGAATCGCAACAATAAGATGCAAAATCCGTTTTGGAAGAATATGCTTTAAACGATCCCAGTCCCAACTTCCACTTGCAGTAACGAAATCACTTACTTTGGCCGATCCGGGAGACTCTCTCATGTTACAAAACTCAAACAAAGGAACTTCAATATTTAACCAATTGTCATTCTAAAACTCAACACGAGAACCATCACGAATATTCCAAATAATGCTCTGATATATATCAGCCCACACATTCCGTAACCCTCTCCAAAGGCGCGAGCAGATATTGCCTCGTAACTCTGTAGGCAAGATTCCACTCCATTTATACTTGTGTCACAACACTTGCACCCATAACTTGTTGTCATCCGAGGCTAATTGGAAACCAATTTTCATAAGGAACGCCTTGTTGTGCTGGTGAAGATCTCGTAATCCAAGACCTCCATCAGATGTAGGTTTTTGGACCTCATCCCATCGCACCAAAGCAATACCATTTTTCTCAACTGAACCACCCCATACAAATTGGCAAATTAGTTTTTCTAGTTCCTCGCAAGTCCCTTTTGGCAACCAACACGATTGCATAGCATAAACTAGAATAGACTGCAATACAGATTTCGCTAGAGTTATCATTCCTGCTAAAGTAAGAGACTGAGCAGCCCATCCCGGTAGCCGTTGGCGCAAATTATCAATCAAGTAAGCATAAGTCGACTTATTCACTCTAGAATGAAGTAGTGGAACGCCCAAGTACTTGCCCAAATCCTTCACCACCTCAAAACCCAAAATTTGATTCACCCCCAATTGCATGTTAATATCTACATTCACCGAGAACAACACTTGCGTCTTGGATGAACTCACTCGATGACCTGAAGTGTTACAAAAATCATCCAAAACGTGTTTTATCACCAACATTTGGTCCCAGAAGGCCTCGGTAAACAAGATGAGGTCATTGGCAAAAAAAGATGGGATAAGCCAGGACCCTCTTTGGAAAGCCGAATTGGTTTCCATAAACCATTCGAAACCGATCTTGAAATGGCTTTGGACAACCTTTCCATGCAGAGGACAAACAGGTAGGGTGACAGTGGATCACCCTGCCTAATTCCCCTTGTTGGATGAAATTCCGCCGATAATTCACCATTCCACACAACCTGAGTCGAGACTGATTGCACACAAGTCATAATAAGATTAATGAAGCACGAAGGCATACCAATAAGAATCAGAGTCTCTTCCAGAAAATCCCATTCAATCCTATCATACGCCTTCTCGAGATCTACCTTGACTGCCACCCAGCCTTTACGACCCTTTTTATGCGACATTGTGTGAATAACTTCTTGCGCCAAAAATTATATTATCAGTTATGTTCCTTCTAGGAACGAAGCTTGCTTGTGTTTTATCAATCCACATTGGTAGAAAAGGCTTAATACAATCAACGATAATCTTCGAGATGAACTTGTAGCAAACGGTACATAAGCTGATCGGCCTGAATTGCTTAATTGAGATTGGATTGCTCACCTTAGGAATTAACACCAATAATGTCTTGTTGACCCAACTCTCCAAAATACCCTCCGTAAAGAAGTTCTGAATCATGCGATAGATAGACTCACTAATTATTACCCAATTCTTTTGGAAGAAACAAATCGGTAGGCCATCCCAACCTGGAGCCTTAAGAGGCGCCATATCGAAAACCATATTCCTCACTTCCTCACGTGTAATTGGCAAGGAAAGTGACCGAAAATCAATAGGATTGAACTGGTGAAAATCATTGAAAGCTACGGGTAAGGCATCACTCCTTGGTTCACTTGTGTACAGAGCTTGGAAAAATTCACTTGCATGTGATTTTAAAATGCTCGAATCCTCACACCAAGAACCATCATCGAGCTGAAGCACACGTATATTATTTCAATTCCTGCGGATCATGGTACTACGGTGATAGTAAGATGTGTTTCGGTCCCCATCAACAATCCACTCTACCCTTGACTTTTGATGCCACATACTTTCCTCCTGCTTAAGGACTTGACTCAATTCATGTTTTAGCTCATCCTCAAGGTTTGACATGAATGAAGAATCAGAAATATCACATACCTTCTCAACACCTTTAATCCGAGCCACGAGAAGCGTTTTCCTCTACTAATATGACCGAAGATAGTATCATTCCACACCTTAGCTTCATGCTGGAAATTATTAACATTCTCCTGCATAGAAAGATATATATTCCACAGATTCTCTAAAAAAGGTTGGAATTGAGCATGGTCATTTCATGCAGCCAAGTATCGAAAGGGTCGAGGAGAGAACTTGTTACCACAAGGATTTGTATCAAGTAGGATGGGGCAATAATCAGACCCCAAACGTTGTAGGTGAAAAACTTCCGAGCTCGGAAACGTATTATATCACTCTGTGTTACATAAAAAATGATCCATCCTTTGCGAGAGTTCACCCCTTTCCCACGTGAACGATGGTCCATGAAAACCCATATCAAGAAGCCCGGGTGTAAACACAAAATCTGTGAAAAGAGAACAAACCCCACTACAGCGTTGTGAACCCCCATCACGTTCCGAGAGGCTTCCAATAACATTCAGATCACCGCCTAAAGCCCAAGACCAACCACTGACCGGTTTAAAAGCTAGATGTTGTTCCCATAGACCTCTTCCCCGCCTTTTGTCAAGGCTAGCATACACAAAAGTGAAGAAGAAACTACTAAGAGCTCCAGAAATCGAAACCAAGCCATGAACAAACTGGTTTGATACTGCCACCACGTCAAAAGATATTGTGTTTCGCCATAATACCCAAATACCACCGGAGAAACCTGTAGCCTCAACCCTGTAAGAATAATCAAAGCCCGACTGACGAATAAATGAGTCAACATTTGCACCACTGATTCGCGGCTCTAAGATCACAAATATATCCGGCTTCTTCAATCTAACAAACAATTTAAAGTAACGATTAAATTCGGTGTCGAGAGCACCTTGAGAATTCCATGAAATAACTCTAACCATAATAACTAATGAGTGAAAGAGAGGGGAGAAATCAAGCCTGCATCTCGGCCCCCTCTGCCGAGTCAAATACCGTATTACTTCGCCATTGAACTTCACCCACAATTTCAACTGGTTGAGACTTAGTGATTGCATTCTCCACCACCTCATCAGCGTGTGATGCCTCACCCAGACTTGCCTTAACTTGATCAAGCTCCACTGTTAACACCTCAACCAGTTCCGCTAACGGAGGCTTAGAAGAACTATGACCATCTTTCTTCTTAGACTTTACCCTTTTACGTGAAACCCCCTTGAGAGCAGCCATTGGCCTACTCGAATGTTTCAAGCTATTGCCCGAAATTGACATCAGAAGAATCCTGCCGTTTCTTTCTTTAAGGGTCGATCGAGTAGGATGCTCTACTAGTTTAACCGCGGTATGATTATCCTTGTCCAAGGAAGAATTCACTGGTTCTATTCGCACTGTAGGCGCAACTGGTTTGGGGTTCACACTCGGAACAGACAACATAGTTCATAATCGTACCCACTGGAACAACAGTTTCCTGCACCACATGGTCATCACTAGCCTGCGTAGCATTATCCGACAGTAATGCTGCAAAACGAGAACCAGGCGAAACAGTCTTAGAATCTGGTGTAGGCAACCCTTTAGACGAGATTTGGCGTTGAGCTTGGGGTTTCCTTCATTTAGTATTAGCTTGCATCCAAGGGCCATAGGGTTCTTTATCCCCTACTCCATTAGCCTGATGCACCATCTCACTCGGCTTAGGCAAATCGATACCACATGCTTCATTTGAATGACCGTACTTCCCACAACCATAACAAATGAGAGGCAGACCTTCATATTCAATTTGTTGTAGATGGCCGTCAATAATTATACTAGACATAAATGGTTTTCCCAAGTCTACAACCACCGCAAGTCGAGCAAAACGACCTCTATTTGCCTCATTAGTGTTGTAGTCTATCCGAACAACTTGCCCCAACACTCATGCGATATGACAAAACAAGCTTTTTGTATAATATCTATACGGTAGACCGGGAAGTCTTACCCAAACCATAATCCTCATTGGGTGATCCTCTTCCGTTGAAAACTCACGACACCACGGTTGCACAGTAAGATGTGATCCATAAATTACCCAAGGATCGTCATTCAAAACCTTGTCAAGATCTTCCTTCAGGGCAAAGCGAAACTAAGTAATAGTCATTATCTAAATCAATTAGTCGCATCTCCCCGGAAGGCCTCCATAGGGACTCTATACGATTCAGTAAAGCCTTATAGCCTATTGATCTCCCCAAGAGCCGCACCACCACCGATTGTTCAAGTTTCTTATTAATAGAAGAATGTACATTCTCTGAAAAGTTAATTACAGGAATCGTGCCCTTAGTTGATAGTGTTACGTCCTCATCTAGAACATCAACATCCAAATCCTCAATGAAAGATTTGCGGGGAGTGGTTGTAGCAGCACCAGTCATTATATCACGGAACGAGGGTCTCACAGCCTGCTAAAAAACAAATCCCCCGTCACTTTGGCATACAGCATCAGTAGGGTTACCGGCACCAGCCACAGACTGAACAGCAGTAACACTCGCCTCTGCCATCGAAACATTAGTAAGGACGGTCTCACCTCCTCTAAGTTCCTTCACCGAAGGCTGATCATTCAGGGCAACGAACAAAATTGATCGCACAGGGGTAGCCGCCGTGGTCGCAAGAACAATCTGATCAGGATTTGCCTCTAGAGAAGAACCCAGAGTGGTCGTCATTGCACTCGCCAGCACAGAGGGATCACCGGTATCATCATCCGATGGCCGTCCGTTAGGATAGCCGATCGGATTGAGGGCACAGACTGAACTCGCACCCAAGACTTGCGGAGAATTAGAGGGAATCATGGAGAATTTAATTTAATGACAATCATTATTAAAACTAATAAAATAATAAATATATTAAAATGAGAGAGATTATCTCTTGGAAAATCAAATCGGTTTCAATAACTGAACCAACTAAATTTAAACCGTCGCTGGGTAACTAGAGGGACACCACCGGGAAGCCGAGAAGTCACCATTGTGAAGCCAAAGCGTCGCTGGAGAAGAAGCCGAACCACCATCGAAGCCTTGTCGTCACCACCATAGAGGTATTTTCTTATTTTCTTGTTTCGATTACCTGCAAAATAAATATAAATAGGTTAGATCAGAGTTAATTTAAAAAAAAGCAATAGTTAAAATAAAAAAGAGTCACCAGAGTTTTTTTTGTGTTCACCGATGAGGATTAGGTGATGATCGGAGTTGAAAATGATAGTGTATGGGTAGATTTAGGGGAGAAGTGGGAGGTTCTAATGAATAGGGTAGACCTAGGTTGAATCAGAGAAAAAATGAAGTTTTTACGGTTACGGATGGTGGCTGGAAATCGCCAAGTGACGACAGATGGTGACTGGATTTGAACCACCCCTGGTCAGAGGTTGAGGTTCGATCGGAGAAGATAACTGGAGATAACGGCTTGTGGCTGGCGTTGCCCTCGGCGAGCGACGAACAAGCCGAGATATGGTGATTTACGGTGATTGTGGATCGAACTAAAAAAATATGAAGAACGAAGATATTTTTTTTTAAAGGAGGAGTTTGACCTTGTAAGGAATGAGGTTTCTGGGCACAAGTTGTTTGTAGAGAGAGAGAGAGAGAGTTAGAGAGAGAAGGCTGAGATGTATAATAACTAAGCTAGCTTGGTTTTAGGCTTTTATAACCGAGTCAAAACGGTGACGTTTTGAGTCCGGGCTAAAAAGGATCTGCATGCGGCTGTTTAGATTGGATCAAAGGATCCACGCTCTACTTTAGGTCTTTTATATTTTGAGCTTTCAAGTTTTGTATTTCTCATGATTTGCTCCTAGAACCTTGTAATTTGGCACCATAGCTTGAATTTAATTCAATTTGATCATTGTTTCAGCTTTAATTTTAATTATCTTTCAATTGTATGTGTGAATATTTAAAAATGAGCATATAGTATATTTGTTTTGGTGATTAATTCACTTAGTATAAATAATTAGAGTCTTTAAATTTAGGTTCTTTAATTAATTTGAATAATTTAAATAAGGAGAAAATTGTATAAAATAAATGAATGTTAAATAAAAACTTCAATATTCTAAGTTGATTAGTGTTTCATTGCAATCAGATGTTAATCAAGAGGATACTTTAGTAGAATATTCAATATTTTATTTAAACCTAGAACATTGTAATCACATAGTCAATTGAATTAAAATTAAATTAAGGATAAAACTTAAATAGTTAGTGACACTAAATGATTAGGAATATTATTAATTTAGGGCTTAGTGTGGATAGTGCCCAATTGTTTGGGTGTTATCACATAAACCCTGAACATGATAATATTCATAGTTTTCTCAACTAATTAAATCAATGAGAGCCTTAATCAGGTTTGAACTTAAAATTGACAAGAAAATAAATGGACATGCATTAAAACCTTTTTCTTTTTTGATCAAATGGGAACAAAATTCGATTAAGATACAAGGGGATCGACCCTATGCACTAAGTGTGTAGGAAACAAAGAGACAACAACAAACATAAAGCGCGGGGCAAACAAGCGGCAGGAAACGGTATCCATGCAAAGCTGATCAATACAGAGGGAGTACAAATCATCATAGGCAAAAAGCCTATCAAGAACCGGGGCACCTAGGCTCATAAGGCAAAATAATCGCCTATCAAGGCACACAAAACACCCGCCATAAGAATGCCTCGGATCAGAGAGAGCATTAAAGAAATTCATGTTGTTCTGGGAGAGCTCTATCCGGAGGCAAGCTCCCAATCCCATAGTGAGATTGGGCCTTGTCACCAAAATCGCGGAAAAACAACACCCTAACTGACCTAGCTGCACTAAAATGTCTGTCAATTTTGGAACAGACGAGCGTGAGAAAAAAACATGGACTTCAGAAACCAGGAATCGCATCAACCGTATCTCAAAGGGATTGGTAGAGCCGCTCAGATCCCATCCAAATCGAAAAATCTTCAATTCTCGAATCTCAACAAAAAACCAAGTCCCAAAAGATTTCCAAATCCCATTAATCAAGGAAATGTTTGGACATTTATGGAAAATTTTGGAAGAGCCAGCTTGGACATGACTTTTATGGAAAGGTATTAATTGAAGGACAAAAATGCTCTCATCCCTAACCTCCAGCCTGAGTACGCCACAATTCATGGTTTCACCACCGTTTGGCACCGACCAGCGACAAGCACAACCCAGAAAAGAGCGGCCTGAAGCTTCCCCGATGAAGATATAACCAGGCACATCGCCGTTGTTCTCTAAGAAACCAGAATGGAAAAAAATCGGACCGTTGGACAACAATAAAGCAAGGTGATGGAAAACCAAGCAAGCTGTCGGCAAACACTAGTGGACCTGAAGGACCCAAACGCCGAGTTTGAAAACTGTCTCCGGCGAGGAGAATAGCAGGTTCCAAGGAGAGGAGAGCGGGAAAGCACGTCGACAAGGCCAGAAGAGACTAGGCCGGGAAGAAGCCGTGAAAACTTCGGACCAGGTGAATGAGGCAGGAAGATTGAAACCCTAGGGAAACGTCCAGGCTTGCAGAAGCAGAGATGCAGGCGTAAACACTCACTCCAACGCCGATAAGACCAGTAAAGCACCCACGAGCCTCACTGCCCAAAACCTCAAAGATCTGAACCAGCCACGACAAAAAAACCACCACCTAGGGGAAGCGTACCCCTAACCGACACCGTCGGACGATTACTGGCGAGATGACCCCAACCGAAATCCTTCCAATCACCTGCCGGCCGAGAAGCTAACCAGCCCAGACGGAGCCTTGGGATGAATCGAGAGAGAAGCTTTGGGTTTGGCTCGTGTGGCGCGTCTAAAGTATGTCTTGAAGTATTGTGTTGAGATACATTTTGAATATAAATTGAAGTATCCTAAAGTAATTGGATGTTTCAAAACTTATATTGTTTTAAATGTATTTTTTTACAAAAGGATATCTCCATTCGAAATGAAGTTCAATTAACAATTAAAGGATTTAATTTAATTCAAATTATTGTTCGAAATGCCAAAATATCACGTGAGATTAATAAAGTACCGATAACGGGCGTTTGTGGGGGTGCTAATCCTTCCCCACACGTAACCGACTCCCGAACCCTAATTTTAAAAAAAGAATCTCTGGCTTGTTTTTATGGTGTTCGGTCTACCAAAGTGACCAGTGTCGACTCTAAATTAATTTTCAATAATAAATAAATAAAAACTCAATTAAGACGGAAAACCCTAATTTTTAGAATTAAACGAATTAAAATGGTTAAAAACCCTAATTTTTAAAAAGAATCAATCATCATGCTATTTTTTCCCTCGATTTTAAAAATGGTCGCGACAATCACAAATAATATGGTGAGCCGATTCTATCTAATGATTTCTTCTTAATATTCTTCCTTGGTCACCTGTTTATGAAAAATCAAGACCTTCAATAATATGATATTTTTCTCTAATTGTTTAAGAAGATTAATTTCGAGATACGATATTTTAAAAAATATTTGTCATTGTTCTGTTTTTAAATGTGCACCTAAAACTCTTCAAATTTGGAAAAACTATTAAATTTTAAAAATACCAGATTTTTTTAGGTTTAATTTCACAAGTTTTGGAGAAGTTTAAAGAAATTAAGTTGATAAAATAATATATAGATGACGAGACGAGTTCGTTGGCGTTTATGGTGGTTGCAAAAGCTGTTAGAATGTTGGTTTTCCACTGAAGATGAAAATGAGAGAAAATTTAAAGTGTTTGATAAAAAAAAAGGTAAGGTGAAAAGAAAAGAAATGACGCGTTAACACACATCAACGCAAAAAGAAATATTTTTTAAATTTGTCAAAAAAATATTTTTATCATCCACATCGAAACTAAATTGTTACTTTTTCTGTCTCATTCAACGTGTTTCCTATTAATTTTTTTACATCAATTTTTTTCAATTTTAACTTATTATTATTTTAAATTTATTATTAATTAAAATGTGAAAAAATATGTTTTAGAAACATTCAATCAAGTAGTTTAAAAATATATATTTCATAAAATTTAATTAATTAAAATATTTAAAATAATTATAGTCAAAATTTAAAAATTTTAACTTTTAAAAAATCAATATTAAACATATTATGTGAGACAAAGAAAATATTTCAATGGTAGTGTATCGAACAAAAATCACGTATCATATTATTATTCGTGTGCTTCAAACCCTCAACCATTAAAGGATGCACTCCCACGCACGGCTGCATCAAACATCATATTTTCAAAGTTATTTTTTCTTGATTTAAAACAATTTTTTTTAACTATCAGCATACAAATTATTGTTCAACTAATAAAGGTTTATTATGAGGTGATCCTCTCAATTTTATTTTTTAATTATAATATTAAAATTCAAACACTTAATTTTATTTAAGGTATCTAACACCTCAATTCACTATTGTTGGTGTTCAAGATATTTTTTTAATATATAGAAAATAATTCATAGCTTTTTCTAATAGAAGGATTAATAACTGTTCTTCCTACAAATACAAAGATCATAATATCAAAGGCGGAGCCAGAGGTTGGCAGCAGCCAAGTTATTGTTTGACCCTTGTAACTTAAGTATGGATGGCCATTTAATACCTGACGAGTTTTAACTCGACCCAATTTTATAGGGTCATTTTTTAAAAGGAAAAAAATAGGTTTGGTCGAGTTCGGATCTAATTTTTTTTAGGATGAAGTCGGGTCAGTTTGGGTTTAAGGTGAAAAATGCCCGACCCGAAATAATAGTTTAATTTTATTCTAAATATTTAGGTATAATTGTTATAATGTTCCGCTCTTTATATATATATATATAAATATATATATATATTTCAATTATTTCTCTATTTTGTCTAATAAAAATAGAATAATTGTTAAATACTTCATCTCTATTTGTATTTTTTTTAATTGGCTCCCTATTTTATCAAATAATAATGAAAATTGATAATTTATTATTTATGTCTGGTCTGGTTGGGTTCGGATTTTTACTGTAAAATTCAGGTTCGGGTCGAGGGACATCATAAAACGTTGGATCGGATCAGGTTTGGATAGATGTGTTAAAATTTTAGGTTGGGTGCAGATCGACCAAAAACTCGACCCAATCCGACCCATAGCCATCCATAAATAAGTAAGAACTTTAAACTTCTAAATTTAATATAACGGTAAAATTCACTTTAGCCCACCTTAAATTGGTGAACACGTAATTTGATCTCTAAAACTATAAAGATACCAAATAATATAATTATAAGATTATATTTGAACTATTTAAACTTTTTTCAATTCAATTATGCCCCAAGAAAAAAAAAATCTTCTCCCTTGCTTAATATACTTTGACCCATAAAATACCAACAAACATGTTTATATTATAATATTATATTTTTTGATATGAGAAAAAAATAAAATACATTAATAAGAAAAAATATTACATCTCCGCAAGCCATGTCCCACGTACAAAGACCAAAAGACATGCATAAACATGCAACTCAAGACACGAGCAAAGGAAAAAACACAACAAAGATCTTCCCCGGGCATAACGACAACTGGTAAAAGACAAAAACTGACAAAGTCAGAGACTTGGCACGTAGGCCAAAAGGAAACGAGGGTGTTCCCATGACAAAGGGATATCCCTAACCCGAGAAAGGAGAAGAAACACGATAAAGAGACCCTTTCCAATCTTGGAGTCGGTCTTAAGGCTCGATCGAAGCATCCGAATGAGAGCTCCATCCGGAGGTAGGCTCCCATGTCGTTAGACAATGGTCTTATCAACTGGACTGCTATGATCGAAGAACCAGACTTTAGGAATGACTTAACAAGGTTACGGAACCCAGCCTCGAACAAGGCCTTCAATTCGTACCTGGAAGAAAGCATGAGAAAATTTAGATCACTCGCGAACATAGAACACGAAAAGATCCAGAGGAGGGTTTATGTGGACCACCAATTTTTGACCCTCCCTATCGAAAGAGGTGGTGTCAAATATGATCATTTTTTATGTGGATAACCCTCTAGGGAGTTATCCGCTTACATGGTAAAGGAGGGATCTCTACACCATCGAAAAAGACAATCAAACAACAGACCACCGAAAAATACTAATCCAGTTGCATCACAACTCTTCATGATTTTCAACCTCTTGCTAGTTTCAATAAACATCTCCCAAGGAATATCGCTAACAAGCATCCACTCACCATCTTTATCTTTGTATGTTAGCATATAGTCAAATCCATGCAAAATATCATTCAACTTGCTCTGACTCAATATTTTCTTCCCAGCAGTACCATGAAACCCACATTGACCAAGCGTAGAACAGTCCAAGGCCCGCAGTCCAAGGTACGAGGATCCTCGGTGAGAGCAAACATTTATCGAGACCCGTGCCATCTTTCGAGGTAAGGAAGACGAAAAAATAAGGGATTTTTTGTCGAGCTAGCTTCGTTCCAAAATCGGTGTCGTGTTTCTACGGAAAAGACACTAAAACTCTCGCCTTTGTCCCTATCCCTGGGTCGCCGGCTGCCAAAGCTTTTTGAGCTTCGTTTCCGGCTTTATCCATCGGCAGAAGGCATGAAATCGCATCATCACCTTCAGCCATGCACAAGAAGCTTGAAGCACTGGGTCCTTCAGTCGAGTATTCAGAGGTTCCAGTGACAAGAGAGGCCAATGATGAACGGTCATGAACCAGCTCCCATCTTGGACGACGAAACCTGCAATCTTCACGTTCGCTACCAAAGACAAGTCTCTTGATCCCGACCAACCGGAGTAAGGATATAACACCCCTCACTCCGGACTAAGGGCAAGGAGCGTTATATGTCGGATTCGTATTAACTTATTATACAATTAATCATGTAGCGGAAGAAACCGCGTGATATATTTTTTTATTCGAAACATTAGCTAGGTGGGCCTATCAAAATTCGATTCATTTAACCTCATAATAAATCACGTTGAATTTTAATTCTTAATTCATTACACATTCGAATACAACATACATAATATCAATTTTCATTTTATTCAATCAATTTGAAGGCTCCCCTTGGACTATTCAATTCGATTCCAATATAACATCTAGGGACATTTCCAATTATAAGACTAACAAATTGATATCAAGCATATATATATATATATATATATATATCCATTATCATCCATAGTGTTTTAAACGTTTCCCTTATACAAAAGGTTTTTCTCGGGGTATCTACCAACGGCTAAACCTATCGGTTGCCTATACAAAATATAACAAAAAGAATCAAGCCCCAAAACATATACCAAGGGCCAATCTATACCCCATATATATACCCCTTTAATTACATAACAAAATGAGGGAAACTAACTTATAAAGTTCATACACTCTTAAAATAGTAGTTCATAAACATGACCATTAAGGCGAATTGTACTAACATATTGCCTATTAAGTCACCCATCATGAGCATGACAAAGAAAAAGAAAGGCATACTTAATCTTCAAGCTAGCTGATATCAGAAGGTAGACCAACACGCTACTACCTGTAATTTTTGGGAAGGAAGGAAAAGTTCGAGTGATAAGTACTTATAGTACTTAATGAGGAAACCTTAATCTATCCAATTTCTATTTTATAATCAAGTGTCCACACAAAGACCATAGTCTTAATTTAACATATATCTCTATTTCAAATCGAATAGGTCATTAGCAATTAATCGAGTTTACAACAAATTGACAAGCAAAAACAACCATTCGAATTGAACATCTCAAGGCATCAATATTATTCAATCGAACACAAACAATTCAAGGTATCAAACATAACACAATCGAACAATTAGAACCTATCAATAGTTATTTTTGTATTCATGTCGCATACAATCATCATGGATAAATTCAATTTGATAATTTCCATTTTCAATCATACAAGATTCGACTAAAATGATTCTATTGTACTTATTCGATCAATAAAGATTTCAGACAACAAACAACAACAAACTGTAGCAGAGAATCAATTAATTTAGTAATTCATAATTTACATGCTACTTCCATTTCATAGAAATTCACTAAGACAAGAATTTCAATTTCGAAGTACAAAGAATTTCTTTCTTATTAATTTAATTCGTATGCTTTGGTTAGTATAGTAAGCTAGGTATTCGAGTCACATATTACAGAGGTGTGAATCAAATTTACCATATAATAGGCACCCAAGTACCAATTTCATATCATCGTATCACATGTCATCTTAATGTCCGCTGACATTAAGCAATTAGGTACACTTATGTACCACATATATCGAGTACACTAACGTACCGATTCTTATCGAGCTCAAGACTCTAGGCATGCCGTACTACCTGGACAAACTATACACATCAAGGGCTTTGCCAATTACACTTTAATTTCAATCGTATAATTATTTCAATTAAAATTTCAGAATTGATTCATTAATCCTTTCGATCAATTGCTTGTAAAATCTCAATTCTAATATCATATAAACTATCACATTTAAGCATGTAACCAAGTGTATCACAATTTGCAGATTTCCAATTCAGCATATAATACCTTAATTTCACATCACATAGTTCTAACATCAATTGAATTTACCAAACATATAGCTTGTAAGATCAACAATTGATCACTTATCATTTTAAGCATTATCACCAATACACTAACCAAACACATATAATTTCAATAAATTCAGCATCCAGCATCAAGAAAACATCAATAATCAAATTAACATGATTCCAATCAGATTCGAAATTAAGCATGGAACTATAAAATTTTAATTCAAGGCATATACCAATCAATCACATGACAACATGTATCCAAACTAATTTCCTTTAATCCTTCTTCCCTTATCAAATTACCAACCATTAATTAGTCCAATTTCATGCAACTCTAAGATAAGAATTTAAATTAAAATAGTTGAGACACTATTCTCAACTCTAGAAATTTGTTCCACTCACAATCGCCAAGCTAATTTTAGATTCGAAGGCTTTTTCCACGATCCGATGTTGCTCCAGCTATAGGTTCTTCGTCGATCCTTTCTCCTCTAGGATCTAGCACATTTTAGACAATCATAGAAAAAATTTCAGAATCAATTGTTCAATTTAAACCCTAATTTTTTCCACATTTCAGTTTTAGTCCTTATACTAGTTTAGCTTCGGACATCACCAAATTAATTTACCAAATTTTTTCTAATTCTTGATTCACTGTTCAAATTACTTAATTGCTCATGTGAATTTAGAATTAGCAAGTCTATCTATCATTTACTGCATTCCTTCTTATCTAATTTTATCAATTAAATTTTTAATTGTCATTCAAAGTCTACATTTCTATACTAAACTGTTTTGACACTTCAATTTAGTTAATTTCCCGCTTTCAGTATATACTTCAGAATCGAGCCATGTTTGGTTCTAATTTCAATTAACATCCTTAATTACATCCTATTAAAATTTCAAGCCAAAATACCAAGTATTAAATTTCCTTTGAATTTTCAAAGTTTGTTGTCCAGTTAAGGACAATACTGGACAGATTCGAGTGCTATTCGAATACTCTTTCCAGATTTTACTACAAGTTTCCAAATTCAATTTTATAAATTTTCTATCAAAATAGACATGTCAAAGTATATTGTGTCAAAATTTTAAACTCGGATTCCTACTAATCTATTTTCTATAATTTTCAAAGTTGAGTATTTCACTAGTATACATTCTGGCCAGCCTTAACTTAATATTTTTAAAAGTCTTATTATTCTTCTAAATTCTTAAATCTTCCTCATCCAACTCAATGTTCCTATCTCAAAAATTTTCAGCAACATCTCATCTTTTAACTAGCAATTTCCATGAATTTTAGATTGAACAAAACAACTCTTTTGTCAATTATTTTTGCATGTTCGAATAAGAGATGAAAAATGCTACTTGCTTTTAATTTTTATTTTAAAATCTTAAGCCAAATATCATGCCATGCAAGCTCTTCTTTTTCACTGTGCTCTCCTCTACTCTCTCTTAATTTCTTATGTTTTGTAAGTGTGTGTGAAAGTGTTGTTCCTTAGTTGGGATGGTTTGGGCAGCCGATGGAGAAGTGGTAAACATTAATGAGAATTGACTCTGTGTCAATGTCTCATCTAATATATGTCTAATTTTCCTCTAATTATCTCACTATCTTTAAGATAACCATGGGCAAATCAAGAATATTTGATTTTAGCATGCAAACATCTTTCTTTCCTTTTTGTTCGGTTTAGCCACTTGGCTAATTGTCAAATTTTCTTAAACTTTTTCTTGAATTTCGATTGAGTCCTTATTATAGCTATTTTTAATTTAATTATTTAAAATTTCTACTCTAATTAATTTACTAATTATCCAATTAAATTCCTAAAACTTCTAGGTTAATTTTTGGGATGTTACAAAGGATACCAAGGTGGTCCCTTGTCCCTTTGCGCCCCTTCCGTTAGGTTAAATCTGGGCCAGGAACAGAAAACGAACGACCTATACCAACTTCCCCAAACGCCCCGCACCAAGCTATCCGCCGTCTCCCTAACCACCGTGTCCAAATCGGTTTCGTTGATAGAGACCGTCGAAGTCTCTCGAGGGAAATCTCTACGTCGCCGAGACGAATATACGAGCAACAAATCATCATGAACCGAGAGCTGTAAAGGAGGAAAGGAAGGAGATAGAAAGCCTTGGGAGGAGCTTTCAAAGCTCCAGACCATTGTCTTCCTTCATACCACTTTCATGACCAAGGGAGTGACCGATGGCTGATGGTAACAATAATAATTATAATATTATATTTAATGTACTGTTAGTGCACGAGTTTTATACGCTTTTATTTACGAACCACAACTCATCATCTTATTAATACGCGAAATAAAAGGTTATTGGAGGACTTTCATATAATTTTCCTTTAAAAATAGGGGGGAGGAATTCAACAGCTCTTTACACCGAAAACTATGGAGAATTGCTTAACAATTTACTGTTCTCACGGAAGCAATAATCTCAGTCAAATAAATCGCCTAAATATCGTCAACGCATCAATAATCTCTAACAACCACTTGGTTTCAGTTTTTTTTCCTTCCATTTTTTGATTTTATTTTGAATAATTATTTTCCTATAATTTTCTCTTTGGTTGTCGAAGATTTTTTTGGGTATTTATTAATAAGTCTTTTTATTTTTTTACTCATCAACGAGGTGGTTAATTATGATTTACGCGGCACATCAAATAATATTATCCGTATGGGATTGTTGTTGAAAAGGAGGGTTGGATGAAGAAGCTAGTTTGGAGAGAAATTAAAATTTTTAGTTTATCCATAAATTTAGAGATCAAATTCGACCTAAAAACTGCATACAAAAACAAAAATATAAAATGTTCGACGAAACTTCTCCAAAAACTGGTTAAAAAAACAACGTTGAACGGAAACTCAATTAAAAGTAACTAAAAAACTAAGGATAATTGCTTTCTTGAGTTAATAATACCAAATCAGTATAAAAATAACTTAAACAACCTAATGAGTTACGAGAATTGCTTTAGAATTTTTAAAATACATAAAAGTTTATTATTTTGTTTTCTAAAAATATACCGACATAATTTTGTTATATACTCAATTTTAGGAAAACAATTTTCCATAATTTAATATATATAATTTGAGTATATTTAACATTTTAGGAAAAAAATAATTTAAAATCTGTCATTAGTTCATTTATTAGGTATAAAATTTAAATCTCATTTATGTATTTTAATTTAGTCTATTTTAATCTATGTATTTACGCATTTTGAAACTTCACTCATAACTTAAATAATAAGTGAATATTATGACAAAATTAGGACTTACAATGATCATATTGAAGAATAAAAAGTAAACCTATAACTTACTGATAAAAATTTTCTGCCCCTCTTATGCCTCATACTAAAAACCACTTAAAAATTAAATTTTAAACTCTAATTCTAATTTTTATATCTTAAATTCTACACCCTAAAAAATATACCATTACCCCTAATTCCTTGAACCCTGACCATAATCTCTAACTTTAAACCCTAAATCTATTATTTTAAAATAGGGACATGATAATGGGCAAACGATTTCTATTCATAACTTATGCATAATACATATACTAGTAAAATAATTTGACTTAACATATTTTACTGTACGGTTTGATTCGGGACTAAAATTTTAAAATTTGAAAAAGTGCCAAGACTAAAATTGATTACATTTAAAAAAATAAGGATTAACTATAGAATTTAACCAAAAAATATGAACGGCGTGGCAAAACCAGGCGTTTTGGGTACCTTTAAGCGAATCGAGTTTCGTCTGCTTTAATCCATTTCTCTCATTTTTATTATTTTTTCCCTCTCCAAAAAACCCCCAAAATGGAACCCCAGCTTCCGCCACCAGCGGCGGCTTCACCTCCTCTTACCACCACCACCACCACCACCACCACGACCGCAACCCTCCCTGCGGCAGCCATCCCCGCCACCTATCCCGACTCCATCGACTCCTCGCCACGCTCCCGTAACACGGACTCATGGGAGGACCCAGCTCCTCCTACTTTACACTCAAAGCTCCGCATTATGTGCAGCTATGGCGGCACCATCGTCCCTCGTCCTCACGACAAAGTATTGTGCTACATCGGCGGCGACACCCGTATGGTCGTCGTGGACCGCCACACTTCCCTCGTTTCTCTCCAGCGCCGCCTATCCGTTTCTCTTCTCCACGGCCGCCCTTTTACTCTCAAGTACCAACTCCCTTCCGAAGATCTCGACTCTCTCATCTCTGTTACAACCGATGAAGACGTCGAAAACATGATCGACGAATACGACCGTACTTGTTCCCAAACAATGTCGTCAAACAAGTCCTCGCGTATTCGCCTCTTTCTTTTCCCTATCAATCCAGAGGGGATCCAGGTATCTTCGCATTCGATGGGGCCGATTATAAACAATTCAACAAAGTCCGATGAATGGTTTCTCAATGCGTTGAATGGGGCGGGATTGTTGAGCAGAGGGCTTTCCGATTCGGCGACGAAGGCGAATTGTTTTCTGGGACTGGATGATGATCGTCAGGGAAGTGGTGTTGAAGTTGGTTCGAAAGATGAAGGGAGTGGAAGTCAGAAGAATCTGAATTTGAAAAATCAAGATGTTCAGTCGGTTCCTGATTCCCCTATGCTTGAAACTAATTCTTCTTTCGATTCCGCTTCTTCGCCTCCGACTCAAGTCCACCCCGATGATCAGAAGGAGCATAAAATGGCGGGGATTGAGGAACAGTTTGTTCAGCTCACTGTAACTGCAGCTGCTTCCGGTGGAGGGGCAAAGCAGCAGGATGAGCCGCAAGCTGTTTCTGGTGGTGGGGTTCCCGGGGAACATACGAATTGGGGTTGTTCGGATGACGAGAGATCGGATCACGGCGTTCCTGTTGTGTACAAGAAACCATCACCTCCACAGTCACTGCCTCAGGGTGCTCTTCTTCAGAATCAACAGAAATCTAGCAGTGGTCATGATTTGGCTTCTCCGGATTCCGTCTCCAGGTACCCTTTACATCTTTGTTTCCATGCCTTAATTTTGCTTGGATTTACTTTTAGAATGTGGCTGAGATTGGTTTTCTGTTTCTTGTTTAATTTGGGCAGTGATTGTAGTTCTAAAAATCCATTGTCACGCCAAAAACCTATGATTCATCAAGACCAAGTTCTTCAAATCCCATCTGGGGTCAAGGTTCCTGCTAACCCTGTTGATCCAAACCTTGATATCTCTGATCTGAATGCAAACGCCCGGGTTCCATCACCACAGCTCGTTCAGGAATCTGGTTATATATTACAGCAATCGCAATTTGATCAACAGTTGCAGCAGCAACAACAGCAGAAACAAGTAGTTGAGGATTCTAGTTATATATTGCAGCAAACCCAATTTGATCAACGGTTGCAGCAGCTGCAGCAGCAACAACAAGAACAGCAGCAGCAGCAACAACTTGTTCCGGATTCTGATTATATATTTCAGCAACCCCAATTTGATCAACAGTTGCAGCCACCGCAACAAGAACAACAGCAGCAGCAACAACTTGTTCCGGATTCTGATTATATATTTCAGCAACCCCAATTTGATCAACAGTTGCAGCAACAACAGCAGCAACTGCAACAGCAACAGCAACAGCAGCAGCAGCAACTAATTCCAGATTCTGGTTATATGTTGCAGCAACCCCAATTTGATCAACAGTTGCAGCAGAAGCATCAACAACTAGTTCCGGATTCTGGTTATATATTGCAGCAATTCCAACTTGAACAACAGATGCGGCAGCAGCAACAACAGCAGCCGCAGCAGCAACATCAACAGCAACTAGTTCAGGATTCTGGTTATATATTGCCACAACCCCAATTTGATCAACAGTTGCTGCAGCAGCAGCAACAACAGCGGCAGCAGCTAGTTCAGGATTCTGGTTATATATTGCAGCAACCCCAATTTGATCAACAGTTGCAACAACCACCACCACAACAATTCTTACACGCTGGTGCAGCACATTATATTCATCGTCACCCTATTGGGGCTGTTCCAATTGCAGCTTATTACCCTGTCCATCCTTCCCAACAGCAACATCATCATCATGCTCAAATGGATCAGCAGTATCCCCTCTATTATGTATCAACGAGGCAAGCTCAAGCTTACAACTTGCCTGTCCAGCAACTTAGTATGAATGAAGGTACTCATGCAATCCCATCTAGCCATCCACAGACTCCTCCCAATCCGACATTCAACCATATGAGAGATGCTCCTATTGCCAAACCTGAAATGGCTGCTGCCGCAAGAGCATACGGAACATCATCTACTGGTACTCCACAACTGGTTCAAGTCCCAAACAGTCAGCAACAGTATGTTCATTACTCTCAAATTCATCAACCATCACAATCTGTTGCACCTACCTCTGCCGCGACTGCGACATATGCTTATGAATTAACAGATCCTGCTCATGCTCAGATGTTCTACACTCAGCACCTGGCACCCTCTATGTCTTCTCATTTCCAAACCATGACCGGAGCTACTCCAGTAGTTTTGCCAGATTCATCTGCTCAACGTTCGACAGATAATGTCAATCCACAGATCAGAACATCACAGCCAATGTAAATCAGTCAAGAAGAAAGCAACAACAATTTTGAAAGAAGTGTTTGGTTTATATCTTTAATTTCCGTTTTTATGTCTGCTTTGTTAGTGTTATTGGTTTTCTGATATGTATTTGTGAAGGATAATAATGAACTCTGATTGTCTTTCTCTATCTCGTATTTCACTTGTTATTGTCATAGGCAACAAAAGTCATCTGAAGATTACACTGTAAAAGCTTAAACTCAAAATTGCCTGCTTGGTGCAGTTCTCGTATACGAATAGCAAACACTTAAGTTGATTATTTCTTACATTTTTGATCCAGGATTCCTATGACATTGAGTATGCAGAGACATGCACTTGCAAGTATAAATTCTTGCTAGAGTCTCTATCCAAAACAAGATCTGAGGTCAAATGCCTGAAACCAGGAGACTTTCTATCCCACTGTTTGATTTTAGGTTCAAGCCATGCAGGACCATCCAGTGCTCAAAACATTCATGTGGATCTCGACTGCGATTATGCCCCAACAGGTTTTACGGACAATAAAACCAATCCTCGATCTATTGCCGCAGACTCCTAGTGTCTCGTCATGAATTCTGCGAGTTTTTGCATCTTTGATGTATGCAGTTGATTAGTTTCATTCAGGAAGATTTATTTCATTTATATTGATCGTTTTGGTTTGAGATGTTCATTCCCTTCTTCCTGGTTTTCTTGATAATATTATTTATCTAACCAAATTTCGTGTATTGTTCAAATGTCTCATAATTTTCAGGATCCAAAAGTAAAAAAATAAATAAAGGGAAAATACAATGAATGGATATATATAAAATCCAAGGAAAATGACAATCAACCATGTTGTTGTATTTGATTTGAATAAAAAAGAGGCTATAGTACAAAGTGGGTTATCGGATTAGTCAATGGTTACCTCATACAACCTCACACTATTATCAGCTCCACAAGAAGCAAGCTGGAGGCGTGTGCAATTTTCATTGTTCTCGCGGTTCTTCCACACCAAACGGATAACTGCAGAAACATGGCACATGAAAGGATCAAGCCGGATGATCGGAGCAGCAGTCACACTTGGTGTTGAAATGCTGCCATCGCCTCTTTCAACACGAAGGCTCCAAATTTGAAGGAGTCCAGTTTCCATTCCGACTGCAAGAAGTCCGAGATTTCTTCGTCGGTCGAGACCAACCCAAGAGAGGGCATTGACACTGCTGTTGAACAGCGGTAAAGTCAGAAGCTGTTTAACTGAAGATGTTTTCTCCACACCCCAAATCTTCACTGTCTTGTCCCTAGAACCCGTTGCAAATTCTTGGCCAAAAGGGTTCCAAGAACATGCCCATATTATTCTTTTATGGGCCTCCCGCCTCTCTATAAGGTTGTATTCGATTTCATCCATGCCTACAGATAAAAAAAAAAAACCAACGATCATATATGACCAACAATCAATTACTGCGAGAGTAATGATGACGTGGTATAAAAATCATAAATACAAGTGATTGTTTATTCATCTGCCTCGAATTTCTAATCCCTCCCAGTATGGACCTCATTCAGAAATAGACTAACGAAGAGAGTACTTAAATGAAACAGTACTAGAACACAATTAGTAGATATAAGGGTACCTCCTCTATTGATTTTAAAAACGGAGAACTGGCGATCCCGTGAGACAGCCAAAAGAAGGTTGTCATCGTGAGAGAATTCCATCTGCGTCACTGTCAAGCTGTGAGATTGCAAGCGACCAACAGCTTTCCATGAACCCACTTGCCATAACCATATTTCGGCTACTGTTGCAGACTGGGCCTGCAAACGAAATAGTATAAGAAACAATCGGAAGACTTCTGTGTTGTGGTAGATCACTTCAGCACGGCTAAACCAATGTCGGCCACATTGCGAACTCACATGACTTGTATGGTTTAACAGTCAATGTGAAGAGAGATATTAGTTCAAAACATACATGGGCGACAATATTACACAAAAGACGATCCACGTTACCAAATTCATTGGAATTAAATTTCTAGTAAGCCAAATGGTAAGAAAGACACATACCTTACACGATGAAGCAACGAGCTTTCCCTCATGATCACAGCATAAAGAAAACAGTTCATTCCCGTGACCATAGAGTTTGTGTGATTCTGGCCAAAGTGTATGCCATGCAAGTTGATCCTCGATAGGAGGTTCAGTCAAAGCAACTGGAACAGCATCAGGAACGGATTCAAGAGTGTCAAGACCATCATGTCCGGGATTATCTTGGACCTCATGGGTTGCTGCAAGGAAAACCTTTCCTGTCAAATAATTTGCTTACACAAGTTCATGCACATAAATTGATGGTGATAAACTTAAGTCATTACAAGAAAGTTTCACCATTGAATGAAAACACAAAAAACGATAAGACCTGAACACACAGTAATCCAATAAAAAAGGGGTGTATCCTATTCCTAAGGATCTCAATGCACACACTGTATATTACTTATTTAAGAAACTAACCATTTACATAAATAGGTTTCTGAGATAGACCAAGAGCAGACATATTGGCACCCAAGACCTGAACATCTGCTTGGACGTCTTCAGGAAAACTCGACTGTTCTGAAGTAGCATGATGCAGAGTCTTTAAGAAAGATAAAGGGGCTTCAAACACTCTGGCAACTTTCTCGTCTGCTCCACTAACAAAACGATGGTTCCCTTTTCCTTGAATGATAGCTGCACAATTAATATCATGTCCATGAACTTGAGGCCGAGCAATTTCATGCCAGGAGTCCCCATTCGACTGAGGATCATGATTGTCCCATGGAGCAAAAATACGAGTTGTCTGCAACAAGAGATTCAAGCATCAATCCTTCCGTTTGATTTCATGAAAGTTTCAAGGAATGTACATATTTTCTATCGCTATTTCAACCTCTCACCATTTATACAAATTAATTACAGAAGGGACCCGATAATTCAAATTGATTTTTACATTCACAAAATGCTAATTAAGTTAATAAAATTAAAAGAGTATAAGTTTGTAAACCTTTGCCTTAAACAAGGATGACATCTCACCTGATCATGACTTACTGACAGTATGTACTCACCACACCTCGCCCAACAGATATCTGTCACTGCTGCAAAATGCCCAGACGGTACTTTCTGTGGTTGCCAATTATCTGTGCCAACACCGATATTTTTCCACATATGGAATGCGCCACCAAATCCATGTGCCAAGATAGAACGTGCATCAGGGCTCCAATGGCCACCGTAAAAGCCTAAAGCACAATGGCTTAATTCCCCAACAGTGACAACATTCATCCAAATACCGGTTTTCCTCTCCGGTTGCCAGATCATCATCGTTTTATCCATTGATGCAGACAAGATGCTTTGGGGTTGATAGAAGCTAACCTCTTCTTCGGCAACCACTGAAGGCGGTTGCCATTGTACCGAATATACCCAATCCTCATGTCCGATCAGAAGAGATTCCAAAGATATTTGGTAAGAGAATGAGCCAGCTACGAAAACAGGACCTTCAATATAAGATGCCAGGCTTATTTCACCTCTTGGATGTGTATCCTCAGTGTCGGCTAGAGAACCTCGGAGAGTCAACTTCCATATGCGTATACCTTTGTCCTGAGATGAACTTACAAGTAGAATACTATCGCGTTCACCACTGAATATAGGTAACGAGAAGTCTAAACTCCTGATCCAATCTGTATGCCCTTTTACTTCACAAGCACGAACAAACTGCACATGCAAATTTAAAAATAAAAAGGAAATTTTATTTATTGCCCACAAAGAAATATTCAAGGGAGACCAAAAATCCATGGTTGAAAAATATTGGGGGAGTATTGAGTATATTGACACCTTTTAGAACACATGGCCTTAGATAAAGGAGAATCGAGAAAAAAAAGGATTTATCTGTTGAATGT
The DNA here is from genome assembly GCA_958450335.1 of Hibiscus tridactylites. Taxonomy (NCBI): domain Eukaryota; kingdom Viridiplantae; phylum Streptophyta; class Magnoliopsida; order Malvales; family Malvaceae; genus Hibiscus; species Hibiscus tridactylites. The sequence continues at coordinate 79,374,629 of OY288278.1, read as the reverse complement.
CTACCAATTACGAATAAAAAACATATTGATTTGATAACAATCGAAAATAAAGGATACATGAAAATAGATGGATAAAGCAGACGTTGGTACCTTTCCGGTCCTCTCCCCACAATAAAGATATATCTTGTTATCTAATCCCCCCATTGCCAGGGCTATAAGCCCTGTATTTCCAGGCAGTTGTGCAAGTGAAAGTGTCACCATTGGTCTTGAGCCGACGATAAGAGTTTCCAGACATGTCAATTTACATTCACCTAGATGAAAAACAATCAAGGTTCCAATGGTTACCAACTACTGCCACGTTAACAATCTATCTAAAACTGTATCAAAAGAGGATTACAAGTGACAACTAGCAATTTAGATGCAGATGCAGAACATAACTAGTTTTACAATTGTGGCAAGTTATAGAACAAGGGAAAGCAAAATATTGTAGATTAACAATGGCCGCAAATGAAAAACAGTTAAATTAAGTTTCTTCAAACATTTGACTCACCCCCAGAAGTAGTTGGAAACACGGCATCCCATAAGCAAACAGTGCCATCAGAAGAAGAGGTAGCAAATATTGCATCGCTTTGAGAAACCATAAATGCAGTAATGCATGTTACGCCCTTCTTATGTGATTGTGGCAATTGTAAAACATGCCTCCACTGTAAAACAAAAGTGAAAAAAACGAAGAATAAACATAAAACAATCTTAACTATAAGATCCAATAAAACTAAACATGCCAAATGATTTCAAATGATAGCTATGTCTTGAAAACACCACCAACTCATTATATTTTGTTTTCTAACTAAACTAGAGATTTGCAGAATTGAATATACCTTATTGTCAGCAACAGAAAGTTCCCATAGAATAATAGTACCATCGGCATCTCCAGACAATAGATAATGTCTCTCTAAGTGTTTCGCTGCAAGTAAACAACAGAAAATAGTTCAATACGACACCAATAAACGGTTCAAATCCTCCCAAAAGCACTAAAAATGACTAAAACATTTTAACAACAATTTAGAACCAAAACGAACAAATTACAAAACCCAAAATTTATCTTCCTTTCCCTCATCGTTTATACAAAAAAACGTTCCAATTTTGATAAATCTATACACTTTTGTAAACAAAACAACAGAATCAAAGCTGTACCTTTGAAAGCAAACTTGTTACTTGGAAGCCAATGGGTGCAGTTCACAGCTGCCCTATGACCTGGAAGTGTTGTCAAAATCTGAGCAGACTGCAATACATATACAAAGGCAAGTGAGAAGAAGAGTTTGATCAGATAACACAAAGATGGTCGGAAGAAGATAAAGGACGAACCTTGGGACAGAAAATGGCGACAGCATTTTGGGCACCGAAAGAGACCAAATCAGAAGCACCCCATGAAACGTTGTTGACTATTCTGTTGCAACCTGCTGCAATGAACAAGCTTTTTGCTTCTGCTTTACTGTCATTGACAGCCATTTTTAGAAGAATAAGAAAATTGAAGTGAAAAAGAGGAAGAAAATGGAGGAATAGAGAGGGCGGCAATTAAAACAGTTGAGTTCGGCTCTGCCCACTGCCCCGTTTAGCTTTCTTTAGTTCGGAAAACAAAGAGAGGTTCAGATATGAAAAGGTTTAGGGTTTTGGAACGAGAAACTGAATTAAGGCGAATGATTAACATTTGTGTAAACTACTGCAGGGGTCACTTTCGTTTTCCGTTTGTACAGATTTAGTCATCACTTTTGAAAAGTGCCAATAAGTGGTCATCTATGTTTTCGATATGTAAAGACTTGGTCACTCCGACGTTATAGTCCGTTAATCCCCTAACAGATTGTTGATGTGGCGGAATTAATTAAATGTCAATATCCACGTGTATTCCCAAAGAAATTCCTCTCATTTTCTCTACAACCAAACATCCCGCCTTCTCTCAATTTCCCAAAAAACCCTATCTTTTTTCTCTTCTCCTCACCACACAATCCATTCTTTTGTTTTCCCTTCATAAATCCCAATATTTTGATTCCCCAAAGAATGATGATTGCTTGGTCCAAAAAATTTGCTTCAATGGAGGCTTTATCGTTGTCTCCTCCTATGTCCCCGCCCGTCGTCTTATCCCAAGACGATTTGAAAAAAATTACCGCTTACAAAGCCATAGAGTTCGTCGAGTCAGGCATGGTTATGGGTCACGGCACCGGCTGGACTGCCAAGCACGCCGTGGATCGAATCGGCGAGTTGCTCCGTCAAGGCAAGCTCACCATCATCGTCGGGATCCCCACGTCGAAGATGACGCAAGAACAAGCTCTCTCTTTGGGCATCCCACTCTCAGATCTCAACAGTCATCCGATCATCGATTTAGCCATCGACGGCGCCGACGAAGTCGACCCACATCTCAATCTCGTCAAAGGCAGAGGTGGGTCGCTTTTAAGAGAGAAAATGGTGGAAGGCGCTTGCAAGAAGTTTGTCTGCATTGTTGATGAATCCAAATTGGTTAAACATTTGGGAGGTAGCGGCTTGGCTTTGCCCGTCGAAATCGTCCCCTTTTGCTGGAAATTCATGGCGAACAAACTCCAGAACTTGTTCCAGCGCTCTGGCTGCTTCGCCAAGCTGAGGAATGACTGTGAAGGGAAGCTATTTGTGATGGATAATGGGAATTACATCGTCGATTTGTATTTGAAGAAAGAAATGGGGGATTTGCAGATTGCAAGCGATGCTATATTGAGGCTTGCCGGAGTTGTCGAACACGGTATGTTTGGTTGTAGGGAAAATGAGAGGGATTTCTTTGGGAATACACGTGGATATTGATATTTAATTAATTCTGCCACATCAGCAATCCGTTAGGGGATTAACGGACTATAACGTCGGAGTGACCAAGTCTTTACACATCGAAAACGTAGATGACCACTTATTGACACTTTTCAAAAGTGGTGATTAAATCTGTACAAACGGAAAACGAAAGTGACTCCTGCAGTAGTTTACCCTTAACATTTTTATCGTTATTTAAATAGGTGTCTATTGTCAATGTCCGTTAATTTTTATCATTAACTGAAACATTTCAGCTATGTCAGATTCTTAAATTTTTAAATTTATATTTAAAAATTAATGAAACAAAATATTTTATTTATTTTTACAAAATAGCCCTAAATTTGAAATTCTAACACCCAAAATTTAAATCCCGATTTAATCTAATTTTGTTGCTGGTTGCAATGTCGCCGCCCACCACATCTGTTGTCGGACTATCACGACTATTTATCTCATTACCTCGTCGCCGGAAATCGACCGACGTCGTGCGAAGCGTCGAAATCGTCGAATGGTCCATTCGAATAATTTGCGATGAACGACGACATAACGAACGATGAACGGTGTGTCGGTCGTTTGGCGAGGGGAGGGCGCTTCAGTTCGTTGTCGAAAACGCGACCAACTCTTATGATAGTGGCCAGATTTGGGAGTTTAGGGATTTGGGGACTATTTTGAGATTATTTGAAAATTTTCAAGATATTTTAAAAATTCTGATTTATTTAAAAAAATCAGAAAATATTTAATATTGCCACGTGTCATGTTTTTATTAGCTAACATATTTTTTTAACAGACAGTCACAGCGAGCACCTATTTGAGTAACGTTAGAAACATTATTCACTTGTTTGGCCTGAAAAATACTTTAAGCACCTATCTAGAAAAAATGGTATACTTTAAGCGCTTATTTGCCACTTAAACCTTTAAATTTTGGATAACTCCACCAAATACACTCAAACTATTGCTTAGATTTGAAATTAATCTATAAATATAAAAAAATGTTCAAATGAATCCTTAAAATACCCCATTTCCTTTCCTTCCCTTTTTTTGTTGCGGTGTTTGCTTCAATGCTCTCCTATAATCGACTCGTTATAATTTATTTTTTGATGGTCAAAGATTAAACAACTCTTCTTCAAGAGGAAGAAGATTGGTCCCCTTGGGTGACTCTTCTTCTTATTTTTAATTTTTTTTGTTTCTCCTTTACAGGTTTGTGAGCCCTTTGTGAGTTCTTATGCTCGCTACTCATGGGTGTTGCACCTTCTCCAATGTCCTTCAACATGTTTTAACTAGTAAGAAATATTTGAAGAGATGAGCTCAGCTTTCTCCGGCCTACATGTCCTTGTTTTTGTCATAGACGTCATCTCGACCCTTAAGACACTTGTCGATGTCATCGACTGTAAAAAAATTGTTTAGAAGATCTTTCGTTGATTCAGACGTATGACGCCACCTTCCAACTTATGGTGATGCATGCCGCCTGCTTAAGCTTTTCTCTGTTAAGGATTCTCGTTCTTGCCACTATATTGGCTTTGTTTTTGGGTTTTATGTTTTTGTGGTTTTACAACTCTTTGATATATGTTTTTCTAAAATCGTTAAAATATTAATAATGCAGTCTTTTATAGTTTACATGTAGTCTTGACATTAAACCTAAGGCTTCCCTTGGTATTATGAAAAGAAAATTAGAACGATAAAAAACTAAGGAATAGAAAAGTAAAAAGATGTAAAATTAATATTTTTTATTGGTGTGCTTAGTAGGAATGATGAAAAAATCGAAAGAAAATTATATTGTATTTTCATTCAATGTTTGGTATTAGGGGTAGGCATAATTACCTGACCTGGTTGACCCTGTCTAATTACCCGATGACCCGAAGTAAATTAGGCAGGTAATCTTTAAAAAAAATTACCCGACCCGATATTTTTTTCGGGACATGGGCCGAAAGTTTTCCCTTACTGGGTACTCGACCCGACCCGATAAATTTTAATAGATACTTTTTATATTTTAAATTATATTTTTATTTTAAGTTTCTTAATATTTTTACTCTAAAACTAAGTTTAAATCCCTAAATTCTTTCCATGTTTGTATTATATACTTTTAAGTTTATTTAAAAAAAATATTTTTGTGTTTAACATGTGATTTTTTTAAAATTTTAAAATTAAAAAATATGAACCGGGTACTCGATACACAATTATCCGAGTACCTGGGTTTTACGGGTACCCGAGTCTCGGGTACTCGGATGTGATGGATCGGGACACAGACCGAGCAATGAGGTACCCGGATAAATCGGGTACCCTATTTTTCGGGTACCCGACAATGCCCACCCATACTTGGTATAATTGAAAATTAGAATGGAAGAAAATAAACTTTAAAAATTCATATTTTGAATTAAGTCACACTTCTCTTCTTTTCTTTTCAAATTTTGAGATTTGTTTTTACACATGAACATGAAAAATGATAATCTTTCTAATTTTCTCTCCTACTAAGCCCCCTAAAATTTATTTTCACTCTATTTTCTATTCCCTCCTTCAATTTTTATACTTATCCACCGAACCAAACAAATCTTAAATTTTACTTTAAATTTGATGCATGGTTTTTTTTATAGAAGGCATTGATGGGTTTTTCTAACGTAAGGCGCCTTAAAACGAGGTTAAAAAGAGGCGCAACCGAATTTTTTTACAAAAATTGTAAGAATTTCGGTATCGACATTTCAGTATATACCGAAATTCTTACACTTTGAAAATTTTTAAAAAAAAATTTGGTAATAAATATGATATATACGTGAATTCTTACACTTTTTGTAAGAAATTCAGTATATACCGAAAAAATCAATACCGAAATTTTTACAATATTTATAAGATTTCAGTTGCGCCTCATTTTAGCCTCATTTTAAAGCGTCTCACCAATTCTAGGGCATTAAGCATTTTAAAAACGTTGTGTACATATTGTATAGGTTGCATGGATTTGATACGTTGAAGAAAAAAATGTTAAAATTTTAAGGACAAAATAAGATACTTAACCTAATTATAACTGTTAAACGTAGAGAATTTTTTTAGAAAAATTCTCTTAATTTCTATACAATAGGTTACATTCTTATATACAACTTGTGTCCTTAACTTAAGTAACTCTTAAGTTAGGAAATAGACTATTTTAGGAAACTTAAAATCTCTTAAAGTTAGGGATTGTAACTACAAACAAGGATCTACAAAATCCTATCTAATTATACATAAAATTTCTAATTTATGCACATATTTCCTGGCACTCCCCTTCAAGCTGGGGAATGGATGTCCTTCATTTTCAGCTTGCTAGTTAACCTCTGAAAAAATCTACCCAGGTAATCCCTTGGTAAGAATATCTGCAACTTGATCTCCAGTTGATACATAGGGAGTACAAATTAGGTCACTGTCAAAATTTTCTTTTATGAAGTGTCTATCCACTTCAACATGCTTTGTCCTGTCATGTTGAACTGGATTATGAGCAATATTAATTAATGATTTATTGTCACAATATAGTTTCATTGGACCTTCTCACTTGACCTTTAAATCTTCTAAGATAATCTTCAGCCACAATAATTCGTAAATCCCAAGTGCTATAGCTCTAAACTCGGCTTCTGCACTAGACCTGGCCACAACATTTTATTTTTTGCTTCTCCAGGTCACTAAGTTTCCTCCCAGAAATGTACTATAGTCTGATGTTGATCTTCTATCAATCAAAGACCCTGCATAATCTGCATCAGTATAGGCTTTCAATGTCAGATTTCCTCCCTTTCTAAATAAAACTCATCTTCTTGGTGTGCCCTATAGGTACTGTAATATTTAAGTCACTGCCCTTAGATGTGATTCTTTAGGGTTATGCATGAATTGGCTCACAACCCCAACTGCATAGGCAATATATGGTCTAGTGTATGATAAATAAATCAGCCTTCCCACAAGTCTCTGATATGAGCCTCTGTCCACTATTGCATCATTTGTTGCATCTCCAAGCTTGTGATTAACCTCTATTGGTATCTCGGCTGGTCTGCACCTTAATTTACCAGTTTTTGTCAGTAAATATAAAGTATATTTCTGTTAAGATATGAAAATTCCTTGTTGTGGATATGCAACTTCAATTCCAAGGAAGTGTTTTAGTCTTTCAAGATCTTTGACTTCAAACTCCTTGATCAAATACCTCTTTAAGTTGTCAATTTCTTTCAAATCATCCCTTGTGACTATGATGTCATCTACATAGACTATTAGGGCAACAACTCCCCCTGAAGAATGTTTTACAAATAAAGTATGATCATTTGGACTTTGTCTGTAACCTAGCTTCAACATCACCTTGGCAAACCTTCCAAACCAGGCTCTTGGGGATTGTTTTAGCCCATACAAGACCTTTTTTAATTTGCACACTGTTTGTCCACAATTTGGACTAAATCCACGAGGGATGCCCATGTAAACTTCCTCTTCAAGATCTCCATGCAAAAAGGCATTCTTGATGTCATAATGTTGTAATCTCCATCCTTGATTGGCAACCAATGTATAAAATTAAAGAATTGATTTTGATATAATAAAGAATTTAAGGATTAGATTGAAATTAGAAAATAAATTTTTAAGTCCTCAAAAATTCCTAAAAACCTTTAAGCAAAATGGTCAGGTCAAAACCTAATGTTTATACAAATGTTTCTAAGTGTTTTCCAAGTCAAAATAGTGACTTTTGAGTCACCGTTTTGAAACGGCCCTTAGGTGTTTCGAAACGTTTTGAAACTATTAACATGTATTTTGGAGCTAGCCTTCTCGTTTCGATACAGGTGTATCGAAACAGGTCCTTATGTTTTGAAACGGATGAAGAACAACGAAACGAGTTGATCCGTTTCAATACGGCAGTATCGAAACGACCTCAAACGTTTCAGAACGATTTTCAAACTTGGATTCTAAAATATGACAATTGCAATTTTATAACTGATTTTCAGAAATGGTTAAGGTGTATCGAAATGATTTAAGCTATTTCGATACGGGTTTTGGCAGTGGCAAAATATTTTGAAACGAAATCTAGAACGTTTTGGAACGAGCTCTTAGTGTATCGAAACGATCGTATCCGGTTCGATACGATCTCTTAATTACACCCAACAACTATTTCTTTTTTGGTCTGTTTCGAAACCGGTATATGTGTTTCGAAATGGGTTGATGCAAAAGTGCATTTATGGTGGGAAGATTGTATCCCAACGACTATATTTATGATGGCAACAATCCCAACGGCTAGAATTGAATGAGAAGGTATAAAAGGGAGTTTTAAATCAACCAGCAACAACTATTGATCCTCAAAGAAACATTCCAATATCAAATCCAAGCTCTACTGCTAAATTTCCATATTCTTTGTAAAACCCCAATTGTGGTTCTTTGTAATTTCTATTCTATTTGATTCAATTGCGTTGAGTGCTTGTAATTGGGCAATATTTGTATTGAGAGATACTTTCTATTTGCCTTAATTTTCTTTGTACCCTTGTGAGAGGGTTTGGTCAATTTTGGGTAGAAAATTGATCATTGTGTAAAGGTTTCCTCCTAAGCCTAGAAAATGGGAAGATCAACTAGTGGAGTTGTTTGAAAATCCTTAGTGGGAGCTAAGGTAGTGGATGTAGAGTTCATTTGGAACTTGAACCACTATAAGTGTCTTGTCTTCAAATTTTTATTTTACCACTTCACTACCAAATATCTTAAAAATCCAATTCACCCCATCTTGGCTTAAATTGATTCAACGATCCACTCAACAATTGATATCAGAGCCTACCTCTTTTGAAGGATTAACAACCACAAGAGAAGTTCCTAGGAGAGTGTGATCAAGTCTAAAATCAAGCCATGACATCTACCTCAACCTCCAACCTTTACGAGTCACAATCCATCACTAAACCACCTTTCTTCAATGGGGACAACTATAAATATTGGAAGAATAAGATACGCCTCTTCATCAAGTCCACTGATTATATGGTTTGGGATGTAGTGGAAGAAGGACCTTATATTCCGGTGAAAAGAAACGATGAAGGAAGACTTGTCCCGAAGGTAAAGTTGGAGATGACCGAGGAAGATAGAAGAAGGATGCAAGACAACGACAAAGCTCTACACATTATATTTTGCGCACTTGGTCCGGACATCTACTCTAAGGTTTCTTCTACTGAGAGCGCAAAAGAAGTGTGAGACACTTTAGAGACGACTTATGAAGGTACTAGCGACGTGAAGGAGACGAAGATCGGGTTATTAAATTTGAGCTATGAAAAAATTCAAGATGGACCCCGATGAGAGCGTCTCAAATATGTTTGATCAGTTTTCAATCATCATCAACGGTCTTAAGGGATTCGGAGAAGTGATTCCCGAAGATAAGCTAGTAAGGAAGCTTCTATATTCTCTCATGGAGTCTTGGGATGGTAAAAGAACAACCATCATTGAAGCTTGATGAGCTCGTTGGTTCTCTCCTTACTCATGAGATTATGAAACAAGGAAGAGAAGAAGAAAGAAAATAGAAGAATAGAGAAGCATGAGGTGGAAAAGAAGAAGAAGCTAGGAGTTGCTCTCAAAGCCTCTCTACGGGAGGAGAGTTCTTCTAGTGAGGAGGAAGACTTTTAGAAGGTTGCTTTGATAGCCAAACGATTCTCACGGTTCATGAAGTTCAACCGAGGAAAAAATTTCAAAGAAAGATGGACTTCAAGATCAAAAGCAAAGAAGAAGAAAGGGATATGATCATTTGCTTTGAGTGCAAGAAGTGGAGTCACATTCGTTCCGATTGCCCTCAACTCAAGAAGAAGGGCTTTGAGAAGAAGAAGAAGATCAAAGACAAGCTTGCTACTTTGAGTGATGAGTAGTCATCCGAGGATGAGGAACATGAAGTGGCCAACCTTTGCCTCATGGCTCTTGAGGAGGATTCGATGGTAACCTCTAACTCATCTTGCTTTGATTTTACATTTGATGAATTACATGACGCATATGATGAGCTACAAGAGGTATATTATGAGTTAGTAGAGAGATATAAGGAGTCCGTTTTGAAAAAAAAAGGTCATTTCGAAATTAAAAGCTCAAAACAATTTACTCTCTAAAGTTAACTTAGATTTTGAGAGAAATGTTTTAAGCTTACAAGATGATTTAAAATTCTTTGAACAAGAAAATATTGATTTAAATAACCTTATTTCTCATTGTAATGATGAACACCAAAAGTTGGTGAACGAGCTAAATGAGCTCAAAAATTCTTTCAAAAATGTTGGTTCTTCAAGGGTTGAAAAAGGTGAATCTTCAAAAACCAACTTTGTAAAAAGAAAGAATTTTAACTACAAACAAAGTGGCTCCTATAGGCATTCTAAAACTAAAAAGATTAGAAGTGTATGGGTTCCTAAGGAACTTGTAAAATCTAACAATGTTAATGCCATGTCACCTTGGATTCCTACGAGAACCAAGCTTTTGAGAGCTAACACTCATGTACCCAAAAAGATTTGGCTACAAAAAATCAAAGTTTAACCCTTTATTTGTATGGGGCACTGCTACAAGGCCAAAGCACAAAGTCAAGATTCGTGGTACCTTGATAGTAGATGCTCGAGCCACTTGACAGGAGACAAGAGTCGATTCATAGAATTAAAGCCAAAAAGTGGAGTAGTAACATTTGGTGACAACTCCAAAGGCCACATTGAAGGTATTGGCTCCATAGGTAATCACTCTTCTATACTTATTGAAAATATTTTGTATGTCAATTGTCTAAAACACAATCTATTGAGCATTAGTTAATTGTGTGATAAAGGGTTTAATGTCATGTTTGATGTAAATGGGTGTAAAATAATTGACATTAAATCTAACAAAATAATGCTCATTGGTCATCGCATAAGCAATATATATATATATGTGGTGTATCTAGATGACATTCATACATCCCATGCATGCTTAGTTGCACAAAATGAAAATGATGCATGGTTACGGCATAAGAAACTAGGACATGCTAGCATTAGTGTTTTGGAAAAATTAGTTTCCCTTAATCTAGTTAGAGACCTACCTAAGCTCAAGTTCTCATTAGATAAAATTTGTGATGCATGTGCTAAAGGTATACAACATAGAGCCTCTTTTAAGTCCATTAATGATGTTTCTACAAGTATGTGTTTGCAATTGATCCACATGGATCTCTTTGGGCCAATTAGGACTACTAGCTTGGGTGGAAAATCATATGCATTTGTGCTTGTTGATGATTACTCTAGATATACTTGGGTTCTCTTTTTAAGCACTAAAGACGAGACTTTAGAAATCTTCATCACATTTTAAAAAACAACCCAAAATGATCTTGAACTTAAAATTTCACATATTAGAAGTGATTATGGAACCGAATTTCAAAATATGGGTTTTGATGTCTTTTGTAATGAAAATGGGATTAGCCATAATTTTTCGACTCCTCAAACTCCTCAACAAAACGGGGTAGTTGAGAGGAAAAATAAAACTTTAAAAGAAATGGCTAGGATTATGCTTTGTGAAAACAATTTACCTAAGTATTTTTGGGCGGAAGCCACTAACACCGCTTGCTACATTATAAACCGTGTAATGATTAGGCCTATTTTAAAGAAAACACCTTATGAGATTTTAAAATCTAAAAAGCCCAACATTAGCTATTTTCATCCTTTTGGTTGCAAGTGTTTTGTTTTAAACAACGATAAAGATAATTTAGGTAAATTTGATGCAAAAAGTGCTGAAGCTATTTTCTAGGTTACTCTTTAAACTCTAAATCCTATCGTGTGTTTAACAACAGAACTTTAGTTGTAGAGGAATCTATTCATGTGGTTTTCAATGATAACCTCCTTCCGAGGAAGGATTCTTGTGATGATGATGATGTAGGGATCATTGAAGCCAATGATGGTGGAGAATCATCAAAGGTGAGTGAGATTTCAACCAAAAAGGAAGAAGCACAAGAACCGCCTCTAGAAGCATTGCAAGACATGTCTCTTGAGGAAAAAGAAGTGAGCTACCCAAGGGAATACAACTATGTTAAGGGTGGTGAGATCTTGGGTGATCCATCCAATGAGGTAACTACTCGTTCTTCTCTTAAGATGCTTAATCATGTTGCTTTTATATCGTGCATTGAGCCTAAGAATGTTAAAGAATCATTAAAAGACAACTTTTGGATTATGGCCACGCAAGATGAGTTAAATCAATTTGAGAGAAGTGTGGACATTAGTTGATAGACCTAGAAACAAATCTACTATAGGAACTAAATGGGTCTTTAGAAACAAACTAGATGAGAGTGGTAACATAGTGAGAAATAAGGCTAGACTTGTTGCTCAAGGTTACACCCAAGAAGAGAGAATTGATTTTGATAAAACCTATGCACCCGTAGCTAGAATGGAAACAATTAGGACGCTACTTGCATTTGCATGTTATCATGATTTCAAGCCTTTTCAAATGGATGTCAAAAATGCATTTTAAATGGTTTTATAAACGAAGAAGTGTACATGGAACAACCACCGGGTTTTGAAGATCCTATTTTTCCAAACCATGTTTTTAAATTGTCAAAAGTTTTTTATGGTTTAAAACAAGCTCCTAGAGCTTGGTATGAAAGATTATCAAGTTTTCTAGTTGGAAAAAGTTTTGAAAAAGGAAAGGTGGACACAACACTTTTTATTAAAAACAATGGCAAAGATATATTAGTAGTTCAAATTTATGTTGATGATATCATTTTTGGTTCTACTAATGAATTGCTTTGTCAAGATTTTTCTAAGTTGATGTAAGGTGAATTTGAAATGAGCATGATGAGGGAGCTCTCATTTTTCTTGGGACTCCAAATCAAACAAATGAAGGATGCCATCTTCATCAATCAAGCCAAGTACATCAAAGATATGCTCAAAAAGTTTGGATTGGAGCAAGCAAAGCCTCAAGCTACACCAATGAGCTCATGTACAAAGCTTGACAAAGATGAAAGAGGTAAGTGTGTTGACTCTAAGCTTTATCGCTCTATGATTAGATCTTTCCTTTACCTTACCGCAAGTAGACCAGATATATTGTTCAGTGTTTGCTTGTGTGCTAGGTTCCAAGCTAGTCCGAGAGAGTCTCAACTTATAGCCGTTAAAAGGATCTTTAGGTACCTTAGAGATACTCCTTGTTTAGGTCTTTGCTACCCTAGAGACTCAACCTTTAACCTTCATGCTTATTCGGATGCGGATTACATGATTGTAAAATAGATAGGAAAAGTACTTCCGGCACTTGCCAATTCCTAGGTAGTATGCTCATATCTTGGTTCTCTAAGAAACAAAATAGTGTGGCTTTATCTACCACCGAAGCCGAGTACATATCCTTAGGGAGTTGTTGTGCTCAAGTCATTTGGATGAAACAATAACTCTTAGACTATGGAATAGAGGTAGACACCATGCCCTTTAAGTGTGATAACACTAGTGTCATAGAACCAAACACATAGAAATAAGGCATCATTTCATTAGAGATCATGTCCTCAAGGAAGATGTTGTTTTAGAGTATGTAGACACATTAAATCAATTAGCAGACATCTTTACAAAACCTCTAGATAAATAGCATTTTTGGTCTATTAGGAGAGAGTTCGGTCTAACTAGCCTAACTTGACCTTTTAGAACTTTTTGTGCTTAAATTGCTTGAATTCTTGTTATATGCCATGCTTATGTGTTTTTGATCATAATTTCATCCTTTCTTATAGTTAGGGGAGTATGTTTATGTTTTGTTATGTTAAACTTGCTCATACATCTCATTCATGCATCTAGGATAAATTAAAATTCAACTTTTCTGCAATTTAGAGCTTCATCTGCAGTTTCAGGCCATATGGTATCGAAATAGGTCACCCAATTTCGATACGAGTGCCTTCTAAGAACACAAATGGACCAAGGTGTTTCAAAACGCTCAAAAGGGTTTCGAAACGATTTGGTTCTTCCAGAACATGTATCGAAACGGCCCCTATGTGTTTCGATACGAGCAATCTCTTAAGCTTCGATACAGTCAAACCTGTATCGAATCAGTCAGCATGTTTTAGAACGTTCGTAGACGTTTCGGTATGCATGTTTCGAAATGATTTCTCCTATTTCGAAACGCGTATCCGGAAAAGCCTATTTTAAAGGGTTTTAAATGCTCAAATGCTCTTTTAATTAAACTTAAAAACCCTAAATCAATTTCCTCTATAAAAACCCTCCAAATCTCTCTGTTTTTCATCAAAACTTGAGGGCTTTTACTCCTAAACGAAAATCTAAGCAAGCTTCATCAATTTGGTGCATTTTCATCCACCAATTTTTCCAAAATCCCACATTTAAGGTATTTTCGATCCTTTTCTTTTTCTTTTGATTTCGTTTGAATCTTGTGTTAGAAAACTATAGTTTTACATTGTATACTTGTTTTATATTATGGGTTTTCATAATTTTGTAATTTTTTTTTTCAAAATCTTAATTTTTTTTTATTTGAATATATTTTATTTTATTCGTATTTTTTTTACAGTTTTTCAAATTTGTTCTTCTTTAAAATTCTTTTTAATACATGTATATACTTTCAAAGTGTTTTCAAAACCTTAATTGGATTTTTATTGGATCGAATTAGGATTTAAATGCATACACTTAAATTTTTCTTGCTAGCTTTAATTTTAGGTGTTTTTCAATGGATTCTAAGAAACGAAAAACTGAAGGGGGTGAAGGTTCGAAGGACAATATCCGTCCAAATCTTACCCTTCTCTATTCCAAGAGTCTTAGAAATCAAGATGCTACGAATCGCTTTAAAATTCTCCAAGATGCCGTTGTTCGAAGAGACCGAGTTGTGCATATGACTTTCCTCGATTCCGAGCGTTTTCTTTTCCGATACCTACCTCTTTTGACGAAATGGAGTTTCCTAAGTTTCTTGAGCATTCCCGACATCGTCAAAAAAATATGGTTTTGCTCTTTTACTCCAATGCCATTCTTATCAACAATGAGGATCGCTCCGAAGTCATTGCGATTGAGTCTTACTTATTGGGCAAGAAGTTTCGTATTGATCCATCCGTCTTAGTGAACATCCTTGGACTAAAAGATGAGGGAATTGGGGATGAAAATCACTTTGGAGCTCATACCGGATCGGTTCTTACCTTGGATGCTCATGACTGTTTCTTGCACTTGATCATCTCATGGTTCATTCGCCCATCCGGAGGTAAATTTGCCCACATCTGCCAAGTTGATAATTTTAGGGTCGAGTGTTTCTGCCAAGCCCAACAACCTAACTTGGTGAAGATCATGTTTGCCGAGATGGTCCATCAAGTGAGACATCGTCTATCCGACTCCATCACCTTTTTCACCTATGGGAAAATGTTGAGCTACATCTTTGTTCGCATTGGTCTTGATTTCTCATATGATTTTCCAAAACCACAAAAGCAAAAGCTTGGTGAATCTTCTCTTGTGAGATCCAGATTTCGTTACACCCTTGGTGGATGGGTTCATGTTGATAGAAGACCTCAAGCACCTCAAGTTGAGCCTCAACCTCAAGCTCAGGCTCCCGTTGTGGCTCCCAACAATGATGCTCTTATGACCTTCATTACCGAAAGGTTCAACATGATGGATAGGAACATGGCTTTGGGTTTTGGTGCTATCAACACTCGTTTGCAATCCTTGGAGAACCGTGTTCTTGGAAACGAAAATCGTCTTACCGCTCTTGAAAATCAACAATCGTCCATGGATCTCTCATTCTCCACCTTCTATGGTGATTGGAGGCGTTTTTTTGCCAAGATCAAGCAAAAGATAAAGATGATTTTATGGATGACATTGGAGACGATGATGGTGATGAGGCACCCTAGGATTATTGCATATCATATTATTATGTCATATTAGGATTAAGTTTGCACCTATTTATGTTTTTGTTTTTAAGACCTATGCATTGATTTTATGTTTGAGCTTGATGTTTATGTTTTTGATGTTGTTTCTTGAACTTAAATGCTATCTATAATATTATGTTGTTTGGTTTATGCCTTATGTCTCTTTTATTCTCATAATAGCCTTGATTATAGATTTTTGATCTGACAAAATGGGGGGAGAAGTAATACCTAAGAGCCTAAGTGTTTTTAAGTTGGTTATGAGTTTCAAGTGCTTTCAATTTTAATTTTTCAAAACTTTAAAACCTATCTTAAATTGGGGGGAGTTAAAAGTTTTTCAAATTTTTTCAAAACACTTAAAAGTTTATACTTGGTTTTGTTATATCAAAAAGGGGGAGATTGTAAAATTAAAGAATTGATTTTGATATAACAAAGGATTTAAGGACTAAATTGAAATTAGAAAATAAATTTTTATGTCCTCCAAACTTTCCAAAAACCTTTAAGCAAAATGATCAAGTCAAAACCTAATGTTTATACAAATGTTTATAAGTGTTTTCCAAGTCAAAACAGTGACTTTCGAGTCACCGTTTCGAAACAACCCTTAGGCGTTTCGAAACATTTTGAAACTGTTAACATGTGTTTTGGAACTAGCCTTCCCGTTTCGATACGAGTGTATCGAAACAGGTCCTTATGTTTTGAAACGAATAAAGAACAACGGAATGGGTTGATCCGTTTCGATACGGCAGTATCGAAACGACCTCAAACGTTTAATAACGATTTTCAAACTTGGATTCAAAAATATGACCGTTGCAATTTTGTAACTGGTTTTCAGAAAACGGTTAAGGTGTATCGAAACGATTTAAGGCATTTCGATACGGGTTTTGGCAGTGGCAAAATGTTTTGAAACGGAATCTAGAACGTTTCGAAACAGGCTCTTAGTATATCGAAACATGTACATGTGTTTCGAAACGGGTTGTTGCAGAAGTGCATTTATGGTGGGAAGATTATATCCCAACGGCTATATCTATGATGGCAACAATCGCAATGGCTAGAATTGAATGAGAAGGTATAAAAGGGAGTCTTAAATCAACCAGCAACAACTATTGATCCTCAAAGAAACATTCCAACATCAAATCCAAGCTCTAGTGCTAAATTTTCACATTCTTTGTAAAACCCCAATTTTGGTTCTTTGTAATTCCTATTCTCTTTGATTCAATTGGGTTGAGTGCTTGTAATTGGGCAACATTTGTATTGAGAGATACTTTCTATTTGCCTTAATCTTCTTTTTAACCTTGTGAGAGGGTTTGGTCAATTTTGGGTAGAAAATTGACCATTGTGTAAATGTTTCCTTCTAAGCCTAGAAAAGGGGAAGATCAACTAGTGGAGTTGTTTGAAAATCCTTAGTTGGAGCTAAGGTAGTGGATGCAGAGTTTATTTGGAACTTGAACCACTATAAGTGTCTTGTCTTCAAATTTATTTTACCACTTCACTACCAAATATCTTAAAAATTCAATTCACCCCCTCTTGGCTTAAATCGACTGAACGATCCACTCAACAAAGTGACAACAAGATCCTTGCAGTATTCATCTTTGCAACAGGGGTAAAAGTTTCATGGTAATCTATCCCATAGGTTTGGGAATACCCTTTAGCCACCAGCCTTGCTTTATATCTCTCCAAGGAGCCATCTGATTTGTACTTCACTGTGAATATCCATCTATAACCCATTGTTTTCTTTCCTTCTGGAAACTTCACCAAGTCCCACGTTTTGTTCTTTTCCAGTGCTTCCATTTCAACTTTCTTAGCATTCTTCCAATTCTCATTTTCTAAAGCCTCAGATACATTTTCAGGAATGGCGATGAATTTAGGCTAGTAAGGAAGACTTTATGGTTGGGAGACAAGTTTCTGTAGGATATGAAAAAATAAAGAGGATTTTTTGTGGTACAAGTTCTTTTTTCTTTTCTAATTGCAATAGGAAATTCAAAATCCCTATGATCAGAATCAAGATTAGTATTCTCAATTTTATTTGAATAAAAAATTGGTGCAGTAATTACCTCAGTTTGTGGAGGAGACAAGGGTGATGATAGAGCATGCACTGGTCTCCTTTTTCTCGAGTAAGTTTGTAGAGGACTAGCAATATCTTGAATTCTAGTCTTAGGTGTGGTGGGTTCAGGTTTCACAAACAGATTGAGTAAAATCGGGTTGGGATTGGACAGGCTGAGCAGATTCAGAATCATTTTGGACAGATCCAGAATTATTTTGAAACATGCTAGGCAGATTCAGAACCCTTTTGGATAGGCAAGGTGAGAGGCTGAAGAAGGAAATAATCTCTGTCCTTATCTTCTCTAAACAAAATCTCCCCCTGAAGATAAGGCTGAGTAAAATAGTTTTCACTCTCAACAAAGGTGACATCAACTGAAGTAAAATGTTTTCGTGTATGTGGATGATAGCACTTATACCCTTTTTGAGTAGACGAGTACCTTACAAAAATGCATTTCAATGCCCTTGGATCCAACTTACCCCTATTTTGAGAATGAATATGAACAAAGGCAACTCAACCAAATACTTTAGGCTTAAGGTGAAGTGAAGGGCTAAAGTTAAGATAGAAACTGTTTAGGACTTGAAAAGGACTCTGAGAATTAAGAAGTTGAGTTGGTAGAGAATATAGGTAGCAATTAACACAACTTCCCCCAAATATTGTTTAGAAACATTTTTTTGAAACAACAAGGCTCTTGTTATTTGAAGAACATGACCATTCTTTCTCTCGGCTACACCATTCTGTTGAGGGGTGTTTACACAAGATGATTCATGTATGATTCTTTTTTCTTGGAAACAAGAAGATATGACATGGTTAAAGTAGTCTTTAGCATTGTCTGACCTAAACCTTTTTATACCAGCCCCAAATTGAGTTTTAACCATGGTGTAAAAGGTTTTAAAAGTAGAACTAACATCAGATTTTTGTTTTAGAAGAAATATCCATGTCACCTGAGTGCAATCATCTATAAATGAAACAAACCACCTAGCCCCAGTTATATTTTGAACAGTGGGTGGTCCCCAAACATCACTGTGAATAAGAGTAAAAGGTGTAGATACCTTTTTATTACTTATGAGAAAAGAAGCACATTTGTGTTTGGCAAGTTCACATATATCACAATGAAACTATTCATTATCTAAAGATTTGAACAAGGAAAGAAACATAAACTTTAAAACTTTAAATGAAGGATGACCAACGCGAAGGTGGTGAAGCCATATCTGGTCTTTGGTGGTTTTAGATTCTAACATAAGAGAAAAAGATGGATGATTTGGATCACTGACTGGTCCACTAGAGTTTTCAAGATAATACAATCCATTTTCTTCTTTAGCATGCCCAATCATCCTCCTCGTTCCTTGTTCCTGAAAAACACATTGGGTAGGATAAAAAACAACACAACAATTAGTGTCTTTGATGATTTTTGGATATACAGGAGATTAGTGAACATTTTAGGCACATGAAGGACATTTTTAAGTGTCAGGGTGTTACTTATAACAATATATCCTTGACCAGCCACAGTTATCCTACTTCCATATGCAAATGTTATCTTTTTATTACTATGACAGGGTATATAATTGATAAAATGTAGAGAGGAATTGGTCATATGGTATGTTGCTCCTGAGTCAATCACCCAGGAGCTTTGGGTAGGAAAATTCGAGACTTTAGATTTTTTAAGAAGATGATATACCTGAAAAAAGCCAGACTACATGTACCTGAAGAGAAAGGTTTTTCAAGAGATCCAAGTAAACTTTTCAATTTCTCTATTTCTTCCCTGTTGAACTCAAAGGGCTGTTCTTGGGCTTCTTCATCCATATGCTTAGTGGTATATGCTTTTCCCTGTCCTCTTGATGATCCCTCTCTCTCAAAGAAACTTTTGTTTGCTGTTTGTGGCTTCCCATGAAGCTTCTAACACTTCTCTTTTGTATGGCGAGACTTCTTGCAATAAGTGCACCATAAAGAGTCTTTGTGCATCAATTTTGATCCTTCTGATTTCACTTTAAAGAACTGCTGTTCCAGATTTGGTTTTCTTTCAGCCGCACCTCTGGTGGCTAGAGCTGAACTCTCCACTTGATTGCTCTCAATCATAACCCCTCTTCTCCCTTCCTCGACTCGAATGATTGCAATGGCTTCATTTAGGGAGGGTAGCTCTTCTTTTCCAAGAATCTGGACTCTCACTGCATCATACTCAATATTTAATCCAGTAAGAAAATCATAAATTCTTTCTTTCTCAACAAACCTTTTTAGGATTGTTGCATCTTCACTACAATTCATTTGAATACATTGGTAGTGATCCATCTCTTGCCATAAATTTTGCAGCAAGTTGGAGTATTCTGTGATGGATCTGCCTCATTGCTTAATGGACGAGATTTTGGTCTTGATCTCATATATCTTAGCATCATCTTTAACCTTTGAGTAGGTTTGTTTTACAGCCTCTCATATCTCTTGGGTTGTATTGAGAAACATACATGTGTCACTTATTTCTGGTAGCATGGAATTCCATAGCCAGGACATGACTAGTGAATCCTGCTCATCCCAAGCCTCAAATCGAGGGTCTCCCTCCTTAGGTCCAGTTCCAAGAAGATGACTTAGCTTTCCCCTACCCTTCAAAAAGGTACGAACCAGCTATGACCATTTAAGATAGTTTTTTCAATTCAACTTGTAGGCTGCCTGTATGCTTTGCAAGTCACTTATCTGACTCGAATGGCTCCCTTCACTCAATGTGACTCCTTGCACAACCTCAGTACTACTTACATCGCCTCCCTCAACCATAGTTTTGCTAGGTTAATAGTGACACTGTAACACCCTCTTCCCGGTCTGGTCGAGAATGGGTCGAAAGGTGATATCAATGTTCAATACAATAGACAATACAACAAAATTTCTTTTTAATATTGACCTTTAAACCGATATCATACAATGACACAATGCCTCAACACATTTTAGTCCAATTAATCCATACGAAGCAATAATTCATCAATCGGAGCTAAATTGCAATTAATACAAGTTTCAGGGACTAAATTGTAAATTCAAAAAATTAGAGGTCTTTAAATACAATAGACTTTACCATATTGAGAATTCACTATATTATTAACATACCTGTAAAATTTCATACAATTTGGAGACCATTAGCTCATTCAATTTGATCTTTCAATATTCAATGACTAAACTATGAACCTTGCAAACTGTTTAATATGTCTTTAACTAACTTAGACTAACCCCGTATCGAAACACCCATAGTACTGTTTCAAAACGGGTGAATGATGGTCAATCCTTGTTGACTTTACCCTTTAGACCGTATCGATACGGGCATGTCTTGTATCGAAACAGGTTGACTTCTTTTGACTCGTTTCGATATGTTATAAACTCGCATC